>OX424512.1:7816631-9016631 GCA_949152395.1 Agrochola litura
ACCGTGTACAGTCACGAGCAATATTAATAGTCCTCCAGACCGAATTTCAGCCATGGCGACCAATCGCAGAGACCAGCTTTCGGCGCTGGAAATATCACAGTGCACAAGTGTGTGCGCAGACACAGGTGCACTCTCTCTCCCCTTACTCTCATAGTCCGATGGGACGGCAATCCGACACGACCGGAGAGAGATCAGGTGCAGGACCAACGGCTTAACGTGCTTTCTGAGGTACGGGGGTATCACACCGCCAACTTCCAAATTTCGGGCTCCTGGCTGTTTCTAAGAAATTCCTGATGGCAAAGCCTAATATCACTGCCCGACCCGGCGCCCGGGAATCGAACCCAGGACCTTACGCTCAGCCAGTCGTCAAGCACTAATATGTATATGTCACCGTATAATTATGAACTTTGTTAGTTTATAATCGATCGGTATTATTTCCGTTAGATTATAAACTGTCGAAAAATTGTGAACTGTGACAAATCATTTACAATTTAACGCATAATTTTTCGATAGTTTATAATGTATCCATGAAAAACTGACAAATTGTGAACTGGTAACCAACTTGTTTGCGACGTAATGCACCTTGCGCCAATATTAAATAGCCTGCGTGGTTGCGAGCAACTTGGAATTAGCGCTCGCCGGCCGCTGCCGCGGCACCGCTCGCTTCGCTCGCTCGACTCGCTCGCGGTTGGTCACAGTTCTAACCTAACCCATTTCACCCAGTTCACAATTTTTTGACAGTTTATAATCAAACGAAAATAAAACCGATAGATTATAAACTTACGGTTCTCACAATCTTACGGTGACATATACAAAGTGATTTTCTCTTATTGTAGTGATTGTAATTTTATATGGTTACTAGCTGACCGGGCAAACGTTGTTTTGCCATATAAATGTTTGGGGTGGACCACCCTTATCACTTAGGAGTATGAAAAATAGATTACGACCGATTCTCAGACCTACCGAATATACATATAAAATTTCATAAAAATCGATCAAGCCGTTTCGGAGGAGTTTGGCAACATTGTGACACGAGAATTTTAAATATATAGATGAACATAGCATTTTGGAACCCACACTTTTATGAAATAGGTCATAACTCAAAGTTGCAATCGTTATTCCAAGAGAAAATCACTTTTGAATTTGACCAAGTGTATACATATTAGTGCTCGTGAGTTGACTGTACCGATAAAAAGCCAAAATGAGGTGATGACTAATTCATTATTTTATACAGGGACATAAGGTCTCAAAAGCAACTGATTGGGTAAACAAACGTTTGAGCTGAGCGTGGGAGAAAAGCCGGCAAAAATTACGGTCTTACATTAAAAAAAAATGAAATCGTGTCTAGGCGACCAAAACTATTCATACTACAAACTAAAACAGGATACGATAAAAAATCAATAGGGATCGTTGACACGATTTCTTCCGGCTATCCAGCCCAAAATAAATTTTAATAATTCTAAGCATGACCTGCCATTAGTCATTCGACATCGAAAACGGTGAAACCATTCGCTACTGTTTATACCGGCACCCACACTGGATAAACCTGTCTTTAGCATTCAATTTTAAAGCTTAAGGATCTTGAAAAGATACTGACCTTGATGCAGAAGGTACGTAGGCAGATATCATAGTACCTAATATGCTTAGGTACCTAATAAATTGCAGCATTTCTGGACGTAGGCGTCACCGGCCAAGCACGATGGTCACAAGAGAGGCCAAACCCCAAATCTGTATGCAAATTAAACGCAAATGAGATCACCACATTGTGAAGATTTTGACCTTCGCATTTTGGTACATAATGTGGCTATTCGACAACAACAGTTAGCATACATCAAGTAATCACTTCAAGGTTGGGTTTAACGATTCTGTTTCAATGAGTAAATGCGTTTTACCCTATACATACTTAGTTAACATGCCTCTAAGTTTTTGCAAGCATTGCATATCTACATAGAAACTCATAATAATGAATGAATGAGACGATGAAAGAAATGCGTACGCACTAACACATACTTACATATCTTTGGGAACTAACTAGTAGGTACGCTTGTCTAGAAAGTATTCAATTATAAAATGTTCAGAAACATTTTGAAATTATAAAGCTAAAACACAGCTTGATTATTATGTATTAGATATTAGATAAATTCGTTACCTACTTTACGTTCTTATTCGTCATATTTTGTAGTTTGAATTTGTATTCTTTAATGGACGCTGTAACTACCTGTAATTAGGCGTCTAGTCGGCTCTAATCTGGTTCAGGGCTTCATTAGCATAAGTATTTAATTACGTCTTTGTTCATGAACAAAGTACTGTTCTTAAGGACTTAAACACGCCTCATTAGAACAAGACAATGCTGTTTTTATGTACAGGTTTGTTCTAACCGTATTTCTTAAGCGTCATCATTTGAGAAAATAACAACACGTTTCTAAATTTATAAAGCTTGGGTATTTTCGGATATCCTCGGGATCCGGTCCCCTTGTTGTTCTACTATTCTTACCTATATCAATGGTGGAATCATTTAAATCAGACTTCATTCTTTCAAAGAAAATTAGTTTTTTCTAGTGTTTACCTGAGCGAAAGTTGATCACTGATGGCATAAGTGCCCGTATGAATGTAGCCGGTCTTGTTAGCCGTCTACAATTAATTATCATAAGGTCAACCGTTAACCTGTTCACCTACCTAGTTTCTGAATATACAACTACACAGACAAGTATTTTAGTTGATATGTACCTACATATATATAGGTAATACCAAAACATATGATATTTTGATGCGATATGGGGATTAACAAGTGCGAATTAGGTAGTCATTGAGAGATATGCATTTATAGGTCATAATCTGTATCTAGTTCATATTAATTAGCAGCCGGCAGACCTTACCCTTTTATAATTATCAGCATTTAAAAACAATTGCAGTGCAACCTACCTATTAAGGCGACGATAACCGACTTTGAATGATTTTATTATACTGAAGATCAGGTCTAAACGAGTAGTGTTAATGATTTGGAAAAAATATATGTTAAATTAGAGCATTTTCTTAATAACTTAATATAGGAATGTTTCAGATTAGATATGTTTATATTGCAACGCGGATAAAAAACTGAGAATCACGCAAATCTAATAAGCGTATTTTTCTGAAACCTTCACCATTTTAAAGATAATTTAATCATAGATCTTTTCAATGTACATTTTTTATTAAAATACCTTTTGTTTTATGTATAATAAATTAATAGTGCGTCTAATTTGGGACAGCGCTCCTGGATGGGTGAGACCTATTCCAGGCTGGACGTACGACGCGTTGCGTGAGCTCAGTACAGAACACGTAAGCTAACCACTCAAGGTCACTGGCATGCATCTGCGTCTTAAATATGAGGTAAACTGCACTAGCAAGAGGAAAAATTGTATGAAACGTAAGTTTACGCTCTCATAAGAACGTGCAGGTATTTGCTTTGATTACTAAAAGTAGGAGTCTCTATCTAACATACAATTTCGACATTTTTCTTTTGTTGATCTCATGAAAACAGTTCCAAGTCGTAGGTTGGCACATCCACAGCAAATTAGGTAGGTAGATGCCTACCATTTCATCATACTAACAAGCCTATGACTAATATGGAAGTGTGAATAAATCAACCTTGTTTTAAAAGGTACGTAGATAGGTGATATATCTGTGTTGAGTAAGTGTGTATTATCTTTTGTTTCTTACCTTGTCTGTAGGTTTTATCATTGGGTTTTAAACTACCTACACGCGTAAGCGCTTACAAGTGTTATGCCTTTCAACATAATTCAATTGTTGCTAGCACTTATGTATGTATGTCTCAGAATCAGAATCTGCCCAGAATTATCTATTTCAATTTACACGATCTAACTTCGATTCATAGCGAACAGTTCGATCATTACGATCAGGGTTACTAATGTGTGCATCTGTGTTTGCTCATATACTCCCGCAAAGAAATATTTAGAATAGAATCTATGCAACAAAATCCCGGAAGTCTGCAACAATCTGATCTGTAAATACTTCACCGTAGCGGAGTATCTCGTTAGTAGCTTATATCGTTCTATGAACTCTTCTATCCAATTCTATATTTACTGGGAGAGCTATATTTAACCTCCGTCAAAACTGAAGGGTGTTATAAATTCATCCTTATACGTGTGTTTGTTTCTTGTGTCACAACTTACGCACGGACGGATTAGAACTGAAGTTTTTTATTCAAAAGGATAAGATAAAGTGATTCCACGGATTTTCTCAGTAATCCCAAGTGATGAGTGATACTTCTTTTAGTGAAAAACGAAGGAACATGAAGAGCATTCGAAAACGTCTTCGCGTTGCGGTAAAAAGTGAGACAGAGCTAAATTCTGTTCGGAATCCATTGTATCACAAATATTTCTCACCGCAAGCGCTAACAACTTGAACAATTTTTCGTTCTAACGGTTCTTTCAACAAAACTCGTATGAGTACGTGAATACAGACAAATCAAAGTGCATTCGATTCTAGTCTCTACACGAGAGCAATACTTGTTACAATCGCGATCGTGCTCTACTGTGAATAATCTATGTTATCTGTTGTAAGATATTGTTGCAACAATAATCTCGTTGTTTGTGAGAATCGGGTTTTTACTCAATTACCAACTACCTAATGACTGTGAATTATTAGTGATAAAGGCCAAGTCTCAAGTAAATATTGACATTCATTAACAGAAGTGCTTCCAGAAATAAATTAGTGTTCAATAAATACTAACAATGCAGTGTAAAGTGGTTCTATCGAATTTGGGACATTTGTTTTAATA
This sequence comes from Agrochola litura, assembly GCA_949152395.1. NCBI lineage: Eukaryota > Metazoa > Arthropoda > Insecta > Lepidoptera > Noctuidae > Agrochola > Agrochola litura. The sequence continues at coordinate 7,821,412 of OX424512.1, forward strand.
TTCATTATATAATGAGGCGGTCGGCGATCGGTCGCCGCCTTGCGCGCTTTCACTCGGTTCGCTATTAATTACGTACACGATTGTGTTCAGTCGGTTATATTTACTCAACTGTTTCGACTGCTGAAAGATAAAGAAATAGCTAAAGTGGCGCGCTACAACGACGCTCGTATCTTATCGCATCCACTCTATTGATCACTCGACACATATCGCGAACGGCTCGCCTTATACGGACGACCGTGCCACCTTTATTGTCCAATTTAACATATAGACGTGTACTGTTATAAGCGCGATGTTACCGGTGAACTCATAATGTGCGTCGTACAAAAATAGAAATACAGTGTTTACAGGAAAATAGTATCAATAACAAAGTGTTGCGGTTTGTAATTGAACGGAAATGGCGGCTAAATCGCCTACCATGAGTGTGAAGTCGCGGGAAATGATCGGCGAGGAGCAGTTCAGTCAGCGCCGCGAAGTGTTCGGCAAGCACGACACCGTGTTCCTGCCGCCCGCGTCGCCCACGCCCGCCTCCTACCGTGAGGTCGAGCCTATCATCACCTCCAACCACGGCAAGACCACTGCCAACTTCAAGCGCAACACGCCCGGCTACTCCAGCATGCGGGAGTCACGCACCGATGAGCGGATTTTCGACTTCCGACCCAGGAAGTATTCCGACAACTTCACCTCTGAACTCAACCAGAGCGACGATGTGGAGTACAGACACACCATGACCGAGCGGACTCGCCGCCTGTCCAAAATGCGGCGGGACTTCATGACGTCGAACCTACACGAGCCAGGTAGTACCAGTCCCTTCAACCGCTCCGGGACGCGGGCTTCCATGCCGGTTAACACTAACACTTCGCCTTTAAAATATAAAATTGAGAGTCCCAATTTATACAAGTTTCCGTTCGCGGAGCCCTACTCGACGCCGACACCGGTGCGTCGAGTGGTTGTTGATCTAGGACCCGCCGATGAAGAAGGCGGTGGCAAGGAAAACCAAGATCCAGAAAGAGTGCGACATCAGAGCTTGACGCATGAGCCACCCAATAAAGTGGATCAACAAAAGTTATTTGAGGAGATACTGAAGAGATATTCACCACAGCGGAAGCCAGTCGACTGGCAGTTACCTCCCACCAAGCCCAGGGTAGTCGCGTCTGTTCCTAAATCTAATTCTAGTGTCGCCGACAGTATTGATAGTGGAGATAAAAACGACAAAAATGAAAAAGTTGATGATGACGTGTTTGAGAAGAAACAAAATGGTGAAGTGGCAGCGGCTGTTTTAAGTGAAAATTCTGTGGAAAAATCCGAGAACAATCCCGTGGAAGTCAAAGCAGAAGTCATACAAAATGGACCAGAATCATTAAGTGCGGAGGCCGTTGCAGCGAAGGAAAGTGAATCGAAAACATCACAATCCGAATTAGACGAGAAACAAGATCAAGTGCCGGAGCTGTCGACAATTCAAAGGCAATTAAGTAAAGAGTCTGGCAAAAAAATAGAGAACAAAATCATAGATTTAAGTATACCAGCACTGATACAGAAAATGACTGCAGAGGGCGACAACCTGGAGAATACGAGTAAAATGCAGAAAAAAGTAAAGAGAAAACGTAGTTTCTTAGACAAGTTGCTAGGTCGCAAGAAGGACAAATAGTAGCGATATATTATAACATTGATGTGATATTGAATATACTGCAAATAATGCAGGACAGCCAAAGATTAAAAGAAACATGACGTCATTTCTGTAATCTTTTGATATGTAGATATTTCTCTATATCGCAAAGGAATAAACCGATAGATTTATTTATATCTATAATAATTAAGGCCAGTCTTCCTCTGTTTTTTATCGTAATGCATTGGTTGGGTTATCACTAGCTGATAATACTAAGTGCCATGTGACACGCCCTATCTGCCAAATTCAAACTGTTTTATAACAAATAATATTTTATGTGAATAACTAGTATATAAGAGAATTTTAATAGTTGTGCTATTAACGTTATATATTTTGTTACTATTATTATTTGTTTAATTAATTAATACTTGATACATCCTGTAAATTTTCCGTAAACGTGCCTTAGTTTATCAATAGGTACAATAAATTCTATGATGTCATTATCACTACTATTAATAACTTGTTCTATATAATAATGTTACAATTCCCATACAAATACTTCAGAAATAATAAGCTAGTGAGCCTTCGAACCAAATATTTTCATAATAAATTTATTGTTTTTAATATTTGAATTTTATTAAAACTCTTTAAAAATAAAAGAAACACAGACATCGTCAATGAAATTATATTTCAGAAAAATAAAATAATTATAATTACATAAATATCACAGTGCTTTTCTTACAAAGTATTATAAATAAATTACTAAGGTATTTCAATGTTGCACACATAAATTAATGTCAAACAAATTACATTTTAAAAACGTAGGTATTTTAATTGGTTTTTAATTAATTAATTTATAATATCTAGTTAAGCAACTGTTAGTGCCATTTGCTCTTACTTGATTGCTTAATACAACAAATAGCTGTTACGAAATCAGATATAGAATGTAGCTTATGCACAGAAACATACATTTTCGACCGACATTTTAGCATTGTTATGTATCATTGTATTTTTATTTGCGTGACTGAGACGAATTCAATGACACCTTTTTGTCGAAAATGGTCGCAGGCTAATTGCGTATAGACCGAAAAAAGTACGTAATACATACAAAATATGTAACAAAACTAAAAAAAACTATTGGATAAGCATCAGCGAAATGAGAACAGGCAATTATTTTGCCTTAACACAACAATAATATCACAAAATAATTGTACCTACTTATTATTATTTATATTCGTTTTCTGTGTTTGTTTCCGGTTGAATAAGGAAATAACTATGTTCATTTATTCATATAAATGGACGTTTCAAGTTTAAAACTTGGTATAATTAGAAAAGGAATTACGTGTTTGTCCTACTTAGGAGCTTAAAAACAAACGCACCTATGAATTTGCAAAAAAATAATACATCTCCCTTACACATCTCTATCTGTCCCCATCAAGCCAGCAGTATTCAAATAATACCACATTGTTTTTTAAATAAAAATATATTTTAATTGTAGTTCTTGCACCTAAAAGCGAAATTCTGCTATGAAAATTGAGCAGATTTGATAATATGATTTTATTACGAAATATATACACATACATTCATAAACTCACACCTTCCAATGGGGGTAGGCAGAAACTACAGAACGCCCCCTGCTACGATCCTTACATACTCCTTGTGCTTCGTTTACGTTCAAACATCTGGTCATACACGCACGCCGGTTGCGAGTACTACGCACCTGACCTTTCTGAAGAACACATACATATATATATATATATTATAATGTATTATTTGAATAATATTATTTAACGACGAGTAACAAGCATTACCTGCCTAAAGTTTTACATATTTTACAGGTTTCTTCACTACTTTTGACTTTCAGTCCATAATTGCCTGCAAGTATCAGATAGCAATACTCTGTTAAGTAAGGAATGTAATATAATAGGCGCTTACCGTATTACAAAATCAGTTCTAACTTCAGTCCAAGCCCAAACCTTCGAGCTAGTTATTGTATTTTGAACTTTAATCCAAGCACGGTAAAGTTCTTAAGGCGAAAGCGTCAAGGTAGCCCACGAAATTCAAATTTTCCTACGTTTTTTGCAATTTGCAGGTCACTATCAGGTTGTATGTAGATCTAATTATGATTCGCGGCCGTATCAAATAATTATTAATAGAATTATAATCATAAAAATCCTCAATACAACTCTCTAAGTTCATGTAATCCTATTAAATTACTATTTCTTGAAATCGTGACATTTGAGGATTATTCTAACTTCAAGGAGATGTATTGTTGATTCTTATGATTATAATTATGTAAAACCATATTTTTTACGGTCGCAAATATTTTCAATCAACATAAAACCTGACACTGACCTGCAAATAGCAAAAAACATAAAATTAAAAAAAAAAAAATTCGCGGGCTATTGACAACTTACAGCCATACTTATAAACAAGTAAAAAAGACCTCTAACTTTGTGAAAATAGACAAAAGTCAGTCAGTCAAGTCAAAAATGGTTTGATTAATTAAACCTGGGTCTAAAAAATTATATTTTTGCAAGTTAGCACTTTGCAGCACCTCTATTAAAATAGAATAAATCGATAAACTGATTGACTGATACACTGGCCCCATTTTAAAATTAGAGTTCAACATAATATGCCAATCGTAGGTGTGATATACACTTCCACCTATCTCTTCGGGACATGCAAACGTGACTTTTTGTGTTAAATCCATAGAAAAAATCAATCTGTAGCCTTTTCCCAACTATATTGGGGTCGGCTTCCAGTCTAACAGGATGCAGCTGAATACCAGTATTTTACATGGTGAGACTGCCTATCTGACCTCCACAACCCAGTAACTGGGTAATACGATACCCCTTCGTAAGACTGGTTGTCAGACTTTCGGGCTTCTGACGACCCGTAACGACTGTCAAAGATTCACGAATGACAGCCGGGACCAACGGCTTAACGTGCTTTCCGAGGCACGGAGGAGTCTCGGTATGTAAAGATGATCACCCATCCACAGACCATGCCCGGCAAGCGTAGCTTAACCGGATGAATCGATACGCGCGGCTGTTGTTACTTAGCTACGAGCTCCTTTAAAAAATATCTTGTAAAATTCATACAATCGATTTTATAATATTTGATAGGCTCCCGTTTGACCACATATTATATGGTGATATGTGGATGTAGTCGACAATGGTCCACGCTTGTTTAGAAGTAACCGATAAGTGCATCGATTATTCATTATAAATTCGAGTAAGTATATGACAACTCATTACTAGAATAAAAATATTAAATAAATATGATGTACTTCTGTACAGTCTATTAATCATAAATTAATATTTTTTACAATAAATAATTAAGTAAGTATAATAAATAGTGTTAAATCTAAATATAAAATCTAAATACATCATTATCAGAATTGGAACTAGATACTTATTAGTACTCTATCAACTAAAGCAGTAAGGCCTATTAGCAATACGATTAGGGTGCCTACAAATTAACCACAAATAATCGCACGACAGCAGCACGGCCGCACGGCTCTTACAATTTCATACAAATTAAAATCGCACGATAGGTTGCGGCTAATTTAAAAGCGTTCTTAGTGTAAGAGGTCAGAAAAAAAAGTCACTTAAGGCGAAAGCGTCAGAGTATCCCGCGAAATTCAAATTGTTGGTGGTTGTATTTTTATCAAAATATGTATATTTCGTGTTTACAGAATTATAACCAAGAAAATATACCGTTTATTTACAGATAAGAATCTAATAACATTAAACAGACATTTCGAACACGAAAGTTAAGTTTTTATGTTCGGCAGCTTTCCAATCACATGAGAACAAATACCAATCATTGCTGAACTGAGACTTCGACAATATGACTCGGTAAGAATCAAGGCATTTGTAAACAAGATTCGACACTCGCGTAACACTTTAAGGTGTATTTTTGCTTGCAGTCTAAATAGACTTTACACCTACAGTCATCAATTAGAATTACGAAGAGGTTGCTCTGCGAGTGTACTTATTTTTTCTTAAAACTTGCACTAATCGTCATATAAACAGGCCTTAGTAAAAATACTGAATATTTTTACAAAAATAATTAAATACAATTTTAAAATCACATTGCAGCTACTAAAATACATGTATAACTAAAATGAGCGTAGCAAGGTCCTAATAGTGATTAATAACAGCAATTGTTTGTGCTGACATACACCTTAAATTATTAAAAGATTCCGCGATTTACAGAACATTGCGACATAATAATATGAATTTATCTTCAAAAATAGTAGAAGACTCTTTATTAATTTAAGAGCATTATGCTTATACAGGGTAAATTTTTAACCAGTGCGCAAACTTAAACATGTGACTTTACTCATTATTATGAACAACTTTTACTATGGCACCAAACCTGAAATCGTGAAAAAAAAATCAGCTGTTCCCGACATTAATGTTCGCATAACTCAGCGCTCAGCGCTCGGTGTGGCAACACGCCGTGTTCGGGTTCGCGACAAGTCCATCATCATCCTAAGGATGCCTAGTTGAGAGGTGAAACACGTAATCGATTTCTGTCAGGAGATTTTTATGGCTCTTTAAAAATAGCTAAGCGGAACAGGTTACTAAATATATCCACGACTATTGTATTTTTTTCGAATAACTCGTCAAAATGTAGGGAACAACTGATTTTTTTTTTGCGATTTCAGGTATGGTGCCATAGTAAAAGTTGTTCATAAGCATGAGTAAAGTCACGTGTTTAAGTTTGCGCACTGGTTATTTTTTTTCCTGTATACATATGAAGCAGTAACCTTTTCTCATTGCTTATGCTTTCAAAAACGACAAAAAATCAGCACCAAAGCTACGCTCTAATAATTGAACTACTTATAACAAAAAAAAATATCACATTCAAGTCTTCTTGGTATCTGGATCTAGCCTTCTTACAGCTGCCTCTAATGAGAACAGATGGTCATCTTCAACATCCGGTGCGAGTTCCCTCATAGCTGCTGCGAGGTTGTATACATACTCCTTGTTAGGTCCACTGGGCCCTTGGCAGCTAGTCACTTGCTTCGCTATCTGTTCTATAGATGCTTCTCCTGAAAGTAGAATGAATTTCGTAAGTATTTGGAAGTTTTATGAAAACTAAGGTATCTGTTGGGGCAAAGTGGAAGTACTCTACTTCCACTTTGCCCCACCAAGCCACCCCACTGGTGGGGCAAAATGGAATGCCTAAATTTTTGCAGTGGAATCTGCCCCACTGGTTCAACTTGGTGGGGCAGATTCTACTAGGTTTAAATCTTGTGGATTCTGCCCCACTAGGGACCTTAGAATTTGTGTAGGTGTATTTGTTTGGAAAAGAAAGAAATATATATCTAAGTAAAATGTAACTTGGACTGGTTCCGTACCCAAAGGGTAAAACAGGACCCTATTACTAAGACTCCGCTGTCCGTCCGTCTGTCTGTCTGTCACCAGGCTGTATCTCATGAACCGTGATAATTAGACAGTTGAAATTTTCACAGATGATGTATTTCTGTTGCCGCTATAACAACAAATACTAAAAAAACAGATATAAATAAATATTTAAGAGGACATAATTTTTTTGCCGTTTTTATAGATAATGGTACGGAACCCTTCGTGCGCGAGTCCGACTCGCACTTGGCCGGTATTTTTTGGTAGTTTTATAAAAATGAAACCTAGGTAGATCGATTTATCGCCCCCAAAACCCCCCGCATGCTAAATTTCATGAAAATCGTTGGAGCTGTTTCCGCGATTCAGATGTCGCCCATGAACATTCAGAAAATAACTTTAAAAGGGACCTTCCCTTTTTAAAGTTATTTTCCGATAATTTCTATCTTGACTTTTTTTAATTTATGCAACTTTTTTTATTTTTAACCGACTTCCAAAAGGAGGAGGTTCTCAATTCATCTGTATGTTGTTTTTTTTTTTTTTTTTTGTATGTTTGTTACGCGATTACTCCGCCAATTATGAATAGATTTTGATGATTCTTTTTTTGTTTGGTAGATCATACTTCAGAGGTGGTCCCATATAAATTTTATTAACTTTGCTTGGGTAGTTTTTGAGTTAGCTTCAATTATACGTATTTTTTTCCCACTTAGTATGTAGATGATATGATAACTTCTTGTCACTGTTATTTACATAGCAGGTAGTGGTATTCGAATTTGTGTGGGGTAGGTACCACAACTAAAAAGTGAAAAATAATAACTTTTTACAAAAAAAAAACAACCGACTTCCAAAAAAACCACTACAAAGTGAAAAATAACTTTAATTTCGGAAGTCGGTGGCAAAAAACGAAATTTTATTATTTTTATTATTTGGTTTTATGAACTTACACTTGTATTGTTATTGTATAATGTTTTCGCCTCCGTTTTTTTTTGCATAGTTGACAAATTTTAATAAAAATTTTAGTCAATCCGATAAAATAACTCATAAGCTTTTAGAAATAATAAACAGAATCCAAATCGAGCCAATAACATCGGAGATATGGCAAACGCTAATAATCAAAACATAAAAAATTTAATAACATGAAAAATATTAAAGAGACCCCCCCCTTAAAAAAATAATTTTTCGATAATTTTTCATGAATATTCAGAAAAATTCGGGCGGTCACATGCCGATGGGCGACATTGTATATATAATATGTCACCGTAAGATTGTGAGAACCGTTAGTTTATAATCTGTCGGAATTATTTCCGTTAGATTATAAACTGTCAAAAAATTGTGAACTCGTTGAAATGGGTTAGGTTAGGTTAGAACTGTGACCAACCGCGCGCGAGCCGAGCGAGCGAAGCGAGCGGTGCCGCGGTAGCGGCCGGCGAGCGCTATTTCCAAGTTGCTCGCAGCCAGGCAGGCTATTTAATATTAGCGCAAGGTGCGTTACGTCGCAAGCAAGTTTGATACCAGTTCACAATTTGTCGATTTTCCATGGAAAGATTATAAACTAACGAAAAATAATGCGTTAAATTGTAAATGGTTCATTGCAGTTCACAATTTTTCGACAGTTTATAATTTAACGGAAATAATACCGATAGATTATAAACTAACGAAGTTCATAATTATACGGTGACATATACAAGAATTGCTCGTTTAAAGGTATTAGATATCAAATTAATGAAAAACATGTAAGGTGATCTAAAATAAGAATTTTCGGTGTAAGTATTCAAATGATTAAATCAAAGCACTCAACTTGTATATAAATTGTCATCCACAATTACGTTTTCTTATCCACCTTGTTTACATTTTCATCAGAAACTTTTAGAACAGACTATAGACAATATTGATCATTATAAGACTAGCTGCTGCTAATTATTTTTATAAAATAAAAGTAGCTCCTTAGAAGATCAGTTACATGTAAGTGAAAGTCCCGTCAAAATTAATCCAGCCGTTTCGGAGATTAGCCGGAACAAACAGACAGACAAAAGACTTGTTTTTTTTTTGTTTTGAGTACCGTATATACTTTCATATGCATTTAGTAAAAAGCTGTTATTTCGATATTACAAACAGACAATTCAATTTTATTTTTTGTATAGTTAAAAGAAAAAAACCAACTGAATTGATCTTCTCTTTTTTGGTGCATGAGTTTAGAAAAGATCATGCACAAAATGGAAGAGTCTTCTTTTTGTTAGGGCCATCACTTTTTAATGTCATTTATGCCCTATGTGTTTATGGCCTTAGAAACTCCTATTGTGTAACTCTGAATGTTTAGATTGTCAATAAAAAATATGTATGAAAATGAAATGGGTATGTCAATGTCATTTATGCATAAATAATATAATTTACTAAGAATAGGGAAAACACGGAGATGTGAACACAAGGAAGCAAACTCATGCAAATAATATGCACTACAGTCTGATTAGTCTGACTACCTGCTAATTGTTATGCAAATATGTAAATAGTCATATTATATGGTAGAATGCAGTAGGTACATAAAAGAAAATGGCGAAAATAGAATGGATTATTTGTATGTAGTTTACAGCTAGTGACAACCTTCATAGTGCATCCCATATTGCAGGAAATGGGACTGCAAAATACTTAACAATGTGCAATTACCTATGGCAGGTTTTTTTTTTTTGTACTTGCAACTTTACCCTAATTGCGTAATGCAACATAATCACATTTATTTCGATTTGAAACAGATTGCTAATCCATTGCATCATAATTGGACAAAAAATCTGCTCAACAACGTAAATAACGCAATGAATGTTGTTGAACTGTCAAAATGAAACAAATTAGGCAAAATTGTTTACGAAAATAAGTTACGCAATTAGGGTACCTACTGGTTTTATTCAATGAGGCTACTTAAATTAAATAGCAATGCGATTCATTCAGAAAACATAATTATGGAGAACACAATAACTTCTTCAGGGACTTGTAGCTAAATAATAACAGCCGCCACGGGTCTATCGAAGGTTAAGCTACGCTTACCGCGGTCGCTTCATGGATGGGTGACCATCCATTACATAAAGAGACTCGGAAATCATGTTATTCAAGGGTTTATTTATTTATTTAAACTTCTCACACACAAAAAGATACAAAGGCGGACTTAATGCCATAGGCTTTCTCTACCAGTCAACCAAGGGTGGTGAAGAGATTAGATGGCAGGTACTCTGTTTGACAGGAACAAAGAAAAAATTATTAAAAATATATCATTAGAAATAAAATGTAGGAACAACAGTACATAAATAGGTTATAACTTATAAAGTTATAATACACATACATACATTAAGATATTGTTTATTTTGGCCTAATCATGCAGTCACGCCTTTGCAACCCAAATTATATTTAAGGGGATGCACTAAGGTAGCCCGAGAAATTCAAATTTTCTTACGTTTTTTGCAATTTGCAGGTCAGTGTCAAGTTGCATCTTGATTAAAATATGATTCGCAGACCGTAACAAACATGGCTTTACAAAATGATTATCATTAGAATCAGAAATACAACTCCTTAATTTAGAACTGGCCTAACATGTCATGATTTGATGAAATAGTCATTCAATAGGGTTATATATATGTACTTAGACAGTTGTACTGATGATATTTATGATTATAACTGTATAAATAAATATTTGATACGGCCGCGAATCATATTTAGATTTCATTCAAAATCTCAAAATCTAAAATCATATTTAATCAAATCTTCTTATTGTGAGCATAGGTAAATTCTAATAGGCATACAATATGTCAACATGCAGCATAAAAAATTTCTTAGGCATCACATAAAAAGCAAATCTTACAAAATATGACAGATTGTAGTAAGCACTAATTATTAAGAAAATCTTGGATCGTGTAGGAAGCGTTGTCAATTAAAAAATTACGCAATTTACATTTGAATAGTGGGAGTTCCTTGGTGCTTAAAATGTCCACAGGTATCTTATTGTAAATTTTAGATGCAATTCCAAAAAAACTTTTTCGCAGAATTGCAGTTCTATGTGGTATACTAGATATTTTCAGTATTTTATTCTTTTTGATTTTTGAAACCTCATAATGTTAATGACCTACAAATTTCAAAAAACGTAAGTTTTTTTTTTTCCCGGGCTTCCCTGACGACAAAACATAACATCACGCCTGGTTTCCTCGAAGGGTTAGGTTAGGCAGAAGTGCACCTATGGTAACACCCAATTATATTTAATTACTGGGCTATTTTAAGATGATTGTGACTAAATAAAACACCATACAGGTAAAACTATGTGGTTAAACTGCATTTTCTAGAATCTGCATGCATAGCATGACAACCATAGAAACACGTTTTGTCAATGACAATGACAGATTGTGATTGTTTATCTGTCATTTTGTCTATTCTTCTGTCAACAAAACCTTTCTTTTGTGGTCATGCTAAGCGTGCTGTAGATGTAACCTTGGGAGCAAGCAAAAGCTTAAACATTCATTCAATCATATAAAATTATTACCTATCTTACCCGCATAAGATTCATTTTCTTCTGTTGCTACATACAGAGTCAAGTTAAATGGTTCAAGATTATCTTTTGGATGGAAACTGACAGTTTTCTTGATATATCCATTCTTCTCTCGGAAGTCCAGGTGCTCTGTAACTTGGGCTACATCTTCTTTCCTAATTTTGTATGCTACGCCCCATACTTTGCTGTTTGGGTCATCACCTTGAATTAGTGTTACAACTCTGCCTGGCTGGAATTAGAAATGGTTCATATTATTGTGATTCCTATAACAATATTTTACTAACATATTCAATCACCTGATGGCATTTCTAAATGAGTAACCATACATGAAATGGAAAACTGACTAAAAATCAATCAATCAATCTGCCTAGCTTTTTCCCAACTATGTTGTGGTCGGCTTCCAGTCTAACTGGATGCAGCTGAAAAACAGTATTTAACATGGAGTGACTGCCTATCTGACCTCCAGAACCCAGTAACTGGGTAATACGATACCCCTTGGTAAGACTGGTTGTCAGACTTTCGGGTTGACGGGCTTTCGGGAAAACTGAATAGTAGGCAACAAAAGGTTCTTTTCAAGAATCATAAACAGAGAACGTTTTTAGATTAGGACTAAGATTTTTAGGTTAAGAACTAACCTACTTTCTTTCGTAAGTTTAATACATAAGACCATGCTTGCTACCTATAGTACACCAACATTTCACCAGTTATGTTCAAGTCCCATGTAATAGGAGGCGAGCCTATTGCCATCAACCGGGCACAAATCCAGACTCCGGGCTGCTACTGAGAAATTCCAAATGGAAAAGCCCAATAACGAGAATTGAACCCAAGATCTCATGCTCAGTATTAGCGCTTGCAACCACTAAACCAACAAGGCAGTCTATTTCATTGATAGTTATATTTGATTTCAGCTTAAAAGAAGTAGCAGTAGAAACACTATTAAAGAACACCTTTGGGGGACTTACACATGCACCAATATTACTAGTGATGCCCTTTTAACAGATCAGGTGTGTAGTACATACTTCGCGCGAGAGTCAGATGGAATAAAATGTGGACGAACCGAAAGGAGTACGCAGTGATTGTAGAAATTGCAGACATAAATCGAGAAATTGGCGTACTAGCCTACCTACTTCTACTTCCTACGGGGAGGACATGTTATGTATTATGATAAGTTGCATATTGCGTCCTACATTTAAGTTCAGGAACTTACTTTTCCAGGTACTCCTCGGTGATCAATGCTGTGTTGATAAAATCTCCTCAAGTAACCTTTTATATAACCTACAACCTTGCATTCATATTTGAAATCTACTTTCCATACCAATGATCCGTACCCAAAGACCCACATCGTATCTGTATTTTTTTATATCCAATTACTGTTTCTAATAAATCGAGCCAATGAAATAGGAACTACAAATAATTCACAATACAATCAATCAAATTGTCAAACTGTCAAAGTTTGTGAGAAAATGCTTAAAATATGGCTTTTTCATTTCTTAACTTGGAACGCAACACAGCTCACCAGTTTTGCCAACTGCCTAAATTATAAGCAGTTTTGCCAACTTCTAAAGTTCCAAATCAAATAGCAATAGCAAATCGCTATCAAAAGACGATGAATAATTTTGTACTAGAGTCAAAGGGGAAATATAATGCAAAGTTTCACCAGTAGTGGTGCTAGCAGCACAAACCTTAAACATGTTTATTCATAGTTTTTAGTTGATATTTTTGTGTTTTCACTGTAAAATTAAAATAAAAACTAAAGAGGGAAAGAAATATACTTACTTGATGATACTGACATACTTGACAATCACAGAGTACTTTTTAATTGACAATTGACATTTTTTGCGTGTTTGACAAATTTTGTCAAACACGCAAAAAATGTCAATGTCTAATAAATTCAAAGTTCCGTTAACAAAATGTATTCAAGACGTAGGTGGGTTATTAGGTCGAATTAGGTCGGCAGAAGGGCATAAAAGCTCTAATGGCCGAGAATCTGTTTCGTATGCGGAAGCAAGTCAGGTTTTTCCTCCAGTCTCACGATCATATGCCGAAATATCAAGAATATCACCAAAACCCAAACCAACAACCAGTTCGCCTCAGTACCCCAGCCCAGCTCCCCAAACACCTAAATCATACCGTAAAACGGTCTTTCTCAAACCTAAATCTCATGCCCCTCTTTCACCTAGCTACGATAGGCAGGCTCATCAAGCCCTTACTCAGGATTACTCCTTCTCTCCTTCACAAAACGGTTGTGCCTTCCCTAGAGAAGGTGCTAGTACTCCTGATAAGCCCGAACATGTACTAAATATTATAGCCAATATGCTAATAACTGTATTAGCTAACCCTGCACAATCTTTACCTGACCACGTTGCCAATAAACTGTCTTCAATAGTTCAATACATCAATAATGTTCCATCCCCTGACATTCCTGCAATGGAACGTGAGGAGCATTTCTCCCAGGAAACCTGACCTACTCTTTCTAATTAATAAATTTAAACCATCGGTCTGCGGCATCGCTGAGACATGGCTTCGTTCTGAAAGTAATTTCAGGATCCCATGTTTTGGTGGTGTTCGCCATGACAGATCAGATGGATATGGAGGATGTGCTTTGTTTATCAATAACAAAGTACCATTCTTCCAGATCCCTCTACCCTTTGTCGGCGACAACATAAATATTGTTGCTGTTAAGGTTGAGGGTATAAATATTTTTTTCTTTTTATATTGCACACCCTCGTTTAGAAGATCTTGTTTTAATTAAAAATTTACTAAGTAATGTAAACGGCCCATTACTTGTCATCGATCGGATCGGATTCTTGCGATAGTACTGGTGTAGGCCTAGTGGATATGTTGGATGATCTTGACCTTTGCATTATTAATGATGGCAGTGTCACATGTAGGTCTGGATTAGGGCAAAGTAATAGTTGTGTTGATCTAACATTTTGCTCATCCGGCATAGCCAGCCTTTATATTTGGAATCGTTTGAATATGACCTATGGGAGTGATCACTATCCCATCACAGTTGAAATTCCCTCTAAATCTCTTCCTAATAAAACCTCCCCTCCCTTACTAAAGTACCAGCTTAACTCTGTGGATTGGGATCTCTACTCAAAAATTTTAGACCTACGTATCTCCTCCCTTCCATCCATCAATTCTGATAATACTCAAGAATGTTTTGCGTCTTTTTCCAACACTATTTCCGCTACAGCTGATGATTGCTTCCCTCCTAAAAAGTCACCTACAGGAAAAATCCCTTCTCCGCCTTGGTGGGATAGGGAATGCGCTACCATGATCAGGGCCAGGAATGAGGCAGAAGAGACTTTTAACCTTGAAATGAACCTGGATAACCTTCTCGCCTTTAATAAAATATTGGCTAAGTCCAGGAAATTAAATAGAAAAAAGAAAAGAGCAGGCTGGATATCGTTTTGTAGTTCCTTGAGTCCATCCACCCCAGCGTCGGCGGTGTGGCAGAGAGTGAAAAGTTTTAGAAACAGTTTAACACCGTCTCCCACGAACATCTTATCTGATGGTTTAGGATACCAGTTCTTTACTAAAGTCGCCCCAGTCTATGTTCCTGGTGTAGACGAAATAAACTCTGTAGACTCCGTAACTTCAAATGATCCTCTTGATAAGCCATTTTCCCTTGACGAACTTAAAACGGTTCTTAATTATGTTAAGGATTCTGCACCTGGTGTGGATGGATTCCCTTACTCTTTCATTGCAAAAGCGGGTGTAAAATGCCACCAATAAGACTTGGTCAATTTTTGTTTTGTCTCTGGGTATATTCCTCCAGCCTGGAAGGTTCAACTGGTTATTCCTCTATTAAAACCCGGCAAGGATCCTAGCGATCATTGCTCTTATCGACCAATTGCCTTATCGTCTATTCTTATTAAACTTCTTGAACACCTAATTAAAAACCGTCTAGAATGGTTAGTTGAAAATAGAAGACTGCTCCCAACCACTCAATTCGGCTTTAGGAAAAGTCTGGGTACAACTGATAGTGTGGGCATCCTCACATCAGAGATCCGGCTGGCCCTTAGTAGAGATGAGTCTGTGGTAGCCGTTTTTCTAGATATATCAGCTGCTTATGATTCTGTCCTCCTCCCCGTTCTCAGGCAAAAGCTGCATGAGCTGAGAATACCGGCTAGGATTATTCAGATCATCTGCACCATTCTTTCAAGCCGCACTCTTCAGCTGAGGATTCCAGGAGAAAACTCTGAACAGAGGGTGAACTGGCGAGGCTTACCTCAGGGATCCGTAATTAGTCCAATACTTTATAATATTTACACTTCAGATCTCCCTTCATGCTTAAATTATAATTGTAAAATCCTTCAATATGCTGACGATCTTGCATTATTGGTCTCTGGCATTTCCATAGAAGATGCCGCTCAATCTTTGAATGTCTCTTTATCTTCATTAAACCAATGGCTACTCGATCACGGGTTGTCTTTGAGCGCTTCTAAGAGTTCAGCAGTTTGTTTTTACTCGCAGACGTCTTATGCCACAGGTGCATATTAACATAGATGGTCAAGCTATCCCGATCAAGGAAAAGGCCAGGTTTCTGGGAGTTACCCTGGACTCCAAAATGTCGGGTGTGGATCACATCAACAATGTTGTTAAAAAATGTGAGCGCTCAGTATCAGTCCTAAAGGCATTGGCTGGAGTCTGGTGGGGAGCCCACCCATACACTCTAAAATTAGTGTACAATGCTCTAGTCAGAAGTGTGATGGATTATTGCTGCTTCTTACTTGAGCCTTGTAATAAAGAGGAGCTTCGTAAACTGGACGCCATTCAAGCCAAGTGCCTTAGGATTGTTGTAGGAGCAATGAAATCCTCACCTATAAATGCCCTCCAGGTAGAATGTGCAGAGCCTCCCCTTAACCTTCGAAGACAAAACTTAGCAGATCGCTTCCTGTCAAAAGTTTTCGCCCTTTCGTCCCATCCCTTACTCCCCATTTTAGAACAAATTCACCTATCTTTAGAAACATGTCCTTATTGGAAACATAAGTCGTTTCCCCCGCTGATGAATAGGTACAGAGAGCTTAAAAACCTCTCCTCACCTGTTTGTCAGTATCCCACTCTACCAGTATTTTCTTCCGCATACGAGGTGGTCCATTTTAGGCCAAAAGTCGTTTTGGAGCTTGGTATTTCAAAGAGTTCCGAGGACGCAAACGATGACTTTGATCGGGTCAT
This sequence comes from Agrochola litura, assembly GCA_949152395.1. NCBI lineage: Eukaryota > Metazoa > Arthropoda > Insecta > Lepidoptera > Noctuidae > Agrochola > Agrochola litura. The sequence continues at coordinate 7,838,096 of OX424512.1, forward strand.
TGAGAGGTACTGGAGGGGTTGGAATTTATTCTACACAGATGCGTCTAAATTTACCCCAACAGGATGCACAGGAGTTGCAACATACTTCCAGAACTCCAGAATTGCCCTTCTCTTTCAGTGCCCTCCAGAGGTTTCGGTATTTAATGTATTGGCATTTTAGAAGCAATTAATTTCATTAAAACTCATAATATTAAAAATTCGGTAATTTTTTCAGATTCTCGCAGTAGCATTAAAGGCCATAAGTCAAAACCAATTAAAATCAAAGATTCATAGTAAAATCATAATAGACATTCAAAATTTTGCTCTTCATTTGCTCTAACAACGGTTTGAACATTGAAATAGCTTGGGTTCCCAGTCACTCGGGTATAGGTGGTAACGAGTGCGCCGACTCACTGGCTAAAGCAACATCCAACCCTGTTGACAAAAAACATTATGTCGTCCATAGTTACGACTTACGGACTGACACCAAACTTAAAATGCATAACTCGTGGTCAGCAGGATGGCAGGCAAGTTCAAAGCTAAAGGGGGCGTACTACGCCAGTATCCAACCCGACATCCAACAGAAACCTTGGTTTTTTAAAGAACTGTTTCATCCTTGTGACTTAGATAAGATTCGCGTTCGTGACAGTTCCTTATGCGAATGCGGACTTGATGAGGGTACTCTGGACCATATCTTTTTTTCATGTCCTTCAAATTCACAATCTTTTGATTTGTACCTTAAGCTTCCCAAAATTGAAATCACCCTTCCTACTAACTTCCATTCCCTCCTGACTAACTTTTCCCCTAAACTGATCCAAGCCCTAGCAAAATTTTTAAATGACAATGATACCGCTAAAGTACCGTTGTATCCGAGCGGATACAAATCACCCACGCGGCTTACAACTCTATTTGTATTCGCTGTAATGGCTATTATTGTCTGTGAATTTTTGTGTCTATGGTCGGATAGATATTCTCGTCAAATAAATCGACTAAAAGCAAAAATATTAATAGGCAACATTTTAAAAAAATGTTGAAAATCACGTTCCCGCGCGGTAAAATGTCAGTCAAACGTCACTCGCGTTCGCTGTAATAATTCGTTTTTTAATGGTTTTTGTGTGTAAATCGTCGGAAAGTGGTGATATTTTCATTTTGAAGTAAATATTACATCGTTTTAGATATAAATAACATCATGTTATACCTATTTTGACCTAACCAAAAAAGTGTAAACAAACAGATAAGAGAAAGTTCCCGTCACAGTGAAAGTTGTGATATTTTGTGGTTTTTCTGTATGGATCTGATCCGTAAGTGTTTTATTTCTTTTCTATATTACATTTATCATCGTATTAGACAACATTTAGCACAAAATAATACAAAAAAATTTTTTTTTGGGACGGAGAAAGTTACGTAAGCATTAGAAATTCTAGATCATCTAAAATCTAGATTTTTTGAATTTTTTGTTTTGAATGTTTGTCTCTAAAAACGCTTTTGTTAGATAACTTATCTATCCATAATGTACCCTGCAAAATTTCGTGTGAATTGGTTCGGTAGTTTTATCAGAAATCGTTATCACAAAGAACAAAAGAAATAATAACAAAAGCGGGTAATAAAGATAAGTGAACGTTGTTTACAAAGACTGCAACCATTTGAAACGTATTCCTAATCTATTCGAGTAGCAAAAAACATTAACAATACTACTTGAGACGTTGTAAAGAAATCCGAGTGTTTGTTTATTTAAGTGCGGTCGTAAAACTGTCACCGCGCGGACCACCCACGGCGCCTGACCGGTTAAAATGTAGTCTGGTGTGTAATAAATATATCTTTGTAAATATCTGTGTCGTTTTATAGTAAGAAAAAAAAAAAAAGACTAACATTAACTAACAAAACTTGTCTTGTCCTTTGAGCTAACAACTAAATTACTACTAACAACTACCACTAAGTACAAAGTACGACAGCTCACCTTGCTTCATTGCCGTCACCACATGACGCTGGCAGAATAGTCGACATCGGCTCAGTTGCCAACGAGGAAAAAAAAAAAATGTATTCAAATACTTTTTGTTAACGGAACTTTGAATTTATTCAGCAAATCACAAATTTATCGTACGTTAAACATTCATTATCGTATGTACAGACGCCAGCATATCAAGCTACTACAATCTGTCAAATTTATTTAATAGATTTTCAACTTTATTACTGATATATAATGTTCAAAGTTGATTGGGATTTGACAGTTTCGGGTAGCTTGATGTGCTGGCGTCTGTACATCGTACCATAGGCAAAATTATCGCACGCCCCATAATTATCGTACGGGTTAGCAACACTGTTCGTATGTCACATTCATTTTTTAGGGTTTTTGAAAATCAATTTCTTATTTTCCAAAACGGTGTCGATTATAGAAAAAATGAAATTGCACAGCTTAAGCACAAATTAAGATATAGATATAAGGCCGGTTTAAAACCAATCCATTTAAAACGAAAAAACCCGTTTAAAACCGAAAAAAAACATTTTTTTTTCGATTTAAAACGGTTAGTGTTGATGACTATGTTTTTCTTAATTATAACTACATTTTCTTGATTTTATTGCGGTAGGGATATAACGGGGTACCTATAAACTGTGTAAAGATTTTTTAAATGTGTGATATACTTAGCGGGTTAAGTTCTAGTTAGTCCGTCCGACCAAGCGTAGGTATTACCTACCTAAGTTATAAAAACTCTATTGATAAGTTAAAAAAAAACCTGTGTTGGTAAATAAACATTTTTTTCATTGTTTTCAAACGATATAAATAATTAATTTGATTCGGTTTAAAACCAAACTCACACTCTCGCACTCTTGTTGACGTCGTCGTGACTCGACGCAACGTTGCCAGCTCGCATGACCTACACACACATGCACATACATAAACTTGTAGGCGAGTTTTCAACCGCTTAAAACGATTTAATTGGGGTTTAAAACGGCAAAATTTTATTTAAAACGTTTTAAATCGGTTGATTTACATCTATAAATAAGATCCACTATAGTAAAAAAAATCGTAGTTGTATGTCATGCCGTTTGTGAGGTAGGTACAGCAATTTGCTAAACGTTACCCTAGCGGCATCTTGAATAACTCTGAAACCTCAAGACGCACAAATTTCATTTTTTGGGCACAATTAGGCACAAATGTGATCTATTTAAGTAGCTAGTTTGTCTCACTCAGCTACGACCACCGGTTAAAAAACATGCCGCTGGGGTAACGTTACTCCAGTGGAATCTGTTTTTCGTGAATATCTTTGGATCGGCTGGACGCACAAATTCTAAATTTCGGGCACATTTACACGAGATGGGGTAGGTAGGTACTAATTATCTGTCAAACCGAAATCCTGAAAAGCGACAACATTCCGCTGACGTAACGCACACGCCCTAACGAAAGTAAAGTTATACAGGATTATTGGTTGTATGTCGGCATTCCATTAAGAGGATGTAGGAAAGGTCATTTGCAACCAAATTACCCCTGTTAAAGTGTTAACCCCATGCCAATGTCACCCATTTTCGAGTAATTTAACATTTTATATTTTAAAACTAGCAAATTACTCGAAAATGGGTGACATTGGCATGAGGTTGTAGCGGTTACACCGCCACATACGAACTACGCATCATAGACATGACATCACACAAATCCTGCATCGCGCAGTTAGGTAGAGTTTACCGAGCGATCGACATACATACAAGATTTCAACTTCAAACCGATGGGCCCCGCCAGACACAACACCCGTCTGGTCGGAGGATCCTCCCTTTTCTATGGTGGATGAGTGAACTTTACACCCTGTTCCTCATACACCTAAATTGGTGACCCCGAGTATGAACGTCAACGCAGCCTTCGTGCAATTACTTCGGCGTGACGTCATCATCATCATCACTCCCGCAAGCTTTCGTGAGGCGAGTCACACAGCCAGCCAGCACCCATGGCTTCAACGGGTATCCTGACCACCAGCATGCAGCGAACGCGCATTCCTGGTCATCACCCTCAGCCTCATCACCCCGACTCACTGGGGAATTAACGCTATCAGCCTCATCACCCCGACTCACTGGGGAATCACCGCAATCACCACAATCGGCCAGAAGAACGGCTCACTCACAGGTACAATAGGTAGGTGGGGCGTCCGTCGTCGTCGGGGTGAAGCGAGCGGGAGAAATGCTCGTTAATTAAAATAAAAACGTTTTTTCACGTTTTCACACGTTTTGTCACAGGAACGAAGTTCATTCTCACGTATGATTTAAAACAAAATCAACATTTTTGCAGCCACCTTGGATTTACATTTTGACCTCATTTCGGCTTTAGCACCCTCGAAAACCATGAAAACGATACACATGATGAAATTTTTTAAAATTTTTGAGCCAGCATCTTGGATTTATATTTCGACCTCACTATCAGCTATAACACCCTCGAAAACCATGAAAACGATACCCAAGACGAAAAATTTTAAAATTTTCAGTGACGCAATCTTGGTTTTTCATTTTGACCTCACTATCGGCATTTGCACCTTTGAAAATCATGAAAACGATACCCATGATGAAACATGTTAAAGTTTTCAGAGCCGCCATTTTGGATTTTAATTTTGACCTAATTCACACTTTCTCTCTCTCATGCATGCAGCGTACTCGGCATGCTGTTTACTCGGGCCGATGTGTATAATGCTATCACTTGACTCTTTTCTTTTGTTTTTTTCTGCCGGCGTTCTCTCTCTCTCTTTCTCTTTGAATTAAAAGAAGACAGTTACAACCTTGCAAGTTTTACCTAACACTTTTTAGCGTGACGATTTCTGAAAGTTTACAAGCCACGTTAAAGAACTTCGTTCCAAAAAATGGAACATGATGTATCCTTAAAATATGTCAAAATATATCTTAATTTCCCTTTTTTTTTTGGGTGGGAAATTATCAAATAACTTCTCCCGCTCTGGGTGGAGCGGGAGGGCGTGTCAGACTCTAACTGACTAAAACCCACCCGTGTTCCTTTGGTTGCCCTGTTGCCGGGGGCCACGATGTCCCTTTCGGCCCATATTCGCAGCCCCGGCAGGCATTGGCCCTAGCGGACCCCGTCAATTCTGCTGACATCTCTTTGAGGCGCGCGTGGAACACAACGCGCCGTCGACCCGGGCTTGGTCCTTATCGGACGGCAAGCTACCCATTGCTCACCGTCTGCAAGCCCGATCTTCATATGCCTTCATATGGGTCTGGTTGTAATTACCCTCGTATATTAGATTATTTCCGAATTTATGAGGGGAATCGTTTAAAATTTACATCCCTCGAATCTCAAATAGGTAACCGACCGAACATAATAAATACAACCGTGTTTTCCTGTCTTCAAAATCATTATTAAATTTCAATGTTTATTTTTGCTCTTCTGAAAAGTTGCAAAAATGGTTAACAGACCGAATGGCTCTGATGTTGAGTTGAACTTTAATTGAACACTCAGTTTGATAGGTTATTTAATATTATGGGAAGTATTAATTAATGGGGATAAAAACTGCCACTTGCTCACTTCAGATGGCGCTGATCTCCAGCTTCTAATCATTTGACAGCTAGCCATATATTTTTTTTGTAAACAAGCGACTTGTTTTACGCATAATTAATTATTGAGCCCAATTGCGCAGCTATTATTTACTGCAAAAATACGGGGACCATGTATTTGCCAAAGATGTTATAAGACGAAAACTGTGGGAGAAAGCTCTCCGAAAAAAATTGGAATCCGATATTTCGTCGAGACGATGTGCTATCCTTTAAGCCTTTTATGGGAGAAAGTGGTTTATAGGTGATGCTCCCAAAAGAACTAAGTCTGTTTTCATTACATATACGTATAGGCACTTGTGATGTGACATTATGTAAATTATAGTAAAGTATGTGTGCGTTTATAATATCATATTAGATCAGTGCTAGAAGTGCTATCTCTGAGGTTTTTCAGTCAGAAAGATCATGCCCGAGTTGGTTTTCAACTGTGATCAGATTATTTCTATCGTACGTCTCCAGTCTATAACAAACAACGAACTTAATGTCAACAAACGCAAAATAATCCATAAATTATAAAACGTTCATAATTCATTGACTTTTCCACTAAAGCGGCTTTGTTACCAGTGGTAGACGCTTCCCCTGTCCTTAGCTCGTCTTTTAATAGTGCTAAACTCCAAGTCTCATACATATTTATCTAGTTTTCGTATAATTTGTGATCGACACAAAAGTAAACAAACACAACAATGGCGGTTTAAAGACGTACAACTATGCTGCCACCTATTATGAGCTTTCAGTTTTTAACCTCTTTACAAACAAAGCACGGAATTGCAGCGCCCGGCAGTATCTAGAGACGGCAATACTTATAAATCAACCGGAAATAAAACCAAATATGAAAAAAAATAACTTGACAGACTATTTCACAAATACGCTGTCAAACACCCTGGCATTGCAGTTGCATTCAAAAATGGTTTGTAAAGAAAAATAACTTGACAGACTATTTCACAAATACGATATCAAACGCCCACAAACACCCTGGCATTGCAGTTTCATAAAAAATGGCATAAATTGAAATCAAAACGAAATATTATCCCACTTGTATCTCACAATCTTGGAATATCATATTCACCAAAATGTGTTGAATGTCAATGGTTGATGTTCAGTAGGTACCTACCAGCCTACCTACTTACAAAGAGATACAAATGACTCTTAAAATTACAAAAGACATGACTAGGAAAATTTTACATTCAGAATAGCAGGCTTACGAGAATCGTATATTTGGTTGGCTTCAATGTCTATAGCTCGGAGACTGTGTAATGAAATCGTGGAACCTGCCTTAGCAAATCCCACTCTTGGCGCATTTGTGTTAAATACAAGAAGAAATGAGACTCTAGCACCTGGTTCTGGAATTAGCAGACGAAATTCTTCAGGCCCCCGATCGAGAACTATTTCAGTACCGAAAAAGGGAACAGCCAGCAAATTTACGAAACGTGATGCTATTGGTCCATTCAGACCCAACACTCGGTACAATGCCAAAGAAAATGAAGCCCGAATACCTTACAGATCTGTCTTGTCAAAAGCAGCCAACACAATCTACGTGGAAAAGCCTTCAATGCGTGATGACGAATGTATTACAAATATTCGCAAACGGGACAATATCAGTTCTAATTGCAAATGCTCTCCTGGAAAAAATCATTGTAAATCGACTAATAAACATGTTCAAACACATGATTACAAACTGCATGCGCATTTGGATAAAGCCTGTTTACAAGTTGTTGATACAGTCACTTATGGTACACAGTTTGAATACTTATTAGACAAAGGCTGTTCACAAAATGTTACAACAGTCACTTATGGTACACAGTTTGAAGACATGTTAGACAATGAAAGTAAGTTTCAGCGAGATAACGAGGCAATGTTCAACAACAACAATGCTCAACATACACAGGCATCATTATTATTGAACCCGAAGAAATCTAGAAGTTCAAAATCCGAACCCCAAAATAGTAACCGTTCAAGTAATATGAACTACCATTCCTGCAAACGATGGGCCCTGGATCGGTCTTCTAATAAGCGTGGACCGGACTTCTAACCTGCGTTCACAAATTATAATAAAAACATCAAGGTATAATTTGTCCTTACTCTTACTTACAATATTTTCAGACTCAAAACTATCCCAATTATTCATTGCATTCCACAATGCGTAGTTAAGTAGGTGGTAACTTTAAGGACCCTGTCCTACCTATACTTCTTCTTTTCGTGTGGTTAGTGATTAACCTGGTGTCAGAGTCTTAAAGCCGCCCATGGGCCTCTGACTTGGCTTCACATTCCGTCGAGATATATCTCTCACCACAGAAATATATCTATGTCTCTCACTGTGCGTTTGCACTGGCGAAACTTTCAAACAAAACATGTTGAAATCTCTAGTTCCTGTCAAAAATTGTATGGAACATTGACAGAAAGTAAAGATATCAACATGTTTTGTCGTGAATGTTTCGCCAGTGCAAACGCACAGTCAAGCATGCAGGTTTCCTTACGATGTTTTCCTTCACCGTTTTTGAAGCAAGTGATAATAGGGATAATGACTAAAAATATACTTTTTGTCCGTCTTGTAGATTATTAAAAAATATTGGACACTTATTTTTTTCTTTTTTACGTTATCAAAAGATTACGGCGATACATTGATTTAAAATGTGCCACGACTTTTTTTTTTTTTTGTCTAGGGCAACTCGCAATTTTGACCACTAAGGTCTTGGCTGCTTAACCGAGCTTTCCTGTGGGTACCTTAAACTTCTACACTTAAAGCCTCCAACCAGGGGCATAAACTATTCTAAATTAAAATTAAGCGAGTGCTCGCTAAGGGCACCCCCTGTGGGGTACGAACCTCGGCTTAGGGCATCGCTGGGGGGAGGACAGCAAGAAGAGACAGGCTGGATCAAACTTAGATTTTCGTTATGATTATTATGAGGGGTATTTAAAGTTACGTGCTCAGCTGCAACAACTGCTGGCACCTCGTTTTCCAGCAAGGGTCGGGGGGGAGTTTCATTTACTCGGGGACGCGGTCGCGATCGCAAACGACCTCGGCGGCGAGGTTGGAATGACGTGAGGCGTCTGTGTTTGTGCACTGTATTGGTGGCCCTATTCTTCTCCAGCACGCGTAGCATGACCACCGTAGAAACGAGTTTTGTCGACGGAAGAATAGACAAAATGACAGATTGTGATTGTTTATCTGTCATTTTGTCTATTCTTCCGTCGACAAAACCTTGTTTCTACGGTGGTCATGCTACGCGTGCTGGAGGAGTGTTATGGGGTCATCTGGGTCGGAGAGGATGTGCCTGGGACGACGAATCCCCTGGGGTTGCGATGTTTTGGAGCGGAGTCAAAGTAACGCTTGGACATGCGTTTTAAGTACTGATGGATTGTGGGAATCTTACAGTCGAGATGGAGGATCACGTTTTTGACATAAAAGGGGGCACCCGTGGCCTTGCGAAGGAAACGGTTCTGTAGGGTCTGCAATCTGCATCCTATAGATGGAATGGGGTTTCTGAGGTTTCTGCGAGTAGGTATGTAAATTTTATACTTACTTGTGCCGTAGCGACCCCCACTTCATAACTTTAATGCGTTTTATCCAAGTATTTTTTTATTAATATGATGAAGCAAAATATACGTGTCTAATATTTTTTCATTATGTGACTGACGGACTATATAGAATTTCTTTTTTTTTGACCCAGGCATCATCCCCTACCTACCTACTTATAAAAAACTAAACTTACTTCTAAATGGTAAACAATTGTACAGACGCCAGCACATCAGGCTACTACATTCTGTCAAATTTATTTAATAGATTTTCAACTTTATCACTGATTTATAAGGTTCAAAATTGATTGGGAAAATTTTACAGTTTCGGGTAGCTTGATGTGCTGGCGTCTGTACTAGTGGTAATGGTTACTTACTTTTAAATGCCGCATCTCTACCTAACCTTTCGGGGAATACGGGCGTAATGTTTATGTCAAAAAATAAGTTTTTAGGTATTTTATAGTAGGTGTCTAACAAAGTAATTTTTGGGTTCGCTAAACTCGAAACCGAAAATAACCCATATCTTCAAAACTACACGACATTTTCGTTGAAAACAATTTTTCTCCTCCACTCACCACTTTTTTTTTTTTTTTTTTTAAGAATTTGCTGTACTTGTACAGCGTCATATTTGTTTGCTGCACCGGTTGACGTCATTACGTCGGCGCCGGCTGTCGCTGAAAACCAGCGCTGGGGCTCTGTCTTGCATAGGGTCGTAGCATAATGCTGAGCGATAGCCGATTTGCGTGGATGTGACGCATGCTTCCCCCAACCTTATCTCATTTTTATATTTTAAACAATTTTTTTCTGCGTCATGTTTACCGCAAATAAACGTTTTTTAGGGTTCCGTAGTAAACAAGGAACCCTTATAGTTTCGTCATGTCCGTCTGTCTGTCTGTCTGTCCGCGGTCTAGCTCCAAGACTGTTAGTACTAGAAAGTTGTAATTTGGCATGTATTAATCATGCCGACAAAGTGGTAAAATAAAATTATGAAAAAAAATTTTTTTTGGGTTACCTCCGCTACACCTAAAGTGGGGATGTTTTTTTTTTTTCTGTCCCTTGTTGTGGGGTATCGTTGAAAAGGTCTTTCAAAAACATTAAAACCATTTTTGAATTCAGAGATCCGTTTGCGAAATATTAAACTTTAAAGTGCAAATTTTTGTTAGAGTCAAGTGTGTCCCCCCCCCCCCTACCAGCTAAATGGTTGGTTTTAGGTATGTGAAAAAATTCACGGCAATAGCTTATATAACGAATTTAAAAGGAAAACTATCACAGCTGAGTAGGCTTTACAAGTTAACGAGTAATAATCGACCAACTTAAATTTGCGGTTGTAAAAACATGTTCTCCCATACATTCTGTATGAAAGATTTTTTTTCAACTACAAAGTTAAGTTTGTTCTTGAGATAAATTCGTCCCAACTACGGAACCCTACATTGTGCGTGGTCTGACATGCACTTGGCCGGTTTCTTTCTTTCTTTCTTTACCAAGAGAATTCTTGGGCGTGTTTCCATTTTAACTCCGAAAATGATCAAGCTGCAGCGATCAACCACAGTATTCTCTCACAAATTGAAGGGAGTGAAGTGATATACACCTCCATTAATACAGATGAGGAGGAAGATGATGCCACATTACTACGTAGAATTTCTCAATTCGCAAATGGCTTCCAGTTGTAGGTATATCTGTGTAACGGCACCCGGCTCAAAGTCATGTCTTTGCAGAGAAACCTCATCGAGACGGAAATTCTAACAGGTTGTGGCGATGGTGAGACAGTGTATTATAGCGCGTATACCACTAATTCCCCACCATTACCAGTTTAAGCGCGTGCAGTTCTCTGGGAGTGTATGCTTCTCGATCAACAAGTCACAGGGGCTGACACCGAAGGCTGAAGGCTGCGGGTGTCGACCTCAGGACAAGCTGCTTTTCACACGGACAACTGTACGTCGCTTGCTCCCGAGTCACCATTCCTGACTCTCTGTATATTTTGGCTGCTGAGAATAAAACTACAAACGTAGTATACAGGGAAGTTTTATAAAAATGTGGCTGTTATTGTAGTATATTGTGGTGTCGTACGACTTCCACGCGAACGAAGTCGCGGGCAGAAGCTAGTTAATAATGTTAATGCTACAGGGACATCTCTGCCCAACCCTTCGGGGAAACAAGGCGTGATGTTATGTTAATAATGTTATCTATTCAAAAGTAATCTAAAACTACGTCAATTTGTTATAATGTATTAAAGTAAAAGTAAATTATTTAAATACTCTGGGTATTTTTTGAGAAAATCAGTTTTTTGCGTCTCCTGTAAAGTGTGTAAAAAACACATAGCGATTATAGAAAGCGCAGCGACGATATAATAATTAAACTAATGTACGTACATAGGGGGTGGCAGGGACATCGACGCGAAAACTGAAACTGAAATTTTTCGTCGGTTATATTTAAAAAAATATCTGCTGTTCCATACATTTTGACTGGGTAGGTTTGCACTTTTCTATGAAACAGTAGATTTTTTTTTAAATAATCGACGAAAAATTTCAACGCAGGGTGGTTCAGAATCATGTACTGAATCCATGGTAACCTTCGATCAACAATACCAACTAGATATCGGGTCGGCGCGAATAAAACGTCTCGGCAAATAACAGCTCACTTGAAAGTTGAGCCCCTATTTTGTTTAGTTCGCTTGATACACAGCCAATATAACCACGTTTCACAATGCCGCAATGTGTATTCAAAACTTGTAAAAATAATGCCCGAAAAAGCAATTTAACGGCTGGAGTTTCTTACTTTCGGTAAGTACATCTATTCTATGTTACATTTTAAGCTTTAAACTAACGAATAATACCAAATTTTGAACAAAATTACCAATTTTAAACCACCGCTACAAATGTTTGGCCAAGGTTGGCCAATACACACGCAAACTTTTGTGTAACGGAACAGTAGATGTACGGAGTAGATTTATTGAACTTGCGACACTGTTACCGTTACCGACACCTCATTAAAAGTGTAAACATGTTCTCCCATACATTCCAACTGCAAATGTAAGTTTGTACGCACAATATTGAGAGATTTACCATATTGTTTTAAGACTATAGGCTTCGTATAGGTTTTCCTGTAATCTATGAGTAAAAAGCCATACCATGTATTTTTTTTTTAATTTTAGGTCTTGTAGTTTAGGAGATGGGGGGGGGGGGTCAATTTTCATCGAATTTCTTAAATATCTTTTAAAGTATTTATTTTAAATTTAAATAAAAAACATTTTTAAGATCCTCACAACAAGCCCTTTCATTTGATATGTCACACGATACAGTTTTTTTTCTTATTTGCCCCGAAAGTGACCCCCATATTCAAAATTCTATTATTTACGTTACACGTCCGTGTTTGGGTCACAGAAATACATGTGTGTACCAAATTTCAACTTAATCGGTCCATTAGATTTGGAGCAAATTGGCTGTGACAGACGGACAGACAGACACACGAGTGATCCTATAAGGGTTCCGTTTTTTCTTTTTGAGGTACGGAACCCTAAAAACAACAGGCATACTTACATTTTGTGTACAACACATAAAACAACTGTTAAAGTAAATAAACATATTACACACAAAAACATAACGCTAATAAAGTAATAAGTATGTATACTAACAAACCATAGATGCCCAAAACATTAAAAAAAAACTAACCAACTAAACTTTCACGTTCATTTTATAAATTATTTTAGTGTACAATGCGACTCCATGGTACCTCCTGTAGTAAAATTGGAAGAAGCAAAGACAAAACGATGTAACTCGCAAGGCAATAACTGGAAAAAGTACTTTATTTGTTGCGACTTAAGTTTGATTTCACACTAAATGTTATTTTAAGTAACAGGAGTAATAATAAGTATTGCTTTGCTCGTTTTTTGTGACGAGTGATCGTAAGTATAACATAATATTTTGATGATTTGTGACTTTATTACTACTAGGTGCCATGGTTGTAATTAGGTTGAACTTAAAACTTTTATCTCAGTTCGTTAGTAAACAAATGAAGATGTATAAGTATAATATTCACGAAGACAGTATTTAGCTTTGATTTTGTACGTGACCCGTTATCTAGTTGGTATTGTTGATCGAAGATGGTAACAGTTTTGGCGTCGATGTCCCTGACACCCTGTATACAAACAATTGTAAAACATTTTAAAAGAGTAACGGTGGAGTTTCTTGCCCATTCTTCTCCATACGAAAACTACATTTTGGAAGGGGCGACTAGAATCAATTCTATTTTTTGTAAATTTTGACTTTCAAAAGTGCCTTTTGTTTTGAATTTTCGTTTTTTGCCACCGACTTCCGAAATTAAGTTATTTTTGACTTTGTAGTGTTTTTTTGGAAGTCGGTTGTTTTTTTTTTGTAAAAAGTTTTTATTTTTCACTTTTTAGTTGTGGTACCTACCCCACACAAATTCGAATACCACTACCTGCTATGTAAATAACAGTGACAGAAAGTTATCATAAAATATCATCTACATACTAAGTGGGGAAAAAATACGTATAATTGAAGCTAACTCAAAAACTCCCCAAGCAAAGTTTATAAAATTTATATGGGACCACCTCTGAAGTATGATCTACCAAACAAAAAAAGAATCATCAAAATCTATTCATAATTGGCGGAGTAATCGAGTAACAAACATACAAAAAAAAAAAAAAAAACATACAGACGAATTGAGAACCTCCTTCTTTTGGAAGTCGGTTAAAAAGTGCCTTTTTGTGCCTAATTGAAATAAATTATTTGACTTTTTTGTTTTAGTAACATATATTTGATACTTTAGAATGGTAGTAGACGGTAGCTATACTATAATATTACTTCCAAAACTTTTATAGTAAAAACACTTGCATAGAACATTGATCCGTAAAACAAAAAACACAACTACAAAAATGAGGTGTCGGTAACGGTGTCGCGAGTTCAATTGTTTTTCCCCATCTCAAAAATGCCCAACGCGCCTAAAGAAGTTTTCACTTCAAAAATGGAACACGCTGTATCCTTAAAATATGTCAAAATAAAAATTAATATGCCTTAATATACCTACCATAATAATATTAATATGTCTTGCTATAATCTGTTCACATATTTTGGTGACGTAATAGAAATATATATTATAGCTCCGTCTGCGGTCGCTCGAAGATTACTTACTATGGAAAATATATCGTAATATGCCTAGCTATGACTTAACGCGACATAAAGGCACCGCTCGTCGCGCGGCGAGCGGTGTCTTTGTGTCGCGTCGCGTGTCGCGCTGGTCTGCACAAGCCTTTATATAGCTACGTCTGTGACGGGCTGTAGGCCTAGGTACCAAATGTGACTTTTCCTAGAATAGAATAGAATATATTTATTTGCTTTAAAACATGGTACATTAAGGTCTTATAATATTAGTTACGATCTTACATGTTTCGCCATGGACTGGCATACAAATATTTAAACATGTTATAGGTATGTATAAATTTTATACAACACATTTTTTTTTTTTGTTAATTATTGTCATAATATGTCTAATAACATTGGTTATTATGGTTTCGCATCTATTTAAACACTTAACAATAATATATATTTCATATTTAAAGTAATATAATTAAAAACTCGTTGTTTTATAATTTAAATTGTCTTAAAAAGAATCTTAAAATCTGTTACTTTTTTATCAAAAATTCTTTTACACTATATTTATTTATTTATTTATTTATAGGTTCACCAACAATTGTTTACACTGAATAATGCTTATGAGTAACATGCAAAAACGTATATGCAACAGTGCAACAATCACTTACAGGTAAACTCCGCATGCATAAAGAAGTTGTACAAAAATGTATAATAAATTAATCTAGTTAAAACCTAATAATAATAATATATACGACAAACTATACCATACTTATTTTAAAATAAGTATGGTATAGTTTGGTATAGTTAAAAAAATATCATCTTGGCAAGATGATATTTTTTTACTATGGCTACATTGCCCAAATGCATGGGGTTCTCATGGTATCTTACGTTTAAACAAATATCTCGTTGACGTATTATTGATGTATGGGCTCCGTCCCCACCTACCAACAAACATGGAACTGATACCAATGTGTTCCTAAAGTGCTCCCTATTTGATTAAAATCCTTTGTTTTAGATAAATCAGTGGGAATATAAATAAAAAAATAAACAATTTGTAATTATTAATTAACGTATATTTTTATGTTACATTTATAAGTTATTTTAACATTATGTTGTTTTAGATAAATCAGTGGGAATATAAATAAAAAAATAAACAATTTGTAATTATTAATTAACGTATATTTTTATGTTACATTTGTAAGTTATTTTAACATTATGGTTATATTTATAGGCCCTTAAGGTTAAAAGTTTTAATTTTTTATAGAAAAAATTACGCTATGGTGATAAAATTTTCGTTTTTCCTAATTATGTTAATGTTGGTGTTAAGATCAGCTTCCCCATATAGTAGTTGGTTGAAAAATTAGCGGGACACACATTTAAATACTTACGACTTTAAGGCCCGTATTACAGAACGTCACTCAATAATCAAGCATTACTTAAAACTAGATTCAAGCCATTTGATTGGTTGATACTAGTTTTAAGTAATGCTTGAGTATTGAGTGACGTTCTGTAATACGGGCCTAAAAGCGCATGATCCAACTTACATACTATCTGTAATCTGTGATACTATGGAAGCCCATTATAATAATAAATTCTTCTTTTTTTTTATACGTTGCCCCACACTAGGAATTTTATCCTGTATTGTGAGTGCTTTTACAAACATTTAAACTCACATACACAAACATCCAGACCCGGAACAACTAAGGTCATACAAATATTTGTTCCGTGCGAGAATCGAACCCGCGACACGCAGCGCAGCAGTCAATCGCTTAACCACTGCGCTAACCGTGCCGTCGTAAATGTGTGAACTACATAGGTAAAATTCAACTTTACCATCTCTCGGACGGATAGTGTAATCATAATAATAATTAATAATAATTCTTTATTCACAAAAAACATAAACTTTGACAATAGATAGGAATACAGAAAGGTAAGCAAACTTAAGTTTAATTATACAAAAATGAGGTCGAAAGTCCAAGAAGAAATGTACCCTGCCCCCAAACTAGGAAAATCCTGTTTCTTGGGCGGCAGTGTCTTCGCGTAGATACAATAAGGTCGAGCGATTATTATGAGCATACAAGTTGATTTAGGTTAGAGAATTGTCAAGATAGGATTATGTACTAGTGAAAAGAAAGAAAAAAAACAAAATAAAATAATCAGACGTTGGTAAGTGCAGATGTGAATGTTAGTGTGATTTGGTGGTTGGTGATGAATGTAATTATGTGTGTAGTGTGTGTTTGTATGTGTGAGGGTGTGTGTGGTGTCGTGTAATGTAATGAGTGTTGTGTGCATATGTGACAAGTATTGAGTGTAGGTGTGTGCGTGGAGATAGCGGGGGGTGGTGCCGTCGTATAGAAACCAATGTTATAGAATCAACAGATCCAGGTAAGAAGATCTTCAACAGCCTCATCCTCTTGTTCAATTATCCACTCCTCAATTTTAGCTTTTACCCTGTAACCATCTAATTCAATAATATTTATTTTTCATGATCCCCTATCCCAATTTATTTGGGTTCGGCGCAGCATGTCTTTACTTCATGACGTCATGTCAGCATGCCCTGTCTAGCCATACATATCACGTTTCTTTTGTCTCCCCCTACTTAAAAAGCCATCCACATTCAAACTCAAAACAAAAAAAAACGGTGAAAAGGCGAAATAAGTTTTTGGTATAAAACCGAATCAAACGATTTTTTTTAAAGTGGCTAAGAGCGAGTCAGACTCGCACACGAAGGGTTCCGTACCACCGTACAATATTTAACATAACAAATGTTTTTATTATAAGTAGGTAGCTTTAGTAAAAAACGCGTTTATTATTTTCTAAACTGTGTGTAGGTACTACTATGGCCGATTCACAATTTCAAGTATCTATCTAAAGCCGGGTCTCCTGCGCGTGTTTTTAAATTATGGTCACTTTTTTTTTTTTTTTTTTTTTTTTTGGTGGGAAATTATCAAATAACTTCTCCCGCTCTGGGTGGAGCGGGAGGGCGTGTCAGACTCTTACTGACTAAAACCCACCCGTGTTCCTTCGGTTGCCCTGTTGCCGGGGGCCACGATTTCCCCATCGGTTTTCTTCGAACCCCCGGCAGGCATTGGCCCTAACGGACCCCGTCAATTCTGCTGACATCTCTTTGAGGCGCGCGTGGAACACAACGCGCCGTCGACCCGGGCTTGGTCCTTATCGGACGGCGAGCTACCCATTGCTCACCGTCCGCAAGCCCGCGCCTACGGTGGCCGGAAATCGGCTCGCGATTCCCGCCCCGGGCGTCTCCTCCTGCGGCGGTTAGGGGCGTGAGGGCGCGAAATTTGCCTCTCCCTCACGCGTTCCGCCTCCTCCTTCGCGAGCATTACCGCTTCGCAGAAGGAGGTGACGGCCTGCCATTTCCTCTCGCTCCGTACCATGGCCTGAACCAGGGCCGGACGCGAGAGATCACCGCCGCCGATCGCCTCCACGAGGACACGGCGTTGCTCCGCCCAAGCCGGGCAGACCTCCACCGTATGCTCCACCGTGTCCTCAGGCCGATCCACACAATGGTGACACCCGGGTGTTTCCTCCCGCCTTATCCTGAACAGGTACCTCCCGAAGCAACCGTGTCCGGTGAGGACCTGCGTCAGGCGGAAGGTGAGGACGCCGTGACGCCTCTCAAGCCACTCCTCAAAGAGGGGTCTTATCGCCGCAATTGTGGCGTGCCCAGCGCGGGGTTGCGACAATCGCACTCTCCATGACGCCATGAGATCCCGCCGGAGCTCTGTCCGCTGTGCCGCGATTTCTTGCGGCATCGGAGTTAAGCCCCGGCGTTTCGCCTCCTCGCGCCACTCCCAGATGTGCGCGAGGACCTTTGCCTCCAGATCCCATGGCGGTAATCCGGCAAGGAGGCTCGCCGCCTCGCAGGAGACCGTGCGGTATCCTCGGGCCAGCCGGATGGCCATGACCCTCTGGGACGCGTTCAACCGGCGGGCTGGCCGCAGCCTCAATGAACGCGCCCACACCGGTGCCCCGTAAAGGGCCATGGACCGCACGATCCCCGCATAGAGCCTCCGGCAGGAGGCGTTTGGACCTCCCAGATTGGGCAGGAGCCGCTTCAAGGCAGCCCCGGCCCGGTCCAGTCTGGGAGCCAAACGTCGGAAGTGTTCGACGAAATTCCACCGGCTGTCGAGGACGAGTCCCAGATACTTCATCGTCGACTCGACACCGATGTGAACCCCTCCCGCCATTACCTGGGAACCCGACGGTGGCGCATTCCGAGGACCATGAAAACCCATGGCCTCGGACTTGTGCAGGGCCACCTCGAGTCCCAGCTGCCGGATCCTGTCAACGATTGTCGCAACCCCGCGTGTCGCTAAATCAGCCGCCGCCTGGTACGACCTCCCCTGCGCCAGGACTAGCGTGTCGTCAGCGTAACAAACGACGCTGACGCCGCTAGGGAGGTCGGCGCGCAGCACCCAGTCGTATCCGATGTCCCACAGATGCGGCCCCAGGACCGAACCCTGTGGGACACCGCACGACATCTCTTGCCGGTTCCACTCTCCTTGGTGACCGGGGTAGATGACGGCCCTGTCCGTCAGATAGGCCTCGACCACACGACAGAGGTAGGTCGGCATCCGGTGAAACCGGAGTGCCTCCCTGATGCAACTCCAGGGCAGGGTGTTGAAGGCATTGGCGATGTCTAGAGACACCGCCAAGACGACCCCACCCCGGGCCACAGCATCCCCCGTCGTGAGGGCCCGCACGCGCATGATGGCGTCCACCGTAGAGCGCCCCCTGCGGAAGCCGAACTGGCTCTCCGCCAGATCCGGCCCCACTCGCACCAGCTGCCCGACAAGGCGGTCCGCAATGGAATTATGGTCACCTCACAATATTAATGGATGTTTGTATGGGAAAATTTCAATGATCAATATCTTTGAAACTACGCAAAGTTTCTCCGTCACAAATTCAGGTTATATCAGTTATATCACTATCGTCCCCGTCACAAAATTTAGAAAGCCGTAGATCATCACTATCAGGCAGTGGAGATACATGTGTCCAGCCCAGCGCCGGCCCGAGAATTCCTGGCGCCCTAGGCGAAAGGCTGGAACGGCGCCTTTTTAAGAAAATTTGTGACATAATAAAACAATGTTCTTTCTTTTTTGTGTGGTTAGCAGAGTTTTGGAGCCACCCATGGGCCTTAGTCGAGAAATAATATCTCAGGCATGCCGGTTTCTTCACGATGTTTTCCTTCACCGTGTTTTAAGCAAGTGATAATTATACACCGTGAAATTTGAATCACAGTTTTGCTAGAACAAATGTTGTTCAGACCATGGTCATTCTACAGCATCCAATAAAAAAAAAAACATAATTGATTTTTGAAAAAACACAAAAAAAAACTAAAGTTTAATTAAAATGTCAAGATTATCGTTACTCCCTACAACACAGACACCACGCACGGGACACAGCATTGTCTACAGGGAAATGTACTTCCATAAACGAAATTTAGTAAGCAGTAGATAATCTTGACATTTAAAACTTTGTCTTTTTGTGTTTTTTCAAAAACCAATTTATGTTTTTTTTTCATTTATTTCTGTAGAATGGTAGTAGACCATGGTCTGAATAAAGTTTGTTCTAGCAAAACTGTGATTCAAATTTCACGGTGTATAATACGCACATGAATCCGAAAAGTCAGAGGAGCGTGCCTTGGGATTGAACTCGAGTTTTATTCAAGTCATAGGGACTTGAATGACAATTCAAAAGTGCCTGTAAATGGATTAATTGAAATAAATGGTTTGAGTTTGAATAAAACAATAATGTAAACAGATTACCTAGGTGTGTAATTTTATATAAAAAATTAGAGTTCTTTTTTATACATAACTAGCTTTTGCCCGCGGCTTCGCCCGCGTGGATTTCGCAAAATATCCCACGGGAACATGCTACCGGAATTCAGAGTATCCTATGCTCTAAGCCAGATTATGGCCTATCCGTATGCCTTTCATCTAAATACGTTCAGCCGTTACGGTATTAAAAGGTAACAGGCAGATAATAAATCTGTACTCAAAATGCAAAATTGAAACCGTTAAAGGATAACTTCGTTGTCTGTCAAGACCCTTTTTCTCAGAAACGCCTGGAGGCATTAAGTTGATATTAAAAACTTAGATCCTTGGAGCTGTAAAGAAAATCAAACTTCCAAGTCAATGCAATAAAAAAATACGGCCATTAAATTATACCGCATATTTATATTGACACTCGCAAATAAAACAAAGCGTATACAGGGCGTCCCAAAATTATGGGACATGAAGGGAAAGTACCTTAAATATCGTAGATAGGGTATTTTGCTGAAAGAAGACTTTATGTTTTTATTCAAAGATTTTCTAAAAATTACTTGCCTCGTCTGGGAATCGAACCGACTTAAATGTAAAAAAAAAAACTCCTCTACTTTTATGATGCCAATCGAAAGAATGGCCAAAAAATAATAGCTCTTCTCAAGTAACATAGTATTTTAACAGCGTGAAATTAATCATTTTAATCAAATTAAAAACATACATGAAACTGCCGTAGGCAATTAAGTGGGTTTTTTTTGTAAATTAATTAATTAAATGCTCAAAATGTGATCCCTCTTGTCTTACGCAAATCGCCAATCTTTTAATGAGTCCGCTGCCTGTTGATTTTCTTATCATTTTTTGGTGAATACTCGATATGATATGGCACAATTCTGTTTGTAACTCGCCCACGTTCTCGTATCGCTTTTTGTAAAGCATATCTTTCACGTATCCCCAAAAGAAGAAATCTAATGGTGTAAGGTCCGGGGATCTGGCCGGCCATCTAATCGGTCCATTCGTACCAATCCAAGTAGGAAAACATTCACTACTTTTCGAACGTCGTCGTCGGCAATCAATAACTTTCTTGAAATTTGACTCAAACATTTTACGTTGTTCGTTTCTTTTAAAATACTATGTTACTTAAGAAGAGTTATTAGTTTTTGGTCATTCTTTCGATTGGCATCATAAAAGTAGGGGTGTTTTTTTTTACATTTAAGTCGGTTCGATTCCCAGACGAGGCAAGTAATTTTTAGAAAATCTTTGAATGCAGAATTACTAATTTTTAAAAATAACATAAAGTCTTCTTTCAGCAAAATACCCTATCTACGATATTTAAGGTACTTTCCCTTCATGTCCCATAATTTTGGGACGCCCTGTATGGTGTATGGTACTTCCCGTTGTCCTAGCAGCATGAAGTTTGGCGAGAAAACTTTAATTACCTATAGGATAGTATCACCTCCTTTAGGATTATTTTTGAGACAAAAAGTAGCCTATGTCATACCCTAGGATGCTGTTTATCCCCTTGGCAAATTTGATCGAAATCGAATTCGAATTTGGAATTTGAGTGTGGTTTAGGCGTGAAAAGTTAACATACAGACACATTCTTGTACTCAAATCTCAAACCTCAGTTGGCTCGATATAGTTTTTGGAAAAGTTTTTGTGAAAATTGGTTATTTTTAAGAAATCTGTGAATACAGATCAACATGTTTCAAAAAGTTAAGGACAGTCTCGTTAGGCCCTTTCGTTTCGGTACCGATTCTGTAGGTACCGTTTCGGTACTGCTTATGTTTCCTCACTGGTCGGTAAACCGAAACGATACCGCACGCGCGCACTGATTTCATTTAGTATTTTAATTAAAATTTATTCTATTGGTTGGCGAGCCCATGTCCAAAATTTTTGCCTCATCGTTTTACGAACAAAATCGTATAAAATCGATAGATTTGGTCTTTTCGGTTTATAATATAATAAAAAATATTTTTCGTCTAAGAAATACAAAAACCCTAATTTTAGAAAATTTCCGCGTTCTGACCGCATTATTAAATTTAAAAAAATATATTTTCAACAGTTCAGTAATAACCAACTGTTCTTTAGCGATCTGTCTGATTTTCAGAATGTAGTTGAACGATAGATTTTAGATACCGAAAACACAATTTTCAGAAACCAGTAGCGTCACACGTATAGTCCGGGCAATCCACGAAGACGCGCCCCACTCAGCTTCGCGCCGTACTAGAGTTCAGCTTACAGTACAGTAATCGCGGAGTGGGGCGCGTCGTCGTGGATTGCACGGAATGCGAATGTTGGCAACGTCGCAAATACCTGTTTTGATTAATTTGACAATATTACTGTATGGAAATATGAAATATTAGTAGAACACTAGTTAGGAGCGTTTTTTGGCTCCCGTAAAGTCCAAACCCCGCTGCCCATCATTTTCATGTGGCGGCCGTTATTTGGCAGCGGTTGTGTCGGCCGCTATGTGGAGGCCGTTATTTGGCGGCCGCTATGTGGCGGCTGTTATATGGCGGCCGTTATTTGGCGGCCGTCATTTAGCGACCGTTATGTGGCGGCCGTAAAGCGGCGGCCGCAATTTGGCGGCCGTAATGTGGCGGTCGCAATGTGGCGGCCGTTGTGTTGCGGCCGTTATGTAGCGGCCGTTACGTGGCGGCCGTAAAGTGGCAGCCGTAATGTGGCAGTCGCAATGTGGCGTCCGCTATGTGGCAGCTGCTTTGTTGCGGCCGTAAAGTAGCGGCCGCTATGTGGCGACCGTTTTGTTGCGACCGTTATGTGGCGGCCGCCATGTGGCGGCTGTTATATGGCGGCCGTTATTTGGCGGCCGTCATCTAGCGGCCGTTATGTGGCGGCCGTAAAGTGGCGGCCGCAATTTGGCGCCCGTAAAGTGGCGGCCGTAATGTGGCGGTCGCAATGTGGCGGCCGTCATCTAGCGGCCGTTATGTGGCGGCCGTAAAGTGGTGGCCGCATTTTGGCGGCCGTAATGTGGCGGTCGCAATGTGGCGGCCGTTGTGTTGCGGCCGCCATGTGGCGGCTGTTATATGGCAGCCGTTATTTGGCGGCCGTCATCTAGCGGCCGTTATGTGGCGGCCGTAAAGTGGCGGCCGCAATTTGGCGCCCGTAAAGTGGCGGCCGTAATGTGGCGGCCGTCATCTAGCGGCCGTTATGTGGCGGCCGTTATGTGGCGGCCGTAAAGTGGCGGCCGTAATGTGGCGGTCGTCATCTAGCGGCCGTTATGTGGCGGCTGCAATTTGGCGGCCGTAATGTAGCGGTCGCAATGTGGCGGCCGTTGTATTGCGGCCGTTATGCGGCGGTCGTTACGTGGCGGCCGTAATGTGGCGGTCGCAATGTGGCGGACGCTATGTGGCGGCCGTTTTGTTGCGGCCGTTATGTGGCGGCCGCTATGTGGTGGCTGTTATATGGGCGCCGTTATTTGTGGCCGTTATCTGGCGGCCCCTACGTGGCGACCATCATGTGGCAGCCGTTAAGTGGCGGCCGCTATGTGGCGGCGATTTTGTTGCGACCGTTATGTGGCGGCGATTTTGTTGCGGCCGTTATGTGGCGGCCGCCATGTGGCGGCTGCTATATGGCGGCCGTTATTTGGTGGCCGTTATCCTAGCGGCCGTTATCTAGCGGCCGCTACGTGGTGACCATCATGTGGCGGCCGTTGTGTTGCGGCCGTTATGTGGCGGCGGTTATGGTCTTCTGACTATTCTTTTCAAAATCCGAACTATCTGCAATATAGCGTTAACCTTCTTTATAATCTTTTGGCTAGCCTTTTTACAATTTGCGGTGAACATTCCATTTGCAATATTCTGCTCATCCCCCACATAACAAATAGCACGATAATATTTTTTGAAAAGTCTATTGTGACGTTTCCATTATTTGACTTATTGATTATTTATTTAAACCAATTTTCAAGTTAACCAAGCCGCCAGGCCACCTCCCCTGTCCTCCCCTGTAAAAATGAATACCCCTTTTCACACGGTTAGCGGTAGATTTTAAAAAATCCCTAATTATTATTATTATATCATTTATTTCAGGCTACGCCCATAGTGTTAGTAACAAGGGTCTTATAAACTAGTGTTACTAGACATACAAGTTTTAATTAGTGTGGAGTTTCATCCAATGTCGCAACATTGGAGACTCCCATCTATCTGCGAATAAAGTTAAGATAGTGTTGGTGCCGCCACGAAGACGAGCAAGCAGAGAGGCACTTCTTTTAATCTCTCTCTTTTTTTTTTCTTCTTTTTTTCTTCTTCAATATACGTTTTCATTTATTTTCAATCATAAGTATAAAATACTGAGTTTCGAGTTAATCAGAACGCGCGTTAAAATTATTCCATACAAACTGATACCCCCCAATCCTCCTTTAGGGGGTAGTTTAGAAAAACAAAAAATGCCAAAGTTTATGATTTACATAGATAAATATTCGTGCCAAGTTTCAAGTTTATTAACTCAAGGAATAAGATTTTTCATACAAACAAAATTCTCCCTTTTCCCCTCCTTAAGGCGCAGCGCAGACGACACACTTTTTGTGCGGTCGAGTCTGTGGTATCTTATTCGTAATGTGAGCTACGGAGTAAAGATTCAAGTTAATGGTTCCTGTATTTAAATTTTAAACTGACAGAAATTACTATCAAGTGACACATCCTATACAAAACAACCTGCATGGGGAAAAACATCATCAGATTTCGTGATGAATGAATGAATGAGTGGGTGAGTGACCTTTCGCTTTTATATATTTAGATGGAGAGCGTATACACCTTCTTTTTTTGCGGTATGAAAGAGTAAAGCTTATGAAATAAATGTTAGCAGGTTACTGCTAACATTTATTTCCTTAGCTTAAAAAAAAAGCAATCTAGGTAAGATTGCTTTTTTTTCTAGGTAAGATTGCTTTTTTTTTGCGCTTCGCGTTCGAATCTCAATTCGGAAGTGCCAGCCAGAAGTTATATACGTAAATTCAAGCTGGCTGGACACAGATTTTTGCATTTTTCTACTAAACCGCTGTGCGTATCACAAAACTTTTAGCTCGATGCCTGTCACAAATTTATGTGACGCCCGCTGATATGCAAAAAGTCGTCAAGTTCACTTCCGTTACCGAGATTGAGAGACCAGCGAAAAGTGGTTTTTTAAGCTGGCTGGACACGTTTTCGATCGATTATATTAGGTAGGTACCGTCAAACGGGGTGAATAGATAGGTTTTCGATCTTTTCCAACGATTTTCGTAATGTTGCAGAATTGATACACATGTTTCGAAGCATATATTAATTTGTTGAGTCTTAGGCCAAACTACTGAAATATATCCATTTTTATTCGGATATGTTTATAGTTAATAAGAAAAACCTCAAAATATACGTGATTTCTATTTACTTCCCATTAGGGGACAAAAGTCACGCCTGAGGGGTGATTAGAAAAATTTCGTTGGGCTGCCTCATTGTAGTTTCCCTGATTAATGAGTTAATATTAAGGTAAGCAAATAAAACTCGAGTAGGTATCTTATACAAAATAATATTTATTTAATAAAATAATATTTAATTATAAAACCCACCAAAAACATTTAACATTCAGTTAAATGTTTTTGATGGTTTTTATTGGTTAATTATTAATAATAATCAACAAAAACTAAACAAAATTTTAGACCAAACTAGAAAACAAAACTTTAAACTAAAAATTGCATTTAAAAATAAAATTAAAACCTTTAACAAAAAATGAAATTTGAACCACCTACCAACGGTTCTTAAACTTTGTGGCAGCAGCCCTATTATAATCATGTCTAATCACCCCTCTTTCGTAACTAATCACCTCTTTCTCGTGTCTATTAACCATATTCGCGTGTCTGGTAACCCCTCAGGCGTGCCTATTCACCCCTCAGGCGTGTCTAATAACCCCAAAAAATTCAAGAAAATAAGGCTTACGCAATAAGAACAATTTAATATATTTTTGCATGTTCTAACTTCAATTTATACAGCAAAATATATTTATAATAACACAGACCGTAATGGAAAACTAAATTTAAACAAATATCTCCAAAATGCAATTACTTACCGAAGTTCAAACTCGCGCTCACGCAACTCACTTGTTTTGTTGTCAACTTTGACGTTCAGTTTTGACGACTTTTTGCGATGTTGCCACGCATAAAACGTTGCCAGATTAAGAAAAATAATACTACCAAATTGGTAAAGAAGCGGGTTTATTGCTGGGGTCACCGAGTTTGCCATAAAAAACGTTTGAATAAAAACCAAGTTTTTTTCTCTATTCCCCCCGCGAGTTCGATTCACCCCGATTGACGGTATCTAAGATTCTGTAGCGTCACAAATTCTGAAATAAGGGTGTTTAGCCATCACATAAAGTGCCCTATTGACCTAGTTAAATGCGAGCTATTTTAAAGATTTATCCAGAGCCAGCCTGAGTCACATCTGATTCAGTGTAGTGTACTACCTACCCATTTAGCAAAGCGAACACGAACGCAGTTCGACTTGATGTGCATCTGGACTGAGGGCCATGTTTTTTTCTTCTGTCAAATTGAGTTGAGACTAGGGAAATTAGTTAAAATTAGTAAAAACTTAAAGCAAAAGTCCATAAATTTCTTAAACGTGAATTAAAACTTTTATGAACAAATGACTTTGGCTCTCAATCCAGACACTTGCATAAAGTGGCATACCATAAATGTCAGAAAGTACTACCACTGTGTTAATAATTTTTATTTTAGAATTTAGTTAAGATTTTCTTTTAAGAAATTTCCAACTCGCTAGAATTGGACGTTACAGATTTATGGCAGTACTAACAACTTATGGATTGTGTAATTTGGTCTGAAATAAATATATATTATTATGATAGAATTGGCGCAGTCGATTTTGTTTGGTTGCAGCTTATTTTAAGCTTGGTACTTGGTATATAGTAGACACTCCTAAATAGGTCTGTGATACCTTTAATGGGAAAGATACAAAAGAAAACAAATGAATTGAAATGATAAAAAGTTTATTCCTAGTCCACTACGACTGCATACAAAATTAGTGCATTCCTTGAAATTTTACCTTGTTTTGTACCTAAAAAATAATACAATAATGTGTAAGAGACAAATACATAGTAACATTTAAAAGACAATATTTTGCCAGTACATTCACGAATTTAATAATGTCAAAATATCATTGGATATGTCAGTAAACAAATTATTTTAACAGCCCAAATCTGTAGAATATCTGATATAAACACAGATTTGATCTGGGAATTTTGAAAAGGCTTACAGGCCCACTATAAACAATAACAAAAAGTAGCACTTATAGTATTTCTTATCATACTATAAAATCAAATAAAATATTATACATCCTTATTGAAATTTCCAGAATTTCCTTAAGGATCTAATATAATACTTATTGAGAACTACAAGTGCAGAGCATGTGATCATTTTCTATTCAGTCTATTCAAGCTTTTGAATAAGCTTGTTTTAGAAAACAACACATCCACACTCGTGCACCAAATCTTAACATTACGATTCATCATCGTCCAAGCCTTTATTGAGGCTTCTTTTATACATCTCTGCAATAAAATATACACTTTACCATCAACAATTTTACTAAGCAGTGATGTGTAATTATGCTAGCTATATATATTTAATTAGTGTATAAAACTGCACTACTTATTGTGTATTGTCCATAGTGGGCATGTGTCAGAAAGTCAAGGCTCACATGTTTTGTTGCGCCGGACTGGCCGGCGGTGGCTGAGCTTCTAAATTTTTTATCAGTTGAGCCAACCAGTGTTTGGTTGAATTATCCTCCTGGAGGCATGCTGCGAATGTGGAATCCCTCAATTGATCTGGCAGGCATTGTCTTAAGGCCTCTCTAGCTCTTGCATTGTCAGACAGGCGTAGGTAGCATCTCACAACATGCTTCAACAAACGTGCGGATGGGTCTTTGGCCAGTGATAATACCATTTTTCCTAATATCATAGCTACGTGAGAGAATCTGTCATACGTCTGGCAAATATAGCAAAGTCCGCTGTCATCTAGCAATATCTTCTGTAAAATGAATGTGGCAACAGTCTTGGATAGTTCAGATCCGTTCTCCATAATACGTAGACACAGCGGTATTATTTCAGTGGTCAACAGAAATGTTATGACTTCCTGTTCATCTGTTTTGACTAATGCTCCAATGACTCCGAGGCTTGTAAGGCGTAGGTATTCGAATGGACGTGTTTTGGAAACAGTGTGGAGGAAAGGATAAAGGAATAGCGGAACGTGTGCTTGTAGGAAGGCCGAACGGGTCTCGGGGTGCGAAGCGACGCATTGCATGAGAGCCAGCGCGTTGCAGACGCGGTTGCTCTGGTGAGCCGTGAGCGTAGGCGGAATCATGGCCACATAAATGTTGGTGATCTCCTGCAGCAGCGCGGCGATAGTGCCGAAACTGTGCCACAACATGGGCGCTAGGTCCGGCACATTCTCGCGCTTCTTACTCAGTTCCAGTAACGCATTTTCTCGCGTCTCAGGATTGCACAACTCCAGGATCCACGTAAATATCTTTTCCCTGTCCACGGACTGCATGTTCGCCGGGCTCTGCTGGGCACTCATGTTAATCATTGATCTTGTTCTAATGCTTTAGCACTGGCTTCTTACAATACACGTAGGCTACGTGTAAGGTTAAATTCATTGTATTTTTGTGATATAGTTAAAAAATTCACAGAACCATGTGTTAATTTATTATTTGCTATAACGGGTAGAAACTTTAATACTTTGTTATCGAGATTATTATTCTAACTAATATCTATTTCTCGAAAGCGTCGGACAATCGACGACATTGACGTGACGTTCCGTTTGACAGGCAAAGCAAAGTAGGCCAAAGACAATGAGAATTAAAAACATAAAGAATACCTTTATGTTTTTTTCACACTAGACATAAGATAATGACGGTGTTATTATTGGTATTTTACTAAGTATACCAACAGATAAACATAATTTTGGGGCCAGGAATTAAACGCGTAACGTAACAGTAAATTTATAATTTTTATCTTCTACAAAGTCCAATTTACGCTTGTAACAGTATATAATATTAGCGCCCCTTTAAGAGTTAAACGGTCACGAGAACTCATTGAGATCGATAACAATTAAAATTATTTTGTGTCTCATTCATTAATGACCGTTGAAAGGTCGGCTGTATAGATGTAAAACAACCGATCAGCGTATGTAAAACACCGAACCGAACGTTTTAAATCAAATGTTGCCGTTTTAAACCCCAAATAAATCGTTTTAAACGGTTGAAAACTCCTACAAAAACGCGCACTTGAAATTGTTGGTTGAATATAGATTGTAAATTCTATGGTCGTAAAATAATTTGAGTTTGTTCTTGGGATAAATTATTGGTATAAAACATGGATGCTATTACAATTTGATAATTTTTCATCATGACTACAATTTTCATATTTTTCGGGGGGTTAGTGCTGATATCGAATAAGATGAACATTCTGGATTTTAAGTTGGCGGCTATTCCAGATAATAATAATATTGTAGATCAATTCTCAAAAACAGCCCTCGTCATGTCCGTCTGTCCGTGCGTCCGGATGTCATACAGCCGTTTTACACGGAGACTATTTACTTTATCGATGAAAATTTGGAAAAAGGTGTATTCTTTGCACCGCTAAACAATGGTGTAATGAAATTACAATAAACATAATATAGGGGGTGGCATTCCCTATACATAATAACCGAGGGATGAAAAAAATCTATGCACATAAAGCGTGTATTGTTGGATCTCCTAATTAAAATGATAAATATGTTTCTAAGTGGCTTTACTTTTCACGTCAATAGTTTTTGAGAGATACAACCGCAGAATTAACTTTGTTTACTATAGTTTTTTCGAGAAATACAACCTTATTTTTGCAGTCGATAAAATTGATGCTGTGCAATATTTATGCGTAAATAAGTATTCATGCCAACTACGGAATCCTTCACTGTGCGTAGTCCAACATACACTAGGCCAGTTTTTTTTTTAATTTCGTTGGGAAACTACCACAAAAAAAAACAATTTCTATTACTCAAGTAAGAGTAACCTATCAAAAACAAAAACTACCAAACTCATACAACTAACAAAAAATAGGGACGTCGTTTAAAAGCGTTTGCGGAATACCTACCCACTTTATAGAATCAATTTATCATCATTCCCAAACAAAGTTTTGTTAAGCCTACCTAAAAAATGTATACTGGGCGTTCTGTAGCAAACTATCAGAAAGTATCAAAAAAGAATCCACAGTAAATAATTGTCCAAAAATTCAAATAGTTTTGAACAGCGAGCGCATTCCGAATTTAAATACAAATATAGAAACAATTCAGTGCGAAATTGAATAAATGAGGTAAGTACCTATCTATCCCCGTCCTATCTGTTGACTCGTTTTATACATAATGTCCAAAAACGATTAATTAGAAATTACATTATAAAAGTATAAATAATTATTATAAGCAATGCTTAATGTATTTAATGCTTAAAACAATTTTATTTCAATTTTCAAGTTTCGATTTCTGACATTCGACATATTAATTAATCGAGTCGATCAAAATTGAAAAAAAAATCGTTTGGCATAATCGTTTTCGCACATCATTACAATAAAAAAAAACAATAATGGTCGGATATTTTTAACACAAATTGAGTAGTGGTAATGAATATTACGTGTTATTGGACCTGTGTTCGTATATTACGTTAAGATCTAGGCATTTTCTAGTTGTTTATAATATTTTTAATAATATTTGTCACATTTTAAATCGTATCTACATGTGTATGTGTGATATTAGTGAAAAGTTAAGATGTAAACACGCACGATTGGCGCGAAACTTCGACTTTGGATATCAAAAACTT
The DNA here is from genome assembly GCA_949152395.1 of Agrochola litura. NCBI lineage: Eukaryota > Metazoa > Arthropoda > Insecta > Lepidoptera > Noctuidae > Agrochola > Agrochola litura. The sequence continues at coordinate 7,868,870 of OX424512.1, forward strand.
CATTACCACTACTTATTTAACTTGAACAATGGATGAATTCGTCAAATAATTAAATGATGTAGTATTCACTGCCCCTGTGGTGGAGTTTAGATGTTCGAAATCCCCAATTTTTATGATTTTTAGCCTCGACCTCGACTGTCATCAAAATGGCGATTATCGCATTTACAGACTTTAATTTTTTAAAGGTAAATTAATAATCTTGCACGCTAAATATGAAAGATTGAATGGTGTAAACATTTGAGTTTTTTATTCAACTCTCTTAATTAACGCACATTCATAAGATTTAATGGTTAGTATAATAAATATTCACATAATCAAATAAGGGTGTTGTATGTGGTAATTCTGGGGTCCAATTGGACCCACTACCGAGCCGGCGGAGGTTTGTGTGTTCGGGTCCAATCGGGGGCGCTTCCGAACTATACGGTTAAACCGGCCTTACATCTATAGTCGGCTGCTCATAATAACGGACGACCCAAAGACGTTAAGATGCCAATGTAATCCATTATTCATAGTACGAGAGGTTTCATCATTTATTACTTTAACAAACAAATCAATTACTAATAAAATTCATATTCCGAGATTATCTAAGAATTAAAGAAAAAGTCATGAACATTTCAAAATAATAGAATGAGTACATGAATTCCTGACACATCAATCTACTAATATTTGTATGAACAATTATTTACTAAAATACCAAATGTTCTTACAATAATGTAACGTTAGTATGTAATGTTTACATAAATTATATACATAACATTCAAAGGAAAACCGGCCAAAGCATCTGAGTTCTTTCGTGAAAAATCTTAAAGTGAAAAACTTTTTAACATGTATTGCGCTACCTACCTAATGTACAACTGTCATCAATTATCCTTAATACGTTTTCAAGTTTTTTTCTAAAGGTGTTTTGTTTTCGTGACGAATTTTGCCCTCACACTGCCTGGTTTGACCGCCATGTGCACCCCTTGCTCGATAACGAGGTGCTAGCAGTTGTTGTAGCTGAGCACGTAGCTTTAAATTCCCCGACTAATAATCATGATCAAACTTTGATCCAGCCCGTCCCATCCTTGATGTCTTCCCTCCGGTTGATGCCCTAAGCCGAGGTTCGTACCCCACAGGGGGTGCCTTTAGCGAGCTTTCACCTAGTTTTAATAAGCATAGTTGAATAACCCCTGGCTGGAGGTTTTAAGTGTAGTAGCTTAAGGCACCCACAGGAAAGCCCGTTATGTAGTCATGATCTCAGAGGTCAACTACGAGCTGCTCAAACAAAAAAAAAAATACGTGTGGCACTCGGGGACTGCCGCGGTAAAGCTATTGCATAGCATTTGTAACCTCCATACTTCCTATTTGTCAACGCTACACTTGGGATGATGACGGATAATGACATAAAACAAAACTACGGGGACCAACATCACGACAACATGACAACGTGATGTTGTCATGGGAACATAATTTTTGTTTTATGTCATCATCCGTCATTACATGGTAGGCGGAGTGGGCGGTGTTAGGTTTTTTTCGTTACGGAATATTTTGATTCGGTCGCCACGCTCAAAGCCCGCGATAAAAGTTTTGCAATAGCTTAAAAAAAAACCGCCAAATTCACCGCGATATCTCTGGTAGTCTTAAAGAAATCATTAAAAAATTTGCGAAAAGTAATCCGAGGAGGCTTGTAAAATATTTTGTGCTTTTTTATTGTTTACTTTGCTAAAACCAACCTCCAGCGAGATCACCCATTGAACCATGCACAGGGAAGGATTTCATAGTTGGGACGAATATTATCGCATTCACGTTATTAGTTTTTGTCGATCTCAAAAATAAGTTTGCATTTCAAAAAAAGTCATGTATCGTGGGACACCCGGTTGGAACATAGTTACTTTCGTTGTATATTAAAGTATTTTATTTATATGTTTTAAGTTTATCAAAAACAAAAAAAAACTAACCTTTTCGGCCATAACGCTTTTTCATTACCTACATGACGATTTCTACCAGTTAACTCCTACCGCAAGCTGTGTTAAAGAAATTCGTTTAAAAAAAAACTACTATAAACGACGTTTTTTCTGTTTGTTCCACAAAATTTTGAATTACATAGAAACATTTAACCATAATCTTTTTAACTATGGGAACCAACAATATCCCACACACTTATGTGTCGTTCAATCCTCTCTGCCTACCCCGCAAAGGAAAGCGTAAAGTTATAATAGTAGTAGTGCAGACGCCAGCACATCAGGCCACTACAATCTGTCAAATTTATTTAATAGATTTTCAACTTTATTGCTGAAGTTTAAAGTTCAAAGTTGATTGGGAAAATTTGACAGTTTCGGGTAGCTTGATGTGCTGGCGTCTGTACATACATTTATGTAGTTTTCATTATAAAATGTTTATATTTTATAATACCATTTCAATGCACCTGGTTTTAACTCATTTTCCATGGAATTTTTACGAAATTTTTGAGGCTACGTTTATGTTGATAGATTGATAGTTTTAGACTGTTATAGCACTTCGTTAAACAGTACTACTATAGTACCTAAATACTTTCTACGTATTCAAAAACAATGGTTTAGCTGGTAGAGAAGGGTAGCAAAATCAACACAAACACGTGACAAACACCAATGAGTCGCCCCCGCCGGTGATTGATGCGTGTGTAAAGACGCCAGCACATCAAGCTACCCGAAACTGTAAAATTTTCCCAATCAACTTTGAACCTTACCATTAAAGTTGAAAATCTATTAAATAAATTTGACAGATTGTAGTAGCTTGATGTGCTGGCGTCTGTACCGATAATTTAGAAATCGTATTCCTTCCCTGTTTCGCCATCGCCACTCTAATCGGAAAACGTAATCAACTTTTGTGACATTCAGCCATTCAGCATTATAGTAGCTGTCACACCTGTCACCACAGACACTAAAAATGTGTCTATGCTAAAACCTAGGACTAGGACCTAGGCTGTAGAGATGTAAGAAGTGCCAAAAAGTATCGATATTTAAAAAAAATATCAATTTCGGTTGCGTTATGTCGAAAAAACACCACCTTGAAAATATAAAATGAAAAAAAAAATACGGCTCTGATTCTCAGCGGTTTTAGTCAGTGGCAACAACGATGTTGCTATTGGAAATATATCGAATTTGATACATTTTCAATCCTTGATATTTTATATTGATTTATCGATATATCGAAATAATAAATATCGCTTAAAAACATCGATATTTCGAACAAAAATATCGATAAATCGATATTTTTGTTCGAAATATCGATGTTTTTATATGTGCAAGCCTACTAGGCTGTCACTGACTTATCGGTCGATTGCTGTCGACTGTCACCCACTGTCACTTGCCTCTGTGTCACTTGCCTGCTGTATTGTATTTGAGCGATCAGTACAATATATTTTGTGTACTTTTATTTAATATTTTACTAGTCTAGTGTCGTAAACACTGTGACCGTTTAAAAGTTATAATTCTAAGCTATTCAATAGTGATTTGACGCTGTACTGCTTCACCATTTTCGTAATTTTATTATGTGAAAGTTGTGTTTTCTACGACTTCCTACCTACGTTTATTGGTTTGTAACATTTTAATTATATCTGTTCGTAATTAAACGTGTTATATTTCTTCCTCACCAGTCCCGTATGACCCTGTGCTAATTTCTGTGTAATATTATCAGTCTCGGGTTGATTCATCACGTTGACGCCATTGCTGGGTATAATTAACTATAATAAACAAACTCCACTGTGTAAGCGCAACGGGGCTACGCTCGTTATTCTGTTTTCGCACGCATTAAAAGAGCAAGTTTGTGAAACTAGGTTTATTGTGACATCTCATGAGTAAACATCGCAAAGGATCTAGTAAAGACTGTAGAACTCATACATTAGTATCCTCTAAAGAGAATCAGTAATAAGGTTCTGACTTTATTTCTCTCTAGTTAGACCAAATCTTTACTGTTTATTTAAATTGGCTGGTTGAAAATTGCTTTTATACAATCTGTGAATATTGATGTAAAACAATCATAACTTGTAAAATTACTACCAAACCATGTAAATAAATTTCCCATGCCTTCTGAAAGTGAGATGCGTCAAGTACCTACTCAAAAACATCCGCCCCTAAGACGAGCCACTGACCAACATATGTAACATGCATGGGCATACTGTATGTCCTGCAAATAAATATTTCTATTTTTCTAACTAGTATATGTTGTATGTATGTATTTATTATTTATTTTATATGTAAATGGTACACCACAGATTACTTGCAGTATTATCTCTCCTTCTACCTTTAATCCATCCAAAGGTTGTGTTTAAAATAAATCATTTAGCTATAAGACCACCCATTGTGTCACCCTATGTAAAATTTCTACATTTATATCTGCAGTTTATATGGTGTATCATTAAAGAAACTCACATCTAACCAGTTTGAACACATAATCCCATGCACATGCTGACCACATTTGTTAATACCCCGGTTCTATAGCGGCCAAGCGCTGCAAGCAGAAAAAGTCCTTACGGTGTATATGTAGATATGAAATTCTTTGATAGTACATAATGAAGAGTAATTCATTTATCTATCTATTCTAGAAATCTTTAAAAAACTTATACTAAGTGTATCTATGACAATTTCTAAGTACTATAAGTTCCATGATTTTTGTAGAAAAATGGAGGTGTCCCATTCCCTGACTCTGAACGAGTCTGCCCTGCAACAGCTACCTGATGACAAGAAGCCACACTTTATATTTGAATGGCTCCGGTTTCTTGATAAGGTGTTAGTGGCTGCACATAAGGTAAATATTATTGTTTAATACAATTGTTATTGCAATGTTGAAAGAATATTTATAAATAAGTAGCTTCTGTCTGTGTTTTCTCTGCATGGAACTCGTTAAAATACAGCCTATGTTACTCGCTGATAATGTAGCTTTCTATAGGTAATGGAACTTTTTTAATAAGTTTAGTATTGTTTGAGATTATCCATTACAAACAATCATTTAAAAAATCAAATCTTTTTTCTTAACAATATTAGTTTAGATGTAAATTGTATTAACTGTGACTTGGTTATCATTGTAGTAACTACTTTTATCTTTTAAGAATACTTAATAAAAGCTTACAAGCTAAGTATGTACTGATTTTTTTATTAAATTAGTTTATAGTTAAGTCAGAACATTGGCATGAATAATTAATCATTGTTGATGTTAACTCTCTCTGACATTGTAATTCTTACATGCAAACAATAAATTATTTTGATTGAGTGATTGACTCTAATTGACTTGACTTGAATTGTTAATAGGTACAATTGAGTTTCTGAAATGTTAATTAAAAAAAAGAAACAATATTTATTTAAGGAGATTTACTGTACCTATTCTTCCAGTAATAAATATTTTTTATTATAATGAAGCAGGTTCTTATTCTGTTGTAATAAAAAGTTTTTTTTTTTGCCAACAGTCAGACATAAAAAGCTGCCAGCAAAAATTAGTGGCCCAGCTAGTGAACCTTTTACGTGAGAACCTCGGTTGCCCAGCAAGGAGGTTGTTAGCCAGAAACCTGGCTACGTTGTTCTCTGTTGGGGACACCTTCCTGCTCTTTGATACTGTAAACAAGTGTAATGACATCATCAAGGTTAAAGATGATTCGCCTTCCTATTTGCCGACGAGACTGTGAGTACAAATTTTTGTTTGAATGTTAGTCATACTGTAGTATCATTGTATTATGTCTTCAATGCTATGAGGCTAATTCAAACACAAATGAGAAACAAGAAAAAGAGAGAGGAAATGAGAAGAAAAACAAAGAAAAAAAAAGAAATTATGGTTTACTTCCTGCACAAAACAAATGTTGTGTAGCTTATGGTTTGTCTCTCTAGATCAATCATCTGCCTAGCCTTTTTCAAACTATGTTGGGGTCGGTTCCCAGTCTAAAACGATGCAGCTGAATACCAGTATTCTACATAGAGTGACTGCCAATCTGACCTCCACAACCCAGTAACTGGGTAATCTGGTTGTCAGACTTTCGGGCTTCTGACGACCCGTAACGACTGTCAAAGACTCACGAATGACAGCCGGGCCTAACAGCTTAACTTGCTTTCCGAGTCTCGGTATGTTAAGATGGTCATCCATCCACGGACCAACCCCGGCTAGTGTAGCTTAACCTGATGGATCAACCAGTGCGGCTGTTATTACTTAGCCACGAATTCCTCTCTCTAGATCATGAGTCTATAAATGCACTCACGAAACGTCCAAATTTGAAACTACTTCAAAACATAAATGCTCCATATATTATTGAGTCCACTCAATGTCACCCCTCACCCAATTTTATGTCCCATGGGGCTAGCTTAATTGTCCCATAGTTTACAAAGTATTTCTAAATGCCAAGCAAAAGGTCACCGCTAGTACATACATGAACAAAGCAGGGTTATATAATCTCAATAAGTTTGAATAGCCTATGTAATAAGCTGTTAGAAGTGTGTCAGTAATAAAACTCAGCTACATTTTTGCATAATATTTGCTAGTACACAGTATACAAGTATGTAGGCAAGACTCAATTGAAAAGCTGTACCCTAATTGCATAACTTATTTTCGTAAAAATTATGCCTAATTTTGTTTCATTTTGACAGTTCAACAATATCCATTGCGTTATTTACGTTGTTGAGCTGATTTTTTTTCCAACTTATAAAGCTATGGATTAGCAATCTGTTTCAAATCGAAACAGATTGTGATTAGGGTTACCATTTCGATATTTGAAAAGTCCTGACAAAAAGCCTACCATTTGCAAAAAAGTCCAGATATTTAACTTTATAATCTTATTTTTTTTTCTTCTAAGTAATAATTTATCTTTATTAAAGAAAATCCCCTTAAATCGAAAAATCCGGTCAATTGAGAAGGCTGGACATAGTCCGGACGGGGGGCCAAAAAGCCGGACATGACCGGATAAATACGGACGAATGGTAACCCTAATTGTGATTGTGTTGTATTACGCAATTAGGGTACTGGATATGAAACAATGTAACTACTGAATTTGGCTAGCCTTAAAATGCCTTATTAGATTTCAAAGCATTGTTAACTTTTGTCAGAAATGAAAAAGGATCTTACTATTTTTAGTTTGTCCACCATATCTGTTAGGTCTTAATGGAGTGCAGTTACTTCACACCCCGAGAGGTTTTCTTCACACCCCGAGAGGTTTTCGTTGTGTGGATAAAAAATAGGCTGTTTTGGAAAAAAACACATTGTACATAAATATTAAAAAAAATGTAAACTAAAGAAAATACAAGTAAAAAACCGGCCAAGAGCGGGTCGGACCGCGCAAATTGCAGGGTTCCGTAGTTGGGATGAATATTTACGTATACAGGGTTATTGGTTATACGTCGGCAATCAGTTAAGGGGATGTAGGAGAAGTCATTTACAAACAAATTACCCCTGATGACCCTTATGCCAATGTCAACCATTTTCGTGTAATTTGACATTTTAATTTATTTTTTGTATGAAGTAAAAATATAAAATAACCCTGATATACAGGGTTAATAGTTATACGTAATCATTTTCAATTAATTAAAAATGTTATATTTTAAAATGTATGAAATAAAAATGTAACCAATAACCCTGATATACATGGTTAATGGTTATTCGTCGGCAATACATTAAGAGGATATAGGAGGCGTCATTTACAACCAAATGACGCCGATTGACTCCTATGCAAAAGTCAACAATATTCGCGTAATTTGACATTTTATATTTTTACTTCATAAATTTTAAAATGTCAAATTACTCGAAAATGGTTGATATTGGCATTGGGGTCATAAGGGGTAATTTGGTTGCAAATGAGCTCTCCTACATCCCCTTAACGGATTACCGACGTATAACCAATACTATCTGATGAGAAATCTTAAAACAAAATATATGATTTTACGCATGTTTTCAATATAAATAAGCCTATTATCTGGTTTAATGCCCAGTGGATCTCATTGTGCATACTACGCCAACCACATAATGAGCTTATTAGGTTATATTTATAATCGCATTATGTTAGTCCCATACGTAACATAATACCTGTATTCAATAAAGGGGTATAAGCAGAATATGTTATAGTATGTAATTATGTAAGCATTTTGCCATTAACTTGTCAAAAATCTAGCATCTGGATTGCTACTGCTATTTGCTAATAGAACATCCAATAACATAGCCTTATTTTTTTTGGGTGGGAAATTATCAAATAACTTCTCCCGCTCTGGGCGGAGTGGGAGGGCGTGTCAGACTCTTACCGACTAAAACCCACCCGTGTTCCTTCAGTTGCCGTGTTGCCAGGGGCCACGGTATCCCTTTCGGACTTTCCCGCGACCCCGGCAGGCATCGGCCCTAGCGGACCCCGTCAGTTCTGCTGACATCTCCTTGAGGCGCGCGTGGAACAATGCGCCGTCGACCCGGGCCTGGTTCTTATCGGACGGCGAGCTACCCATTGCTCACCGTCCGCAAACTCGCGCCTACGGTGGCCGGGAATCGGCCTGTGATTTTCTACGCCACAGATTTAGAGTAGTCTGCGCCTAGGGCGTCTCCTGCGGCATCCAATGACACGGCTTGACCTCAGGATCGAACTTACGACCGACGTTTAGCAGTCGCGTTTACGAGCGCTACACCAACGAGGCAGTTCCATCAGTCAATTAAATCAGCCTATCATAGGCCACGCCCAGGCTGCACCACAACACCCTGTCCTCCGCCTTTCGCATCCAGTCTGTCCCAGCCACCTTCTCAAGGTCTTCGGTCCATCTAGCTGGGGGGCGTCTCACACAGGTCTCCACTCCAGGACTCGTCCGCTCCACCAGCCATCGGTCCTTCGACAAACATGGCCAGCCCACTGCCACTTCAGTTTGCTTACTCTGCAAACTATCTCGGTAACTCCGGTTCTTTTACGGATAATTTAATTCCTGATTTTATCCTTCAAAGAGACTCCGAGCATAGCCCGCTCCATAGTGCGCTGAGCGACCTTGAATTTCTGTCAGCGTCCACGTCACGTCACTGTTCATATCAGATATTATTTAACTACCCTTTCTATTTTGTAAGCATGCCTACGTTCTTTTCAGGGCTGCCATATGTTGCTTGGGCAGTATGTACGAAAAACTCGGCAGGATGATGGGGAGATCTTATGAGGAGACTGTGTCAACCCTAGTCAAGTCCTTGAAGAACGCTGAGTCGCAAACACGGCTCGAGATTATGAATACTCTTGAAAAGGTTTGTTTAAAAAAGTTTATAATGATGTTCTATTGTATCATTATGTTTTAGCTTTCCTAAACATTTTAGTTTAGTTGGATTAAGGATAGAATCTGCGACTGGCTGAATTTTCTATTTTATTTATTTAGGATCTCCAACAAAAGATATACCACAATACAACACATAAATAAAGGGCAACATCAGGTACTAAGCAGGTGTACTCCTTCACTTGTAGGAGACCACAGCAAGCACAATAAAGTTAACAAAGTTAAAATATTAATAATAGATACAATTTGGAAAAGACTCGCAGACGTCTAAGTTCGTAGTTTAAGCAATTTATTCAATAAGACTCTGCTATTGGTGCATACATGGCGCGCGTTTGGCGTAGGTGACCTGACCTATCGAGGTCGCGCTTCCCTACTGCGCAGGTCAAGTCACAACTCCCGGGCGTTTACCAAATATACCCGCGTTTTTCGTAGTTCCATCAGTTTTGAGTCAAGAAAATTATAGTTTATGGCAAAAAGACAGTGAGATACTTTCTCTTATCGTAATAATCGTCTATGCGTTGTAGTTTTTATCTACGGGAACCTAAGTTTGTACTTTTTGGTATGTAAGATGGTACTTTTAAGAATACATTATGGAAATTGGTTTTGTAATCTTATCAGTCAGAGCAGTGGTGGCCCAGTGGAAACGGCCTCGACTTACCGAGTTGTAGGTCGTAGGTTCGAATCTAGACAGGCACTATACTTTGTGTAAATTAATTTATCACCACTGTTCTCAAAACGGTGAAGGAAAACATTGTGAGGCATGTCCTAGAACCAAAAATTCGAAGATATGTGACATCCACCAACCCGAACTGGGCCCGCGTGGTGCCTTACGGCCCACTCTCTCTCACAAGGCCCTGGCCTGTGTCCCAGCAGTTGGAACATTATAGGCTGTATGCTATCTTATCAGTTTAGCAACTACCTAATATTAGACTTTATTGACAAATATTCTACCACAATCATAGCAATTGTTTATCAACAAATTTTGTTAGTTCAACACATAATTATGTCTATTGTCATGATGTTGCTACCACAGCAAAACAATAATACAAAAAAAAAACTATCAAAAGAATTATATGAAGTTGATGAATGTCATTATTCATATTATTCATTGAAGTTTATTTATGCATTTTGAACTTTAGAAGGGCAGAATTCATGCAATACCAGGTGCCAACCAGCCCGTCCCATCCTTGATGTCCTCCCTGCGGTTGACGCCCTTAGCCGAGGTTCGTACCCCACAGGGGGTGCCCTTAGCGAGCGTTCACCTAGTTTTAATTAGCATAGTTGAATAACCCCTCACTGGAGGTTTTAAGTGTAGTAGCTTAAGGCACCCACAGGAAAGCCCGGTTAAGTAGTCATGATCTCTGAGGTCAACTACGAGATGCGCTACCAAAAAAAAAAAAAAAAACAGGTGCCAAAAAGAAAAAAATTACCCCGCTGTTTTTGAAAAAGCCGGCTATTTAATTTAGTTCGAAATGCCTTTTGTTATCAACCTGAATTGTTCCACTGCTATGCAAAGATCGCCCGAGTAACTTTCCACTTCTCCCATAAACACATCTAAGTCATCACACCAGCGTTTCCTTGGCCTTCCGAAATGCCAATTTTTTGTTAGTACGACCGACTGTAAGATTTGAATTTTCAAAAGTTATTTATTCAAAGTAGGCTAAGAATCAGCACTTTTCGAACGTCAAAATTACATAAAATAGTTCCCCAAAAACGCCCACCCTTCACCACTTTCTAGTGCTTTAGCTGGGAAGAAAAAGGGGCGCAACAGACTCCCCAGCAGCACAGCTGTCTGTTCAGTTAGAAAAACTTGATTCTATACATTAGTACTTATGCAAAATAACTAGCAGTTTAAACTTATCAAAGATTTGAATAGGCTTTTCGAAACCGGTATGACATTATTATCTGTTAGATCTGCGTGGGCATGGGCACGGCAGCGCCGGCGGCAGTGCGCGAGGTGTCGCGTGCGGCCCGCGCCGCGCTGGTGTCGGAGCGCGCGACGGCGGTGCGGGCAGCCGCGGCGCACACGCTGCGACATTTGTTACCGTTGATGCGGTTGACGCCGGCTGACTTAGATGCTATTGCTGCGGCCTGCTTGAGGGCAGCACATTCCAGTGACTATTCTTTAAGGTGAGATTGTTTGATTGATTTTAATATTGTATCGTTCGCCCTGTCTTTTTAGGGGTCCGCACCCAAACAAAAAAAGGTTGCCAAACGGAACTTTATTACTAAGCCTCCGCTGTCCGTCGATCTGTCAGTCAGCGGGCTGTATCTCATGAACCGTAATAGGTAGTTAGTTGACATTTTTACACATTGTGTATTTCTATTGCCGCTAGAACAACAAGTAATAAAAAGTTAATAATTAAAGGGGGTCCCGATACAAGAAACTTTGCTCGATTTTGCTCGATTTTAATACGGTACGAAACCTTTCGTGTGCGAGTCTGACTTTCTTTTTGTTGCTGGCTCTAAGCCCTGAGATTCAGAACAACTTTTCCATAGCAAACTGAGTCAATTACTATTTATTTTCTTGTTAAAATATACGATGCCCAAGCAACATAATATCACACCTTGGTTCCCCGCAGGGTTTGGCAGAGGTGTACCAATAGTACACATTTGCGGTTTCAGATAAGCAATTTGGATGATAAACGATAGTGAAGTTCTGAATCAGGGTCTGAATAGTTTGACCAAAGTGAAGTATCCTAGGAATAACTATAAGATTTTATTGTTTCTTTGAACAGATGCGCCATTGCGGAGTTGCTTGGTGCGTTGATAGCGATCACTCAGGCCGGCGAAGTAACTAACTTAAATTCCAAATTAAAAGTTGGAGCTCAATCAGGTATAACTACAGCATTTTATTTATTTATAACTCTAGAATAGCACAGACATCTTTGAAAGACATAGACTGTTTATCTACAAAAACAGGTCCAAACCATTTCAAAGAGTTTTTAGGACTAAACAACAGTAGAACTCTTTTCGGTTTAGACCTCTTTCAGTTTTTTTTACTACGTGACTGTGTACTTTTGTGTCGCGAAATCAATGGACTAAGCCATTGATTTCGCGACACCATGACGACACCTCATTTTTGTAAACGCGATTGTGCTCTTTATTTATATTACGTCACGGATCAATGTTCTAAGCAAGTATTTTTTTACACTAGATGGCGCGGATCTTAATAAAAAAAAAACAGAGGTGGATACTTATTAAGCGAAATAGAATATTAACTGCCATAAGCTGGGAAGATGTTTCTTACTTTAATAACTTCCTGAGAACTCTTCATTATGCCAAGTCAACTTTCTGTCCAAAATACAAAGGAAGCTTCACGAAATCTAACAAACACTAATCTAAAAACACCCCCAAGAAACATCTTTTAACCCGTACAATACACCCCTAATGTACAACCGCGCGAACATTTGCGGTTGGCCATATTTCACCCTTATGTTCTTAGCAATAAGGTTGAAAAGTGGTTCACCGCCAGTGTCCGCGATGGTACAAGTGGGGTGTATTGTACAAATATAATGGACTGGTCATAGAGAATGGACTGAGCGTTAGTCTCACAAAAATGACCACTCTCTAGAAAGAGACAAAGCGTTTTTGCGGCCAGTACCTGTCTCTTTTGGCTTACAGTTGTACATGCAGCACTGAACGATACACTCCTTACCACCAAATGATGAAAGAGCAGTGGTGGCCCAGTGGTAACGGTCGCGACTTACGAGTTGTACGTCGTAGGTTCGAACTCAGACAGGCGCTTTACTTTGTGTAAATTATTTCATCACCACTGCTCTCAAAACGGTGAAGGAAAACATTGTGAGGAAACCGGCTTGTCCTAGAACCGAAAATTCGAAGACATGTGATACCTACCAACCCGCACTGGGCCCGCGTGGTGGATTACGGCCCACTCCCTTTCACAGAGAAGAGGCCTGTGTCCCAGCAGTGGGAACATTATAGGCTGATGATGATGAATCAGAAATTTAGAAAGAGACAACTACTGACCGGCCTGGCCGCACATGCGCTTTGTCTCTCTCGTACTTTTTGGTCTGTATTCACTGCACAACTAAATACGGAACGCTTGGTCCATGCTCTATGTCTATGGTTTCGACGTATGATCCATTACGGTAGTTGTCTTGATAAAAATAAAAAAAAAACTATTTAGTCCGTCTTTCAAATAATAAAAAAATATTTGACACGTATTTTTTGCTTTATCATATTAATAAAAAATAATTTAGAAAACACGCATTAAAGTTGGGGAGTGGGGGCTCGCTACGTCATTACTTAGTATTAAATCTAGCAAGGCGTGACGTCATGCCACATTTTAACCGCTGTAATCTTTTGATTACGTCAAAAAAGAAAAAAATACGTGTTCAATATTTTTTAATAATCTACAAGACGAACAAAAAATTTTTTTTTGGGCACAAGCCTTTTCATGTACCCTTCAAATTATGTGTACCCATATGCACCATAACGATTCTATTTTTACTTGCAGTCCAACAAAAGAAAGACCCGCCGAAGAACGTGGTATCTCTAGACGAGGCACTAAACTTGTTGATGGGCGCGTTCCTCCGCGGCGGTACGTCCTTCCTCAAGGGAGAGATCATTAAGTCCAGCTCTGGAGTTAACCGTGAAGTGCGCGTTTGTGTAACACATGTGAGTATGAAGAGTATGTACTACCGAAGAAACTCATATCTATACACTGTAAGGACCATTCTTGGTTGCAGCGCTCGGCCGCTATGGTAACGCTTACCTACGAAAAAAAAAAGGTCGTGTGCACGGGATTTTGTTTTCAAATTGGTTCAAATCAAATCATTTATTTCTTTGCAAAAATGGGTATAGTAGATAGGTGTTTTTGTAATAAAGTTCTCCATATTTTACCGTCACATGGGCATGCAAAGGTTTACAATTCCAAATAATAATAAAAATTTGAAATATGCAGATCATTGGAATTACAAAAAATTTAGTAAAAATGTCAGTGTGGTCATAGCTATAAAAAAATATAAAATATGACTAAGTAAGCGAACCAATAATTATGTCAATTAGGGTAATAGTATGTCAATTAGTTAGTGAATCATCATTAAGAAAATCGTCAATCGTGTAATAGATAAGCGTTACCCCGATGATACCTATTAGTATTGGTTTTATTTTTATTACGCTGTGGTTGTTACCGAAAATATCCCATATTTAAACTATTGACTTAACCAGCAAAGTCGCTTCGAAACATCAAATCCATCTGGAGTAAGATGAAGGATTTGTTGAACTCTTGCGATTAAAACAAACCGAAGCTGGATTCAGCATGTTATAAAGATGGCATCCTAAGTTTCGCTCATGATCGATATTATCGCAATAAGGCTGCCTGTTCACTGGAGCGGAGCGAGACAGCGGAGCGGGGAAATGTGCCAATATTAAACAATAGAATCTAAACTCCGCTCCTTTTGGAAAAAAAAAATAAAATTAAAACTTAGACACGTGGCCGCCTTCGAACTCCTTCGCACTGTGTACTATGCGCTCGTGCAGTCAGTCTTGGGATATTGTGTTACCGTATGGGGTGGTGGTTGCAAGACTTTTATGATTCACCTGGAAAGGTCCCAAAGATCTCTACTTAAAGTCATGACTTTCAGACCCTTTAGATTTCCCACCAGAGTCCTATACGAGAAGTGTGAGGTACTTACGGTGAGACAGAATTATATTCTGCAAGTGGTCAACAAGCAGCACAGTATTACACCTTATTATACACAAATTAATAAGAAGCGCACCATAACAAACGTTTGCTCACCTTTGCACTGTCACACGGCGTCCGCCAGGTGACAGCGGGTATATCTTGCCACTTTTCTTTATAATAAGCTGAACAAAATCCTGAACATATATCCCCTAACGACCCGTGAAACAAAAAAGAAGATAAAGATCTGGCTACTTACACAGGACTACAACGCAACTGAAAACTTACTGCAATCAATCTAAATATATTAGAACACAAATCGTTGGTATTCGCACACACATACATACACGCACACACACACCCGCTTACCAGGTTCCTTATGTTTTATTTAATTTTGTTTAATCCTAACTTAAATAATTTGTAATTTGTTTTTGTTCTAATTTTATTCCATTAATATTTGTTCCTGATTTTTGTATGAATCCAAAATAATTCTAATTTAATTTAATGAAAGTATTTTATTTGCTTTATTAATTCTAATTTGAAGATAATCATCTTTTGCTGCATATACTTGCTAACAGTAACACAAATGGAAGAAGTCACTGGCTCCTGAAATACAGGTTCTCTAACTTAGCTCTGGAGCCAGGGTCTCAAATTTTTCTGTAATCTTTGTAGGGCAATAAAGAATTTATTTATTTATTGCTTAATATTAGCACATTTCTCCGCTCCGCTGACTCGCTTTGCTCCAGTAGACGGGCAGCCTAATACTGGCGAATAAATATTTATTTCTTCAATGGATCGATACATGCAGTTACGTAGTCTACTGTGTGTGATTTTCAGCTTTATACCAAAAGATCTTACTAGTGTTCAGGTTATTGTTAAGCCTAAATGTTTTAAGAGCTGTTTTTCTTTCCTCAGGCATACGTGGTGTTCGTACAAAATATGGGAGGCGTATGGTTAGAACGCAACATGACTACGTTCCTAAACCACGTGTTAGACCTAGTGGCGAACCCCAAGGCAGCTAGCTCCCATGTCGACGCTGTGTATTCTAGGTATAAAATAAAATATCATTTTTAATGCTTTTTAATTTTCTTGAGATATAATTTTGATGGTTTTGCGTTTCACCCATTGAATTTAGAGAGACAGATAAAAAGAATCTTTATTCTCAGAAAATGCATCAACTTTATACTACGCAACACTCTTGGAAAGATGCTGGGCGAGAAAGCACAGGCGTCGGCGTGTCGCGAGATCATACAGATAGTTATCAAGCAGATGAACAGCATTGACTTCAACCCGGAGAACGCTAAGGATTGTAACCAGGTACGTTTAGTTAGCACAAGGCGCAATAAAGATTAAAAAAAAAAGACAAAAAAAAAAGTAAGTTACTAGGGGTTTAATTTTGGTTGCGAAGAAGTCCGAAAGGGAGATCGTAGCCCCGGCAACAGGGCAACTGAAGGAACACGGGTGTGTTTTAGTCAGTAAGAGTCTGACACGCCCTCCCGCTCCGCCCAGAGCGGGAGAAGTTATTTGAAAATTTACATTCCATTCCATTTCCATAAGTCGAAAACGTGGTCGGTACACCGTCTGTGGGGAATCACCTCAGCGGGCGTAGTTACCACTGAAATTCATCGGTGGCTAAAAAGCTTGCGGAGACTCACACCCAATGAAAATGAGCCTTCAAAGCAACTGCCAAAATTGCGGTGCAGGTTCTGCGTATACCGCAAACGTTCCCTATCGACTGATGAAAACGGTACCCTGCATTGGGGCCCTATGGCATGCGTTACAGAAATCTTCCTCACCCTATGAACTGATGAAAATGAGCCTTCGCTTACATACGGCGGAGAATGAGTAGATGCATAGTGTAGACTAAGCCAACGTTCGGACAGACGTAATAAAATCTCGGCGATTTTTTTCGTGCACTGGATTTTCAACGCTCTGCTTAGCGCCGAGAGAAGAAAATCCAACAGTGTGTTTTTTCAACGCGCTGGGACGAGAGTGCGTCCCAGCGCGTTGGATTCTCAACGTTCGGCTTAACACCGAGAGTTGAAAATCCAGTGCGCGATAAAATCCCGCCGCGATTTTATTATGTTCGTGCGAACGTCGGCTAAATTCCATAGACCATTTCCACCAAAAATTGACACTGAACAAATTATTTCTTTCTCAGGAAACACTATTCAGCCAGCACTTACTAGTCTGCGCGTTGATGGAAGCTGGTGAACTGGCGCTGCAGCTGGGTACTTCAGTGCAGAACCTCGTGTCTGATACATCGCTGAACATGCTGGATGCTATCTGTACCGTAAGTATTAATTTTGTTTCTTTTAGAAATAAATAAAATTCTTGATCCTAAAAGTTAATTATTATTTATTTATTCTACAGACAACTAGATCCAATTACAAAAACAAATACTTACAGTATTTCTATTTTCTTAATGTCCTTTGTGAATCATCACATTTCCGAATACAAACGAATGCTAATTTCCATGTCCATCAATTATTAGATTTATCTTGTATAATAATTTGAATTCAGAACTAAGTACTTTATTGTTGTTTTGTTTTGATTTTCGTGAGAACTATATAGAGCTGTAAAACTATTTTCCTATCTGTCGTGCCTGCGACTTTAGCAGCTTTTAAATAAATTACATTAATTAAAAGAGTATTAACAACTCAATATACTTCCAAGTCGACTGAGGGCGTCCGGTCTGCACCAAGTGCAAAGGGCAACTGATAGAAATCGGACGACTGACGAAATACGAGGTTTGCCGAGGGACAAGAACATATTTATTTTGTACTGTACAATTCTAGATGTTAGTAAACAATTTAACTTATTGACTATGTTAGTACTTATATTCTATTACAAAAAGGGTGGTTTTAATAAGATGCCTCACTATGGGCTATGGGGTTTAATCACGTGTAAATCTGGCAGTTTGAGTACTTTATGCGGCCTATCCAAACCCAAAAATTTATTTGGTATTGTTCGTCGAGTCGTTGAGCTCCTTAAATTCTAAGTTGAGCTACACGATTACTGACAAATGCTTGCACTGACTGGACAGGTCCACTCAATCTGTGTGGTTATTTCCTCACAATACTATTTAAGACACCAATCTACATGGTCTTCACATTATCTGACCAAGATTATGTCTGGACATAAAAAGAGACTATGACCTTTGAGTTTGTTTCGACCTTTCTTCTCAGAGTAGTCAGATAGGAAACGCCGACCTGATCTAGTTTTTAACAAGTACTTCGCTAAAGCCTTTATCAATAAAAATAAAACCTACTTAACTTATTCATTCTTTCTCCAGGTACTAGAACATCCGTGTGTAGCAGCCCGCTTAGCAGCCGCGTGGTGCGTCCGCTGCGTGTGCGTGGCGCTACCGTCGCAGATCACGCCGCTCATAGACAAGTGTGTGGACGCTCTCGACGCGGCTAGGCCTACGCCGCATCATATCTCTGGTACTACATTTTGTGTGATATTTATTTAGATTATTTCCTGAACTACTGTAGAACGACTAAACAAGCAGCAACTTTGGTGACAAGTAGCATAGTCACAAATGTAAAGGTACTCTGTGGGCAAGGCTAATGTGATCATTGTTAACCAGTAGCGAAGGCTCACGTTATGGAGGAGGGAAGCCGGAGCATCAAAAAAAAAAAAAAAATTGACCTAATTCTCAAAATAATTCTATTGCTACCAATCCCGAACTCATAAAACAGCTACGAATATGTTTTAAAAACCCTATATTCTATAAACAACTACAATCAAAGAAAAGTAAACACGGGAACAATACATTTTATTAAATTTACGACTGCCAGTCAGTCATTGATATTTATCGTAAAGGGAAACATTACAATGTTTTAACGAACCATCGCGGCGTTTGTAATTTATAGTCACATCTGGGCGAGCACGTATTTTCAAAACTTAACCTTGAAAAGCATGTTTCTTCACAAAGTAGGTAATGTGTATTCTAAAACTATGAATGCCGCCATCCTAATAAGATCGTACTAATTATTTTCAAATCTACTCTAAATAAGTAATTTCAGCTTATTAAACTATCTACTTACCCCAATACCTAATTACAACGTACTTTATTTTCACATCCAATAAACTCAAAACACTATGTTAATCACTGTCCTATAACTACAAACAAATATTAATACTACTAGTAATGATAAACTAATGAATTCAATAAATACTGTGCGAAAGAAATGCAAATTAATATGGTTCTAATGCGATTACGTCAAAAAGCAACCACACATTGTCATACGAATATTGAAATGTTTACGAACTCCGAACTCCTAGCCAGTATTACGAAATTCAACGAAAACTACCGAATCAAATGCGTGCGCCAGAAAGAGGTGGTGCAATAGCAATAATTCCTTCTCGCTCCCGCGCGCACGTTTCTGCATGTGCCTACAATAACTCGCTACAGACCGGCTTACCCGGCTCATAGAAACCGCGGATCACGTGACCGAAGTGACGTCATGATGACTTTATTTTTTGTAAGGAAATTGCATTTAGCATAAGCCGGACGCGCCTACGAGTTATTTTAGCGCAATGTTTTATTGTTGGGTTATTAAGACAATGTTTAATGTATGTAGGCTTTTTGTAATAGGTATTTTAATTTTATGGTGTATCAAATACTTATAGTTTGATTATTCAATGACGATAGAGTGGTTGTGTTCCGAATTTCCAAAGGGAAGCCGGTAGGAATCCCCCGCCGCGTCTGTCTGTTCGTCTGTCTGAACGCGATAAACTCAAAAACCACCGAACGAATTTTCATACGGTTTTCGCCAATCGACAAAGTGGTTCATGAGGAAGGTTAAGGTGTATAATTCATTCGAGTTTTGTTTACGATGTTTTATCAAGCGCTAAAAAAGCCCAAAAAATGAACTTAACCTGTTTTCCACTGCGCTGCAAAACAAAATCAATGAATCCCGAGCTGCCTTGCTTCACTCTGGCTATGATGTGAAGCCTTGTTTTGATTTCACATCACTTATCAAGTCACAGGATCGAAAAATATTAAAGATCATTCACTAATTCCTTAATCAATCTTCCAGGCTACTCAGCAGCTCTAGCGGCTATCCTAGGCGCCGTACGCCTCTCTCCTCTGGGCGTGCCACACGGCCGAGGCAAAGTAGCGTTCAATGCAGCCGAACAACTATTGAGATCTGCCGGACAAAGCAGCAGACTAACTGCTGCCAGAACAAACGCGGGGTGGTTGATTGTTGGTGCTATTTGTACGCTAGGTGAGTATCATTTAGGTAATCTTCAGCTAGATTAAGTATCGTATTTCTATTTTCTTAATGTCCCTCGGGTATCATCGAATGTCCGAATACAAACGAATGCTAATTTCCATGTCCATCAATTATTAGATTTATCGTGTATAATAATTTGAATTCAGAACTAAGTACTTTATTGTTGTT
The DNA here is from genome assembly GCA_949152395.1 of Agrochola litura. Taxonomy (NCBI): domain Eukaryota; kingdom Metazoa; phylum Arthropoda; class Insecta; order Lepidoptera; family Noctuidae; genus Agrochola; species Agrochola litura. The sequence goes on from OX424512.1 coordinate 7,889,146, forward strand.
TTGTTTTGATTTCCGTGTGAACTATATAAAGCTGTAAAACTATTTTCCTATCTGTCGTGCCTGCGACTTTAGCGGCTTTCCTCCGATTTTTTAAATAAATTGTATTAAGTTAAAAGAGTATTAACAACTCTATATACTTCCAAGTCGATTGAGAGTGTTCGGTCTACACCAAGTGCAAAGGGCAACTGATAGAAATCCGACAACTGATGAAACACGAAGTTTACCGAGGGACATTAAGAAAATAGAAATACAGGATGTTTATCCTGAACAGTTGTTGAGGTCTGCCGGACAAAGCAGTAGACCAACTGCTGCGAGGACCAATGTGGGCTGCACTCTTAGCATGACCATAATAGAAATAGGTTTTGTCGACGGAAGAATAGACAAAATGACAGATAATCAATCACATCTGTCATTTTGCCTATACTTCCGTCGACAAAACCCGTAGAAAACCTGTTTCTATGATTATCATCCTATGCGTGCTGGTTGATTGTTGGTGTTATTTGTAAGTGTGAAAAAAAGCAAAGCAAAAACTGTATGGCAAGCAGACCCACTATGGAGTTATTGTTATTTACAGCCCATAATAACCAATATATTGTATTTAAACAGTGGGCATTTCTTTTTTCGATCTATACTTATTATAAAACAAAATCGCTTTTCGCGTTTGTATGTCCGTGTGGTTCTTCTAAAATACGCAACGGATTTTGATGAGGTTTTCAACATAATTTAGAGAATTTATTCCGGAAGGTTTACATGTATAATACATTAATATTAAACTTATTGATAATTAAGAAATCTCGATGTTTTATCAAGTCGTAAAAACCTTGCGAAGCAGGGGTGCAGTTGCAGTTGCATTAGGCGCTAGCAAGTATTAAAAAAAAAAACATGACTGACTTTTTTAAGGGTGATCGAATTGGGGTATGGTTTCGGTCTAAGTTAGCTTCGTTAAACTTCGTAAAAAGCTAGTCCTTTGTAAAAAAATAACTTGTTTTCTAAGTATTCCTAACTAAACTATTACTTACTAAATATTTTTTCATAGGAGTGCCCGTGGTCCGTGGATTGCTGCCCAGAATGTTACTTCTTTGGCGCAACAGCTTCCCTCGCTCTGCCAAGGAACTAGAATCTGAGAAGTCCAGAGGAGATGCGTTTACTTGGCAGGTCAGTTCAACTATACCTACAAATAATAACGCAAATTTGTAAAAGAATACTTGTGTTCTATTGTGGTCATGTCAGTTGATTGTTTGATATTGTGGCCAATTTTCTGATCACAGACTTAGGCCGCGTCCTGTTTAAAAGCGACGCGAATACGTCTCGGTCGCGTGCATATGTCACTTTTTGTTCGGAAAACCGCAAAGCGCCCTCTGTCGGCGCAACCACGCGTTCTGGTTCACCGAACAAAAATTTCGAACGAACGTGTATTCGGGCAACGATCGCTTTTAAATAGGACGCCCGGGTTATGACAGCTATACAAGCTTTCCTACAAAAAGGTGCATTTTAAAAACATAACCGTTCTAGTTTTTATCCCCAAAATACGAACTAGAGTTGCAACGGATATACGGCCACTATCCTGTATCCGGCCTATGCGGCCATTTTTTTACTATCCGGCGCACGGCCGGAATGTCATCTTGTGCGGATATCCGACTAGCCGGATACTTGGTCTTATTTTCGTAATACAATGTAAATAATACTACTAATATCGTAAACCAATCTGTTTATTAAAAAAATATAGGTATACATTTTTGGTCTGTAAGCACATTTGGTAGCTAATTGCAATCAATATTTGAAATCTACTAAAGGTAAATTTAAATTGTGATGTATGAAAACAATTTTTCTGGCCTTTAAAGGTAATAAGCACGCTCGCCTTTTTCGCCGCGACCGCGAGCGGTTGAGCTTGCGAGCAGGTTTTAACATACATGACGTTTCCTTCGGCCGGATATCCGGCTTCGGCAGTCGCTGGTTATCCGGTATCCGGCCAAATTACTATCCGTTGCAACTCTAATACGAACCATTTGGTTTTGCTTGTCATAGTTTCTTATAGAGTTTGCCTAAAAATACCCTGCATTTTGATTTCCATTGGACAGTAAAATATTTATTTAATTTTTTGTTTTTCCCAGGTGACATTGGAAGGTCGTGCCGGAGCCCTATCAGCATTACACAGTCTGCTAATACATTGTCCTTCGTTAGTCAACAACGATGATACGGCCAAACGTTTGACGCAACCGATAGATGGAGCTATTGCTGTTCTGACTAAGTAAGTGTTAATTTTAGTACTCGCGTTATGAACTGAGTCGTCGGACCATAAATGTTAGTAGCAATAAGAATGTGCAACGGCTTGCGTCTTATCCATAGTTTATCCGTAGTTTAAGTGCGAGTGAGACAGACTAATAACAATAATTTATGGCCCGACGACTCAGTTCTTAATGTAGCCGGTTTAATATTTTGCCGCCTCGTGAACAAGTAATATCTTATTGAAAAGCTTCCAGTATCGAGTATTTAGATTAGGCGTCGAGAGTATTTGAACTAAACTAGAAAATAGTGTCATACAGCTGTAGTGTCATACAACTCATACAGTTGTCTGGCTAGCGATCAGTGTCGCCAAAAGCTAAAAATCTCTGATATAAATTTAATTGTACTGAGCTCTCGAGTGGATTGTGTTACGTAGTACCTAGAACTGTTACTCGGCGGGAGGTACGGGCACCTCGACTATTCTACACTGCGCGATGTAGAACGAACGCTGGGGTACGAGCCCCTCTCCGCCGACTTTTAGAAACCTCACAATTTATTGATTTTGATATTTTCGCGCTGTCGCAATCTAAATTTAAAAGAATGGCTTCACAATCTCTTGCAAGTCGCCTATAGAACGGATGCTCTTGTCATCCGCTTCTTTCGATTCGTCGGTATTTAGTATTTTTCTCCTAATTATGTACTTCTTTTCTTCATTTAACATGCGTTCGTTTTCATACTCCGATGTCACTTCGTTGACAATAGTGTGGGTTATACGTTTTTTCGACTGTGTAATGTATAACTGTTTTTTGACCCAAATAAATAAAATAAAAAATATTATGACCTTTCCAAGACAATTCGACAACTGTTTGGTATACATCCTCCCTGTCCATTTACCGTCATAGTTTCCGTTTTTGTGTTAGCTCCGTAAAATGACGTAACAACTGCCGTTGCTTACTTACGTTTTGTGAGCTATGCTTGAAATTAATCGTATTAAGTAACTTGACCATTCAAAGCAAAATAATGTTACCATACTACAACCGATAGTGTTGGGAAAGTGAACGAATTTGCAAAAAGAATAAACGGTAAAAATTGTTTAAATAAAAAAAGTGTGCTTTTGGAACGTTTGCAAATAATTATTTTACCAGTATTTTAAATTCATAAATACTACAATATAACCTTTAAAATTTATATCGTCAATTTCGTCATTGATTTCATCATAAATGTGAAATCGTTCATTACTCGTTGTTAAAGTTATGTTATAACCGAATATGATTTGTTTCCCTATAACTGTCAAGTTAATAAATACGATTAAAAGTCCAAGTATAGCCATTTAAGTCGAAAGACGTTTACTACTGGATATAGGCCTCCCCCAAGCACCGCCACATCCACCGGTTCTGTGTTTCCCGTATCCAGCGGGTTCCTGCGGCCTTCACCAGGTCATCGGTCCACTATGTGGGAGGGCTTCTAGCGCTATGTGTCCTGCCCACTGTTACTTAAGTTTGGCAATTCTTCGGGCTATGTCGGTTACCTTGGTTCTCCTGCGGATCTCTTTATTTCTGATTCGATCACGTAGGGAAACTCGAAGAATAGCACGATACTCGAAGTATAGTACGATAGAGATATACTTAGTGCCAGTTTCTCGAACGAAAAATAATCGCGAAATTAACGTGACAAATTTTAATTGTAAAACGCTGCGATTGGTTGTTGATAAACTATTCAACCAATCGCAGAAGTTTGCGCGCTTGACAATAATTTTGCGATAGTTTTCGTTCGAGAAATTGGCTCTTAGACTTTAAAAGGTATGCTAGTAACTATCCTTGTTGTCCTCGTAGTGTGAGCACGGTGGTCCGGTCGTACGGCGGCGCGCTGAAGGCCCCGGCGGCGCTGCTGCGCCTGCGCGTGTACCAGGCGTGCTACGCGCTGGGCGCGGGCGCCGCGCCGCCGCCCGCGCCGCTGCTGCGCCTGCTGGCGGCCGAGCTGGCCGGCTCCGCTGATCCTAGTGGCGCTAATGTGGCTACAGGTAGGATACGAATACATTTGGTATTGATGTTTTACAGGGTATGTAGTACTTATGTGATCAGGTAGGTGAAAAGTACCCAGAAGTTAATATGACACAGCTTTTAGGTAAAATTGCGACGCTCCACGAAACCCGAACTTTTTCTTAACTTCATGTATTACGTTTACGACCGCGTTACAGAGCGTTTTTTTTTTGCTGAGATTTATCTTGTGAAAAAAAGACAATCTGCGTTATGAACAACACATGCACTTCTGAGCGACAAAAATAGGTAGAGATATAAGATGGTCTGTGTGTGAAAATTTGATTTCACCTTGATGAAATTTGATTTCACACTAGATGCGTTCTACGTCCTACGGTCCGGTCAAATCGAACATAACATAACATAAATGTTCGAATTGATCGGACCATAGGACGCAGAACGCATTCAGTGTGACAAGTCCCTTATTGTGTGAATGGTTGATCCATCGCTTACTGTAAAGCCACAAGTACACGTTAGGCGAGCCCGTCGCTCGGCCAACGTATACTGGGCCTTGTTGCGTGATTTGACGTTTGATTTGCGTGTATTTTGAGTTGGCCGAGCTCGCTAGGCCAACGTGTACTGGGGCCTTAAGAATAATAATTATTTTGTGTTCTATTATCAGGTACACTTCGAAGCGCGATGCATCCGCGTGACACCCTACTGCTGGGCGAAGAAGGCTGGATATACGACACCGATCACGCTGAAATTGAGGAGCAGGTAATTTACTAATATAATAGATAGACAAGCCAGTGAGGAGCTCGTGGCTAAGTAATAATAGCCGCACGGGTCGATCCATCAGGTTAAGCTACGTTTGTCGGGGTTGTTCCGTGGATGGGTGACCATCTTTACATACCGAGACTCGGAAAGCACGTTAAGCCGTTGGTCCCGGCTGTCATTCGTGGATCTTTGATAATCGTTACGGGTCGTCAGAAGCCCGAAAGTCTGACAACCAGTCTTACCAAAGGGTATCGTATTACTCAGTAACTGGATTGTGTAGGTCAGATAGTCGCTCCGTGTAAAATACTGGTATTCAGCTGCATCTGGGGAAGCCGACCTCAACATAGTTGGGAATAAAAGCTAGGCAGATTGTTCGTTATTTTTATAAGCCTTCTGTGTGATAATAAAACTGTGGTATTGTGAGCGTATTCTTGGTAAGAATTTGACCAGCAAAAAAAAAAAACAATAGGGTCCACGCAAAAGAGTTTTTGGTTTGAATAAATGCGGATGCCTGTGAGCGGACTTCTCGCTCTAGCAAATGATACGTGACAGAGATAGAGACATAGAAAAATGCTGATCAGTGCATGTATGTATGATTTCACTCTTATAGAAAGATGGCCTGAGTCCCTGTCCTGAGTGAGTAGTTCTTCTAACTAAAAAGACAGCTGTGTTGCTGGGGAGTTTGTTGTGCCATTTCTTCTTCCCAGCAAAAGCAATAGGAAATGGTTAAGGGTGGGCGTTTTGGGGAACTGTTTCATGTAATTTTAACATTCAAAAAGTGCTGATTCTCAACCTAGTTTGAATAAACGAGTTTTAGTTTAAACTGGTATTTGTATCTGCCCCCGCCTGGCGGTGAAGCTGATCTCTCCGCTGAGCGCGAGCGGCTCGGGCGCGCTGGAGCACGACCCGTGCTGCCTGTACCGCGGGCTCACGGGCGCGCAGCCGCTCGGGGTGGCCGTCATTGACGCCTCGGTGTTGCTGTTCCCGCAAATATTCTCTAGAGCTGCTAATAAGCATCGGTGAGTGATTTCCATCTCCTTTAATGTCCTCAAATAGCTCCTATACGATACCCTAGTATATTTTTTCAAAATGAAGTTGCTTGTGACTTAGTTCTGGTTCAAGTGCGTAAACTGCGGGCGCATTCGATTTTGGCAATTTAGATCGTCGAACATTGCTATAATTTTGCGCGACAGTGTCATGTAATCGTGTTTGCCTGCATGCCTGCTGTACACCACTCAACAACATACAAGTTTCACTGTACGATATTCCGTACTTGAACAATTAGTTTTTAAATGTATTACCGTGCCCGCCACTGTGTCTGCGATGTTAGGATGCACCAGAACCTACTTTAAAAAATAAAGTTTAAAATGTGGCCCGTTTTTCAAAGTTTATTTACGTACAGACGCCAGCACATCAAGCTACTACAATCTGTCAAATTTATTTAATAGATTTTCAACTTTATCGCTGAAGCATAAGGTTCAAAGTTGATTGGGAAAATTTGACAGTTTCGGGTAGCTTGATGTGCTGGCGTCTGTACAACAAAAGTAGAACATGTACAAGTTTAAGAATATTTCAGCGTATGATTGATAACCTTTCATTATTCCACAGACAACAAATGTTAGAGCATTTCGCAGAATGTATCAAAATGTCTAAGGGTGCCCGTCAAGAAGCTATACAAGTGAACATATACACCGCTTTGCTGCTAGCTTTGAGGACCTTGGCTGAACTCAAGAGTTCACTGGGACAGGAAGCTGTGAAGAATATTGCTACGGAAATTGTTATTGTAAGTCAACATTTTTTTTAATCGTTTTACTCTAAGCTCACCACAAATTTAAATGCTAAACGAATTTAAAACATCGCTCTATTTCTGCCAATCGTTTGAAGATGACAGAGACAATAATATTTGATCCTGAGCCAATATACCTATACGTGGCATTCAAAATTTAAGCTCTATGTGCAAGGAATTTGTGTGTATCAATGCCATTCGGTTGCCACCCCCCAACATAGTTATAATTGAAATAATGTATGTAATTCTTGAAACTCCTTACCGATGACTTATCACCGAAAATGAGGGTTAGTTTTATCAAAACCAGAAGGCATTGATACACACAAATTCCTTGTACAGAATACAGCTTAAATTTTGAATGCCATGTCAAAAAAAAATATGTTCGGCCCCCATCCCCCATATCTCTGCCCCCGTCCATTTGGGGTCCATTCGGACGGTACGCGGGGGCCGAACCCCCCCGTATCGTCCGATTACTTCAAGACCCAGATTACCACTCGCCATCGGGTTGCCTCTCCGAAAAATTTTTACGTGCCATTGCCTTGAATAGTGATCATCTCGAAACATAATCTTTGGTCGTTCAATGAACGAAGGTCGATGTCATAGAGCAACGTCGAGCGCCCGTAATCTAGTTGCGCCTTTGTACTGACTGACTAAATGAGTTTCACGAACAAAATAAATAGTAGTTTTATTTTCATGTAGTAGAGAGTAGTTTTATTTTCAAGAGCTTTACAATGGAAATTATTGTAACTAAAGTCCGCTGCGTTAAAACTGAGTTGTCGGGCAATAAATCTTTGTTATTAGTCTGTCTCGCTCGCACTCACGGAGCTTACGTACCAGGTAGCAAACTATAGATAAGACGCAAGGCGTTACACATTCTTATTGCTACTGACATTTATGGCCTGACGACTCAGATAATAACGCGAGGACTATAAACAAAATGTGAGTTGACACCTGGGAACGATTCACTATAAAATTACTGTGTAAAAAATACCACTTTACTCTCCCCAGAACGGTCTATCAGCAAACAGCGCCACAGTTCGCGCCGCGGCCGCGTCCTGCGCCGGCCGTCTGTGCGGCTGTATCACTGAAGCGGAGAGCCAAGCTTTATCTGAGAAAGTCATCGCTTTAGCACGCACAGCGGTCAATAGGTACATAATATAATAATTAATTAATTATTGTTTGTATGTATACAGTGTGGCATCGACCGCGTAAACTGTAACCATGAATTCACCACATGCAAAATATAGCTACTCGTATATATAGCTGATGAAATTTTTGTGGTTATAAAAAAAAAAACGGCACCGGGAGTGCCGACAGAAGAGAAAACTTGAAAAAAAATCGGCACCTCGGTAATCAATGCGTTGATGTCTTTTACTCCACGCACCGCGGTAATCAACGCGTTGATGTCTTTTACTCCACGGTGTCGGTAAATTGCGTTATAGTGTCGCGAAATCAATGGTTTAGTCCTAAAGAAGTTTTTTTAGTTTTTTAAATGCCCAACGCGCCTAAAAAATTTTTCACATAAAAAAAACACTTTGATCGCGCACTTTTGTATGAAACAGCAGATTTCTTTTTTTGTAGTCCACGAAAAATTTCTATACAGAATCCCAGAATCATGTACTGAATCTATGGTAACAGGTTGCACGTTGATGTCCCTGCCACCCTTTTACATGTAATCTCTGGTAGCACTAAACCATTCCCGACCACACTATTCCAATTTTGGCTAGACCATTGCCGTTTACTTTTGTGTTATAAAAAGTAAGTATGGTTTCTGTTGGAATCAAAAAACCGCGAGACGAGCTAGTCCTGTATATGAGCGCTGTTGCAATTTTGGTGTACACTCAAGTATCTTCTATGTATAGGTCCGTGCGCGCAGCCGCTGCAGCTGCGGTAGGCGCTGTGCAGCGGGCGAGGGGCGCGACGTCCAGCGCTGCAGCGCTGCCGGTGTTAAGAGCACTCGCGCAAGATACGGCTGCTGTTGAATTACAAGTAAGTTTTATGAGCCATGTGACAGTCAAATTGAAAACTTCTTCTTTTATGAAGCCGATTAGAAATAGCGTGTCCAAAGAGAAATTATGTTGCGTTCACAAGCTTCTGATAATTGAGTAAGCGCATTAGTAGAGTTCCTACGTTTTTTCAAGCGGATTCCCACATATGTATGTGAAACTTAAAATTATTACCATAAACAATTATCGAGATATAGAAAGCCATTGAAAAAAATGGTAGACTGAGTTAGCTTGGCCTTTGTCTACCTCCCCCGTCTCACTGCTCACATACCTACTTCAGGAAGTGACTAGCAATCGCGCGCGGACTATTTACTTTTAGATTGACAAAGAAATATATGCACAGCAATGCAATTGCAACATACAGTCTTTGAGCAAAACTTTTCATAAAAGAATTGGTCAGGTTACAAAAAAAAAGTACATTATAAATAAAAACCTATGCGGTCTGGGAACTCCCGTCAGAAACAAAGTTCCTTATGAGATACTCGCACACACACACTCATATATAATAGAAAGAGACAGAGAGAGAGAAAACCGCATAACGCTTTTTCCTTACGTGACTATTTCTACCAGTCAACTTCTACCGCAAGCCGCGTTAAGGAACTTCATTCCAAAAGCGCAGTTCAAAAAACTTATTCCTTTCAACTGTCATTAAATGAGACACAATATAATTTTAATTGTTATCGATCTCAATGAGTCCTCGTGACAGTTGAACTCATATAAAACGAATGTATAGTCTCTATTACGTCATATTCATTCATCACGGTCTTCTTTCTCAGGTATGGTCTCTCCACGCCCTCTCAGTGTTAGCAGACGCTTCCGGTCCAATGTTCCGTGGCCACGTGGAGTCTACCCTCAACCTAGCTTTAAAGCTACTGTTCAGTGCGCCTCCGTTCCAAGAAGATCTACATCGCAGCATAGGAAGATTGCTGTCTGCTTTGATTACTGTTGTTGGGCCTGAGTTACAAGGTACATGGTTTTCAGTCAGCTTTTCGTGAACAAAAAGTATACAGACTACTGAGTTTGCGAAGCTGCGCACTTCTTAAACTAGCTATCCTTACTAATATTATAAATGTGAGTTTGTTTGTTTATTTGTTACGCTTTCACGCTAAAATGGCTGAACAGATTTGTATAAAATTTGTCACATGTGTAGACCTGGATTTGGACATTGGATAATTTTTATCCTGACATTCCCACGGGATCGAGACTTATGCGGGTGAAATCGCGGGGCGCAGCTAGTACAATATATAGACGCGCCTCGCGACGCATCATGGCGTACGTATTTTGTTTTCGCGCTGTCACTTTATGTGTACCTTTTCGTCTAGTAAATAATTTATATTTAGTAGCAATTCTACACGCGCGCCGCCCCCCAAAATCACGGCAGCGCTTTAAGCAGCAGGCTACTTCAAGGATACATAATTAAATTAAATTAAATCTTTTATTTCAGACCCATAAATGTAGTCCATTTGGTTAGTATGTATACACACGACACTAGTTTTAGTACTTACATCTACAAAAAAAACAACACAAACTATACATTAATACGCCACACTGGCATGTAGGCGTATCCAATGTCCCAGTATTGGGCTGTCCCACCTATCAGCTATAGTTTTTAGGATGCTGTTGGGGCTGGTGCGTACCCTGCGCATAATGGAAGCGCAACGCTTGCGCATGATGGTGTGAAAGCCATCGATCATCATCGATTGGTGTATATGCGCGTAGCTTCGGGTGTATTGAACCTTAACAATTTTAGTTCACGTGAATATTATAACCTACTCTTTTCTCCTACAGTGGTAGCAGTAGGTCGGTTCGTATGTGCGTGCGCTGCGTTAGGTGAATTCGGCGCAGGCGCAAGGTCCGAGGCTTTAGGATGTTTGCAGCAGTTGCAGATGTTCGCGCCCGATCACATCAACCTGCACACGCTTGTGCCACATCTCTGTGTGAGTATAATATCTCTATCTTCTCTATACATATAAAATTCTCGTGTCACAATGTTAGTTACTATACTCCTCCGAAACGGCTTGATCGATTTTGATGAAATTTTATATGTATATTCGGTAGGTCTGAGAATCGGTCGTAATCTATTTTTCATACCACTAAGTGATAAGGGTGGTCCACCCCAAACATTTATATAGCAAAACAACGCTTGCCGGGTCAGCTAGTATCTCTATAAAAAAACCTCTACAGTGAACAGGCCGTTTTTTAAATTAATTGGCGAACTTTCATAGATGCTATCGGTAAGAAAAACTATTTAAAAAAATCGTAATTTCAAGTAACTATGTTCGACACGAGGGCACTGACTCCTCGATCAGTTGTTTACTTTAAATTAAAATTTATGTTCCGTACCCGAAGGGTGCCAAACGGAATCCTATTACTAAGTCTCCGCTGTCCGTCCGTCCGTCTGTCTGTCAGCGGGCTGTATCTCATGAACCGTAATAGGCATACAGTAAAAAAATTCACAGATTGTGTATTTTCATAAAAATTTAATAAAGTTAATAATTAAAGGCGTTTTTTGCTCGATCTTAATCTCTCGACAACTCAACAACAAAAAGACTCCACTTGGGCGGGTTTTTTTTTGTTTTGTTGGTACCCGTCGTAACCTGTCGGATCTGTAAATTTTCTCCAACTATTTCTCTAAATCTTCTTCTATTTCTATGAAGTTTCGTCAATATAACTTAAACGAAACCCTGTAATGTTGGCAAGTAAGTTAATTATAAAACGACGATATACAGGGTGGCAGGGACATCGATGCAAAAACTTCTACCATGGATTTAGTACATGATTTTGCACCCCCTGTGTTGAAATTTTTCGTCGGTTATAAAAAAAATAACAGTTTTTGCGTCGATGTCCCTGCCACCCTGTATAATACATTAATATCCTGCCTACACCACTGTTGCTTCAAACTTAAAATTACATTGTTCTCACATATAGAAGCAACAAGAATAATGTACCAAGGATTTTGTAATGCATATCTTGATTTAAAAGTGTACTTGGAGTTTCTTGCCCGTTCTTCTCCATAGAAATCTACGTTTTGGCACAGATTAGTACAAATGGGATACTCAGCAAAATTACTGAAATAAAAAGCGACTCTTGCCACGACACAATAAAGTGGAATTCAGGTCGAACAGCGCTAATAACCTACAGTTATATTCACCTAGAAGTTGCTTCCCTTTCTATCTCGTAACTCTTGTATCTTCTGACTTCGTTACTCCCACTGAATTCGACAAGTTGAGCCCGCTGTACCTACTTGAAGCTTCATATCTAAAATGCGGAGTGTCCCATCTGTATTCATATGTGGTTTTGGAATGGGCAACTAGCTTCAACTTTCTGATTACCTGACCGACTCTTTGACAATTCAAAAGTGCCTGTAAATGGTTTGAGTTTGAAATCTATAAGCAGAATGTATTAATTTTCAGCGCGATCTTTCAAGTTCAGAGTTAACAGTACGTCGCGCGGCGCTCTGCTGTCTCCGTCAGCTGTCGCAGAAGGAAGCCGCTGAAGTATGCAAATACGCGCTCTTAGCCAAAGATCATGTGCCTGCGAAGCCTTATTGTGGTATGTTTTGCATCTGTTAATAAATTATTTTTGAACAGATTTTTTCACTATACTGTAGAAAAATGTATCTCAACGAGGCATCCTCAGGATGACGATTGACTTGACGCGAACCCGAACACGGCGTGTTGCCACGCCGAGCGCCAGACGCGGCGGTCCTCGTTGAGAGTTGAAACACTTGTCAATTTCTTACTGGTTTTTTTATGACTCTTTAGGACTAGTTAAATATATCTACGTCTATTGTATTTTATAATGGATTTCCGCAAGGTGACGCCTGAATCAATTAACTATCTTTGATAATACTTTGTAAAGAAGCGAAATTGCACGTATCATATGCTCAGAAGCTGTTAGCTATTAGTGCGATTAAGTTCGTGTTCGGAGCTTAGCATGATACGTTCAAGCAGTCAGGCTACAATTTTCATTGGTCGAAAGTATCCAGTAATTGTCGGGTACCGATGTGACGATTTTCAACGAGTGTCTTTGCTTGATAGAGTCTGGCCACGCTAATTCTGCATAAGTAAAAAAAACGGTAGAATTTTAAAGTCTATAGACGGCAACACTATCCTGTCCTACGAAAAAGAATTTGATACTTTGTTTGTCTTTTTTGTTTGTTTGATAGGTTATTTTCGTTTGTATTCTGATTTATTCCTGGTAAATAATAGTCACTTTAGCACGATGCAGTGTGGATTTGATACAGTTTTGTCATCGTATGGAGGTAGAGCATAGGTACAGTCAGCGTCAAATAGTTAGTGACACTCAGGGTATTCAAATAAATAGACGCAACCAAAAAGTCAATAATATCGGTACAAACTAAGTTGTCTTATTGTTGTCAACAATATAGTCGCTCAAAAGGTCGAGACGTTTAAAACGTCATATAGATCGGTTCAGTCAAACCGCCATAAATATGGTTACAGTCATCCCGCCATTGGTATCCAAGCATTATAAGTATTCAAAAATATGGAACACAGAAAAATAAACTTTACGGCTTTATATATTAAATATTATTTCTCACGTCAACATTTCACAAAATCAAATGGATAGAAACTTCTGCTGTCCTTTTCATTTTAAGCGTGACGTCTATGACGCAATTTCTATGTAGCGGTGCACATTCAGTTCGCTCGTACGGTTTTGTCTCCAGAAGTCCAGTTAGCCATCGTGCGGTGCGGAAGAACGTGGTGCTGATTAATTGTCGAAAAGTATCCCGTATGTTTATGGAACATACGTCATGACGACTTAAACGATAGAATTGACTTCGTACAATCTCTGCGTATACCCAATAGCATCGCTTTCTTTTCTTTCATTCTTTTGACAAAAGAATTGCTAATAGAAATTCGTCATCTCCATTCTTTTTAAAAATATTTTTAATTTCATAAGCGTTCTTCGATACAATCGCCACAAGCTCTGGCACACGACTGGAGAGCGTAGAAACCGAATACAATTAATCGCCTGTATGCGGCACTCGTCCGATCGGGTTTCCGAATTGGAGAATCGGATCAGGTACCTGACATGTGCGGCCACCCTTACATGCTAGTTTATTTTTCTAATGTGTTCCATATTTTTGAACACTTATAATGCTTGGATACCATTGGTGGGATGACTGTAACCATATTTATGGCGGTTTGACTGAACCGATCTATATGACATTTTAAACGTCTCGACCTTTTGAGCAAATACATTGTTGACAACAATAAGGAAACTTAGTTTGTACCGATATTATTGACTTTTTGGTTGCGTCTATTTATTTGAATACCCTGAGTGTCACTAACTATTTGACGCTGACTGTACGACATAGTCTATTAAGCAAAAATCAAAATATCAAAATCATTAGATCTACTTACAACCCCGAAACACATAACTGACTGATGTAAAAGTATACCTTATATTATAAAACTTTTTGGGGTTGCCCATTTATCTCATTGCAGACTTTAGCGTGGCCAGACTCTCCCTCTGAATACATAGTCATAGTCATAGTCATAGTCATTTATTCTTAAACAAGTAACTTGTATCTGAATTTACACACAAAATTACACAATTATAGAATATACACTAAACAATTAAAAAATACTCTCTTACTTGTGTCCCATACAGTTTCGTGTGCGTTTTTAATGGTTCTTTTTTTGCAGGTGTCGTTATCACAGAGACTGGTCTTCCCGGAGCGCTATTCACGTTCTTGGACAGCGAGCGTGACCCAACTGCGTTGTCTTACGCGCGCGACACGTTGACTTGCTGCCTGTTAGCCGCGGCCACGCATCGGAGTGTGAGGGACTGGCTAGCACTGGCTAAGAGAGTGCTTACTATTAGATTAGGTAATATCTGCTGGAATATAACGATAATATAAACTTTATTCTTCTTCTAAGCATATTGTAAAAATATTGTTGAAATATAAATATAAACATTGAAAAACAAAACTCAATAAAAAAAACAGTGGCACCCCGGGAGTGCCGACAGAAGTGAAAACTTGAACAAAATCGCCTTGGTGGAAGAAAAATACTTGTATAGAACAATGGTCCGTAACCTTATCTAAATAAAGAGCAAAAAAGCGTTTGCAAAAAAAAAAAATCTTCCTAAACCTTTAAAGTAAAAATACTTGCATAGAACATTGATCCGTAACGTAATATAAATAAAGAGCACAATCGCGTTTACAAAAGTGAAGTGTCGGTAACAGTGTCGCGAGTTTAATTGTTTTTTCTCATCTCAAAAATGCCCAACGCGCCTAAAGAAGTTTTCACTTCAAAGAAAGTTAACAAAATTTAATACATAAATAAAAGCCTCCAGGAATAAAGAGCGTTAGTAATATTATTGATTTATTTCACATCGATGTTCGAATGATTAATAGCGGAATAATCAACAATCTCTCACATCCAATCAGTGCCACTAAACCCAAAGACCCATTGTACACATACGTTTTTCTTATCGTGAAAAACTACGGTTGCTTCGCCGTGTGTAAGCACGGTCGTCAGTGTTCAGTATGGATCACTAGGGAAGCTTGTTGACAGATACGGCAGCACTACTGCAAGGCGCGTTCTGCGTATGCGCATATACCGTGCGGCTAGCGCGCCGTACTATCAATATTTGATGAACCCTAATCAGAAAATCAAATTATATTTGCAGAAGACAGCAACAATCCAGAGACAGACTTCGACGCGGAAGGTGATGATGATCAAGCAGAGTTCCACGCTGAATCTGAAACGTCTACACATCCTGCGGTACAGTCAAGATGGCCGACAAGGGTATGTAATGATTAAGTCTCCCTTTGGGCCTTGGTGATCCGCAGAATTGCCAAACTTTAGTGGCAGTGGTTGATATTGCTCGCAGACCAGATGGCCGATGGGACCGAAAGGTTCTGGAGTGGCGACCGCGTACCGGAAGACTTAGCGTTGGAAGGCCTCCCACAAGATGGACCGATGACCTGGTCAAGGCTGCAGGAACCCGCTGGATGCGGGAAGCACAGAACCGGTGGAACTGGCGGTGTTTGGGGGAGGCCTATGTCCAGCAGTGGACGTCTTTCGGCTGAAATGATGATGATGGGGCGGTGCTTAATCTTTGCTGGGGGGATTTTATGTGTTAAGGGCTCCACCCTTTTATATGAAATAACGCAACCGATACGTACAAGCTCATATATTGGATTGACGCAGCAGTCGCACACACACCACATAAAAGTATGCTACGAACTTCTTCCCAGTTCAACACAAGCGTTTTAGCTACTTTAAGTTAATAAAAACAGATCCTAAAATGCTTATTTTAGGATCTGGTTTTAGTAACCTTTGATTTGAAAAATGTTCTGATTCTGTTCTGTTCTGCGTCCGCGGTCCTTTAGCGGTTAATTCCAAAATTAATGCCAATTTGGCTCACACAATGTTTACGATAAAAGCAATTACTCTTTTGAATTAAAGTATCATTTGTGGTTCTTCTTAGCGTGTCAATTGCAATCTAAATAGAGTCAGCCCAGAATTTGGCTATAAGCTTGGCACCTTCAGTAGCGTCCATCAGTTCCTGTAGCGTGCAGACAGCAGGATACGCTGGACACGATAGAAAGTGATATTTACACTAGCACGCTTAGCATGACCACAATAGAAACGGGTTTTGTCGACGGAAGAATAGACAAAATTACAGATAAACAATCACAATCTGTCATTTTGTCCATTCTTCCGTTGATAAAACAAGGAGAAAACCCGTTTCCATGGTTGTTATGGCGGAATTATCTGTGAATGTCCACCGGAGCAGGTTTTATTTACTACGGCCTGCCTGAGTCTGGTTTCTATTAGACTTCCAGGTAAGCCAAGGCAACTCATGTCCAGTTGGGAGATTTGTGGTTTATCATACTTACTTAAACAACTGCTAGAAAACATCACTCTCGAAGCTATTAACGATTTATCGTCTATTACTTTCTACTTAGGTGTTCGCTATGGAGTGCATTCAGAAGATAATGGGTGCGTGCGAGGCGACCGGCGACAGCGCACACTTCGACCTCGTCAAAGCCAAGGAGAAGCTACAGAACAATCCAGAGGGTATGTACAGGAAACTTTACAATGCATGTGCTCGAAAACAGCGTTTTCCAAGCCGCCAAACTGGGCGAAAAGTATCACTTTTTTTACTAGTACTTTTTACTTTTCCGTTTTTTTATTATTTTTATCTTCGTTGTCAGCCCGACGCAGAGTTTTATTATTAAAGTTTTACAAATTAGATGATGATGACGATGGCGTCAGTGGCGATGACGATGGCGATGGCAATGACGATGGCAATGATGATGACGAAGTTTATTGTTTATTTTATTTATGTACGTCAGCTAAGATGTCAGAGGTTACACATCTTATGCGACTACTGTAAGGTTCGCTCGTTTTTGTTTATTTCCTCGCACAATGCATAGTAAAACCTTGTATGATATACGTGCGTAAGATGATTTCCGACTCGTGTCGACTTAGGGCGCCTTCAAATTTGCAGCAAAGTGCCGCGCGGCGGCAGCGCGGCTGCAGCGCTGCCGCCGCGCTGCTTTATTAATCCATATAAATAAAAACGCGCGGCCGCAGCGCGGGTGTACCGCTGCAGTCGCGCGTTTTTTATTTATATGGATTAATAAAGCAGCGCGGCGGCACTGTGCGGCAAATTTGAAGGCGCCCTTAACACTCGCTCGCTCGTGAATAAAAATGCCACTCGTCGGAAATCATGTACTTTCCACACTTATAGCATACATAACTATTATCCAATAGGAAAATTGTATTTTTTTTATTACCATTCAAAAAAAAAAACAAAAAAAAGTAATGAAGTTGTGTAACAGACGGTTGATTTTTTCTTGTAAAATGTTTTTATAAATACTACTTTATATTTTCAGGCGACTACCTGTCCATATACCTATCAGACCTCGTTCGCATGGCGTTCGTGGGCGCCACGGGCGAATCTGACGCGCTCCGGCTATGTGGCCTGAAGACTTTGCAGATGATCATACAGCAGTACGCTAGGGCACCAGAACCTGACTTCCCTGGACATCTGCTGTTAGAACAGTATCAGGCACAGGTTAGTTCTAGAAATTACCAAATATTTGTTTGTACAAACAAATATTTGGTCAACGGTCATAAATGGAGTGCCACCGGAATGCTCATATTTGCCTGCACGCCAGGTCTGCGCCTATCTCTGTGTGTGTGATATTTTAATGCAGACAGTTCCTAACGCGCACACAGCGTAGGGCACAACTACGAAAGAGCGATGTTGGTTGGTCAAATGAATGTGTGGTCATACCTACTTATATTTGTTTTCTTCATAATTAATTATCGACAACAGCGCCTATTTAAAAGCAATGCTAAAATTCAACAAAGTAGTTGTATGTAAAGATGGCAGGATCGCACGAGTAGGTCGGTATAGTTGTGTGTGCATAAGAATGGTGAAGGTTCGAACCTCAGTGCGAGCTCTCGACTCTTTTTGTTTTTCTTGTTTTCGTGAGTTCAATTATTTGAATCTCGTCAATTTACAATGACTATAATTATGTTACGGAAGGTAAAAATAAAGTAGGGATAATAGATAATTTAATAATAATAATAAAAAACACAATTTTTCATAGGGACATTTATTTTGTTATTATTAACCTTTAAAACATAATAAGAACGATATACCAAACGTTGAAAAAAATAATTTGTTCATAAATCATTTTTGGTTGCTAATAAAATTGGATCTTACCCATTGTTTATTGAGGTTATAGCTTAATTTATTCATTTTCTCAAAGAAAAGAAGATTGAAACTTAACCTCAGTCCTACAATCTTATACCTAATAATTATTAACTAACTTATTACTATAATGGCCAGTGTATCCCTAAATTCCCCTGATAACATTAAATATTACTTACTTGTATATATTTTTTATTAATATTTAGTGTGACCTCGCAGTCAAGAAGACGTTGACGCGTGGAGGCCACAATATTGCTACAACTATCTGTGCCACGTAAACTGTCCCACAACTCCATGCAATGGGACCTGAGCTGTTCGAGACATCTTTCGTCTCGTGCTTCCCATCTTTGCACCATTAAACCCCATACATTTTCTATAGGGTTTAGATCAGGGGATCGCGCTGGCCACGGAATAACTTTAACATCCGAATGCTGACTAAACCACTCACGAACAATACCGGCACGATGTATCGCACAATTATCTTGAACAAAATAAAGTTCACCAATTTCATCCACTGGATAAACATTGCGCACAGTAGGTAGCATTATGTCGCTCAAAACCTCGACGTAGTTGGAACTGTTGGCCCGCGTCGGACCATAACCATTCGATTCATATTCACCAACCATAAAACGTCGCTGAGGCTGGGTAATAAGTGGCGGCCTACCACTTCTTACACGGCTCTTCAGACTTCCCTCTTCCTCAAATCTTTTCACCCAACGTCTCACAGTATTTCTCTAAAAATAAAGAAATCCTTATTACTCACTTTGAACCACCACATAAAATATGAGATTAACAAATAAAAACAATCACAAGAAAATAACTTACACATAAACCGGTTTCATTGGATATTTCAGATATATTAAATCCATTGTTATGCATGGCTACAATGTTCGCCCTAGCTTCAACATTTATATTAGCTTGCATTTTGAATAAAAATCTTCGCACTAAAAATCACTAATAGCAATATCACAAACGCTCGTAACTAAGTTCACCAGCCAACAACGTCATACGATTATATTACAGCCAGTAAATAAATTTTATTTCAAATCTACCCTCAATTTTTATGTTTTTTATGTTGACTTGTTTAAAATATTCAATTAAAGATACTTACTCATTCCTCGACATTCGCTGTCTTTTTCTCATTGCTATAATCAGAAAAAGACAGCGGGGCGCGATAAGCCTACGAAGTAAGGGAAACTTTTATATACCGCGCTCTTTCTGTTTGGTTCATGATGAAAGAGCGCAATAAACAGGTGTTTATGTGTGTGTATGAAATGCCTTATTAGAAGAAGGTCTCAAGTGCGAAGAGTTACGATGCGATAGCTTTGTAAGACTGGTACTGGACTTATGACCGGTACTGTACCTGTAATTTAAGTCGCTATAAATTTTGAAGACATTTGACCAATTTACAAGCATGCCAATGCTTGTCTCGATAGCGAGGCTTTTCAACTTGATTTCAATGAGTATCGACCTCACTGTTTACACGAGTCGACTTTTTTTTTATCTCCTTTCGGAAATCATTTATCCTATTTCATTCAAGAAATTCTCCTCGTGTAATTTTTTTGCATAAATTTACTGGGTTAATTAATGGTAATGGGATAACCCATTACCATTAATTAACCCAGTAATTATTTTAATTTTTTTTTGATTTTTTTTTCCTGCTGAGGCAATAAAGTGGTCTAAAATCTTTGAATGCCTTTTTTCAAAGTTTGTCTCAGGAAAATGTCCCTAATATACGTGCTATTGCATACAGGTAGGCGCCGCGGTACGTCCCGCGTTTGCAGGAGACACAGCGTCTCATGTAACGGCGGCCGCCTGTGATGTATGTTCAGCGTGGATTGGCTGCGGGGTCGCTAGGGATATCAACGATCTAAGGAGGTATTTCGAACTATTATTTAGTTTTAGCTTTTGTGCTGGCGGCATATGAAAGCTATGACTACGCTTATTAGAACCGTGTTATAATAAAATGCAAATGGTAACGTCATATATAACGCGTCAACGATATATCACCATTGCTGCATTTTATGCGTTGAACCTCGTGTTTGTAAAGATTAAATTAATCTAATATTTATAAAGACACTGGTGCCGATTCCCTTGTTCACAAACTAAACTAAATTTAAGTTCAGTGCATCTTTTTCTTTCTATTTCATTATGAAAAGGACAGAAGATACATTTTAGTTTAGTCCTGTCAAATTAATCAGCGCTTGACGTAAATTGACGTAATTTTAGTAGGCAAGTTTTTAATCACGTCTAAACTTGTATGGAGTAGTGATAGGCGCCGATTAATTGGACAGGACCAAACTAAAATTTATCTTCTGTCCTTTTCTTAATGAAATACAAAGAAAAAGATGCACTGAACTTCAATTTAGTTTAGTTTTTGAACAAGAGAATCGGCACCAGTGTATATTTTTCTGTAATGATTTATCTATTAGGTAAGTTAACTTTATGGCAATTATAATTTTCGTTTCAGAGTTCACCAACTGCTAGTCTCGAGTTTGGATAAACTAAATACAAAAGGCAACACCACATTAATATACAATGAAAGTATGGCAACACTGGAGAAGTTGTCTATTTTGAAGGCATGGGCTGAGGCAAGTTCAATTGCATTATTACATCCAGTCAGCTTGTGACTCAAACACAACCATAAAAAAAAAAAAATGTAAAAAATATAAGATGTATATCAATTTGATTATATTACCTAGAGTAGTAAAAAAAAACTGGCCAAGTGTATGTCGGACCACGCACAATGTAGGGTTCATTTATTTATCCCAAGAACAAACTTAACTTTGTAGTTGAAAAAAAAATCTTTCATACAGAATGTATGGGAGAACATGTTTTTACAACCGCAAATCTAAGTTGGTCGATTATTACTCGTTAACTTGTAAAGCCTACTCAGCTGTGATAGTTTTCCTTTTAAATTCGTTATATAAGCTACTGCCGTGAATTTTTTCACATATCTAAAACCAACTATTTAGCTGGCAGGGGGGGACACTTGACTCTAGCAAAAATTTGCACTTTATAGCTTAATATTATTCGCAAACTGATCTCTGAATTCAAAAATGGTTTTAACACACCTACAACGTTTTTGAAAGACCTTTCCAACGATATCCCACACCAAAGGACAGAAAAAAAAAACATCCCCACTTTACGTGTAGGGGAGGTACCCTAAAAAAAATATTTTTCATAATTTTATTTTACCACTTTGTCGGCATGATTAATATGTATACCCATGCCAAATTACAACTTTCTAGTACTAACAGTCTTGGAGCTAGACCGCAGACAGACAGACAGACAGATGGACATGACGAAACTCATAAGGGTTCCTTGTTTACTACGGAACCCTACAAAATTGAGATGAGAACAAGAAAGATAATTTTTGTATTAAGTTCTAGAACAACTTTGACCATTTTTTAATCAAACCTAAGTTTTCATAATTTCAACCCACAGGTGTACATAGTTGCAATGGTAAGCAACGGCAGCGCCCCGGGCAGCTACGTCAAGCATCTCGACACGAAACCGTTCAACAACCGCGCGGAACTCGCCAAGTGGCGCAACCAGTTGCTTCAGAACAACAACCAGATCGACAACGCGGAACCGCAAACCCCTGAGGATGAGGAGTATGGGGAGTTTGAGTCCAAAGGAGAGAGTCTGCTCAAATTGGTCGAACCTGAGTTGGAGAGTTTGGGCGAGAATTGGATTGCGGCGTTGAAGGATCATGCACTTTTAAGTTTGCCGCCTGGTAAGTGTGAATATTTTTAGGGTTCCGTATCCTTAGGGTGCCAATGGGACTATGACCCCTACCTGATCACTTTCGCTGGGTACCAAAATAAGGTACCAAGTCATGAAAATAGCTCTCCTAGGACATAGTTCTGGTCTTGGTTGGATTCCAAATATTTTCTGCATTTTCTCCTTTGAATGTCTAAAAGAAAGTATTTCAAAAGTACCTTTAAATACTTTCTGATAAGTAAGTTACCACATTTACAGGTAGCCAATATTTTGGTGACGACCTGCTTGAATACGATCAGTAGATTTACAGCGCAGACACGCCAATTAATTTTTTTACGGAAACTAACCCCTTGTAGGTTTAAATGAATTCCCGGGGTTGCTTTAGACCACTTTGGAAATAAATGATCTGGAATGAGTATCTACTTTTGCTCTCCATTCGTCTTACTAACGTTTTTGCAGAAGACCTCTTTGCAAATGGGTATTCATCATACTTGTGTTGTCAACAGAGTTCGCGTCCCAGCTCCCACACGGCGGCGGCGCGTTCTACTCAGCGGAAACAGCGGAAGCGTCCCGACAACATTACGCGCGCGCCTGGCCCTCGCTACTGTACGCCGCGTCGCTGAGGTTCAACGCTAATATTGCACAGCCACAGACTGATAATGCTGCTGGTAAGTTTTTTTACCGATTTTGTAAGAAGTAGGTATCTGTCATTACGGGTAATAAGAAGCTCTATAGTTAGGGTCGGTTCACATCTGACGGAAGATGCATCGGGCATAACTTCGTTAGTACGGTCGACGCACTAACGCATCCTCGGTTGAGTGTGAAAGGTTGAATGTTTTCTCATATAATTGTCTGTTCTGGCGTTACGCGACCGATAATACGTGACGCATCTTCCGTCAGATGTGAACCGACCATTAGAGATTCAGAAAGATTACCAAAAACAAAAAAAAACGAAAAAAAGGTTTGTAAATGTTGCTCTGGGTTAAATGCTGACTCATTTTGAGGTGAACTCTAACATCGCGCTAAGAAAAAATGTCTTTTGAATTAGAAAAAGCATCTCATAATCATTTCGTAGGTTTATGTTGCATAACGGTTTGGCGGCACGGTTGGCGCAGTGGTTAAGCGATTGACTGCTGCGCTGCGTGTCGTGGGTTCGATTCCCGCACGGAACAAATATTTGCATGATTTGTATGAGTAGTTGGTTCAGGTCTGGCTGTTTGTGTATGTGAGTTTAAATGTTTGTAAAGCACCCACAATACAGGAGAAATTCCTAGAGAGGGGAAAAATTAAAAAAAAAAAAAAACGATATCCTTACCTTTCGCTGGCTAGAAAGTTGAGATTCGTACTCAAATAATTGCACTAATCTTTCAGCAGATAAATCTGAAGGTGCCTTAGACAACAGATCCACGAAGACTGAAAATGGCAACTTTGAATTCTTCGAACCAGTCGACGAGAGATTCCATCTATTATTCGGTAAGAACTATTTATTTACTTACTCTATAAATCTGAAAATGTTACTATAAAATTCCAAAATTAAATGTAATCTACCTTTTTCTAGGTATTTGCACGGAAGCACTTTGTGCACAAAGAGATATGACCGACGAGAATATAATCTCTGTGCTATTGTCTCTGGTCACACTTCTCGATGCCCCAGAAAACAGAGCTAGATTACTGAAAGACAGGTATGTATTTAAGTCCTTGTTGAAATGTATAATTATTTTACGTCAGTTTAAATAAATATATTCATAACATAACAACAAATAAATGTAAAAAAAACAAAAATGAAGGAGCAACACGCTTTAAATGTTTTTGGAGAGGGAATTCTTTTCACATTAAAAAATCCACGGAACTCATGGTCCTTACATATAACCTTCCATGAGCTGCATTGAAAATGACTAGATTCTGATCGAAATATGTGAAATCACCAAAAAGGAATCACCCTTAATTGTAATCCAATCGAAGCCAAATAGATAACATTTTGAAGCCCTTTGAATTCCCCAGGATCATTTATTTTTATTTTCTCGATATCTCTTTTCGTTTTTGAGAAATTTAAGATTCCTTAAAAAAAGTTCCAAACCTTTCAGTTATGCATCGTTTGAAACCATGTTCATTTCTTTATCTTAATAATTGACGACGTTAGCCCCCCGGTCGCACTTTTCTTGAAAACGGGTACCATACTGCAGCAATAGGAAAAGCAAATTCAATGCTAAAAATACTATGCAAAACAATATCCTAATGTTTCGTCCTCAGATCGCTCGCTATTGAGCTGTGCCAAATCATCCACCGAACAGGCCTCACTCAGGAGAGCATCGAGGCCTTACTTCTAGCTGCTGATGTGCTGAAACTAGTCATAGATGGCGCCAGGGAGCAACTGCATGCGAGTATGCAGGCTAAGATTAAAGGTAAGAAGAAGATAGTTAAACTCAACACAAACTCGACTGTACGTCCCACGATTTAAAGCTCACATTTCAATGCTTTAGTAAAAAAAAAAACTTAATGTGCGTCGGCCTTTTTACTACCAAAGTAGCATTTTGTTTACATTTCTCTTCACAGAACTAGCGCCAAACGAAGCCACAGACGGGTCCACACCCCAATCTGTCCTCGAAGTCGTCCACACACTAGGCGAGGGAGGTCCCACAGGCGACCTACCTCCCGGCAAGTCCGTAGTCTTCGCGTGCCTAGAGGCTTGTCTATGTCTGCTCGTTCGAAGGCTCCCGGCCTTGTCTCCAAAGAAACATGGCGGCGCTGTTGGTGTCATCGGGGTGCCCAAAGGATTGGGCGTTCATGGAGATACTTTGTTGGTGAAGAGTTTGTCAGCAATGTCGGAATTGCCGTCGTTGACTAGTCCTCAGGGTGAGTTGATTTGAAATCTGTTTTAATTTACGTACTTTTGTTAACGCCATTCTTTTTTTGTTGCAAAACTGCTGTTTTTTAGTAAAAGTGTTTTTCATTATGAGGTTTTAAAACTGCTTGTACGCATATTTGATTTTAAATGCGTACTCGCAGTTATTGGGACGTCTGATGGAAAGTTTCTACCGCTTCTTGTAAACTACTGCAATATCCTATGGTCTGCTTCTTCTTTTCGTGTGGTTAGTGACTAACCTGGGGTCAGAGTTTTAAAGCCGCCCATAGGCCTCTGACTTGGCTTCACATGCCGACGAGAAATATCTCTCAGGCATGCTGGTTTCCTGACGATGTTTTCCTTCACCGTTTTTGAAGCAAGTGATAATTATACAATACACACATAAATCCGAAAAATCAGAGACTTTGGTTCGAACTCGAGACCTATGACTTGGCAGTCCGACGGTCACACCACTAGGCTATCACTTCCACATATCCTATGGTAACCATTACTTAGGCGGTAAATCTGGTATCAGTTCAATCTGCTGTCCATTTGATCGGTTTGTGAATGCATTGCAAACCTTATAGGAAAAGTTGAATGAGACCATAGCAATGCTCTTTGATAGCGGAAATAACAACGTTGGTATTTCTACCTCGGGCGAGCATATTCACAAAAAAAAAAAAAAAAAAATAGTCTGTATAAATCCTTTCTATATATCCCAGGTGCACTATCAATCTTGCCAACAATCCTGTACCTCGCTACTGAGATCCTCCGCGAAAGTAAAGGCGAAGGCGCTGCAGCGGAAGCGGGCGTAGTGTTGCTGCAACGAGCATCGGAGTGTCGCGTAGTGAGGTTGCACGAACACACCAAGCAACAACACGCGCAACTGCTGCAGAGCGCGCTCGCTAAACTAGTGGAGAGGGTCAAGAGTGGTAAGTGAACTTAGAAATGCTATGAATAGTAAATTCAGTAGTCACTTTGTGGAACGAAGTTCCTTATCGCGCGTTGCGAAAGGGGGCTAGACGGAAAAAATTAAGACCAAAAGCTGTAACGACATTTTTTTTTTAAATTTTAAATATCTCGGAAACGGCTGGGAATATCAAAGTCTTGATAAAATTTCCCCCCCCCCCCCCACCCCTTAGTCCCGCCTCTCAGCTAGAACCTACATTCAGTTAGATCCCTTAGACCCCATTTTTGACCCCCTTTTCTTTTGACCCCCAATATCTGTAATTAAGTATATCTTACAACTCTCTTAAATATATAACCTCCCCCCGAACCTCCCCTCGATATCCTCCCGCGACCCCCTGATCCCGATACACCTCCTGCACACCACCCCCTTCCCTCCTCTTCTCCCCCCCTCCCCCTTCAGGGTTACCTCACCCCCCCGGGTCGTAACTTTGGAGCCAGAGGTCGTAGACATATCAAGTTTGGGGTCCCCGAAATCAGGAGAAAAAGACCTCTCTTTTGGCTTCATTAAAATCATGGGAAAACGCCGCATTATTCCCTATTTTAGTATTGTGTGGTGCTGCGGTGCACGCTGTGTGTGGCGTATGCACTCACTTACCTACTCATTTTATTACAATTCCTTCACTAATTAATCGAAAAGAACTTCGTTCCATCCGGGTGTCCCTTGACACCTCTTAAGTTTTTTTTTTGTCAGAACCAGTTAGCTTTTATTTATTTAGTACATGGAGGACTTACAGCTAGTAAAAACAGACAAAAAGGAGACCATAGTCACCAGAGAGCCAATTACAAATCCTCACGTATAGACATTTATTAATAATTTAAGATGTGAGCAAAAAAACAAAAAACCACGTCGCCTTAATTAGTAAAACAATATAAATACTTGGTTAGCAATTATATGACTAAAGCAATAGAGAAAACAATAAAATAATAAAAAAACAAGAACAAATAATATAACCTACTGCTACTTGAAGAATTTGAAGCTTAAGCACCTTCTGGCCGAATTCACAAAAGAAAAGGGCGAGGCGACCTCCCTAAGCTGAAGGCTGATCGCGTGATTTTGAATGCGTTGATAGTATGAAAATGAAACGTTTACGTAATCCAGACTTTAAGCATGATTTGACTAATGGATTCAAAATAGGATGAGGTCGAATTAGGGCAAGTTCTGTACTAAACGGTATGTTCCTCGTGCGATAGGCCGATTCGCCGTTTTGTGCAAAATTTGGACTTCGTTCTAATCATATTTTTGGTAAACAAGATGTTGCTACCCATATTCATGCTGAACGTCTCACGTTCATTTTACTTTTTTCAGACATAATTTCGTCTAAATAATACCTTTCTACTATCGCCATGTAACCATTGCATTATTTTTAATTATTTTCATCATAATTCCACAGACGAGCCAGAACAACGTATCGAGCCAGTAATAGGCGCGCGTGGCATGGCCGTCGTGCTGAACAGAGCGACGCCCGCGCCGCCGCTGCACTATCCCTGTATCAACCACTTCAGGCAGTGTCTGGAAACTAATGATAATGAGGTATATTATTCTGTTTATATAAAACAGTTTGATTAGATTTCGCTATTTTATAAACAAGCGTATGAACTAATTTAACACACTTTTTTTTTTTGGGTGGGAAATTGTCAAATAACTTCTCCCGCTCTGGGTGGAGCGTCAGACTCTTACTGACTAAAACCCACCCGTGTTCCTTCGGTTGCCCTATTGCCGGGGGCCACGATGTCCCTTTCGGCCCATATTCGCAGCTCCGGCAGGCATCGGCCCTAGCGGACCCCGTCAGTTCTGCTGACATCTCTTTGAGGCGCGCGTGGAACACAACGCGCCGTCGACTCGGGCCTGGTCCTTATCGGACGGCGAGCTACCCATTGCTCACCTTCCGCAAACCCGCGCCTACGGTGGCCGGAAATCGGCCTGCGATTCCCGCCCCAGGGCGTCTCCTCCTGCGGCGGTTAGGGGCGTGCGGGCGCGAAATTTTCCTCTCCCTCACGCGTTCCGCCTCCTCCTTCGCGAGCATTACCGCTTCGCAGGAGGAGGTGACGGCCTGCCATTTCCTCTCGCTCCGTACCATGGCCTGAACCAGGGCCGGACGCGAGAGATCACCGCCGCCGATCGCCTCCACGAGGACACGGCGTTGCTCAGCCCAAGCCGGGCAGACCTCCACCGTATGCTCCACCGTGTCCTCCGGGCGATCCACACAATGGTGACACCCGGGCGTTTCCTTTCGCCTTATCCTGAACAGGAACCTCCCGAAGCAGCCGTGTCCGGTGAGGACCTGCGTCAGGCGGAAGGTGAGGGCGCCGTGGCGTCTCTTAAGCCACTCCTCAAAGAGGGTCTTATCGCCGCAATTGTGGCGTGTCCAGCGCTGGGTTGCGACAATCGCACTCTCCATGACGCCATGAGATCCCGCCGGAGCTCTGTCCACTGTGCCGCGATTTCTTGCGGCATCGGAGTTAAGCCCCGGCGTTTCGCCTCCTCGCGTCACTCCCAGATGTGCACGAGGACCTTTGCCTCCAGATCCCATGGCGGTAATCCGGCAAAGAGGCTCGCCGCCTCGCAGGAGACCGTGTGGTATCCTCGGGCCAGCCGAATGGCCATGACCCTCTGGGACGCGTTCAACCGGCGGGCTGGCCGCAGCCTCAATGAACGCGCCCACACCGGTGCCCCGTAAAGGGCCATGGACCCCCATGTGAACCCCTCCCGCCATTACCTGGGAACCCGACGGTGGCACATTCCGAGGACCATGAAAACCCATGGCCTCGGACTTGTGCAGGGCCACCTCGAGTCCTAGCTGCCGGATCCTGTCAACAATTGTCGCAACCCCGCGTGTCGCTAAGTCGGCCGCCGCATGGTACGACCTCCCCTGCGCCAGGACCAACGTGTCGTCAGCGTAACAAACGACGCTGACGCCGCTAGGGAGGTCGGCGCGCAGCACCCAGTCGTATCCGATGTCCCACAGATGCGGCCCCAGGACCGAACCCTGTGGGACACCGCACGACATCTCTTGTCGGTTCCACTCCCTGGTGACCGGGGTAGATGACGGCCCTGTCCGTCAAATAGGCCTCGACCACACGACAGAGGTAGGTCGGCATCCGGTGATACCGGAGTGCCTCCCCAATGCAACTCCAGGGCAGGGTGTTGAAGGCATTGGCGATGTCTAGAGACACCGCCAAGACGACCCCACCCCGGGCCGCAGCATCCCCCGTCGTGAGGGCCCGCTCGCGCATGATGGCGTCTACCGTAGAGCGCCCCCTGCGGAAACCGAACTGGCTCTCCGCCAGATCCGGCCCCACCCGCACCAGCTGCCCCACGAGGCGGTCTGCAATAACTCTTTCAAAGAGCTTGCCCACCTCATCGAGCAGCACAATGGGCTGATAAGCGGACGGAGAGTCCGCTGGGCGCCTCGGCTTCCTGATGAGGACCAGTTTCCCCGTCTTCTAACGAAGTGGGAACTGGCCCCTCCATACATGCGCTTAGGAGCCCCCTTAGTCGAGGCCTGAGAGGCCCCCATGGCCAAGACCCAGGATTTTCCGGGTATGCCGTCCGGTCCTGGGGCGGTATTCTTCGCACTCATCTTGCGTACCGCCACTCTCATCTCTACCTCAGTCACCTCCGGAGCATCGTCGTCGTCGTCGGCGGTGTGGTCCGCATCGGGCACCGCAGTAGGCGAAGCCATGGGCGGAGGGCTATGATCCCCTCTTGAGGGGAACAGAGCGTTCACCACGTCCCCCACAAGCTGGGGCCGGAGACCCTGCGTCAGCGGGGGAGCCCATGGGCGGAGTTTCTCCCGCACCATCTTATATGGGCGCCCCCACGGGTCTCTGTTCAGAGTCTCCAGCATCTCCTCTCGGGCCAGTGTCCTGGCCTGCAGGATCTCCGCTTGGAGGGCGGTCTTCGCCGCTCTGTACTGCCCCTCATCTTGACTAATATTATAATGGATAGACCATGCTAGGACATAGGATACTTTTACCTTGGTAGTATGATCCCGCTGGATATTTCCGATCACTTAAGGTTGCTTCAAAATGAAACCATGGTTGAATGAATTATTTTTTCATGGCTCCAATGCTAGCGTTGGTGCTGTACCGTAGGTATTTGTCGAATGTATATGCATCATAATTGTAAGACTAACGCTGATTCAACTCAATTTACTTTTAGTAAAAATCACGTCTATGCTGCGCTAGCAGACACCAGTTTTGGACCATTAAAAGACATCAACGCGTTGATTACCGCGGTGTCGATTTTTTTTCAAGTTTTCACTTCTGTCGGCACTCTCGGAGTGCCACAGTTTTTTTATTACTAGTTTTTGTTATGGTTTCATTTCTTCCCATCTCTATTGGGAATAGAACCGTGATGCACATAATCTCCCCCCTCCAGATCTTCTCGTCGTGCTGCTCCGTGCTGCGCTCGGTGTGGTCCAGCAGCGCGTCCCCGGCGTGCGTGTCGTGGTGGGCGCGCGGCCTGGCCGCCATCGTGGTGGCGCGCGCCGCCGCCGCGCGCCGCCCCGCCGACATGGCGCACACGCGCGCCGCCATCGCCGCCTTCACGGCGCTCGACGAGCTGGTCAATGCTGCTCCGGATTCTGCACGTGAGTAGAACACTTGTGCGTTCCTCTCATGTCGGCGGCGCCGCCCCGCCGACATGGCGCACACGCGCGCCGCCATCGCCGCCTTCACGGCGCTCGACGAGCTGGTCAATGCTGCTCCGGATTCTGCACGTGAGTAGAACACTTGTGCGTTCCTCTCATGTCGGCGGCGCCGCCCCGCCGACATGGCGCACACGCGCGCCGCCATCGCCGCCTTCACGGCGCTCGACGAGCTGGTCAATGCTGCTCCGGATTCTGCACGTGAGTAGAACACTTGTGCGTTCCTCTCATGTCGGCGGCGCCGCCCCGCCGACATGGCGCACACGCGCGCCGCCATCGCCGCCTTCACGGCGCTCGACGAGCTGGTCAATGCTGCTCCGGATTCTGCACGTGAGTAGAACACTTGTGCGTTCCTCTCATGTCGGCGGCGCCGCCCCGCCGACATGGCGCACACGCGCGCCGCCATCGCCGCCTTCACGGCGCTCGACGAGCTGGTCAATGCTGCTCCGGATTCTGCACGTGAGTAGAACACTTGTGCGTTCCTCTCATGTCGGCGGCGCCGCCCCGCCGACATGGCGCACACGCGCGCCGCCATCGCCGCCTTCACGGCGCTCGACGAGCTGGTCAATGCTGCTCCGGATTCTGCACGTGAGTAGAACACTTGTGCGTTCCTCTCATGTCGGCGGCGCCGCCCCGCCGACATGGCGCACACGCGCGCCGCCATCGCCGCCTTCACGGCGCTCGACGAGCTGGTCAATGCTGCTCCGGATTCTGCACGTGAGTAGAACACTTGTGCGTTCCTCTCATGTCGGCGGCGCCGCCCCGCCGACATGGCGCACACGCGCGCCGCCATCGCCGCCTTCACGGCGCTCGACGAGCTGGTCAATGCTGCTCCGGATTCTGCACGTGAGTAGAACACTTGTGCGTTCCTCTCATGTCGGCGGCGCCGCCCCGCCGACATGGCGCACACGCGCGCCGCCATCGCCGCCTTCACGGCGCTCGACGAGCTGGTCAATGCTGCTCCGGATTCTGCACGTGAGTAGAACACTTGTGCGTTCCTCTCATGTCGGCGGCGCCGCCCCGCCGACATGGCGCACACGCGCGCCGCCATCGCCGCCTTCACGGCGCTCGACGAGCTGGTCAATGCTGCTCCGGATTCTGCACGTGAGTAGAACACTTGTGCGTTCCTCTCATGTCGGCGGCGCCGCCCCGCCGACATGGCGCACACGCGCGCCGCCATCGCCGCCTTCACGGCGCTCGACGAGCTGGTCAATGCTGCTCCGGATTCTGCACGTGAGTAGAACACTTGTGCGTTCCTCTCATGTCGGCGGCGCCGCCCCGCCGACATGGCGCACACGCGCGCCGCCATCGCCGCCTTCACGGCGCTCGACGAGCTGGTCAATGCTGCTCCGGATTCTGCACGTGAGTAGAACACTTGTGCGTTCCTCTCATGTCGGCGGCGCCGCCCCGCCGACATGGCGCACACGCGCGCCGCCATCGCCGCCTTCACGGCGCTCGACGAGCTGGTCAATGCTGCTCCGGATTCTGCACGTGAGTAGAACACTTGTGCGTTCCTCTCATGTCGGCGGCGCCGCCCCGCCGACATGGCGCACACGCGCGCCGCCATCGCCGCCTTCACGGCGCTCGACGAGCTGGTCAATGCTGCTCCGGATTCTGCACGTGAGTAGAACACTTGTGCGTTCCTCTCATGTCGGCGGCGCCGCCCCGCCGACATGGCGCACACGCGCGCCGCCATCGCCGCCTTCACGGCGCTCGACGAGCTGGTCAATGCTGCTCCGGATTCTGCACGTGAGTAGAACACTTGTGCGTTCCTCTCATGTCGGCGGCGCCGCCCCGCCGACATGGCGCACACGCGCGCCGCCATCGCCGCCTTCACGGCGCTCGACGAGCTGGTCAATGCTGCTCCGGATTCTGCACGTGAGTAGAACACTTGTGCGTTCCTCTCATGTCGGCGGCGCCGCCCCGCCGACATGGCGCACACGCGCGCCGCCATCGCCGCCTTCACGGCGCTCGACGAGCTGGTCAATGCTGCTCCGGATTCTGCACGTGAGTAGAACACTTGTGCGTTCCTCTCAGCCGGTGTGTGTTCTATTAGGCACGCGGTCTAACCGCCGTAGTGATTGATAGTCGCACCACTAACATGTTACATACAAGGGTAGCCTTTACAGCCCTTGATGTGTTGAATTCCGCACGAGTTGATGACTTAGATGTGATTTAATTACTGCAGACCAGTTATCAACACGTAAGAACCATGATTTTGAGGCCGATATGATCATTATTGAGAGCAGTGATTGCCCAGTGGTAACGACCCCGATTTACGAGTTGTAGGTCGTGGGTTCAAATTCAGGCAAGCGCTTTACTTTGCGTATTTAATTTCATCACCACTGCTCACAAAACGATGAAGGAAAACATTATGAAGAAACCGGCATATCCTAGAACCAAAAAATTCG
This sequence comes from Agrochola litura, assembly GCA_949152395.1. Taxonomy (NCBI): domain Eukaryota; kingdom Metazoa; phylum Arthropoda; class Insecta; order Lepidoptera; family Noctuidae; genus Agrochola; species Agrochola litura. The sequence continues at coordinate 7,922,216 of OX424512.1, forward strand.
AAGACATGTGACATCGACCAACCCACACTAGGCACGCGTGGTAGATTACGGCCCGCTCCCTCCGTATCCCAGCAGTGCTAAAATTATAAGTATTGTTCTCACATATAGAAGCAACAAGAATAATGTATCCAGGATTTTGTAATATCTATGTTTAAAAGTGTCCTTGGAGTTTCTTGCCCGTTCTTCTCCATAGAGATCTACGTTTTGGAATGGGCAACTAGCTTCAACTTTCTGACTAACTGACCGACTCTTTGACAATTCAAAAGTGCCTGTAAATGGTTTAATTGAAATAAATGCTTTGAGTTTGAAGCTAATTATGATGATGACCATTATTGGTAGTGACCCAAGTAGACTCGATAAATCAAATGAACCCAGGATTTGCACTAGCCCTTTTTTTTTTTTTTCTTTTTTTTCTTCTTTTTTTTTGGGTGTGAAATATTCAAATAACTTCTCCCGCTCTGGGTGGAGCGGGAGGGCGTGTCAGACTTTTACTGACTAACACCCACCCGTGTTCCTTCGGTTGCCCTGTTGCCGGGGGCCACGATTTCCCTATCGGTTTTCTTCGAACCCCCAGCATTGCACTAGCCCCTGGAGCTTCATATTTCATAGGGCTATAGCGGCTCTTGCATATCAAGGAGTAGACCGGGTGGCGCGGTAGACCCTCAGAAATTTTAAAAGTATTTCTTTTGTGTTTCTTTTTTTATGGTACAAAATACACTTTCATCATTAGCCAACCCACAGTTTTCATTGATAGTAGACTACTGCACTATATAATGTTTAATACACTAATCATTCTAATGTTATTTTATATGCTGCTATGTAGAGGAGGGACCTAAAGGTATTATAATTATGCTATTTAAAATCATAAACAATAGTTCAATTCAAAACAATTAGCTGTTTCTAATTAATGTTTAAGAGGGTTTATCCTAAAAGTTGGCAACGTCGTAAATAGCTGTCAAATATTTACCTGTTTTGACTTTTTTGGCAATATTACTGTATGGAATTAAGAAATGTGGCTAATTAATGAACTAAAATATTGATTATGAAATGCAATAATTAATATCGTAACACCGAATATTTTGTATTAGATGTAAAAAAAGTATTTGGAAACTTTCCAAATGCCTTTTTTACACCTAAAATTGTTACAACATCAAATTCAGTGTTAAAATTGCAATTCATTATTAATATTCTAGGGAACTAGTTAGCCACATTTCTTATTTCCATACAGTAATACAACATAACATCACGCCTTGTTTCCCCGAAGGGTTGGGCAGAGGTGTCCCTGTAGCAGGTACACCCACATTTCGCCAGTTATGTTTAAGTCCCATGTAATAGGGGGCGAGCCTATTGCCATCAACCGGGCACAAATCCAGACTCCGAGCTGCTACTGAGAAATTTCAGATAGAAAAACCCAATAACACTTTGCCCGACCCGACCAACGAGGCAGTAATATTGGCATAGTAATCAAAACAGTGAAATATTTGACATCTATTTGAGACGTTGCCCACTTTCAGAATAAACGCTCTTTATAGTGATTCAAAAGTTACATAATTTATTTTTCCTTGCAGGTATCAAGATGCTCTGGCTACTAGTGCCGATAGTGATATCGTACTTACGCGAGGGCACAGAGTTACAGCGAGCCGCGCCGCACGTCCGTGCGTTACATGAGTTTGCGCTGCATTGGCTCACCAGAGTCGGACCAAAACATCCACAGGTATGTGAAACTTTATTATGAATATTGTGGAAGACGAATAAACGTCGACAGCTACGCTAAGAGAGCTCTAAAAGGAGTTCTTTTTCGTGCGGAAGCGGATGGCTGTTTTTGGGCTCCCAATTTCGCTGACTTATTAAATCTTTGACCATGGCATGAGAAATTCCTGTGTATCTCGTCGAGGATACATATCATAATAATTTCTGAAGAGAATGCCATACATAAAAGCTATAGATTTAGAGTAAATTAAAATATTGGCGAAGGCTGGTAATGTATTTCACCCTTCATATATTGACGTATAAATACTTACCTGAATTAATCTATGCTTTAATCGACGATGACTCCCTACCACTTAGTTACTTTATATCAAAATAAAATACTATCTTTTTTCAGGAATTCAAAACGATGATGCAACAATCCTCTGAGCTACGTAACAAGCTAGAAAACGCGTTGAAAGCAAATCAAGCGAGCACGCGGGCCGGTCGCGCGGCCCAGACGCGACCACTGTTCGACGCCAAGCCGGCTAAACCAACCATACAACTGAAGACCGACTTCAGCGATTTTAGGTAAACTGATCGTATAAGAAGATAATGTAAAAGGATGAAATTGTGTGAGTTTTAATGAGATCTAAATTTAATTAACCTGTTTGTTAATAATCGATAATAATGATCTTATCTCAAACGAATGTTTATAAAACTACATCTGAGGTAGCAGAGAAATCTCTCTTACTAATATGGAGTTAACACATTGAATGCCCCTGAAGCAGTGGCAACATAAAATCCTATTATTGGGGTTCACTTGTGACCAATACAGCATTCATGGAATTAATTCTGTACCTATCAAAATAACGCTAATTAATGAGAAAATAAAATAATAAAGGGTGTATGAACCAAGTGAGAAATTGAGTATTTTAGTATTATGAGATAAATGCCCAGTGGCTAGTATAGAGAATATAACTCGGGCGATTATTTATTTAATATGTCCCTCGGGAATCATCGCATTTCCGAATACAAACGAATGCTAATTTCCATGTCTATCAATTGTTAGATTCATCGTTTATTTGAATTCAGAACTAAGTACTTTATTGTTGTTTTGATTTCATTTTCGTGTGAACTATATAGAGCTGTAAAACTATTTTCCTATCTGTCGTGCCTGCGGCTTTAGTAGCTTTCCTCCCATTTTTTTAATACATTACATTAAGTTAAAAGAGTATTAACAACTCTATATACTTCCAAGTCGATTGAGAGCGTCCGGTATGCACCAAGTGTAAAGGGCAACTGATAGAAATCCGACGACTGACGAAAAACGAAGTTTGCCGAGGGACATTAAGAAAATATAAATACTGCATATGTTTTGTCTTGTATGTGTATTTGTCGTGTCGTATTATTTACTCGTACTTGTAGTAAGTATAATTCCTGTTTTAAATATTGACTATCCTGAGAAATATTCTGGTGACTGATACAGTAAGAGACCGAACTCACACCGGTCGTCTAAGCCTTAGATAAACTAAGGCAATGCATGATGCCCCATAGTGTAATTTGTATTTAATAAAAATCGCAATAAGCGATACAAAACTAACTGGAAAACGTATTTAAATACACGGTAAAATCATTGTGTATGTGAGGATGTACTTTTTTTTTTTACAAAAACCAAACATACATTATGATTAACTACGTATTGTTTTGGTCGTTATTTTTGTTAGAAAATTGCTTGAGCATTATAATACGAATTCTGCCCTATAAGAGACCTCTACCCTAGATTATTACAGAAGGGACACTCCACAGTTTAGGTATGAAGCTACACGTACGCGGCGGACCCGTCTTGTCGGGCCAATTCAGTGAGTGTAACGTAGTCAGAAGATCTAAGAGTCACGCAATAGACAGAGGCAACTTGTAGGTGAATATAACTGTAGGTAATTAGCGCTGTGCGACCTGAATTTCACTTTATTGTGTCGTAGAAAGAGTCGCTTTTTATTTAAATGATTTTGCGGAGTATCCTATCTGTATTATATTAATTAAAATGACGTAATGAACGAAGTATGCACAATTTGTACGCTGACTATAATATATTAACCATTCCATAACGAAGTTATTCAAAGCATTTCCTTGCGAACACAACTGATACATTAATATTTTATATTTATACACATAACTCCTCATTTTAGTAGATTTAAGTAATCTATTTCTATAATTATACTTATGATAAATTTTAGAACAATAATATAGAGTAGAGAGATGCCTAGCGATCTCGTTATATCGTAGATATTAATCCCCTATATTCTAAAAATAATCCAATATGTTTAGGCCGCCATTACATTTGACTTATGACTGCGTAAGATATATGATGTAATTACGATAAATTACTTACAAGAGAGTTTACATTTTGCAAATTTGAAGTAAATTAATTACGTAAGCGACTTACGTGAGGAAAACTTACAAACAGAACAGAACCAACATATATCCAAACTTACAGTGTTTCGTCGACCAAATATGCTCATGTGAAAGCAAAACTAGAAACAAATAATTAGGCTGTGTCCTATTTAAAAGCGGTCGTCGCGTCGTGCGAATACGCGCCCCCGATAATAATAATTACCCACATTTGAGCCAGCCTGTCACCATCTTGCTGTCCTCTCCCCAGCGACGCCCTAAGCCGAGGTTCGTAACCCCCACAGGGGTGTTCTTAGCGAGCGTCGCCTAGTATACAGGGTGCCAGGGACATCGACGCAAAAATGTTACCATGGATTCAGTACATGATTCTGAACCCCCTGCGTTGAAATTATTCGTCGGTATTTTTTTTAAATCAGCTATTTCGTAGAAAGGTGCAATATCTACGCGGTCAAAATGTATGGAACAGCTGATTAAAAAAAATTACCGACGGAAAATTTCAACGCAGGGGCCATGTACTGAATCCATGGTAACAGTTTCCGCGTCGATGTCCCTGCCAGCCTGTATAAGTTTAGTTTGTGCCCCTGGCTGGAGGCTTTGAATTTAGGAGCTTACAGGAAAGCCCAGTTAAGTAGTTACGACCTCCGAGGTCAACACGACAACTCAACAAACAACTTAAAAAAAACGAAAACTCGATCGTCGCGCGAATACGCGATTGTGAACCTAAACGCGTTGTCGCGCCTACAGAGAACTCCTTCGAGTTTTCCGAAAAAAAAAGTGACATGGACGCGATATATGCGCTTCTGATTGGGTCGCACACACTTAATGATAAGTCACGGATAGCCAAAGATATTTTATTGAATATATTTAACTACCACGTCACTAATGCGATATGAATGTTGTGTGAATGAGTACAGCTGACTATGAAAGCTGATCGTGTACTGTCGCGTTACATTGTAATTTGTGCAAGGCGACAGAGATGTGCTGATTTATGCAATGCGCGCGTGTCATGTAAGATATTATGAGTGTTTATCCTAAAATTTATCAAATATTTACCTGTTTTAATTAATTTGGCAATATTACTGTATGGAAATATGAAATGTGGTTAACTAGCGAACTAAAATATTGATTATGAAATGCAATAATGAATAGTTTGGATGTAAAAAACGCATTTGGAAACTTTTCAAATGCCTTTTTTACATCTAAAACGATTACAACATCAAATTGCAATTCATTATTAATATTTTAGTTCGCTAATTAGCCACATTTCATAATTCCATACAGTAATATTGCCAAATTAATCAAAACAGCGAAATATTTGACATCTATTTGCGACGTTGCCAACTTTCAGAATAAACGCTCTTAAGACTCACACACGCGACGATCGTGGATTCGCCTGACGATCACGTTTAAATAGGACGCGGGGTTACATTTCGAAATAAAGGACATGGAAACTGATTTCTCTTATATGTTTATGAATAAGGGGAAAAAGTATTCCTAAATTAAAAGTATATACGATTAAAATAAAATATTCGTAGCAAATATAGAAAATTATAAAATACTCGTATATTTAGAAAATTAACGTTTTTAACGAAATGAAATTATATGGAAATCGACAGTCCTGTGATAGTTCCTTAAAACAGTTTAAAATTATGACGATTTTATTTGAAAATTTGCTGATATGAATGGAATGGTGATACAATTTTATTTTCACACTTTTACGGTATTAAAATAATCAAACTCTTGAACAATCATTTACGTCTTATTTCAAATGCCTTCATGTACACGGCTACACATCAAGCTATACATTTCCAGTTTATGCTGATCTCGCATTGTAGGATTACCGTACCATGCGAGGTCAGCTTATACTGGAAATGTATAGCTTGATGTGTAGCCGTGTGTACTAAGTTCTATACCTAATTATTTTTAAATATTGAAACACATTATTCGATCTCCATTTCATTCATATTGCGCACGCGGCGACAAAAGATCGAATATGCCAAATTTTTATAGATAAGAAAATTTCTTCATTATGCTTCCATTTTCACATATTTGAGTGCTTTTTCACTTGTTCCTACAAATAGGGTTTTTGACTGTTTTTATAATACCATCTCAAATGGTCTAGTATTTATACTTACTAATATATGTAATTAAGATTACATCACCGTGATCCATTTTTTTTAAAACACAACATCACGCTTTGTTGTCCCGAAGGGTTGGGCAGAGGTGTCCCTGTATCAGGTACACCCACGTTTCGCCAGTTATGTTTAAGTCCCATGTAATACGGGGCGAGCCTATTGCCATCAACCGGGCACAAATCCAGACTCCGAGGCTACTGAGAAATTTCTGATAGAAAAACCCAATAACACTTATACATATCCATATTCCATATTTTTAATACAGTCATAAACCCTATTCTGTCTTTTATATTGATTTTATGATAGCGCTGAATTATTTTAGATTTTAAGTTATTTTGTCTTCAAGTCAATTATATTTAGCTGTTTTGTTTTAAGAAAATTATATTTATTTAGCTCTAAGTTGCCAATCATTGTACCTATTTTTAAAGCTTTTGGTTCAATAAAGTTAACATAGTAACAATCTGTTGTTTATTTTTTAAATTTCCGTCATAACAAGTGGATACGGTGCGGGGCCTTTCACACGTATTACAACCACACCACATCGTAACGAAAAAATATAAAATATGGGCAAGCAGTGGTATATTACGTATGAATAATGTCGCTGCAGCTTCTTGCAGTTGCGTTGTGGTTGAATTGTCGCTAGTAGATGCGATGTGGTTACGTTGTGGTTAGTGTTTGCAGACAGACAGATTAGTGCGCGCTTTCACTGGTGGTTGCGTTGTGGCATTGATGTGGTAGGTATCGCCCACACAATTGATTTTGACGGCCAAATGAGGTCCTGGTTCGTGTGAATCCTAACTAATATTGATGTGAAACATCTATAGCGGCGGGTCAGACCGACTGTTGGCGTAGCGACGCCGCGTTGCCACGCACGCCAAGTGTCAATGCCAAACCAACGCCAACTCCAATGTTGGCGTCGGTAAATTATCCTTTTATGCATATTACCTGTACATAATAATTTCGATGTTTCACATCTACCAGGTGTCCCGCAACGGCTCATTTTTTATAAATGCGAGTGAGTTTGTTACGCTTTCACGCTAAAACGGCTGAACGGATTTCGATGAAATTTGGCACATGGGTAGACCATGACCTGGGGAAGAACATAGGATACCTTTTATCCCGTTTTTCCACGGGATCGAGACATGCGGGTGAAACTGCGGGGCGCAGCACATTTACTTTATACAAATTAGCGCCCGTTCCCGGTTTGTCGTTGTGGTACGTGTGATCGGGTCTTAAAAGACACGTTATCAGTCTGGCCTGCCGGCAAGTAGCTTGTAGATACGGCTACACATGAAGCTATACATTTCCAGTAAAAGCTGGCCTCGTATTGTACGGATATCCTACAATGCGAGATCAGCATAAATTGGAAATGTATAGTTTGATGTGTAGCCGTGTGTACTAGGTAACTTGCTAGAACACGGACATATTTTTATTCAGCAGTAAATAGATATAACCCATATAAATAGAATGAACGATAAAGTTTCTTCAAATATTTTATTACAATAATTACATCAATTATTTATCATACAGTTTCATCAATAATCATTTTGTCACCGTTTTCTGACGAACTCTTGTCTTCCTCGCTTTCCGTTTTCGTTTTCTTTGCTTTGCCTGTAACAAATGAGATAAATCTTTGTAAAATAATTGGTATAAAGTTAAACCACTGGTTGGTGTTATAGGTTGATATTATTGTCCTTTTTTGCCGTTTAGAGAACATTACACATCAACAAACTTACTTTTAACACATCTTTTAATCGTGTTCAGTTTGCGTCAGTTCAACAATGTTCAGAACTCGACTAAACTGAAAAAACCAACTGTTTTTACAAAACTATACATTTGTATTGAACACCGTGAACACGGGTTTTAAGTGATCTGTTCTAATGTCAATCCGTGCTGATTTCAAAATACCTACGTGTGGAATAAAAAGCCGTTTTTGCAAAATAGTCAACATCTTATGTGCGTGTGGTGTGAGGGCCACTTTGTTAAAACTCTTTGAAAATGTGCTTAGGATTTAGTGAATATTCCCAATGAATTGTGAAAGTTGGAATCAGATTTTGTGAAAGTTAAATAGGCGACACTGTAAAGTTGGACCCTCAGTTCTCACATAGAGGACTGAGGGCCCACCAAACTATGGACACTATATAATTTTTTTTATGCCAAAATCTAAGCTAATGCCAAACAAAATTTGTGAAAACAAGAAATTATCGTTAAACACTGTCCTACTTTGTATATCTTTGTTTAAAATGGGCCCTCAATCCTCATACACGTAAAAGTTTATTACGCAAATAAACTGAAACCATTAACTTACAGCTACTGTTTGAAATCCTATATGCTACTAAATTAATTGTGAAAATTTGTGAAAGCAAGAACAGGTCACCACTTCTTGTTGTTTCAAAGTTATCACCACTTCTTGTTGTTTCAAAGTTATGACCTTGATAAAATTCGGGCCCTCAGTCCTCCATTTCTTTTGTTTTCGTTTTATTACGCTTATCGTATGAAAGATAAGACAAATACAAAATTGTCTCTTTTTGTGAAAAAAAATAATAACTACAAATCTTAATAGATACCGAAGTCAATTATTTTTTTATTGTATAGGTATGTGGGTAGGGTGACAATAACTTATTTTTACCCTCATTTTATATACTCTGTTAGTGGCGATTCTGAGTTATAATACACACACATATACATACACACGCACATAAAAAAATAATTATTATTTTTACCTCTTTAGGGGTTAAATAGGGGATGAAAGTTTGTATGAAAGATCGTCATTTTTGCGGATGGAAAATTCCATCGGGCACATGGCTAGTAACATATATATTATGTAATAAATTCTTACTGCGTGCATACGGAGGCTGCGTGGCGACGGTGAGGTACCCAGTATGACCAGGCGTGCTCTGCGGCCAGGTGCCTACCACATAGCTTGTCTCACTGCTCGGCTTCTCTTCGATAGGGGATGATGAGCTCTGTGGAAGGACAATTATAATAATTTTAAGAAACTGACAACATTATGTGAAACTGCCGATGATAATAATCTAAACATATTTTAAATAAAATTCGCTTTTCGTGGCTGTCTGTAAACCGTAGAAGTACCTAATTAAAAAAGAGTTCGCCTGAGCTATAGCTCAGGCGAACTCTTTTTTAATTAGGTACATATGTTCATGATTGAATTTAGTGCATAACGATATATCGTTATGCACTAAATTCAATCATGAACATATTTAAGAAAAATTATCGAAAAATAACTTTGAAATGGGAACGTCGGCCCTGACCAAAGAAACATGAAGGATTAGAATGGCCAAATTAGGGAAAAAAAAATAGGAAATCACCGAGGACAACTGAGTCACAAAAAAACTTGCAAACTGCCTAATAAATATAAAAGTAAGTCTGGTAATTACGCACATAACTCATTAGCGGCACATCTATTTAAAGTTTATGACGTCACCTCATCCTCGGCTGATGCGCGTGAGTTGATAGACGTTATGACTAACTATTAGAACTAGGTGTGCTTGATGGATCTGTAGAACCTATGTACTTATCTAATTGCTTTTAAATAAACTAAAATTAAAAAGTTTTGTAACAGAAAAAATAGTTAAATGATATGTAAAACATGCACATGTTTTAGCGGGCGAAAGGGCGGTGCTGCATACTATATCTAAGCCTGGATCTAGTTATTGCGGAATTAAAACTAAATATATTAACATACAATTTAACTGTTATGGATTTCCGCAAATTAACGTCTGATTCCATGATGCAACGCAGCGCTGTAGATACCTACCTAAATAATATTCGCATCGCAGGATATTAATGATTTTACGATCTTAGACATTCTAAGTCAGAATTCAAATTGATAAAGAGTTTAGTTATTTACTATAAATTTCAATAAAGCCCTGTTTCTCTCTTCCCGCCACTTTGCAATCATGACCAAAAACAGGGACATCTTTAATCATTAAGGCCACTTTAGTAAAATGAGGCCGCTACGGAGAATATAGGATGCAAGAGCGAGCTCGAAATTTTTGAGATTCTGGTTTCTCACATTTCGGGGGGAGTTTGAACCCCCAAAACCCCCAAACCCCTGCCTACGGCCTTGTGACTTCCTAGATCCTATCCCTAGAAAAGTATCTAAAGGTGGTTGCTCAATTTTAACACTGATTAAATTTATTGTAATGGACAAAACCAGACAAAGCCTTTAAGAAAAGCTACTACATATCGCATTTAGGTAGATCTAAAATCGAAGTTTCGGAACATATTTAAGTGGTTTGTTCGGTCACAGTTCAACTGGCCATTTTGGTCAAAGGTGGGGCTAAGACTTTGCTAAACAGAGGATGACGCCACTCATCATCAGCTGCTAACAGCGTAGTCCGACGTGTGTTACGTGGGCTATTAGGTACCTGCCACTATACGTGCTTGATGGTACAGTACACTCGATGAGTCATGTGCTTATTGAACTCAAATTTTGTGTGAATTCTAATCTAAGTATTGGCCAAATACACTCTAGGATTTATGCTATACGAGGGACCTACCACTGCCGCAAGATTTTTTAGAAAACTTGATTTCCTCATCTGTTACCTGGACTGTTATTTCTACGGCACTAATATTTGAATCGAAAAAAAACTTTTGTCAAGTTCATTATACCTGCAGAGTTATATCACGACTGGTACCTATCTAAGTAGCATTGAAGCCTGACTGCAGACATTCCGTCGACCATATTTAGGTATATCTTTTTTTTACCACAACCGGGAAGCTCTTGGCTTTCATCTCACCTGATCGTAAGTGATGATCAGGCCGAAGGTGGAACCGGTTTCACCCGGAACCCTCAACTACAGAGAAACTGGCTATCTTATCTCTAACTGCCGAAACACAACAAGAGGTTAACATTGTTGTTATGGCGACAGACTTGGATAAGATGGTGGTAGCTAGGCAGGCGGACTTAGAACAAGCTCTAGCACCAACTAAACTGAGCAGAAAATTTTGCCCCCGCTGGGAATCGAACCTGGGACCTCTAGGTCTGAGACAGGTGGTCTTGCCACTAGACCACAAAGGCGGTTCAAAACTTTAACTCTGTAAAAATCTTTTAGGCATATGATAAACACCGTAAAGCCTATGTTCACGACGATACTTCAAGGGGTCAGGGCGCGGGCATAATTATCGATGCCACGGCTTGGGGCTCGTTGCATCTCGTCCTTCAAACATTGCTATCACTAGTAATTGACTGTATTTATTTAACTCCAAGAATCGATTGCACACGCAAACAAGGGTAAATATTTTCAAGAGTGGCGTAAAAGGTGATGCTGGGTGAAGTGGATAAACGTGTTAATGATTCTTACTTGTTCTGTCTACATGCAAAAATTAAGTAGGTACCTACCTAAAAGCGTCCATAAGATTCGCCACCCTCTCCTTTAGGTCTTTTTGTCGTGGATGTTATCAGATCTGATGTTCTATGATTATGTCAGAAGGCTAGGCAGTAGCATCATACTTTGACATAGGAACGAGAAACAAGCACCCGTGGTCGTTTATAATTATTTACCGTTTATTGTGAATGTTGTGCATGCATAAAAGTGATGCAAAATCAAAATCAAAATCAAAATATTTTATTTCACATAAACCTACATGGGCACTTATGAAACGTCAGAAGCTAGGTGCACAGTTCCAATTGGTCGTTTCCTATGGAGAAGAGCCGGCAAGAAACTCCACGGTTACTCTTTTAAAAATAATTGGCTTTTACAATACTTTCAAATAACAGTGTTTCTAGGTATGGGAGGACAGAGTAGGTCTTTCAATAAGTACCAAGTACTTAACAAAATAGAAAATGGTCAACAGGTCTACAATCCACTAAGCCTACAGCGTTCTCACATTCACAAAATATGTAGAAAAGAATCTATACAAAAAAATTAATTAATTAAAAAAAGTAAAAAACCTATTTTAAATAAAACGCAATTATATGATTGCTATTACAACTGTAATCAATCTGAATAATTATCATGTCCACAAAAGCCACAAAAAAAAAAGTATATAATGTCAAATAATAGAATAGTAAATATGTCAAGGGCGAATGTAAAAATAAATATAAATAAAGATTTAAATAAACATGGTAATTTGGGATGTATTTACACAGTAATGAAGATTCGTGATTAGCTATTATAACAGTAACTATCCTTGTAAATATGTCGTTGGTGTGCCCCTCTTAGTAAATAAATAGACAATTGTCTGTTCTAGCAGGTTCTAGTACTTAGAAGGCCTATTTTCGGAATTGGGAAAATAAGCTCTGAAGTACTTGTCCAACTGGAGGCGTTGTGCGTTCTGCGGTCCGGTCAACTCGAACGCTGCCCGCACCCTATGTGAACTTATTCATGGTTAGGTCAACCGGTCAGCGACTGACGGGTAGGGCGAACAGCGGCCATTTTATATTTGATTACGTGTAGTGGTGGACAGTTCTGTTGTAGTGTCAATTGAGGAGAATGATTACCGAGGAAGGTTTTTTTCATTCAAATTTTTCATAAAAATTAACTGTTCATCGCCCGCTGTCCGCTGCCCGGTGCGTTCCCTACTTTCTTTGCTTGTTCTCGCATAGTCAGATCGTAATTACATAATACAAGGTGTCTGGGACATCGACGCGAAAACTGAAACCATGGATTCAGGACATGATTCTGAACCCCCCTGCTTAGAAATTTTTCGTCGGTTATTAAAAAAAAAATCTGCTGTTTCATAGAAAAGTGCAATACCTACGCGGTCAAAATGTATGGAACAGCAGATTTTTTTTAAATAACCGACAAAAAATTTCAACGCAAGGGGGTTCAGAATCATGTACTAAAATCATGGTTTCAGTTTTCACGTCCCTGCCACCCTGTATATACAGGGTGGCATACATCAAAGCGAAAACTGATACCATGGATTCAGCACATGATTCAGAATCAGAAAAACTGCTGAAACAGCATTTTTTTTTTAAATTTCCGAAATATATAGAATGGTCAGATTGGTTTGACAGGTCACTAGGCCTAGTCAGGGTGCTGAACACCGGCCATGTAGAAGATAAAAAAAAATTGCACAAACTATTTACCCACTATTAAGTACTTCTACAACATACAGCATCGTTGAGGGTCATTATTTAGATGATGAGAGCAAATAATCTTGATCCATGCAAATATGGATGATTCACAGACATTTATATTTAATACTAATAGCGTAAACTTGTAAGAATTATTATACAAATTACAAAACATTATGCAACATCAAACTAGGACAGTAATTGGCGTAAACAACAAAATTCAATGAAGATATTATTTTTAAACAAATAATTGGAGTCGATTATTTCGAGGTCTGAGAATTGAATATTTTTGTAGATATCTTTGTTAAATTATTTTCTAGTCACGCGAAAGTAATTAAACAGATTCAAACTCGCTGTTTGCAAAAGAATTTTAGAAAAGTTTTTCGATTTCGAAAGACACCCAATGTCAGTGAATTGATATTCGCAGTAGCATTTATCAGTTTGTATTCAGTACTACGTTACGCAACAAGCCACTTATAGAGGGATATTTATATATATAGGTATCTACTTAGGCTTTTCCCAACAATGTTGCTGCTGGATACCAGTATTTTACATGGAGCGACTGCCTATCTGACCTCCACAAGCCAGTTACAGGCAAGACTGGTGGTTAAAGTTTTTCGGGCTTCTGATTACCGCAAGCTGGGACCAATTGACACGGAGGGGTCTCGGTATGTTGTGGATGGTCACCCATCCACGAGGCGATCTCGGCAAGCGTTGCTCAACCCTGGAGATCAACCCGTGCGGCTGTTAGTATTTAACCATTTACAATTAAGTATACTAAACAAGAGCAGATTCTATGCTTAAGCTAACATCGATGCTACCTTCCTCGATGTAAAATTCGAATCTATCAATCACAATTTCAAACTCAAAGCATTTATTTCAATTAAACCATTTAGGGCCGGCGCCCAGTGGCGGCACGGCATGGCAAGGGATTTTTATGCAACAAATAGAAATAAAGCTTATATGTATGACAGTCAAATTGAAATTTCAATGATGATGCCTAAGGACGCCGCGGCATGCTTAAGGGGGCCCTTCCCGATCCGTCTATCGTCAACGCGAGCATGGTCGAAAAGCTTGTTGTTTCATCCAGCGCAAGTGAGAACCGCTAACAAGCAAGTGAGAACGCGATAACATTGTACGAAAAATAACTGGTTTCAGGAAATACGTGTTTTTGAATACGCCTTACAAGTTTGTAAAATATTTTTTTGTAATTTAGAATCTCCATTACATGGGCGAGGTTTCTATAAAGATGTTTTCTTTACTTTTACAATTTATAAGTACATTATGAACGGTCAAAGTTGAGGTAAAATTTGTGCAAAAAAGCAGATTTTTGGAGGCTTATATTGAATTTGTTTCGCCAAATTTTTATTTTTTGATTTCATAGAAACCTAGATATAGTGCACAAGAGTACGAGCGTTTGTATGAAAAGTATGACGGGTTGGCCGTTCTTAAGGATACCGCGGCATCGTTGTCGTTGGAATTTTAATTTTATTGTCATGCCATTAAATTATATTTCTATTCGTCGCATAAAAATCCCTTGCCATGCTGTGCCGCCACTGGGCGCTGGCCCTTACAGGCACTTTTGAATTGTCAAAGAGTCAGTCAGTTAGTCAGAAAGTTGAAGCTGGTTTTCCATTCCAAAAAGTAGATCTCTATTGAGAAGAACGGGCAAGAAACTCCAAGGACACTCCTTTAAAAATATAGATAGGTATTACAAACTGAACTATATCTGCCTTATCGTGCACTACGCTATATCAAACTGTTGTAGGTACCTATAGAATATAATATCTCACAGCACAAACATTTGCTATCGCAACCTAAGGTGACAGTTAACATCAAATGAAAATACAAAACAAAAGGATTATAGGGAGTCGGATTTAGATGCAGTCGCGTTTAAATTTAGCGACACCGACAATGCCCACCGAAAAACGCCTTTCGTAATAAGGTCTTTGCACACGGCAGTCTTAGCTGCACGACAGCACGACAATTAAGAAGATTGTGAAAATGGCTCTCATTTTAATCAACGTCTTCTTGATTAAACTGCTACGTGTGTAACATAATCCTATAATTCTCCCACTGTTGGGACTCGGGCCTCGTCTCTGTGAGAGGGAGCTAAGTGTGTGTTTTTTCATAATTTGATATTTGTATTAGCTTAATTCAGTCTGGTGAAAAAGAGTGCAGACATAAGTCCAGTAGTGGATTTCTTTCAGCTGAATGTCGATGTAAAAGTATGAAGATAGCCTACATTCATCACAATAGTCATTTGTAGCTTATAAACACTGCTGCTTAGGCCCTTTGTACACACACGTCATTCTTGCCGTGAAAAACAACGATTTATTCGCTGTGTGCAGGTCCGGACCCAGTGTTGTATGGATCACTATGGAAGGTTGTGGACAGACATGTTTTTTCTACTACGCGGTTTAAACGCCGTACCTACCGTAAAGAAACAGTGCCGTGTAAAAAGGGCCTTAAGCGAATAGTATCAATGAGCCAACTAATAATTAATGATAATGATGATGATAACCTTTTGCCGTTGGTACCTAACCAACGGCTTGGTACGTCAATGTAAATTTTTATGTCAAACTTCTCAGTCCCGACTCTCACAGATTTGCTAGTAGAATGTTCTTCCAGCTAGCGTATACTCAGATTCTTGCCGAGCACCTACCTGGATACGACCAAAAATCGCCAAAACGACAAATCCCGTCTTCGAGGACGCTCGTCTACCCAGCACGGGTACCGGTGAAATGACAAGGCGCTTGCGGTGGCGCCACGCGGCCCGCTAATCACAGAGTGGTGCTGCGCGAGAGATGTCCCCTCTCATTAGGAAGATTACTAAACTTGCTGGCTGGCTGCACCCTTGCTTTGTTTAGAACCGCTGTGTGACGCCAGTATTTCATAAAGCTTGTATTTAGGAGTGCGACAATTTGGCGTCGCAGGAAGTAAACAATGACAGATCAAACACGAGAACATATAAAAGATTTCGTAGGTGAAATTAAAGCACAACCAGCAGAGGACGAACGAAGCCAGAGGAGCTGACTTTAGATTAGTTGGAAGTTTTCGATCTCAACACTGACTGGTCCTTCAAAATTACTTAGGATTCAAAATTAGGTTAAATTCCAATGGTTAGGTACAGTTTAGGTACTCAGAGTGTTATAAAAGCTTGAAAGTAGAATTAGATAAGATAGTATGTGAAGCATACCTATTGTCTATGGTTGAAGAAAGCTTAACCCGTTCAATTTTACATAAAAAAAGCAATATTTTGACAGTAAATAAAGCAAGTGCTCTATAATTTTATGACAAGGCAAACCTAGGCAATGAAGCTTATACATTATGCTCTTCATACGCACACGACCTTTAAATAAATGAACAGGCTGCCAAACAGACAATCAATTGTTCACAAGCCTAAAAAAAGACACTTATTCAAATATTTGCACAAAGTCTAGGACTCAGTTGCTGTAATGACCACGTAAGTGTATAAACTCATAATTGGAAACCTTGACAGAGTTGTGGCGAAGATTACACTAATCTAACCCCGGCCCAGCAGCGGCTCTAACCACAACTGAACTTCGTCTCCTGACCTTGGCCTCTTCTTAAACTTGTGTGTTTTTCTGTCAAAACTTAACACCACAAATGCCTGAATAAATAGAGAAAAGCTGTTTGAAGCATCAGTAATAAATTTTACGATAGTTATGTACTTCATTTGATTAGGTGTTTTGTTTACACATGGTGACATTTGCATTAAACTTATTGAAAGTGTTAAGGAATTACTCAATGCGAATAATAATAAACTTGCACTTCGCTGCCACATTAACAGAGATATCAAGACATTAACCGTTGAAAAACAACATAATGTCGAAGGCATCGCTCGTTGTGCGCATAAGCTGCGCGCACGCACCGCAATTACGTAACATAAATCCAGAGTCGAACGCGCCGTGATCGATGGACCGCTGTGTTCCCAAACACAACAAAACCATGTCCACTTGTTACATTTTGACTTATTATATCAACTTTATTTAGATCGCATTGTTAATTTTAGTCAACCGTATCTTACCTACGTTTTATTACTCGACAGTTAACCCAACAGTTATGCTTTACTTTGAATATATTAAAATACAATAACACACATTCGGTTTTACCTCCATCAGCGAACATAAAATAGATAAGCTTTTATAACAAGAAATAAACGACGATGTACTCTTTCTAATACAAGCGATTAAACGCCCATAAAGCCCAGATTAAAACATAAAACCTTCATGCTGTCAACACAGAATTTAACCTCTCCACTGGATGACATAAACGAAAAAGGAAATAAAAAGATTTTGAAAAAAGAATAACGAGTAAAGAGGCGCATTAAGAATTGAGATAAGAGAGATGGACGGGCACTCAACGGCGCGCGGCCAACTTTATTATTTATTGACACTTAAAATAATTACTGGCCGGTTGGCCCGTGCCGAATGTGGCTCTCGTGTCGAAGACCTTACGCCGATGTGTTTGAACTATAATAGATATGCTATTTGCGAAGTTATCGAAGATAAATGTGAAAAAGAACAACTAAAGCCAAATAAGTGCTCCACTTTAGATATTTATGTCTTCACAAGAGCTTCAAAAGGCTTAGTAGCTAATTCATGGAAGAAAAAGAGCAAGAGCAACCCAATTTTCTTACCATAATCTTACAAAGCAGATGATTTTTTCCATATCAATTTATTTCTTTTAGGAAGTAGAATACTGATCTTACATAGCTCTGAAACATGTAGTATGGTACTAATGAAATGCTAAACTGTAACAAGATACTATACAAATTAGTAAAGTAAATAAACGTAGCAGTTTTCACTTTCCTCCTGACGCTTTTTACTACAAACTTTATACAAAACAAAAACAAATCAACAGTAACAAAATACCCAGAAATACGATATGCAAATAAACCCCAACCGTAAAAGAAACATCGATAAAACGTCACCGAGCTGCCAAAACGGTTACAATATACAAGAAGTGTTATCGGCAGGGCATGTTACCTGTCGCCGCCGTGACAAACGGATGGACCATGGATTTAGACGTTCATCCTGGTCGGAGAAATGAGTAATAAAACGCTGTAGTAGGATTATTGGAACGATAAGTGGAGACAAAAGAGTTTGTTTTTGAAGAGGATAAGATGGATAGTGATGAGAGAGGAGGTGAGGTGATGACACAGAAATAGAAGAAATCATAGAAAAGACATGGATGTGTTAATACATCAAAGAGAATAGACGCAAGAGAGAAAGTAGACGGAAGCGGTCCAGCATAAGTGCTGTTTGATGATAGTGCAGACAAAGGTAGAGCTTTCGAAGAAACTGAGATATTAACCATATGATAAAGCATATATTCTAGTAATCTTTGAGACGATGAGTTACTAGCAATGAAGGCATCAGTTCAAATCCGAGCCGCTGATCTATCTTGGCGAACACATTTTAGATATCAAGGTTCGACTATCAGTTTAACCAGATGCAAATGAATGGTAATATAACCGCTATAAATACCACATGATTTAATAAATAATGAGCAACACATTAAAATGTAAAAATTCATATAAATTAACTTCTATATTATGATGTGCGTGTGGAATTTGATAGTCAAGTAACAAATACGGGTTGTCCCATGTCGTAGATATGGTAAAAAGCGTCGGTAGCCCGCTGATAGTACACACGCGACCGCCACCTGCGCACTGACGTGTTCAATATCGAGCATTTGTCCTTACACTTTGTTACAATTAGTATACACTAAACCGTGAGATGGAGTAATGTCAGTTTTTTTGGTAACATTTCGTTAAACAGCTGCTATTTAATTAAAATTTTATCTTTATAAGTCTGTCAAAGGGCTGGTGACACTTGAAATAATGTGTCCTCAAAGGTAGACTATGGGTCATACAAATTAAGCCTCAATGCCCGTCTACGAGGCTAGTTTTTGAAGCTAGGATGGCAAGCAAATAATATTCTGGCTAATGCTGGCTTGGCACATGCTAGAGCTGTATACACGATGCTAGAAAATTTCAAGCCAGCAGCATTGTAGTGACTGAAGTCTGTAGAGTAAAATTATCTGATTGGATACCAGCTTCGCTGGCCACACGAGGCTGGTGGAGCCAGGATGGTAAAATCAGTAGTGGGGGCGCTACTAGCTCAAAAATAGAACCCCATCTTACCCTATCACACTAGCTTACTAGACTAAAAGAATAGTTTTGTATACTAGAGGCCAGGGTGAATAGCTTGCTAGCCTTCTACAACAATATTGGCATTCCAGCTTAAATAACTCGTGTAACCCGGGCATAACAGCTGAAAGCTGGGCTAGTTGGATACGAAGGAAGGCGTAGCAGTGTGATATAGTGCGGTTTAGACGGGGCCTATGTTCAGAAAAGATCTTGGATATATGCAAAGCAGATTAAATAAGGGGTGAAAATATCATTAAATTCAATGAAAAGCTCACGAAAGCTCCTAGAGCTCCGAAAGTCTGATAACCAATCTTAACAAGGGGTGTCGTATTACCCAGTAACTGGGTTGTGGAGGTCAGAAAGGCAGTAGCTCCATGTAAAATACTGGTATTCACATGCTTCCGGTTAGACTAGAAGCCAACCCAAACATAGTTGGGAAATGGCTAGCTTGATGATGATGAAATGAAAACCTCAATACTCCATCAGGAATTACATATTCAAATCTATCCGCACATAAACCTTAAAACCGCAACTCAAAAGCATCATCACTAAATATTCCCACAGCGATACGTGTGTTTTATTCGATATAAGGACGATACAATCGGCGCGTCAAGAGTATCGATAGTCGATACATTCGATACTCGATTACGCAACGATTAAATCGAGCGGTATCATAAATCAATCGAGCTATTACGCTGCCATCTGTCAGTAATAAGAGCATATGAATCACGCCTGATACCGCCCGCGCTATCATACGCTAAGATTTATATTTGTATGGGATCTTGAGCTATTGATATAGTTCATGGTCAGGATTTAATTATGTACTGTCTTTAGAACTGCGTACGAACCATATTTTAACTCGGAAAACTTAAGTCAAGAAAATAGCCCGTTCTAAGTATTTATGCCATTATCCATTGAAGAATCGATTCTATTAAGTTCTAATATTGTATTCGTTTGCTCAGTGTTTCATTTATACTCTCGCCGTCGAGCAAATCAGTGTTGTTCAATCATACTCAATACTCAATTCTTTATTGCATTCCATATGTATTACATAGATGGTATAACAAAGTAAAAGGTCAATATGGACCCTGTCGGGCACAGCAAAATTAGGAGAGAGGAAGAGGGCTAAGTAGCAATTCAATATTATTATAAATTATTAGATTTGTTTAATTGGGTGTATCATCCAGCATCAATGAATCCCTATCAAAACCTCAAAGTGTGTAGAAGCACATGAACGCGTTTCTGGATGGAAAATGTCAGGATTCTCAACTGCGTGCCGCGTATAAAGCGCTACCTGTCTATTTCCTTCGCAAATATCTTAAAACTGATATCCAAAATAATCCTGCGGTCCGTCTACAGTAATTTCACGCTTCCATTGCATCTGATTATCGTCACCGTGTCCGTACGTCATCGGCTCCCGACTGACATTCCTCGCACGCCACCGAGCGGCCGCCGGCCGGCTCGATGCCGCCGTCACATATTTGATCACACCACTCAGCCACTTATATCACTCATTTGCCCAGAATGACTCACAGCACAACGTTAAAATTACGCGACATTTTAATACCCACATTAATAATCACGAACAAAACGACATCTCGGTCAATTTTGAATCTTAAATGACGGAATGGGTGCCCGGGACACGCAAGGATACAAAATTAATATTATATGTACTTTGATTTTGAACGCTCAGCGATCCATCTCGCAAAGATCGTGGCTGCAACGTCCTTTAATTTCGATAAGTACAGCTTTGATTGATTCCATGTTTCGTAACTCAGTGAGCAGACAAAACATTGGCCAATATTTCCGTTCGGATAACAAATAAGCTGTCACTTTGTACATGAGAAATTGAAAGCTAATTAGTATAATGTAGAGTAAACCTTGATCTGAAAATCTAAACGTAGCAGATAAGTAATCTATTGCAAAATAAAAGTTCGACTTGGTAAGGTTCGTACATATGGCTGTAATTTTAACACTAAACCAAGTGCAATGGCACGCGTACTCTGGACCCCCCGTGATGCTAATGCGATTATGCGAACCGAACGATCGATTATCGGTTGAATCGATTGGTAATAAGCGAGCGCTTTCACCGAGTATGAATGTCAAATCACGAGTATAAAATCTGGATCGAAACGTAATCCGGCCGAATGTTTGTATCGATTTTAAATCCTTTTAGTGACGGTCATTTGTTTTAAAAGCCCAGATTATGTTACAAGTATGATTAAAGGTTATAAATATAACAAGACGCCATTTTCATTGTGACAGATAAATAATAAATTTGAAATGGTTGGCGGTTTCCATTTGTCTTCGGTTATATATAGGTTTTTCATTGCTAGTGTTTTAATGAATAATTGCGACAGAGCAGCCTAAAATTAGTGTCTTTACACGATTTTGGTTCCTGCGCCATAATTACATACCTAATAATAAAATAACTAGCTGCTGCACGCGTGTACCCTAATTCTTTTTCTAAAATAAAAGTAGCCCAAGTAACTTCCTTATAACATCAGGTCTGCCAGTGAAAGTCCCGTCAAAATCGGTCCAGCCGTTTCGGAGATTAGCCGGAACAAACAGACAGGCAAAAATTTAAAAATAGTTTTTTTGTTATGAGCACCGTATATTCTTTTATAGATATAACATAACATCACGCCTGGTTTCCCCGAAGGGTTGGGCAGAGGTGTTCCTGTAGTAGGTACACCCACATTTCGCCAGTTATGTTTAAGTCCCATGACAGTCTTTTATAGACATTTAGTAAAAGCTGTTATTTTTACATTACAAACAAACACTATAATTCTATTTATTTGTATGAATGTACATATGTATAGATTTGCTAATCAACATGAATGAAGAGTCAATTAGATAAAGTCTATTCCTATTGGAAGCCCAAACACATTTGCCACCTCTTGGTGTCAGCTTCTAGTCCAACCAAAAGCTGCTAAGCTCACAGAAACAAACAAACATAATCATAACATTACATCTGCTCTCCCCGAAAGGTTGGTCTGCGCACATACTTATGCACTATAAATTATCTCCCGCGCCGAAGGTTGGTCCCCACTGAGCTTGATCGCCATCGCCAAAATTCAGCGTGGAGGACTATTAGCCCACGTTCGCACGAACGTAAAAATATCGCGGCGGGATTTTTTTAGTGCGCGATAAAATCCCGCCGCGATATTTTTACGTTCGTGCGGACGTGGGCTTATAGTACACACATTTCACCAATGATGTTTAAGTCCCATGTAATAGATGGCTCACAGAAATAAGAGCTTCGAAGATATACTATTTATATGTGACATGTCCTATTCTTTGCCAGAAACCGCAAGAGCCACAACAATCATTACTAAGGTTACATTAACAATAATTATTATAATGGATACAATTTCAACATGTTAGGAGAACCGTATGCAGTTTACGCAGACAGGCAGATAAATGATGTCTAATGCAGAACCTAGGTACGCAATATTATAAGCAACCAACTTGATTAATAAGTCATTCATGTGTCAAAAGTATTGGTTAATAATTACGTACAAAAATTATATTTATGGAAGTTTTGAATTAATCGGTAAGTTGGAGGAAGAGCAGCATGAGCATATATATATTAATCATTCGCATTACAGATAGCAATTTTTTCGTTTAAAACAAAGCAACAGTCATGCAGTTTTTCATTTATTATATTATCAGCCTCAACTGTTCTGAATATAACTATATTAAGCGGTTATGAGAACATTATTGTTATTTTGCATACTATTGTATAGAATTATTTTTTTCTAACTTGAACAGACAGCTGTGCTGCTGGGGAGTTTGTTGCGCCACTTCTTCTTCCCAACGAAAGGCACTAGGAAGTGGTGAAGGGTGGGCGTTTTGGGGGACTGTCTTATGTAATTTTGACGTTCGAAAAGTGCTGATTCTCAGCCTAATTTGAATAAATGACTTTTGAATTTTGAATTCATCTTGAACAGTTCATATTCTTCTAGTTTATGCACTGTTTTATTCTATTACTAGCTGACCCAACAGACATTGTCCTGTACTTTTCAATAATTCATACAAAAAAGTACGTTAAGTTTTCCCGAATTTGAAAATTGTCCAAGAGCCTTTTTCAATTTTTATTTCCATAAAAACCTAATTCGACTATTACGAACATTTTAAAACAAAAATTTGACAAATCGGTCCAGCTGTTCTGAAGTGATGCGCATACCAACGAACAGCATGTTATTTTTATTTATAGAACAAGATATTCAATTGTTACATAGTAATAAAAAATCATCCTACGGACAGAATAATGAAATTTGGATGATCCAAGTTGCGTGTGGCCGGTACTGAATTCGGCTCATATAAAAAAGTACTCTTTGATTCGGCTTGGGTAAGTTAGTATAGCACTTGTTCCTTGTTCACATCAAGCAATTTTATTTATTTATTTATTTTTATTTATTTTTTAAAAAAAACGTTGCCCCACACTAGGAATTTCTCCTGTATCGTGGGTGCGTTTACAAACATTTAAACTCACATACACAAACAGCCAGACCCGGAACAACTACTTGTAGGTCATACAAATAATGGTCATAAAATGAGAGAATCAACAAATTTCAGACCGTTTGCTTGGTGTAGTGCTACTTACTACTAGCAAGAATTTCAATGCAGTTCTCAGGCCAATTACGGCCATTCAAAAATTGCCAACGCGGACGGTATTTCACGTCCACACGGCGGGGTATTGGTAAAGTTTTCAACTAGCAATAATCGCACCTCGGATTAACCTCATTGGTTACGATATTGCCTCTGCGCAAAGTTAACTTCATCAAGTCTCGGCTCGAGCCCAACAAAATCGCGGTAACGAAACCATAGCGAGATCTAACTCGATCCCAACGCCATCTATCGAGGTAGGGTGTAAACTTTTGTGTACACGACAAATTTATTTATGTAACACAAATATGTTTCTATAGTAGTATTTGGTGCATAATAATTTTCTGCTGAATTGAATCATTTTTATGACGTCATTTAACGTAAGTTTTTTACGAACAAAGCGCGTATGATTACGAAATGGAGAATTTTGGTAATGGTATAACAAAGTGGTATTTTAGAGAAAAACTAAGTAGAACAAGAAAAATTAATAAAACAATAAATTTCACATTCAATTTTTTTTTCATTCACTTTTTTTATTATTATTATTAATTATTTATATTTAACATTTTATTTTATTTTTCCATGCTGATATTTTTTTGACAATTTTATTTAAGTGTTTTGTTTTTGAATGAGTTGAAAATAAATAAAATTATTTTAAATTAAAACAAAAGTAATACAAAAGCCAATGATTTTTACTTTTTGATTGTCGGTAGTGACAAAGGCTTATTCTATTCTGTGGCGCATCAAATGCATTTCGGCTGCGAAAATAGTTGCACGTAGGCTTTTCTCAGACAGTGTTCTGAATGGGACAGTGTTGGTCACGATTTGGATTGTGATGATTTTTTGTCGGGTCGTGACGCTTTACCTTCCGTGTCGGAGGTCGGGTGGACGGGTGTTGTCCATTGATGTCCGTCACAAGGGAACTCAGACTCAGGGGCGATTGTTGTATGCTGTCGGGTATTTCAGAAGCTAGTGTGAGGATGAAACACTTTTTTATCTATCACCAAAATTATTTAATTATTTCTCCGGCTTTCGTTTTTTGATTCCGATGAAAATTATGCGTTTTCTGCGTATTGAAATTTAGTTCCAATAAATTCCGCCAGATGGCGCTTTTGTGTGACTAGGCAAATATCGCGTATTATTTTCGGCATCTGTTTCACCAATATCATGATAAGTATAATAATTAGATACCTACTATCAAAACTTATCTATAATATGTGGATAACTTACGTCAAATAAATGTTACATCGAATCAACATTTATTATCAGAAATGTCCTACAATTCGACAATATCAATGGAAACAGTCAGTTCGTCGGTCGTCAGCAGCGTCGTGACCTGACGCGGTCCAGCGGTCACGTCCCCTCCTCCCCCCCTCCAACTCTTCAATGAACTTCAACAGTTACCTCCCACTTTCATAGAATACCCACAAAAAGCCCTAAGATTCCCCTGAACACCATGACATTTTGAACCAATCCTTTTGTTTTGATAACCGTGCAATCACGAAGTTCATTTCTCTATTTTTTATACTCATTTTTTTGTGTATTGATCGTCTATTGTTTGTTATTTTTGTGCGAAATAGCGTGCAATTGTGTCTATTTGGAAAGTTTATTTTGAGAAGCCGATTGACTTCCTGGAATAAATATTTTTTTTTGCAATTTGTTGACAGCGAAGCGTGGCGGTTATGACTTTATTAACCTAAAAACGTTTATTGTAGTCTGTGAACGCTTACGTTTAAAAGGGGGTCGAATCCAGGCTATTGTTGAATGTTGTAATTTTAGAGAAATATTTTGCACTGTAGGTATGGCTTTTTTCGATTGGAAGCTATATTTTTGGTAACTTCTTTTAGAAGAAGTAGACTCCAAACAAAAATTCTCAACAAACTAATAAACTTCGCTAATCATTCAACAATTTATTCAGAAAACTAAAGAGTAAACCCTCAAACAAAAGACAAACACACTCAACACAGAGTACTACAATTCGTAACAAATCTCAACATAGCCAAAGACCATTGTAATCTTAATATCGATACCGATACCAATCTTCATCCTTCAACGGAATCGGTCACCAATCATTAATCTGGACCAGTACGGGTCAAGACAATGGTTTCCAAATGAGATCATTTACTGCTTCAACTGCTTGTGCAACCATCTTTTGTTTTATATGATTGTGATTGAAGCCATGTAATGTCAATGATTTGGAACAATGCTGTTGATTTGTTGCAATAATTTTTTAATTGATTTGTGGTGAGAGATCAAATCAGTTTATTACCGACACACAGAGGTTAGAATTAGAGTATAAGTTGCAAACATGCACCCTTTAAGAGTGTTTATTCTGAAAGTGGGCAACGTCGCAAATAGCTGTCAAATATTTCGCTGTTTTGATTAATTTGGCAATATTACTGTATGGAAATAAGAAATATGGCTAACTAGTCAACTAAGATATTGATTTTGAAATGCAATAATTAATATCGTAACACCGAATATTTAGTTTTAGATGTAAAAAAAAATATTTGTAAACTTTCCAAATGCTTTTTTAACACCTAAAACAGATACAACATCAAATTCAGTGTTATATAATTGCAATTCATTATTAATATTCTAGTTCACTAGTTAGCGATAAATTCATATTTCCATATAGTAATATTGCCAAATTAATCAAAACAGGTAAATATTGGATAGCTATTTGCAACGTTGCCAACTTTTGGAATGAACGCTCTTAATGGCACTGCAAAACAAAATTAATAAATTACATTGCAGATCAAATCTAGTAGGTACCTACAGTTTGTGCTAATGCTGTTAAGAGACAAAAAAATACTTTTTCATTTGTTAAGACGGAGTTAAATCATTTGAAAATTACTATTTTGTCAATGGACGTCAGAGTAAAAGCTATGTCAAATAACGTGCGATTTTATACTGACAAAGCCCGTGAAATTTTATCCACCATCTAGACACGTTGCAGCGTGTCAAGCCAAGCTTAAGATATTACTGAAATATATTAGGTACTATAAATTGATTAACACCACAAAACATGCCGTATATATTCGCATTATCCTCGAGAAATTTAAATCTTACATGTAAAATCACTCTTACTTGTAAAATCACAATACATTGCAAAATAATTTATTTGTTTTGCAAAAATCTTCAGGTGTGACCGTCAGGCTTTATGGCAAATTATTGTTAAAACTCTTAACAAATTAGCTATGGACTTGCACAAGTAAATGCATAGACAAAATTTCGTAATTTTTATACTTGTGCAATGTTCTTATGCATGACTAAACTGACAGAGCGACACATTTCAATTACTGATACGAGCTTTATCCGAATGATGGTGCTATCGGGAGTATTGTACTGCAAGTTATAAGAGATAGAGAAAAAAGTTGAAACTTTTGCGATCGCGACCGCCGCGCCCCCGAGTAAATGATACTCCCCCCGACCCTTGCTCGAAAACGAGGTGCCAGCAGTTGTTGCAGCTGAGCACGTAGCTTTAAATTCCCCGATTAATAATCATGATCAAAACTTTGATGCAGCCCGTTCCATCTTTGATGTCCTCCCTCCGGTAAACGCCCTAAGCCGAGGCTCGTACCCCACAGGGGGTGCCCTTAGCGAGCGTTCACCTAGTTTATAAGTCCTTGGCTGGAAGCTTTGAGTGTAGCAGCTTAAGGCACCCACAGGTTTGCTCGGTTAAATAGTCATGGCCTCAGAGGCCAGCTATGAGATGCCCAATAGAAAAAAAAAAAAAAGTTGAAACTAATTTTTTCAATTTATAAATGCATAATTGTTAGATTTGTTGGGATATTTATTGTACAACTTAGAGCAAAACAGTTTTATTGTACTGGTTGTTGAGGTTTCTTTTAAGAACGAAACGTTAATTGTCAATTAGCTGTCAAGATTTGATTGATTAAACGTGAGTGACGTCTCTCTTGCAAAAACGACTCGAAACAAAAAGGACGTATTTTAACACATAAACAAAACAAACATAACATCACGCCTTGTTTACCCGAAGGGTTGGGCAGAGGTGTACCTGTAGTAGGTACACCCACATTTCGCCAGTTATGTTTAAGTCCCATGTAATAGGGGGCGAGCCTATTGCCATCAACCGGGCACAAATCCAGACTCCGGGCTGCTACTGAGAAATTCCAGATAGAAAA
Organism: Agrochola litura; assembly: GCA_949152395.1. Lineage (NCBI taxonomy): Eukaryota > Metazoa > Arthropoda > Insecta > Lepidoptera > Noctuidae > Agrochola > Agrochola litura. The sequence goes on from OX424512.1 coordinate 7,950,431, forward strand.
ACCCAATAACACTTTGCCCGACCCGGGAATCGAACCCAGGACCTCATGCTCAGCAGTAGCGCTTGCTACCACTAGACCAACGAGGCGATTTTATTTAACCATTATTACTGAGTATTACCAAATCCACAATAGAACCTGAAAATATTATATAAAAATACATCCGGAGATTCGGCGACGGACGCTGGGCGTTCGTGAGCTTCCTGGATACTGGTAACATCAAAAGATTCGAAATGTAATTAATAAATATGACGCAAAAACGTGCCTTTTGTTCTGGCATTCTTAACATCAAGACTTACCGAGTGGCTGTCAGTTAAAAATATAGATTGGCATGTAATTGTTGGAGATCTACTGTAAATTAAGTTAACCTTTTGGTGTAGAATATTATTTTCCTTATATATCCCTGAAATATCGTAAATAGTTATAATACACAGTTTATAGTTTGTAATATTGGGGTAACGACTTTAATATTTGGGGATTAGTATCTATTTTGAGGTTAAATTCGGAATTAAATAAATTGGAGCAAGGGTCATTTTTATAACATTAATTTGTTCTGAATGATTTTGCCGATTCGACTTACAAATCTCACGCTTCAGCATAAACACAAAAACTTGACTAGAGACAGAATGTGACTGACAATTTCACAATTAGACTTACAGAATTCTATTATCACCACCAATGTGATTCAATTAAGCCAGGATCAAGAGGAGTAGGCAATAATTATATCAGAGAACCGGTACAACTGCGATATGGTATCTGCAGTAATAGATGCAGCTGCTTAGTTTACTCGAGATTTACATATTAAGAGAACTTAGAAAGAAAATGAAATCAATCTGGGATCACCTTGTAAATCTAAAGGGTAATTGGATAATAATATACAGAGTGTTTAGAGTTTTTAAAAGCGAATTCTAGAATGCTGATGAAGAATCTGTCAAAAGAAACCTACCCAAATGGAAAGTAGGTGATATAATTGACCAATTTACAACACAAATAAATATTTTAAAGCTCATTTAAAGTACAGTTACAAATAATAATAGCTTTATTTGTCATAAACGGTGCTCAGTGAGTGGTAGTAAAAATATTATCTCAGTTTTATTTTATTGTAAAATTACAACATTCCATACACCCACGTTATTTGTAATAGTTTATTAATTGCTATTTAACTTTCAATAAACTGTTTTAGATGAAGTCATTAAAATTTTAAGGGCCACTCAATGATACAAGGGCAAAAGCAAGCCATTTTGGTATGACGAAAACAACGGAAAACGATAACATAAATAACATTAATAAAGAAATACAAACTTTAAAAACTCTAAAGATTTACGATGGAATTAACCGTATTGAAGTTATTATTATTGGAATGTCATATATATATATTAAAAATATTAAAGAAAATGGTTCTCTCTAATGCAATTAATTCACAATACATACTAACAGATGTTCTCAGGGTATCGATGGCAAAAAGTTCATATAACATGTTGGGCCCAAAATGCAGCTAAGGGAAATGCACTCACTGACGCAGTCATAAGGTCAGCAAGTGCACAGGTAACAGGGCATGCGGCGCAAGATGGAAGGTGGGCCATTGTCTGTGGGGTAACGCCGGATACGCACTTTTGATCTGAGCCGTCCATGAATCCCTATCTGTGGAGATAGTCTGCTCCGGGCGACTTGGGTTTGGTTGCGACTGGAGATTATATTATAAGTATTGGCAGATGACTAGAAGAAAACTGCAAGCGAAAAGCAAAGGGTCTTACTAGGTCCACTCCTTTTGGCTTGCCACCCGCGATTCTTGGGAAATCTTTTAATTTAGCTGTGAATTTTAATAGCCCAATTTATAATATCAAACTGTCTTTTCACTCCTCTTGCTCAAAAAGTCCGTCATTGTGTACCAGAGCGGGGAAAAAATTGCATATTTTGCTCTAAGGGAAAAAGTAATTTTTGTCTGTAACCAACGAGCCTACAAAAACGAAAAAGTCTTCATTTTTATGTAAAACTAGCTTTTTACTACCGCATACCGGGATAAAAAGTTTCCTTAAAAATTTAGACTGAACAAATTGTATATTTTTTAAAATAAACTAGGTATTTAATACTGTATTGGATTATTTTATTTTCTCGCATGGCAATCGCAGTGAAAAGTAGAGTGTAACACACGGCGCTAAAACCCATTATAGCTCGGTTTCTATTTACTCCCTCGATAGAGTAAAACTACCTCGATAGAATGGGTTATTTTAGCCCCTCGTATAACAATCTACTATTCTTCCCTACTGTTAATCCTACATGGAGAATAGTAGGTGGGATGATGACGTCAGCCTTCCTCACCAATCTTTTCCGCTTAGCTTTGTCTTTGAATAAATCCGTGTCGAAAACATTTCTTGGCTCATTGAATGTTTCTGTGTAGATAGGTACTACATCATTACAGGTTCTGGGTTGGTCTCGGGATCATATACTTTTAATTTATTATTTGCAAGTGCATCTAAGAGAAAAAGTTTATGAATTAAACCATCCCCGAATCTAAGAGACAATGGGTACGGAGCGGTTACTAGATCGGGGTCAGGCCGGGTCACGAACTGACGGTCCCGCCAGTTTTGGGTCACTCGCTACCTATGAGAAGTGGCTTAACGTTAACTTGGGCTAGAACAATGAGACAGTCGATACTGATATAGTTCTGCTAATACTTGATATATTAGCCATTAACTATGTGGAAATTCGCCTCCTGTTCTGATTTTCTGGGACTATGGATCAGAACAAGCATCAAATAGTTTCGATGCTAGTTTAGATCTGGTATTTCATCAGTTTCTATCTCTTTAGTTTTCTTATCGTTTGTCTTCATATAAGTACTGCATTGATGTAACTTATATAATAGTGCTTAAATAGTAGCTCTATATTTCGCATTGCACAAATCCTGACCAAGTCCATCTGAGAGTAAAACTATTTTACGCAAACAAAATAAGAAATTACGTGTTTAAGATTGTTTTTGTTATTTTTATCTTTAAGATAAATAGTGTTTAAGTAAATTAGGTATAAAATTATGAATTAGGTAATTAAATTTTGTCATTATTTCAAGACTCCTAATGCTAAATATTGTCAAGAATTTTATTGTCCTACAATTACCATATATAGTGTGAACTCATGCCGCCTGTGATACAGGTTTATCTTAGTACTAACATTATAATACCTTTGTAAATAATTTCTAAGATTTTATGTCAATATTTTACCAATTTTAATACGGAATATTTTATTTTATTTTACTATTCTCGGGACCATGGATCCCAGTCCTTTGGAAGGCGTACGAGGGGCCGAAGCCAACTCGTAGAGGCCCATTAGACGTTTTTAAAGAAATGAGGCACCAACCGACGATTATCCCTGTATGTACCAAGCAAGTGCACCCAAGGACAACCCCCGGGTGGTGTAGGACTATTACAGGATATGGAAACAAAGCTATTGGACTATGGGTTTGGGTGGCTTAAGTTGACTGGTGACCTGGAACTATGAAAGGACTATGGCCCCTGCCTAATCAATGTTTTATGTGTACACGGATAAAATGGCAGGGGGTTACTTGCACACTCAATAATGGGCCTGTCGCTAGCACATAGCGACGTAACGTAGCGACAAGGGGCAACATGTCCTGAGGTGCTTGAGGAGTGGAGAGACATTCCACGGCTTTCAGAACAATCTCAGAGCCCGGAAGATGGTCAAGATCCCTACGAGCACTTACTGGTATACTTCCTTCCTCCGAGCACGTTTGCTCTTGCGAATCTCCACTCAAGCCGGCCATTATTTAACTTTCGAATACATCTCCAACTATTCAAGTTTCAGTCTTCGAATTGAATTCGTCCAATAGAAATCGATCGGACATTATTAACAAAGACATTATTAAGTCCAAAGAGTGGTAGCCGAATCTTTCAACACCCGATTATACAACATCACACGCCCACCGGTGTCAGCCCCTTCAAAGCTTTGTCATTCGTCAAATCACCGACCACTTTCATATCGTGATCCAAGGATATTAATAGCGACTGTGTAATTTCTATCCGGTCAAACCCACGAATACCATTGTTAGGACTGCGGACACACGATCGATCACAATTACGGATGTGGTGCTTAATCATATTTATTCAATTAATTAATTTCAATGAGCTCAAGGTGAATGGTGCTCGTGTGAGGCTGGAATGTTCAGTTTAATTGTTTTAGTTTTGATTTCATTTATAATGGTAAAATGAGCTTTAAAAAATTAAGAGCGTTCGTACTAAAAGTTGGCAACGTCGCTGATAGCTGTAAAATATTTACCTGTTTTGATTAATTTGGCAATATTACTAATAAACTTAATAAGGCAATAAGAAATATCGCTAACTAGTGAGCTAGAATATTAATAGTTAATTACAATTATAACACTGAATTTGATGTTTAAGACGTAAAACAGGCATTTGGAAAATTTCCAAATACTTTTTTGACATCTAAAATTAAATATTCGGTGTTACGATATTAATTATTGCATTTCATAATCAATATTTTAGTTCACTAATTAGCCATATTTCATATTTCCATACAGTAATATTGCCAAACTAATCAAAATAGCGAAATATTTGACATCTATTTGCGTCATTGCTCATTTTCAGAATGCACGGCTCTTAACGCATTTCAGCAACAGCTTTTGGAAAAGTCAGATACGTGATTTAGTATTAAAAAGCTTTCAAAATCTTTATAACTAAGAAAGGTTTTGGATAGATAAGCCAGTAGACGCAAGATGTTGAGGGGACTAATATGTTGAGTTAACATTACAACAGTGCATAACAAAAATGTCTCAATAATCCGCAACAAACACTGAAACCGCTGTTGCATAAATTGAAACAATGTACGCTGCAAGTGTGAGCGAGTGACAGCTAACAAAACGCAACAAAATGTCACATAGAGAAAATAAATCGCGGGGAAAATAAAGCATTTCGCCCGTGTCCCCGTTTCGAGCGGGCTTGGAGCAGCGCTGTTCCGCGCACCACCATCTTGATACGGAAAGCGTTCGTGGGAACACCTCTCCGAGCGCTAATTTATTGCCTAGCGTTGCACTACATGGGACTGACGACTCTATCCCGCCTGCCACGGCATTACCTCGTAAATTCACATCGCAAATGAGAGTTAGCGAGCCGAAATCCACAAGTGCGCTGTCAAACGATGCCACGTTGTCACACCGTATTGAGTTATTTAGTTGGGTAACGCTAAGCAAATTGTTAATGCGGTTCTGTGGTTAGAATACCATCATGTATTTTTGTTTCGCCATTCGACATTGGTTGTTATGCGTATGTGATTATTTAGTTCGTCAATTATGTAGCGGTCGCCTCAGTGCGTTGCAATAATGCACTAAATTGGCTTGCTAGGTCGCGGCTTTGGGCTTTTTTGCTACCATTTTCTCATATATCAAGGCTTGTTTAGTGATAATATTTAAGCTAATGAACCAACCCAAGTCACGTGCGTATTGTATAATTATCACTTGCTTCAAAAACGGTGAAGGAAACCGGCATGCCTGAGAGGTATTTCTCGAAGGCATGTGAAGCAAAGTCAGAGAGCCCATGGGCGGCATAAAGAAAGAAATAAGTGAATTAACCGTTTCAACTATTTTGCAATTTGTGTCTCCGTTCATAGTTTTCAGCGCATTTCGAAACCGCGCACCTGCTGGCAACAATTGAAATTGTGGCAACTCATACCCATAAAATTGAGTAAGCAAAGCGATACATCACAGCGTATCATCCTTAGTGAATCAGATTAAGCAGTAAATTGAGTCAAACCGCTCACTAACCGGTGGCATAAATAAATACGAGCGTGCCAAATGATGCACGATTCGCACTATACGTTATTCATTTACACAATAGTTAAGTGTAAAGGGGTGATTATACCAATACGGGCAATGGGCACACAAAATGTAAAACAGAACTTGTCTAAGGTTTTTACAGTTTGGACTGAACGAACAGCATCGAGCGAATTCAAGTTCTATCCAGTTTTCGGTGTCCTAGTTCGACATTTTCCGGGTTGACTTAAGGTGGAAGAACCTGCTGTATTTCTAGTACATACTTACCTGTATCTTAATCAGTATATATAACTGTTTGTAGGTATGTCTAAAAATATAAAGAATTTCCATATTAATTTCATCGTCTGCCAACAATCATAGTTCAAGATTCGCTTTGGTCCTACTCATAGAATTGAGGTCTATGCTCTATGATCAGCTGGTCTAAACGCACCATAACGATAGTTCAAAAGCATAACATTAGGGATCATCTCATAAATATTCTTGTACCATGCTGTGATTGCGATCGACCGTGATGTAATCACCTTGGCTTGTAGCATTTCAGTAATCAAGTGAAGATGACTAGAAAAAGTCAAAAGTCAAATCATTTATTTCAAATAGCATGTATGGCACTTTTAAACGTCAAAATTTACAAAATAATAAAATTGGAGTGGTGCTATAACGTTTCTCATAATCTTGTCATTGACACTTCTTGGCCTGTGGGTACTATTACTTACACAAATAATTTGCACTATACTATCAAAATGCAAATGCCTGAGAAAATCAAAATTATATCTGTAGGCTGCATCGGCGAAGTTATCAAATATATTTTTCTAATGTTAAATTCTTGATTCAATGTGAGAGCTGAAAGCACTCGTGTTTTAAGCTGTCCAAATGTTAATGTAGCTATGTCCAGCCAACAATCATCATTGAACATTATACGACTTTGAATCTAAATATATACTCCGACATAACAATTTGTCGTACTAAGAATTCATGCAATATCAAGATGTTGTAACATATAGAATCGATTTCCGCACTCAAATACACAGATTTGTCTCACATAGCGTACCTTGACATTCACATTTCCGAGCGTTGTACTTCGTAAAGGCAGGTTTATACTGCCCTCTGACTTGACAATTACAGTCAGATTTGTGACCGCGGTATATTCAGTAATGTCAGTGAAGGAGTTAATGTCACTGCTGTAGTTGGTATTGTATTTTATTTTGTGGTTATACTTGAGAATAGTACTGCTATCGACTTTTAACGACAGCAGAAAGACGGTCTTGTTAGACTCAGACAATATAATGCCTTTTACGTTATGCAGCAGTAGAAGTTTTTTTTCGAAACCGCTTATTGCGTTTGTTCTGTAGGCAGCTCGCACCTTTTGGCGTGTATTCGTATGTTCATGATAAGTCAACACAAACTTTTAAAGGGTAAAAAACAGAAGCTGTTATTAACACGGCTATTTTGGGTATAAGCAGAATTTAAGGAAGAACAACAACAACACAAATTAACAAATAAACGAACAACAAACGTACAAAAATACAAACGTTATAAAAATAAATGTTAGCTAACCATTCATCTAATTCTACAGCCTTCCAGTTTAACCGGATGCAGCTGAATACCAGTATTTTACATGGAGCGACTGCCTATCTGACCACCACAACCCAGTAACTAGGTAATACAATACCCCTTGGTAAGACTGGTTGTCAGACTTTCGGGCTTCTGACACCCCGTAACGACTGTCAAAGATCCACAAATGACAGCCGGGACCAACACTACAGCGAATGCTAATGCTACATACAGCCTTTGATGTTTCAAAATGTGGAACTAGCTGTATGAACAACACTTTAGTACAACGTATAGCGTTTGATTCCGTGTCGCGTGTCATTGATGTAGACGTCCATTCCACACGTAGATACACGCTGGTACAACGCACAACACATCTCACATGTTTGTATTACATGGAAGACTAATAAATACTCCGCAGGTACTTCCACGGACACTAAAATCGAGAGATAGTCTACACTAGGCAGTATGTTAAGCCCTAAAAGAATACTGTCAAAGTGTATATTAGCAAGCAAATTGAAGCACCCATTCGATGTATCAATTATTATCTAGGTACCTTAGAAATTGGAGCTGGTCAAGAAGTCGACTCAATTATAGACATTCTTTATGCAAAGACTGCTTGCGATTTTAGTTACACATTATCTGTAGAAATTTCTATTAGTGGAGGTTTCTAACTACACAAATATTTATTTGCTTGTATAACATCACGAAAGAAAATTTACGAATTTATAGATTTGAAATGCATAAGCACTAGTTACGTGGTAGTTATTCTAGTTTTGCATCCGATTAATTTATACACTAAGCCTCATAATTTAGGTCTCACACAGCTTGAATGAATTTTATAGCTTATAAATCCAAAAGTTCACTTATTTGCATATGAAGTATAAATTACCGAGCGATATGCAGTCAATTGCTTGTAAATGATGAAATGAATATATTACCGAAATAAACGATGGAGATATAAATATTTCATCTATAAATAATAACTGTTATGTCGAGCGTAAATGTCCAAGTTATGAGCGTGCAATAGACATGTGTTTTACATTCAATCTTAACGCAATATATGTAAGTCGTAACATTTAAATTACTCGAAGACATTGGGATGCTTTTAATTATTTAGCCAGTATAAAATTTGTGGTGATTTGCTTGTCGTAAAATAATGATGTGGGTACTAAAATCAGCACTACTGACTGGAATGGAATATGTTACGACAGAAGATAATAATATATTTTGTGAACGTTACAATTACTTTTGAATATCCCTCAAGAAAATGAGCTGCTAAAGACATTAAATACAATACTGGCTTTATTATTCAAAACGTTTTTTCTAAACCAAGACGGTAAAATTGGGTATAGAACGAAACTATTTGACAAGTATATTATTAAAATATACAACCTCAAGATTTCTTGTTTGGGCTCAAAATACCTGATACGCCTTAGACAAGAAACGGAAACCCCACATAAAGGTCCGTCCTTTAGAAAAGTTTTAAAGCATCGATCAAATTGGCTTACTACTGAACCATAAACAACCAAATCAGAAACACTGAAAGGATATTACCACTATTACTTCTAATAGCAAACTGATTGCTGATCTACGTTATATTCATAGTAATTATCTTCTATTCGAAACACAATCCAACTCAATCCCGACTGGCAATTACACTATATTACAAGTGTCCTAAGATTTGTGTGACAGCGATTTTAACAGACCGTTACAGTAACATTAAGGTAGTTTACTTTCTATTACGAGGCAGCAGCTTCTATTAAGGTATCTGATTGAGAAGAGGAGATTCAATATATCTTGCTGGGCGTTAATAGCGAGGAACTATCGACTAGCCTATTATTTTGTCAAGTTGGGATTTATAGATTGCCGCGCGTAACGGTACTGCTGTGTCGTAGTCCTATGAACATTTGCCAGTGTATGCTCTTATATAGGGCGTTTGTTCTTTGATAGTATCAGACAGGATAAGGACTAAGTAAAGGTTACTTGTGTTCTGGGAATGGATTGAGTTAGTGCAGGCTTCGATTGGGTAACTGTTGTTCGCAAAGAACGCTTACAAGCGTTTCATATTTCAGACTCTATCATCAGGGCTGATCTGAAAGGGTCCTTGGGAATCGGGTTACCAGTATAGAAGACGATTGTTGAATCTATGACATCAAAAGCACCACCTGATACAACATTTTCTTCTTCAACATTGTTTACACTTGTAGCTGATCTTATTTGGTAATTTGCAATACATTACTTAGTAATATTACAAATACTATATATTCAGGTAAATCTAAATTCAATTTTAGCTACGTTACAAATATCAATATCGAGCAGTAAAGTTTTTCGTCTCACTAACAAGCACGACCTAGCTACGATAGATGTTTATCACAGAATCTGTCCATTGCTTTACGAGACACCTCTAACCCCGTCACTATCGGAATGTGAATTCAATGATTTGAAATTCTAAAATTCTGAATTAACATTCCAAGATCGATATACAGTTGGTCCAATTTCGACTTTTAATCAAATAATTTGGAGTTGTGTAGTGTAGTGTATAAGTTTTAACACAAGAGCCGTAACGAGCGATTTCACGGCGCAAGCGCATCCTTTCGCCACGGCTGTCGGCCCTCGATCACGCCGCCATCTTGGCTGCGCGTGCGACAGATACGTTGCGTCACATGCGCCAACAATATAGAGAGGATCGTGTTACACTGCCCTAAATCTCCTTTGTTCTTTGATTTGCATGTGTAGATCTCTAGCTAGTGTTGTATAATATATTGCTAGTTAATGTCGATGCATTTCAAGTTAGATGAAGCTGTATGAAACCACATAATGATTAGTTCTTTTGACATGCACGTATTAGGAAATATTACACATGCAGTCCGCAATGAATTTGGCAATAACGAAATAAAAGCCTGTATGATAGATAATTAATAAAATTGACTTATTGACCCCAGACCCGGGACATTAGATAGTAAACAGTCAGAATGAAAATAGTCATGATATCATTCGGAATGTGTAGCATTCTAGTGCAGTTTATTATTTTCCAGTACTTGTAAATCATCGATTAATTGGATTTCATTTAGTCGAGATAATATCTTAACATTGAATGCGGGCGCGATTTTCATAATTACTACTAGTTTAAACGTAGATCCGTAATGATTTAATTCTCTCTTAATAAAATAACTTTTAACAATTTTTTCGGTTGAGTCATATATTCATCGTGGGTATTCCTTTTAAAATCATTAGGACGCCGACGGCGACTCGAGATGAGAATAGGAATGTTGTTGATTTCCGATTTATTTATCTTATTTGATCATCTCCGTCTATCATTCTTGGAACATTAGGTATGTCAGTATGGGTTCCATTTCGCGAAAAATATACTGCATCATTATCAGCTGATGTATGGATTGCAATTTTAATCTCATCGAATTTTTGATTATATCCATGTCTCAACTCTTCAATCGCTATCTACCCAAAATAGGAGGTAAAGGATATGCCAAAAAATATTGGAATAGTTTAGCGAATTTCCGATCTATGTAGGTCAACTTTGCATAGGTTGTGGAGTTAGCAGCCAGACGGTTCAAATTCATCACTGCTAGTATAATATTGCTTTGTATATCCTGCTCTATGTTTAATATTGTATTTAAATGCAGAAAGCCCCGATAACATTAACACAACAATAATCTCTTGATCTCTCAATCAATCAACATCACACAATTATAATCAAATTCTCACTCATCAAACCAATTTCTATTAGCATTCACGAAATCAAGTTGCAATCGCGGTGTGCCACAGGGGACAATGTTTGGACACGCGCTCCGGCCGCGCGACAGCGACAATGAGTCGCGTCTCGATCGCGCGATTAGATCGTATCGCTGCGCACGCGCCGAGCTCCGGTTTAGATTGGACCGTGAAATTAAAAGCGATTTATAGTTGTGCTTAATGGTTCTACGGATTAATTGTTAGGAACGTTGTTTAATGTAGGATTATTTATTTAAGTGGGTATTGAGTGGGATTTGTGTGGAATGATTGAATTTGATGTGGCTATTTATGTAGATGATTGCAGTAATTAAGGTATATTAGTATCGCTTTTGGGTGGTACTTTTGCAGTTCGGAACTAAAGAGAGAGAGCTCAATTCGATTGCTGTTAACAGTTTCCATGTGAGAGAGATTTTGAATGACGAAATTCAACTATATTGGAATACGTTAATTTTCAATAAATAAGTATGTTTTGTCGGTAGAATAAATTACTATTTCTAAACACAACTTAAGTACCACGCCACAAACATAAATACCATTCAAGGTAATATCACAATCAAGCCTACAATTCAACTTGAATATTTTTCTATTCACCACAAGAATGACAACATGATGCTGTTCGATTGTGCGGTACATACCTATGTACTCTTGACTTGACAGTCTAAGATACCGTCAATTCGGGTCTTTATCTCAACACCCATCTTGAGCTCTATTGACTATTTGAGCTGTTCAAATTCTGAAGGGTCCTTACAACATGAATTAAGAGATAACAGATGTTATTATTAGTGACCGACCGAAGCTTCGTTTTCGTTTTCGGATGTTTTCGGCCACAAACTAGCCGAAGCTTCGGCCAAACTGAAAATCAGAAGTTCGCGTGTCATTCGGCCTACTTCGTGAAGCTCCGATTAACAGGTGAATCTATACAATAAGAAATACACGAAATGTTGTATCCTCTAATGGAATAATCGTGTTTTATTTCTTATAAAGCCTATACATTAGCTCTTTCTCTCCCTAGGTGTAAAAAAAAACAAACAAGATTACAGTGTACAGCGGATTTTTTTTTAAATGTTTAAATCATTTTCGTTTTCGGCTCCGTTTTCGGCCTAAAATAAGACTAAAGCCGAAGCTTCTTTTTCGTTTTTGTCTCAAAATCCATTTTGGTCAGACACTAGTTATTATATACAGAGTTTTAACTTGTGCTGTTTGTATTTGTCTCTTAGATGTAATATCTACTTGCTTGGCTTATATAATTGTTTTTCTCTACACAGCAAAACTGGGATCATTGAAATCTACTGCTATTTTGGCTCATTTCATGTTAGTTTTACCTTCTAAACCAAACGTTGTCCTGCAGATAACTGGTTATAAATAGAGCCACAAGCCAATCAATCTGCCTAGCCTTTTTCCAACTATGTTTGGGGTCGGCTTCCAGTCTAACCGGATGCAGCTGAATACCAGTATTTTACATGGAGCGATTGCCTATCTGACCTCCACAACCCAGTAACTGGGTACACAGTAACGATACCCCTTGGTAGGACTGGTGTCGGACTTTTGGGCTTCTGACGACTCGTATCGACTGTCATAGCTCCACGAATGACAGCCGAGACCAACGGTTTAACGTGCTTTCCGAGGCACGGAGGAGTCTCGGTATGTAAAGATGGTCACCCATCCTGGCAAGCGTGCGGCTGTTACTACTTAGCCACGAGCTCCTTTTAAAGAGCTCCTAGAGCTACAGTTATTTAATAGTATAATAACTAAGTAGTGAAATAAAAGCCCTCTTCCCCTCTCCTACTTTTACTGTGCCCGACAGCGGTCCACAATTATCATATTTTTGTAAAACCTACCACACAATTTCACATGTGGAAGCAATAAATATATTGAGTATTGAAATCATAGCGTTTATGCCCAAGAGTATTTGGTCGAAGCATTCTTAAATGAAAATGAATGCTAGATTTCCGCGTAGGCGTAAAATAAAATATGTTTACTTAGATATTCGGACAAATAAACAAGTTAGTCTTAGAATTAGTCAGACAATGTTAAATTCAGGTATCACCTAATTTGCATATAATTTAAATAGATTTCAAATTATTACCAAGATCAAGACATTAGGTTGTCCACACCAATTATTCAATCAAGATTGAAATGCTCCAACATTTGAATATTATTAAGACAAGAAAAACACAATAGTAAGACAGAAGATAATAAGACGAAACTGTGATCAGTCATATCTGTAAGTAATGTGGGAATGAAAGCAAGCCTTTGTGAGTCCACAGCTGCACGGACAAATAAATCATATTGGTAAATAATGCTTTATCTAAATTAGGACAGACGCTTGCTCAGATTGTAATTAGCTTCGATAAACAATTAGGGAATGTTGTGAAGCATTCGATTTATTTATGTATTTTGTGATTTGATCTTACAATGAAGATGTAAGTAGTTTTTATTAGGTCTGTAAAGGGTGAAATTTAATTCGTTTGCATCCTCTTAAGGGGTCATTGTACTCATCATTATGAACAACTTTCACTATGGGACCAACCCTGAAATGACAGAAAAAAAAACAGTGGCACTCCGGGAGTGCCGACAGAAGTGAAAACTTGAACGAAATCGCTTTGGTGGAAGAAAAATACTTGTATAGAACATTGGTCCGTAACCTTATCTAAATAATGAGCAAAACTGCGTTTAAAAAGCTCGTCAAAATGTAGGGAACAGCAGATTTTTTTTTAAGAGGATGCAAACGAATTAAATTTTACATTGTATGTGTATCTAAATAGTATTTTATTTGATTGCTGCAGGCTGCAGAGGTGTTGTTGTTAAACGCCATGTACAGAGTGTTAGGGTCAACGAGGGACATTCTATACATATGGTTCATTTTCATGAGCACTTCACTCCCTTAAAGTAAGTGCCTTATTTAACCTAACACACTGTAAAAGTAAATAAACCCTGAATTACTGGCAGAACTTTTAATAGAGCTTTCGACCAGTTACGTAAACCTGACTGCGAAAACGCATCACAGTGATTGCGAAACTTTAATGGAAACTATTAAACAGCCAATAAATACAAACCAGACGCACTCAAACCAAACAACACTTTCTAAAACCTTTTAAAATCCAGCCCAGATTAAGGCCTCGCACACAGAATAGGGCCACATTAGGCACACATAACGCCCCTCATACACTACAGTGGAACAAGCCTCCCGTTCTATAATGGTCGTATAATGGTGACAGCGCTATTAGGCGGTCGTTGATTTGCGACGGAGGTCCCGCTCTCGTTTGGCATAAACGACTCAGGTGGGCCTTATTAGGGTCGCAAATATGCGAGCACAAGGTCTGTTGTCAGGATGGCAGTCATTGGAAGTATCATGAGTTAATAGTCATATTAAACAGAGATTTCTGTGAAGTAGCGAACATGTACGGAGACACCCACACATGGTATAACCCTAGAGCTTACTTGAGTCTGTTGAAATCACCATGACAATTTTATTTCAAGTGAATAATGCTTGGATTTAGCTTATTTTAGAGTTCTGTATGTTTAACATCCTGCAAAAGACAGGCTATAATAATAATAAACACACTTATTAAATTGTTAACGTATGAAGATGATTTTGAACGAACCACACGCGATCTTGAATCGTGTCAACGCACTTTTAACTTTTAAAGAAGAAACACCATCGTTATAGAAACTGAAAGTGAAGATATCACTATCAATGTAGACGTATACAATGGAGTGAACAATGTTGGTAACATTACATGAGTTCAACAATTATAAACAAAAGAAGATCAAATAAGTAATTGACTGATGGATGTATGAAACGTTGATGATTTTGCACAGGAGCCAAACAAGAAACATTACAGTTGTTGTTATACAACAAGCAACAAGCAGCAAGTCTGAGAGATATTTCTCGATGGCATGTGAACCCCAGTCGGAGGGCCATGGGCGGCTTTAAAACTCTGACACCAGGTTAGTCACTAACCACGCGAAAAGAAGGAGAAGACTTGTTGCTATACACAATTACTGAAACATGGGTGCACTCACTGGACAGGTCCATTCAAATTTGTGTGGTTCTTTCCTCAAAAATCTATTCTGAAACACTAACCTACATGGGCCTCACAAGATCAGGCCAAGATAATGTCTGAACGTTAAAAGAGACTGTGGCCTTATTTAGTCTCTTTTGACGTCTATAAAAGTGTTATTTACAACCAATTTGTAGAACAAAATGTCATTTATCATTTGAACAGGATTAAGCATTGAAAATCAAAATTAACATCGCAAACCGAGAACCAAGTCCAAACTAAATCAAACCGAAGGCTACAAAGCCTGAATCACTTGACATTTAAGCAAAATAAGCCCAGTTAACCGCACGTGTGTTACTCGCAGAATAGAAAATATATTAGCGGCATGCGTTTACGAAAATTTATGAATACTAAATACCGCAACGACTAACAAGATCCAGTTTGGCAATTTATCAACGTCCAGCCACTCAATTGTGCGAGATTGGCTACTTTCGAGTTTATCAGTTATCTTGCTTAAGGTTTGAGGGGATTTATAAACAGAAGGTATTACGGCGACCAGCTGTCTGGCCGGCAATGATTTAAAAGCTGTAGAAATTGCGGCTCATTGAAATAAACGTTGCGAGGTGATTTATGAAATTTTTAGTTTATTTTGACAGCGTTTATCCGGGTATTGTTGGAGAATTTATGTTCTTATAAATAGTACATTTATTGGGAGAAAAAGGTGTGTCAAGATCTTAGTAGATAGAGTTATAGATGTTGTATCTTAATGGAATCTTATATCGTGGATCTCGGAGCCTGAAAATGGAAAGTGACCTGAGGTGTTTCGATAAGTATAAATCCTCAAATTAATAGGATAAACTCCATGTTAAGACGCAGATATATGCCAGTGACCTTGGCTGGTTAGCTTGCGTGTTCTGTACGTCCAGCCAGTAACAGGACTTGCTCATTAAGGAGCGCTGTTCCAAATTAGACGCTTTATTAATTTATTATACATAAAACTGTAGCGGTTACACCGCCACATACGAACTACGCATCATAGACATGACGTCACACAAATCCTGCATCGCGCAATTAGAGTTTACCGAGCCATCGACATAGATACAAGATTTCAACTTCAAACCGTTGGGCAGTTGCCTGCCAGACACAACACTCGTCTGGTCGGAGGATCCTCCCTTTTCTATGGTGGATGAGTGAATTTTACACCCTGTTCCTCATACCACTAAATTGGTGACCCCGAGTATGAACGTCAACGCAGCCTTCGTGCAATTACTTCGGCGTGACGTCATCGTCATCATCATCATCACTCCCGCAAGCTTTCGTGAGGGGAATCAACGCAAGCAGCCTTATCACCCCGACTCACTGGGGAATCAACGCAATCACCTCAATCACCCCGACTCACTGGGGAATCACCACAGACAGTTCCGACTCACCGCGAACTATGTGGTACCCGGTTCCGACTCACTGGACCCACCGCTGGCACTGTGTGAAGCATCGCAAGATTCAGCCCACTATCGACCTCCGGTCTCCGGAGGGGAGTGATGTAGCGGTTACACCGCCACATACGAACTACGCATCATAGACATGACGTCACACAAATCCTGCATCGCGCAATTAGAGTTTACCGAGCGATCGACATAGATACAAGATTTCAACTTCAACCCGTTGGGCAGTTGCCCGCCAGACACAACACCCGTCTGGGCGGAGGATCCTCCCTTTTCTATGGTGGATGAGTGAACTTTACACCCTGTTCGTCATACTACTAAAAACAAAAGGTATTTTAATAAAACAAGTTTACTAAAAGATCAATAATTAAATTATCTATAAAATTATGAAAGTTTGAGAAAAATACGCTTGATAGATTTTGCGTGATTCTCAGTTTTTTTTCCGCGTTAGACATAACTTTACAAATTAATTTCACTACGTAATATAAACATAATCTAAAATATTCCTATATTAAATTATTAAGAAAATGCTTTAATTTAACATATATTTTTTCCAAATCATTAACGTTACTCGTTTCGACGTAATCTTCAGTATAAAATCATTAAAAGTCGGTTAACGTCGCCTTAACCTTCCACAATGATTCCTTGACCTCTATCTACGTTACAAAAGTAAGGATCTTCAGTGCACGTAACGCTGATTACAAACAATTTAATAATCTAAGACTAGATCCGTTTCATACATATTCATACACACGAGGACTTAGATCAATGATATGCATCAGCGAAACTGTCGTCATTACGCCGGCAATGTACCACGGAGGTTGTAGTAAATCAGCTTAGCCCAAATAGGAAAATACCATAAGATCCAGCCAAGTAATCTAGTAATGCAGTCTTAATATATGACTATGGGCATACCCAGGCAGCTTTTAGCTAGATTTTAAAAAGCCCTGCTGATTTTCCCACGGATGCTGAGCCTTTGTTGTTAGGCATGTGCCGCAGGTCAAGAATTTTATCGATAAACTTCAATCTCTTGCAGAATTTTTTGGAAGTGTCATGTGCGCTTTCTTTGAATACTAATGCGACAGAATTGTTAGCGTCCCATTATAAAGTAGGAATTATACTGTTTATCTAGTATCGTATTCAAGTGACTGAACTCGTTATCTACTAGTTGACTCACTTTGACACTATGTTTTGCATATCTGATAACAGGGTAGCGATTTAATTTCCATTTTCTGTACTAAGTGGGCGTGGACACATAAAAACGTTTTAGAATTCATAATTCTGTCACTCTATTCCACATTACAAGCGGCAATAGTTAAATTGATGCATTATAGCAGGGCAGTAGTGCGTTTTATCGATACTCGATAATAGTAAACATGTCGTATCGACAGTACTTGGCTACCGTTTGCAAAACGTGACCGCCCGCGACAAACGGCGCGCGTGACGTTTCCGAACGCAGCCCGATATGTCGCCGATACGAGGTACATCACTACACACCACTATAACCTTTATTACAGAAGCCGTAACAGACATATTCCTTTACTCAAAAGTCACGTCAGAAATTTTTCCTACGTATTATTTAAAGTTGATATAAAGTTTATGTTAAAAGCGTTAGTACAGCAATTTTCATGCTTTACGTGTTACGGAACTTGCGCTAATGGAGTAAAGCTTAGTTTGGTTCTAATAATCTTTATCAAAATTTTTACTTTAATATACAAAAGATACTACCTAAAAGTCCTCTTTAGCACTGAGTTTTTATTAAAACAAACCTAATTAGCTTTCTTGTAGTTTCTAATTTGGGATACTTTCATTTGAAATAATTCAACTTGTATCTTATGACTATCGCCCGGTTCCTGAATTCTGAGATACCTTAACCGGATTTTATCTATTTGATTCTGCTATTGGTTCGATATCTTGACACATTGCGATTTTGAACACTCCGTCATAAAATTAAATTCTATGAATTGATAACTTTGTCGAATCAATAACCATTGAGAGATTATCTGAGGACCTCAGGAACTGGGTATTAGTCAGTATTTCAACACTGGGTGTTGTTATTAAAAAAAACAAAATATATTAAAATAATTATTAATAATCTTTTATTTCATTAGAATACTTATAAATTACATTTTTAAATATTAGAATATAAAAATATAGAATGAAATTATAATAATTATTATAATTTTTTTAATGATTTTTATAAAAATATTTAAAAATGTATTTAATTTGTAAAAAAAATAATAAATGAATTATTATAATTTTATTAAAATATTAACTATAATTTTATTAAAATATTTATTAATAATAATTTGTATTGTTGTTTGTTTATGATCCACCAGATCAAACTGTCAAAAATCTGTCCCCCTTGCCTGATGTGCAAGTATAGAAATCGATATTAGCAGAAGGTTGAATATTTCAAACAAAGATAGTCAAGAAAACACTCTTCTCTCTTTTTAGACATTTACTAAACACTAACAAATGAACTGCACTCATAACACATTATTTCTCGTATTTATTAGACGCAAAACATACAATTTCAGCGTCAAATCATACAGTGTCACAAGTATCTCAATTCCAAACAGTCGTATTCTATTCAGGTTACGATCTCCGATAGTGCGGTTGTTGAATAAACTTCACACGTAAAGAACTCAGAAGGTTCGTCACAAAAATGGTAGTGGTTGACATCGAGGACTGGAAGACCGCATTGCGATACTCTAGACAATGATCCTGCCTTGTTACTTCGCAAGTCTTTTGGTCAATCAAAATCAAAATATTTTATTTCACATAAACCTACATGGACACTTCTTATGAAACGTCAGAAACTAGTACACGGTTCCAATTAAATAAATAAATTCTTTATTGCCATAAAAAGGTTACAGAAACATTTGAGACCCTGGCTCCAGAGCTAGGCTTACCTAGCTCTGGAGCCAGGGTCTCAAATTTTTCTGTTTCTGTAGAAGTCACTGTTAGCAAGTATATAAAGCAAAGGATGATTATCTTATTTAAAGTTAACTTTAAATTAGAAAAATTAATTATAATTAAAGCAAATAAAATATTCTCATTAAATTAAAATAAAATTAGAATAAATTTGGATTAATACAAAATCAGGAACAAAAATTAATAAAATAAAATAAGGACAAAAACAAATGATTAAAGTTAGGATTAAACTAAATTAAATAAAAAATAAGGGGAACTGGTAGACGTGTGTGTGTGAGGGTGTGTGTATTTGTGTGTGAATACCAATGATTTGTGTTCTAATTTATTTAGGTTGATTGCAGTAAGTTTTCAGTTGCGTTGTAGTCCTGTGTCAGTAGCCAGATCTTTAGATCTGGAATTGGTCGCTTCCTATGGAGAAAAGCCGACAAGAAAGTCCACGGGTGGATTGGAAATATTATTCCTGCTTGAATTTGGCCAAGCAGACGGGACCAAAACAGCGTCAGGTAATACAGCTCAATCATACGGCCTGACTAAGATTATGTCTGGACTTTAAAAGAGACTGCGACCTCTGAGTTTGTTTCGGCCTTTCTTCTCAGAGTAGTCAGATAGGAAACGCCGAACTCATCTAGATTTTTTTAATATGACGTGTAAAAGTGATTCTGATATCCTATTTCGTCGAACCATTGTTACCATTGGCTGGTAGCAGCAATGGACTGCCATAAACTGATGATGATAACAACTATCGAAACATCAATTCAACTGAAGGAGGATTTGTAAATAGAGCATTTGAAGTGAGCCTTCTTATTTTAAGTTTACTGGCAACATTCCCCTCGTATACCCTGCAACAGGCGGGTGACAACCGCCGACAAGCATGATGACTAACAGACTAACAAAGAGACAATCGCACTGAGCCCGGTCTATCTGATGGTGAGCCACCTGGGATGAAATACTAAGTGTTTGTTGGATCAAGTCATCGTTGTAAAGAGGAGTTGTAGACCTGTAGGTTGTCTTTCTGACCTGCATTTGGTTGAATAGGTGATGAAATGATAACAAGGGCAATTAACTTTATATAACTAATTTATTTAATAGGAATGTATCGGATAATGTTAGCACACTTGATAGATAAAAAACAAGAGAGCGCCCCATACATTCTTGACAAGTGACATGACTATATGTCAGATCGCTTTACAAATTGGTGCAGGGTCCATACTTTCATCAATAGAAAGAAATGAAAAAAAAGATTTTTTTTTTACTTGGGCCTTTTTTTTAGGAAACATAAGTTCGTCTCCTATCAAGGAAAGTTTTCATTTCTAGCGACCACCCACTGCTTCGCATGGTTTTTATAACTTGAAAATATCGAGATTTTTTTATTATAATGTAAGTTTAATAATAATTTATACCTTGAAAACCGCATTAAAATCCGTTGCGTAGTTTGGAAGAACTATCACACAGACAGACACGGAAAGTGGCTTTAATTTATATATTTATAGGTATAGGTTTAAGCACATAATATTATTAGTACCTGGGCGACCGAGCTTTGCTCTGGTGAAAATAGAGAATGCTCATTTAATAGTATAGGATAGTGGTACCTACTAATTCCATACTGCCATAATAGTAGGTACTTACTAATTCCATGCTGCCAAGATCATTATTCTAATGTCAATAATGTCATGTCATTATTCATTATCTTGTTCTAAATTTGGGCGACCGAGCTCTGCTCGGGTGAAAATACGGAGAAAACGAATGTTCCCAGATATGAGACCTAGCTAGATCGATTTTTCGCCCCCATAAACCACTATATTGCAACCTTCATCGAAATCGTTAGAGTCGATTTCGAGAACGTGAGTAGAAATCTATATACAAACAAATAAATATAAATTCAATTTTTTATAGTATAGAATGTAGGAATGTATAGACAGAGGCGGAATTTTAGTCGAGCTTTCGGTGATACACAAGAAACAATGGTAGGTGCACTTTTGATTGCGACAACTTAATAGCTTCGTAAGGATTTCTTGGACAGGAGGTTTCAAGACCAACTTAGAAATCTGAATCTGGTCAATAACCCGGTAATTTAAACACATCGTAGAATTACTTACTGCCTCAAAGGTCTTGTTCACTCCGTAAGTAAATAAGACGGCAGTAACTTCAATATAACCAGGTGATTCAAGGAAACAGTAAAATATTCTCACATATATTCCTTAGAGGCAATCAATTTACATCAATCAATCAATGAGTTTACCTAAGTTATTTCCATTTAATTCGAAACACGATCACTATTCACTGTGATGGGCGGGTTAGTACCCCATCCACTTCAACTTTCTGTAGCTTCAATCTACGTCACTCGAGGATTTATCAGGGGCTCGGAAATCAGCCAGAGTCATCGATAGACCGAGGCAGTGTTTGTGAGCCCATTAAGAGCTTAAGAATTTGAGAATATAAGACATTTTCGGGGACAATTATGTATTATGGTATTTTCAATAAATTCTTGTTGACTGTTTTTTTTTTTTAGGTAGGGATTCTCGTAGTTGACCTCTGAGATCATGACTACTTAACCGGGCTTTACTGTGGGTGCCTTAAGCTACTACACTTAAAACCTCCAGCCAGGGGTTATTCAACTATGCTGATTAAAACTAGGTGAACGCTCGCTAAAGGCACCCCCTGTGGGGTACGAACCTCGGCTTAGGGCGTTAGCCGGATATCAAGGATGGGACGGGCTAGATCAAAGTTTTGATCATGATTCTTGTCGACTGTAACATTTGTTTTATTAAGGTGACTATAACCGACTTTTAATGATTTTATATTGAAGATCACGTCAAAAGGATTAATGTTAATGATTTGGAAAAAATATATGTTAAATAAGAGGATTTTCTTAATAACTTAATATAGGAATATTATATATTATGTTTATATTAAATAGTGAAATTAATTTGTAAAGTTATGTCTAACGCGGATAAAAACTGAGAATCACGCAAAATCTATCAAGCGTATTTTTCTGAAACCTTCACCATTTTAAAGATAATTTAATAACTGATCTTTTAGTATACGTGTTTTATTAAAATACCTTTTATTCTTTGTATAATAAATTAATAATGCGTCTGATTTGGGACAGCGCTCCTTGATGGGCGAGTCCTACGGATATCTATGGGCTGGACGTACGACGCGTTGCGTGAGCTCAGTACAGAACAGGCAAGCTAACCACTCAAGGTCACTGGCATATATCTGCATTTTAATTCTGAATAATGGATGCGTGGACTTCACTAATTCAATTTAAAAAAATTAATAAAAATGTTTCATTGACATAAAAAAGTTGTTACATTTTAATTTGAAGCCCTGACTCCTGAGCTATGTGAGACCTGTGTTACAGGAATCAGAATTTGCAGAAGCAGAAAATGTAAATAGACTCGAATAAAACATTTTTTGGAGAACGTTACCTTTCAACGTAATACGTTATTAGTATGTGATAACATGGACCAAATATTATAAACATGTGATAGACAATCCTGAGTGTGATAAAGTTGATCCTTATAATTATTATAACTTCAAATCCAGGCATATTGTAAAGGAGTCGTTCAAAACATTGCATTTTCGGATAAATCGCTAGTCTCAATGCCCAACCATTAAGACTTATGACCGCATTTACTCAGTACTACGCGTTTCGCGGATCCGCGTAGGTCCAATTATCCGCCGAATCGACTGTGTACTCGCGGTAACCCCCATTCATATCCGCAGCCCCATTCAATTTAGGACGTGCTGCCATTTAAGGAACGTTCTATTTTAAAAGGCAACTCCTATTGGTCTAAAATTAAAAGCCTGATTATGTAATAAAGTCTTGTGAAGCTGGAAATAATGAATCTAAGTATGCCTTTGCGGTTAACTGCAGGAAGAACTTTCCATTTTTTCTGCTTTATAATATTTATAAAAATGGTTATTGTGGGTCATTCTTAGAAGATAGACATATGCCATCGCGGACTTTTTTGTTGAACTTTTTAAGATGAACAATACCGTAGAACATAAATCTGATGTATCTTTTCGGGTTAACGCAGCGCACGCCAGTAAAGCTCCCAGTCGCGGCATGATTTTTTCCGACTTCTTCAACAATAATCGTCATACTTCAGGCAATTTACACAAAACCTTAATGAATTATACACTAAAACCTTCCGCATGAATCACTCTATTGTGAAAACCGTTTGAAAATCCGTTCGGTAGTTTTTGAGTTTATCGCGTTCAGACAGACAGACAGACAGACGCGGCGGGGGACTTTGTTTTATAATATGTAAGGATTTTCGTACCTGAACAAAAACTTGCGTACTCCACCAAAGTACACTCAAAATCAGTCCCCAACTCGACCACACAATTATTAGAATGGCCTTAAACCGGTCCAAGTACATGAACAGTAGGCTATACTGCCACCAAGTGATACTGTCAATTATCTGCTCGTTAGCCCTGATCGATCCTCGCCGTGTGTTGAAGAGTCGTAAGTCAGCCGTCTAATGTGTCAGGCCAGGTCAGTCGAATGGCCCAGATCTAGCCATTAGTAAATTAAGAGCTGATGGGAGATAGGCTCTGAGATATGTTTTGTTTGCTTGAATATTTTGAGTTGGGTTGGTTTTAATTAGATTATATTATAGTTTTAGTTAATAGTTTTAATATATCACCTATAACAGTTTAAGGGTACCACAGTATCCGTATAGCCACAAAACTCACCATAAAGAAAAAAAATACAGCAATAACATAACATCACGCCTTGTTTCCCCGAAGGGTTGTGCAGAGGTGTCCCTGTAGCAGGTACACCCACATTTCGCCAGTTATGTTTAAGCCCCAAGTAATAGGGGGCGAGCCTATTGCCATCAACAGGGCACAAATCCAGACTCCGGGCTGCTACTGAGAAATTTCAGATAGAAAAACCCAATAACACTTTGCCCGATCCGGGAATCGAACCCAGGACCTCATGTTCAGCAGTAGTATTTGCGACCACTAGACCAACAAAGCAGTTAACAGTAATAAGTACTTTAATAAATGATCTGCTCCGATAAGCTAACCGGAACCTATCCGGATGTGGTGAAACACCAGTTCAACCCGGGCGATTCAAATCAAGGTTAAATCGACGTTTGATCCTTCTGACACCACCCAAAGTTTCCAGGTCAAGTTGAAGCTACATACTTAGGTGTATCTAATAAGAATTTCATTCGGATAAATTGGAACAAGAATAATGGTGCCGATTTCCTTGTTCACAAACTAATCTAAATTTAAGTTCAGTGCATCTTTTTCTTTCTATTTCATTAAGAAAAGGACAGAAGATACATTTTAGTTTAGTCCTGTCAAATTAATCAGCGCTTGACGTAAATTGACGTAATTTTAGTGGGCAAGTTTTTAATCACGTCTAAACTTGTATGGAGAAGTGACAGGCGCTGATTAATTTGACAGGACTAAACTAAAATTTATCTTCTGTCCTTTTCTTAATTAAATAGAAAGAAAAAGATGCACTGAACTTAAATTTAGATTAGTTTGTGAACAAGGAAATCGGCACCATTGTCTACCGAATCTGCTACTTGCTCTGTATTCAGACATCCAATAGGACGTCTCAGAATTTAGATGACAGATTTTTTCCATCAGCGCCATTTTGAGCAACTTTTAAAAATAGAACCTTACCTTTTGCTTGAGGAAGGACAAATCCCTTACTGGCACTGTCCTTTTGCTGACTTTGATCTCAGACTGCAGCACTTCCATGGTGGATATCTCTTGGAAGCCATACTCTTGAAGAGCCAGGCATGTCCGCTGAACTTGCTCGATGCATGGAGAGAATGAGCAGAATCTGCCACCTGTAATTGGAACATTAATCATTAAACAATAAGGTTTATTTTGTATCGTATCTGCGTTTTTAGGGGGGCTCAACATTTTTGGTGTGTATGACAATAATATTCTACATATTTGGGGGTTGTGATTACAGAATTCATTTAGTTTTCAAGATCCGGGCATTAATAATGTTGTACGGCTTTGAGGTTTATCTTATGGTAGCGTTCTGGGTTAGTTAAGAAATAATTACTCGATTTTATTATTTGCTTTGAATGAAGTTTGAGTTTAGAAAGCAAAAAAAAATTATTCAGACACATCGTAACTTTAAATATACCAATGACCTATAACGGTTCATTTTCAATAGTGCATCGTTGATTTAAGATATCAATGACGAAGTCGCATCGTACGCCACATTATCGAACATCTCCGTATTGTGTTAACTTGTATCACAATGGTAGGACTCGATAATGTCCAGAGGGATCCCTCGCTCCACGTCAGGACCCGTTCGGGCTTATAACAATGTTTGAAACGGAGCAGGGGCGATCGACCTCGCTATTACACAATCCAAATAAAACCAAGACGTCTTACCACTTCATAATGCGCGCGCGCACGTAAAAAAGATCCAGACATAACAAAATGTCGACAGATGTTTTCATTCCCATGTGATAGATACGAGATGACCGGCTCGAGACTAAGATAATGTACCCTTTTTGTTACCGCGATACCGTTTTGAAATTTTTACAAGTCCAAAATGCTCAGGAAGAGACACATCGTCTTTTATGTGGCCCGCTTACTCTTATCTGTCAAATCTTATCGACCAATAAGGACAGCGGACGTCACTCACTCTGCCAATCTGAGCGGCGCGGGCGCTTCACTGCGGGGGGCGAATTTAAAATTGTTCCATTTTTAAAATGTGTATCGCGTGCCTGGATGGTATAACCCGCGCTCTATTAACATAATGTTGTTTGAGACGCTTAGTGGTACGTAATGAAGCCATTATAGAGGATAATCTTCGAGCCTTGACACACTACGCCACAGTGTGTGGAATGGAAAAATAGAAATAGTTTACATCGTTGAAGCTTTAAATATTCCAAGCCTTTAAACAGTATTCATTTGAAGTACATAACAAATAATTAAGTAAGTTACAAGTAAGTCGTAAGTAAGTAAGTATTAATAAGTCTGAAGTTGCCAATCGCCTTGAACAAGGCTGGTTATCAATGCTCGTGCCTTCTTTGTATGAGAAGAGGCTTTGCCCTGTAGTGGGACAGTTAAACGCTGGTGTTACGAGTATTATCCTATACTATTAAACGAGCAATATTTGGATACATATTTGTAATCACGTTCTCGAAAACGGCTCTAACGATTTCGAAGAAAGTTGCAATATAGGGGTTTACGGAGGCAAAAATCAATCTAGCTAGGTCTCCTATCTGGGAAAACTCGTTTTCTCCGTATTTTCACCGGACCAGAGCTCGGTCGCCCAAGGTGTAGAGCAAGATAATGAGCAGCATGGAATTAGTATGAACTATCCTATACTATTAAATGAGCATTCTCTATTTTCACAGGTACTTTTAAAATACAATTTCACGTGCAATAACTCCAAACTACGTGCCATGACAAAAAAGACATTTGAAAATAAGGAAAGGTAAACGTCTGTCAAAAAATAAGATCTTTCACACGCTCTAACACTGATACAAATCACATAATATTTTCGCAACATTTTTACTTTCAACATTTTTGTGGCGCAGTCTGCAAACTGTCACTGCAAAGGTTCCTAGCTGAGATCGTATAGGTGATGAAATATGTAATACACTATCTTAATGCATCGCGAGTCACGTAGTGGCTTCGACTCGACTCGACTCGACTCGATTCGATAGCGAGAGGGCCGAGTATCGAGTTATCTTAGTTACATGATTCCAAGTGTTCAATTAAAGTTAATTAATCACTGATGACGATTTGATTAGTTGTTTGTAGATAAATGAAGGCTGTTTATCTTATTAGTATTTAGTGGGCATTTGAAAGTTAATGTCTTCTAAGATTTCGTTGGTAGGGTTGTCAGGATTTCAGTTTTATCGTGGGAAATGTTAGAGATCGTATTGAGATTTATTGGAAAATAACTTTACGCTCGTTAACCTTTTTACTGCACCTGGCACCTGGGAAACCTAGATCTTTCGAATATTTGTCGTAACACTGGCTGCCCTTTATTTAAGTGAACTTTTATGGTCCTTTTGTGAGAAATTCTAATTCACCTTCAGAAGTCGTAAGATCAACTTTTGAACATTTTGAAACGAAAATAATTCCGACTCATTTTTAGGTTTAGCACCAGATTAGAAGCAATTAGCTGACAAGTCAATGAAACAAACGTTGGACAATGTTAAACGACATAAGGGTATTGAACAAAAATAAAAAAATAGGACAGAAAGAAACCGGCCAAGTGCAAGGCAGACTCGCACACGAAGGGTTCCGTATCCGTAAAACGCCAAAAAAACACATTTCCTGCAAACATAATAAGTTAAATATAATAATTAATTATAATATTAAATTTTTGCTGCAATAGAAATACACAATCTGTCAAAATTTCAACTGTCTACCTATTACGGTTCATGAGATACAGCCCGCTGACAGACAGACTGACGGACAGACAGCGGAGGCTTAGTTAGTAATAGGGGTTCCGTTTCGACCCCTCCGTTTCGTACGGAACCCAAAAAACGCATATCAAAATAATTATAGCTATAACACAGTTAAATCTAAACACGATACAAAACAGCCATACACCAAGTGTATGCCTGTCTATGTACGGTACAGCAAAGTAAAGGGTGAAGTGAACACAGCCGTTAGTCATCCTCGGTGCGCTTGCGCAGTCTGTGGGTCAGGGCACAGGAATGTCGCCTAATTGACAGATTGCTGAGGACGGGCTTGTCACTGCTATTTAATAACACCGCTGCTTTAGTAATTGTTTAGCTATTTAGAATTTTGGCAGCAATTTTGGTGGTATTGCGAATTTTGGATTTTGGAATGACATAGTTTGCGGGTTTGGGCAATAAATTATGTCGATAGCGAATAATGAAAAGAAGTGTTGATAGTATAGATAACAGATGACCATTTTGAATGAACTTAGAAGAACAGGAAAACTGAAGAAGCGGTAGAAGACAATTTCTCTAGATTTTTCCCATCGTTTTTAGTCAAAATAAAATCCACAATGGTCAGCAAAATTATAAATTTTAATGATTGTCATAATTCGTATAGAGAGCAAAAAGTACGTGGAACCTTTTTTTTTTTTTTTTTTTGGGTGGGAAATTATCAAATAACTTCTCCCGCTCTGGGTGGAGCGGGAGGGCGTGTCAGACTCTTACTGACTAAAACCCACCCGTGTTCCTTCCTATGCCATGTTGCCGGGGGCCACGATTTCCCTATCGGTTTTCTTCGAACCCCCGGTACTCAATACTCAATTCTTCATTGCATTCCATATGTATTACATAGATGGTATAACAAAGTAAAATATCAATATGGACCCTGTCGGGCACAGCAAACTCAAACTCAAAGCATTTATTTCAATTAAACCATTTACAGGCACTTTTGAATTGTCAAGGAATCGGTCAGTCAGAAATAGGTATGAAGCTAGTTGCCCATTCCAAAGCGTAGTAGGTACCTATGGAGAAGAACGGGCAAGAAACTCCACGGACACTCTTTTAAATGAAAAATTGTTACAAAATATTGGTTACATCATTCATGTTGAAATTATACATGTGAGAACAATGTAGAAAGACGTGCACGTTAGAAGCGTCCGTAATAAAAAGATAAAACAAAGAACAATTCAAAAAATTTAAATAAAATAAAAATAAGAATAAGCCCTGGCAGCTAAGAGATGACCAGTCCCAACTGACGGCGCCCGTTCACGAACATGACGTTCAGCAAAATTAGGAGAGAGGAAGAGGGCAACTGTTTTTTTTTAAGTGAGAGCTTTTTTATGCACGTTGAACATTTTTGAGATGGGACTAAACCATTGATTTCACGACACCATATCGACACCTCATTTTTGTAAACGCGATTGTGGTCTTTATTAATATTGCGTTACAGATCAATGTTCTATGAAGTATTTTTACTTTACTGATTTTGTAAACACGATTTTGCTCTTTATTTATATTATGTTACGGATCAATGTTCTATGCAAGTATTTTTACTTTAAATGTTTCGGAAGTATATTTTTTCTTTGTAAACGCGATTGTGCTCTTTACTTAGATAAGGTTACGGACCAATGTTCTACACAAGTATTTTTCTTCTACCAAGGCAATTTTGTTCAAGTTTTCACTTCTGTCGGCACTCCCGGAGTACCACCATTTTTTTTTTGTGTTCGCCTATACTGTTCCCCTGCTGAGCAAAGGCCTCTTCCAAATCCTTCCAAGCATCCTTTTCCAGGTCACCTCCATCCAACCCTTGCGGTACGCGACTAGGTCGTCTCGCCACCTCTTCCTGGGGTTAGATATTAGATGTGTTTAATTGGGTGTATAATTAATGTGTGTACATTTGTGTATGTTGTTTTGGGTGGTAATGTCACATCATCATATGATAACCCTACTAACTACCCTTTACAGTAAATATAAAATTGTAACACCAAAATAGCTAGACAGTTTTGTTTAGCCATTTTGGAGCTAGAATTAGGATAATAGTAGATTGTTATACGAGGGGCTAAAATAACCCATTCCATCGAGGTAGTTTTACTTTCCGAGCTTTAGCGAGGGAGTAAATAGAAACCGAGATATAATGGGTTTTAGCGCCGTGTGTTACATTCTACTTTTCATTACGATAGCGAGAAAATAAAATAATCGAATACAATATTAAATAGTTTATTTTATTAAAAAAATATACAATTTGTTCAATCTGAATTTTTAAGGCAACTTTTTATCCCGGTATGCGGTAGAAAAAGCTAGTCTTACATAAGAATAAAGACTTTTTCGTTTCTGTAGGCTCGTTGGTTACAGACAAAAATTACTTTTTCCCCTAGAGCAAAAAATGCTATTTTTTCCCCGCTCTGGTACGCTGTAATGACGGACTTTTTGAGCAAGAGGAGTAAAAATAAATTTTTAATCAGGCCTCGTAAAACAATGTTAGGCCCTTAGGTCAAGGCATAGTTATGTCACCTAATTGATAAATTGGTGAGGCGGGCTGGCAGTGTCACTGTCGCTTAGTAACGACCCCTTTGTTTCTAAGTAATTGCTGCCCTGAGGCGGTATTAACTAAATAATTATGAAATCTAATCTTATAAGTGACCAATTGGAGGTTCTGATTGGGTTTAAAAGTGTGAAGGTTAATTTCCGTTCCCTTTTTATTGTAGGTTTAAGTGAGTTTTTCTGCTTTTCAAGTTTAGTTAGAATTTGGTTCCTGCTTATACAGGTTGGCCCATGCAATGACTTCCAAAAGAAAAAAAAAATAACCTCTATCCAAAGGTTTTTCAAAACACCCCCATGTATGTTCAGCGATTATTGGAAAATTTTCAACTGTGTTCGATTCTTTTTTTTCTTTCCAAGTCACAAAATGCCTAGCCTTTTCCCAACTATGTTGCTGCAGCTGAATACCAGTATTTTACATGGAGCGACTGCCTATCTGACCTCCAAAACCCAGTAACTGGGTAATACGAAACCTCTTGGTAAGACTGGTTGTCAGACTTTCGGGCTTCTGACGACCCGTAACGACTGTCAAAGATCCACGAAAGACAGCCGGGACCAACGGATTAACGTGCTTTCCGAGGCACGAAGGAGTCTCGGTATGTAGAAATGGTCACCCATCCACGGACCAACCCCGGCAAGCGTAGCTTAACCTGATGGATCGCCCCGTGCGGCTGTTTGTACTTAGCCATAAGCTTCTTTCCAAGTCACATTTTATGAAAATATTCTTTTTGATAAAACATTCTTAAAATATGGTCTACGATCGATAAAAACATTGGACTGTCTTCCAATAAAACTTAGTTCAAGGACTTGTTACGGGAAAGAGTTGTTCCGGATGTTTGTGTATGTGTAATTTGTGGCTGCAGATTCAAATATACAGGGTCATATTAAATTACTGAGCGAAACTTAGCAGACGTATTGGGTATATCTACTCTTTATCGTACATCATACAAAATAATCCAGAACTCCAGCTTAAGAACCATACAACAGAAATAATCACATGGGAAGAGAAAAAAAAAAAAAACAGCAGCACTCTGGGAGTGCCGACAGAAGCGAAAACTTGAAAAAAATCGGCACCGCGGTAATCAACGCGTTGATGTCTTTTACCCCACGGTGTCAGTAAATTGCGTTACAGTGTCGCGAAATCAATGGTTTAGTCCCATCTCAAAAATGCCCAACGCGCCTAAAGATTTTTTCACTTCAAGAACTACTTGTAAAGTATTCGGGACTCTCATAATGCCTCTAACAAGCTTTTATCGTAGCAATTTCCTATATCCCCCTTTTTTGATAAATTATTTTATTTCTGTAAGTAGGTAAGTCTGTAAAACTTTTTTACACATCAATCAAATTTTTTTAAACTAGATGAATTCGGCGTTTTCTATCTGACTACTCTCCGTCGAAACAAACTTAGAGGTCTCTTTAAAGTCCACACATAATCTTGGTCGGATCATATAGATTGGTGTCAGAAATGGTCTTTTGACGATGGAACCACACAGATCGCGTGGACCTGTCCAGTCAGTGCATACACTGTCAAAATTTTTTGGTTAAACAGTCGTTAATAAATTACTTAAGAAAAAGAAAGAAAGAAAAAAAATATTGTGACTCGCACAGGAAATCACAAATTAAAATAAAACACATTCATCAATAAAAACATTAAAAAAAAAACAAATTTAAATTAAAATAAAAGCAGAAAGTCCTGTACTAGGTCAAAAGGCTCCTATCTCAGCATGATGCTGCGACATTTAAAAATAAATATCACAGCGCTGGTATTCATAAGCAACGTTTATAAATAAATTTCATCGAACACTGGGGGTGGCTTAAGCAAAGAATAATAACTGGCACTCAAAATTAAACACAAGACTAAGACAAAATTGATGCACGATGAAGAGACAAAATAGCTTCTATAAACACTGTACTCAATCTAGAGCATTGAAAGCAGCAATTTGTAGTGTCGTAAATACTATAGACAGAGATGTAAAGCGATCTAAATGTCAAGTCTAGAACTGAAGGTATCGACACAAGTCTAATCCAGGCAGACTGCAACAATATGCGTTACGTAACAAGGGCTTTGTGCCATAAGTACCCCCATTCACTGGCTGGTTTAGTGATGCACCATGTTTGGGATATCGATACTCTAAATGTCACACTTGAAATTGTTGATGTGTAAAGCAGATTGAAAAAAAAAACGAGAAATTACAGATATTTAGTCGAATTGTTGACTGCAATGCGTAGCGCGACATATTTTATATTCTACATTTTTCTTTTTATTAAGTATCATAGTTGGTGATACCTTTATTCACATTACAATCTAGCCTATTAGAAGTTAAATATTTATGAATCCCTGTGAATATTCAGGAATTGCAGCGACCGCAACGTCTGGACGAACTTTTGGTTTAATTTACAGTACAAATAATGTAGATATCAGATGCACCCGTTTTTGTGTATAAAATTAACCAATGTATTACGAATTGGGCTGTACGCCCATTGACTGCATTAGGGTGATACTAAAATGTATTATTAATTTTCGATTCTCTCATTATCGATTACACAATCCCATCACTACCCCAGACGATGTAAAGCAACACATCACAATAGCCCCGCGTCGCGTCACTAACAATACTGGACAAGCCATTGATGTATTAGTAAAGATAACGCGGTGAAATCACATGTGTAGCCTGCGCGTACGCGTAATGAGGTCGGCGCAATCCACTCGTGCGCATACCGTATTGTTCTTTCAATGATCCGATTGGAATTAAGCTACGTCGATACTGCGTCGCTTTGTGTTGGGTAATGGTAAATTGTGGTTACATTTTTATGTAATGGAAGACAAAAGAAGCGAAACCAACATTGTTAGCGTCAAGTCTAACTATGTTGCCTAAGATATATTAAGAATATCATCTAATTTCACGTCTTTTTGAAGCATTGCAACATAAACTAGGCTCGCTCAACTTTATTTTTATAACATCAAACACATTATTGCAATTGAAGAGTCCTTTAGCACAGTTTTTGAGGCTGATTCTTACGGATACTCATATATCACAAGCCCTGAAGTTATTATATACTTTTCCAACTACATATTCCATATATTTTTCCAGCAATTTGTACATAGACAAGGTGTTTTGCCCGCGTGCGGCATGGGGCGTCGTCGCCGGGGTGGCCCGCGCATGCGTCGGCCCCGCCCCCGCCCGAGGCTGCGCTCGCGCCGACAACTCGTACTATTATCAACATACCACCTATAAACCCAATGTTGTAATTTAATGTAAACAATCATGGGAAGTGGTAAGGATTGTTCTGTCATGTTTGTTTGCGATATGATATTCATTTATTCTTAACATTGTACGATAAAGCCGTAAAGGCTCTTAAGGTCTCTCCTACTTTTGAGGTTAAGTTGTAATAACTGTAATGATAATGAAACACGTATGTTAAATTATAGATTGCAGTTCGTATTATTATGGCTGAATGATGGTGATTAGAGCATGTAGTTTTGCACATCTACATCTCATCCATGAGTCACCACTTGATTGGTCCAGCCTCAACACTGACAGAACTTGTGAATTAAACAAAATATAATCAAATGCAATTTAAATTTTTAACGACTATTACCGAGAAGGCATCCGATGGCGGATAATGAAATTCCAAGTACGATGCGTTCAATTAATTTAAAAAAACATTCGTTAATTTTATTAATGCGCTCAAGCCTAAATCTACGATCACTGGAAGATGTGATCGCGAACGCCTTCTCATTTTCAAAATTAGCAAATGAATAAAAAACAAAATGTTGGTAACCGCCAACAGAGTGGACAAGATAAAGAAATATACGGAGAGGTGCCTGCGTTCGAGGGTCCAGATAACACCATTAACGCCGGGGAGGCTGGCGAACAAAACAATAGAAAGGGACGCTAATATTGGTTCATTTCCGAAAAAGTGAAATTTTGCAAAGTGAACATCGCAAATTCAACTCTATCTTGAACACCACAAGATACAATACTAAAAGAAGCAGAAAATGACATAAGTCACGAAGCAGTTAAGCAAAACGATGATACAATTGGAGGAGCAAAAGGGACAATACACGATGGTATTGATAGCGAAATGAGTGGAGTAAGTTTTTCTCAGCCACCCAGCCAGCAACATAATTAATGATGTTCGTGTTGGAGACGAATTTATAAATTGGCTTTATTCCGTTTTTAACAAAGGGTGGGACATGTGTGATAGGGCTGATAGCCAATCTACGAGAATGCGACATAATTAGCGATTCGTTTTCAGGATTAATGTGTGATAATATTTGTCTGCGAACATCCAAGAATCAGCTAAGAATAGTTGAACAAAAGAAAGAACACAAATTATTAATTAATGTGATTCTGCTTGTGAATTGCGAAGTTCGTCTTTAGTTTATATATGGCAGAAGGGTGGTAGATACTCCTGGGTACCAGGAGTTAATATGGAACATCGAGATTTAGATAGAGATTGTCATACAAGTACCTATGAGTGGCAGTGACGAGGCTCTTACAAAGCCGAACTTTTTCTGAAACTATATGTGCCATATTTACAGTCGAATTATTTCAAGAAAAAAAAAAACCCATTAAGAGGCACTTTTAAACGTCAAAAACAAGAAAATTGAATTGATTCTAGGTGCCCATTGCAAAAGGTAGTTTCGTATGGAAAAGAACATTGAAGACGTTAAACTAGAGGTTGCGATGGACAAAGAAAGAAGTTTAAAAGACAAAAAAAATAAGAACAACAATAAAAAGCTTCCAGCAAAGCATGAAGAGAAATTATAAACAAAACAGTGAACGCTTCACTCAGTAAAGTTACAATATTAAATGCTAACTGCTATGCAATTGTACGATGGTGGATAAGAAAATAAGTAACAGAATTCATGCTAGACTATAATAGAATTCCAATTTGCTATCAGAGCAGTAACATCTTGACTGTATTAATTCCATAGGTCGCTTCTCTAACATTGTTTTTCTTCAATTTCTAGTTTTAAAGTTTGCGATTTACTGTTTGGAAATATTGGAGCTCTGAAAGCAGTGTTCTTTCATCATGACACGGATTTTTAGTTTAATTGTTTTCATTGGTTGCTTTGTCATCGTCTAACTAAGCTATATTACTTTCTATGTCAGCAATCATTTTACATAATTTTTGGAGCGTAGTTCCTTATCACATGTTATATTCTGTACACTTGGCTCGAGCTCGTGGCTTAGTAATAACAGCCGCACGGGTCGATCCATCAGGTTAAGCTACGCTTGCCGGGGTTGGTCCGTAGATGGGTGACAATCTTTACATACAGAGACTCCTCCGTGCCTCGGAAAGCACGTTAAGCCGTTGGTCCTGGCTGTCATTCGTGGATCTTTGACAGTCGTCACGGGTCGTGAGAAGCCCGAAAGTCTGACTACCAGTCTTACCAAGAGGTATCGTATTACCCAGTTACTGGGTTGTGAAGGTCAGATAGGCAGTCACTCCATGTAAAATACTGGTATCCAGCTTCATCCGGTTAGACTGGAAGCCGACCCCAACATAGTTGGGAAAAGGCTAGGCAGATTGATTGACTCTGCACACTTGGCGAATGATATGAGAGCTAGACCGAAAAAAGTGTAACATTTTGACCGTCACGACACTTTCTTATATAGCTAAAGGACACCTATCGACTTTTTTAATTTATATATTTTTTTAAATCTTCTGGTTCCAGATTAAAATTGCAGTTAACGTTTACGTCTGTCAGTTCAACTGGTACTTAGACTTAATAGCAAACACAATCAGCAGCAACCATCCGAAAGATGTAACACAAAATATTGTTATTATCTTAACCGCCTTCAAATTCCATTCTCAGCAATAAATAAGAAAAAGTGCAATCGGGATCGTAAATGTGAGAGAGCATTATTTGTTTCGCATATAATAATGGCATATTTAGTGGGCGATATCAGTTAATACGGAGAGGCTGGCATAAATCGGCGCGGGCGCAATCTAACATCGCGGCGGTCCCTCGCCCCGCCCCCCGCGAGTAACTCACTACTATCTGCCCCGAATATTGTTAATCAGTGTATCATTAGCTCGCGAGTACGACACACACTGTCCGATTCTGTAGAGGGAATTAATTAATATAATTTTCAAGTTTTTTTTCCTGAAATGTTTTTGAGAATCCTTGCATCAGCTCTGTTTTCCTGTACGTAGGTACACTTACTTATTACTTCCAAAATCATAATTTTCCCCAATCAGACTGTTAATGACACTTATTGAGGCAAAATTGTTATTGGGGTCAATTAGAATGACTCATGTTTAAGAGGTTTTCGGTCAGTTACTGCATATACGACGGCGGCGTAGGCACAAGTCTATCGCTCATTTGACCCTTTGCATGGCATTGCTTGTGATGTTTTTAAAGCCTCTCTTGTACAGATGGTAGTCCAAGCACGGATATGGAACATGGAGTGAATGGGGCCCCGCAGTCGCATTCAATTTCAAAGGAAGTATTTCGTATTCTGCGTTTGGAGATATTGTCTGCAACGGCTGAGCTGATCCAGATTGGGATCTATCAACCGATTTTGGAGTCGATTGGCGATTTCCAGTTTGGCTAGGGGATGGCTGGGGACAGGTGTCTTTGCCCGCTAAAAAAAATAACCTACTACGTATAAAAGATTAAAATAAAATTTTGAATCCGAAAAGCATTTATAAATGTCGTAATTCGCACCAAAATTCAGTTCGTATGTATCTGCGATGGCTCGGCGCACGATAGCCGCATAGCGCACAGCCGCGATATAGATAAAGCTAACGGGGAGGCGCTGCTATAAATACTAAAAGGAACCAAACGCTAACTCTGTCCTACTCATGCACCCCTAGTACTTCCACATGAGTATTCGTTTAAATAGTTTTGTCGTAGAAGTTCAGTTTCAGGAAAAACTTGATTTCATTGCCAAACTACATCGAGAAAAAAAGCGAGAAAAACTTGTAGATACCTAAATATTGAAGTAACTGAGCAAAAATATAGTACGTGAACGTCCTAGAAACCCGGCGAAGGGTTCATAACGGATCTTGTCATAACCACAATGCCTGCCGAGTGAATTGGTAACATAAATATGAAACAATTAGTTTATACCTCTGTCTATAATGTCCACGGCTAGCGATTTCGTGTCACTGATTTCATTGTATGTAAATAACCACAATGTAATTAACTTCTGGCAACAAAACAAATAATTAATCCTTAGTCCACAAAGTGTCAAAGTTAAGATACAGTTCAAAATGTAGGACACCTGTTTACCATATCTGCGACAAATCGCATACCACTGGTTGAAACTAATTTCATATTAGAAGTAATGGGTTAAAATACTGGTCATAAATGCCAAAGGTGTTCAGCGGTCACTTCTCGTCCCGCCCACTATAGCAATAAAGTATTTTACAAGTGATACAAGAATGGCAATCGTACGCCGGATCTTCCGTTGCTTTAACCTTATAAATACTGCGCTATTTATTTCTGGAAATCTGTATGCTCTCATCAATATCGTTTGAATGTTGTTCTGAGAAGGTTTGTGGGGAAAATAGGTGTGGTTTATTGAGTTTGGAAGGTGATTGTCAGCTTTATGAATTGAAAAATTACCAGAAATTATCCAGCAAATTCAGGATTTTTACATAATTTTTTTTTGGAGCTACTTTGAGGTTATACTTCAGGACGAATACTGTAACGTTGACCATATTTTTATTATAACGCTTAGGTTATCGCCCTGGTCTCATAGCAAAAAGTCAAACTCGCTCTGTTTCAGATTGTTTGTCAAATCTTAATGAAAAAGTATTCTAAGCTCATTTCCTAATTAGTTTCGTAAAAATCAAGTTTACAAGTTTAGAACTATATTAAGTAGCAGTAAAACATACGCTTCTAACTCCACACTAAAACTCGGTCGTATATCAAGGAGCGCGTACGCAATGTACGGTAGCGACAAGGCGACAACGCGTGCCCGTGTCGCGTGTCGCGGCGACATGTCGCTACCTTATACGATTATACGCAATGAATGGAGAATGTGCGTGCGCGCTTAAACGGGTTGAGGTGTTGTAATTAGAAAAGTTGCGTTTTGTTTTTTGTTGAGGAAGGTCGATGGCTTGTGTGAAAACAGGAATAGGTTAAGGGCTTCGGCGTCTCCTGTACCTACCTTAAGAATTAAATTCGATAGGCTTCGATTATGGTTTTGAATTGGAAATTTGTCGTACAATAAGATACTAAATCCAAGTGCCTACTTCTGTCCTAATTCTAAGCCCAATGACATGAGAGCGAGTGCCATGTTATATTTAATTGGGGCGATATTGTTAAAAAGCTTGATAAAAAATCTAAGATTTTCCATTAGTTTTCATTATTTTTTTTTATAAAAAAATATCCACTGTCAATTGCGTGTACCAGTTTTATAAATCAAGGTTTATGTGTCAGTTACTATAAATCTTAACAGTAATAAATATTAAATAGACCATTAGGAGACACGGTCTTTGAACAAATTACCACAACTGGAAAGAACACGAATACTTCCATACTAAAAACATCAACGCGCTCTAGACGATATTCTCTAACTAGTGTCATTCGGCATGAATATTAATAAACACAATGTTATAATCTTTTTTAAGCAATACAACACGCCTACGTTAGTCTGAAACCTCCAGTAAATCATTATAGGACGTGCCAATGCCTCCCGCCTCACTTACCAACCGATAAGGCAATAAAACTCATTCACACGTTCGTCAACTTAATAGATGCCTTATTAAAAACTCACCGCACGAATTGAATCGATTCACTTTACTCGCCCCGCGAATCGATTTATTCACCGATGTTCGCGATTCAAATTAATATTGGCAGCTGCGTTTACGCGCCAAGTACGTTTGATTTAAGTTCCAGTTTTCCAATATTTAAATTTATTCGTGTCCCATTTTGGGAATGCTTTATTTCCTATGTTTACTTCAGCGGCTGTATGATTTATTTCGAATAGATGTGTTTTTAATTGATTATTAATAGGGTTTTAGTTAAATACTGGTTTTCTGAGGAAATTCCAATATCTACTCCTACATGAATTAAGTCAAGTGATAAGTACACGATACTTGAAATGGTTATATTTGTTCGATCACCCAGATTTAATTGATTTACTTGATTCGGAACATTGAAATAACAACTGTTCGCCAAAGTGGACACTATATTTAACAAAGAAGTGGAATTTATGGGTTCATTAATAGATAGTCCAGAAGTACACAGTCACAGTATCAAAAATTAACCTATGGGCTGTTTAGAAGATAATAAACCTGAACCACTTTGACCAACCACAAAAGTTTTAACTGTCTTGACGATTGTTAAATGCATATATGTAGGACTGAGGCACAGTCCGGACAAAATCACTTTTGCACAAAAGCTTTGCTTATTTCAGGTAGCACAATACAACAACGATGCCTTGTTTAAATTACACATCGCACATTGCCAATTTCGCAAGCCACTGTAGTGAAAAGGTTAATCTTATAAATAATATCTAATCTGGTTCAAACACCGCCAATAAATCAGCTTATTTAGCCCATATCCACGTTCGACTCCAACATTCCATCCTATTAACATTTAACAATGTATGAGAAATAGTATCGGTTAGGGCACATAAGTACGCATGCGATTTATTTAGCAATTGAGTGTAGCCACTTAAAGGAATCACAGCGCGGAGAAGCAACAAATTGAACAGGGTTGGCAA
The DNA here is from genome assembly GCA_949152395.1 of Agrochola litura. Taxonomy (NCBI): domain Eukaryota; kingdom Metazoa; phylum Arthropoda; class Insecta; order Lepidoptera; family Noctuidae; genus Agrochola; species Agrochola litura. The sequence goes on from OX424512.1 coordinate 7,990,556, forward strand.
TTACTGAAGACAATGCGTGCGTGAGACTCGGGCGCCGCGCACGCAGCCCGCGAATTAGGCTCGTTATCTGGACCTGGGTAATTAGGGAAGGTTTCCCACGCGTGAACCCTAACACTCACAGGTGGACTTAGACTTGTTTTTGTTCGGGTTCTGGTTCAATGGTTGGTATTTGTCACTGTAAGTTCCATGGGCTATTGTTGATTGGAAAGAACAATGTTGGTATGCTGTGGTATGAAATTTTTTCGCGTTGTCATTAGGGAGTTTTATCAGGTTATGATGACCTAACCTAACACTCCGAAGTGACCTATTAATATTCTAACACGTTGTTAGCCTTTGTTGAACACTGTGTTCTCTTACATCGAATTGTCTTAATACAACTCCAAAGATATATCGATCAAGATACTCTTTACCTAATCATTCTAAAACTTCCGTTTCCAACCGTTTGAGACCATCAAAAAGAACATTTCTAGAGTTCCAAGTTCAACACTAGTTTTTTTTTTTAAATCTTTGTAGTTGTTCTGTTCGAGAAATATTTAAGTTAGAAGACCTCATATTATGCAATATTTTCTCGAGCGCATGAAATTACAATAGAAGCACCATATTGGTGCGGAAAGCTCAAAAGCTATGTTAGGTGCGCAAGCGCAGGGCGTTACGCCCCCAGGCGGCTGATGAAGACATCACGCGGCACGCCAATTGATTAGTCGCGCAACGGTCGGCGATGCGAGCGGACGTGTTATTATACGACGTTAGACACGCGTCCCCGTTACGGGGATGATGCCACAACGTATGAGAACGATGCTAATTCGACAAGTTTGCAATTTGCATACATTTTCGATGAACTACAACCGTTAAATACTGACATTGTTTTACAACAGTTTATGTTCGCTAATTTTAGTCTAGCCCAATATTTACAATATCCACGCTTTTAGGTCAGATTAATGTTTATTATAAAACGTTTCCGTTTAACTTACGGGTCAAGTAAAGCGGGAGTGCTTTAATCTGCATTTGACTCAGTTCATAATAGGCACTTAAAACGTATAAACGAATAAATGTCCAAGTATAATTATATTATAATATAGAGCAGCGTCGGAATAAATTGCGATTCTCAGACAATTCTCAAACATAAAGAGCTTCTAAAACCCCATTTATTCAGGCTGTATTATAAAGTACGAAACTTAAACGCAAACAAGTGGGAACGTTCTAGGCAGAGATATAAACTCATTTAACTGGCCGAGGTAACAGTTCAATAGGGAATTATTGCTCGAATTACTGAGTCTAATCGATAGTCGCACGCATTCGCGGATAGCCAAAGAAACTGCGTCAATCGCGTTTAGCGGGGGAACCTTTAGCGTACGTAATTAAGCTTTTAAGGATGCAATACATCCCATCGGCTGATAATTAAGGAGTTCAACAAACGAACAGTATTTTGTTAGCGACATTTACTACGATACGAAGATAAGAGAAGGTTGGATATTACTACATTGTTGGTAATTGACAGTTCCTCGGTACAACATGAATTAGTAGGACACTCGAAATGTGGTATTAGGGGCCGTTTAGGAGCCACTTATGGTGAAGTAATGAAGAGCCAATAATATGAAGTTGTTACGAGTATTTCGAGAAAGTGCGTGAAGCAAGTTTCGTCACGTAGTTTAGAGTCGAAGAAAATGTAAACATATTTATCTGAAATCCAGCCAGAACATAACAGTTTAGGCTGTAAACAGTAGAATTTGTAATGTGTGAAGGCATTCGGCTACTAATGTGCCTTACGTGATAAACAATACTTAAAGCAATACCGAACAGGATAGATACAATGTTTTATTACTTGGCTTGGAGCTATATTGCCATAATATGTAAGGGTGCGTATACATCGACACGGAACGTACTAACTTAGAGAGATACTTCACATAGTGTTCTATTTCGGAGGCATGCATGCATTCATCTAGCGAATGTTTATTGATGTGTTCGCACCTTTAAGATGTAAAGATACAGTAATATACAGACAAAGGCTAGGCAACCTTTTTTGTTGTTGCATAATTACACGACTGCCCAAATAGGAGTGTAGGTAATGTTTTCAGGGTTCATGTATGTATGTATGTATGTGAGTTTCTTTGTACCACCATAACTTTTAAATGCCTGAACAGATTTGGATGTATGGGGTATAGTTAGAATTCTTACATCATCCCGTGACATAGGCTTTGTCATTGCAGTCGGGGGATCTTTTAGATTAAAAAAAACTTGCATAGAAAATTGTTCCTTAACCTTATCTAAATAAAGAGCACAATCGCGTTTACAAAAAAAAAAAAACTTCCAAAACCTTTAAAGTAAAAATACTTGCACAGAACATTGATCCGTAACGTAGTATGAATAAAGAGCGTTTACAAAAATGAGGTGTCGGTAACGGTGTGGCGAGTTCAATTGTTTTTTCCCATCTCAAAAATGCCCAATGCGCCTAAAGTTTTCACTTCAAAAAGTGTTCCACACAACGACACAACGGTCCTCCGACATCAATGACAATTTTATTTATCTGTTTAGTCAGCGAGTAAATGAGTGACCTTTCGCTTTGTATATACAGATTAACTAATACAACTTATATATTGCTTTTTAATTATTTTTGTGGCAGTTGTGTTTATTTTTTTTCCAACCTATTACGTTCCCACTGCTGGGATACAGGCCTCCTTTCTGTGAGAGGGTGTGGACCGTAATCCACCACGTAGGCTTAGTGCGGAATGGTAGATGTCACATTTCTTCGAATTTTTGGTTCAGGACATGCCGGTTTCTTCACGATGTTTGCCTTCATCGTTTTGAGAGCAGCGGTGATGAAATCAATTACACAAAGTTATGTGCCTGCCTGGGTTCAAACCCACGACCTAAAACTCGTAAGTCGGGGCCGTACCACTGGGGCACCGCTGCTCCTTTTTCGTTGGAATTCATATAATTCACTAAACACTCATTCGCATGACCTGCAGCTGTAATTTACGTTCATTAATTACATATCTAGACAAATTGCATACCTAATAAATTAAAGTTTAAATTGTAAATAAGTAGAATTAGATAAACAAGCTTTTCCTTGAATTGTGGAGCAATAAAATATTTGCCCATTCTGTATAAAATCTTAATCTTCTTTCTTCTTTTTTTCGTGTTGATGGTAGGTACTCCTCATTGTTGTAATTTTTAGTGAAAACTTCTTTAGGCGCGTTGGGCATTTTTGAGATGGGACTAAACCATTGATTTCGCGACACTAGCGGAATTTACCGACACCGTGTAGTAAAAGACATCAACGCGTTGATTACCGTGGTGCCGATTTTTTTTCAAGTTTTCACTTTCTGTCGGCACTCCCGGAGTGCCACTGTTTTTTTTATATGGTATGAGCCTAATAGGTGGCCACGTTGATTGCGGCTTCAGTGGCATTCTTTAGGTCATCCGAGGTGCAGTTGAACAGGCACTTAGGAGACTCCAGCAAGTGGGGCATGGTCTAATCAGAAGCACCGCACAAGGACCGCAAAATCTTAATAAAATTGTAATTTAGAAATGGAAAGATAAAATTCATTGGTTCTTGAATTCTTGATAAAACAAAGTTCTCATACAAATAACGCTTAGTACACAAGAATGGGTGTAGCGTGTCTTAACCCATTTGCCATAGAACACCGCAGGCGCACCGCCTAAGGGCTGGTTCTAACGTAGGAAACATCCAGCTAAGCGTATTAATTGCTCACATAAATGATTTTAATGCGAGGCATTAGTCTGGGCACTTAATAAAATTTTAGTTTTATGCGTTAATCTGCGGGATTTATACAGTGCGAGTCTTTATAATGTGCAATGTGAAATGAGGGAATTTATGCTTAATTTTATCGACGGAAAAAATGTTTAAAAAAATCTATATATATTTTTTTTTTTTTTACAAAACGATGTAACTTTTAAACTGAAAACAGTCTGACAACCATTCTTACCAAGGGGTATCGTGTTACCTAGCAACTAGGTTGTGGAGGTCAGATAGGCAGTCGCTCCATGTAAAATACTGGTATTCAGCTGCATCCGGTTAGACTGGAAGCCGACCTCAACATAGTTGGGAAAAGGCTAAACAGATGATGATGTAACTTTTAAACTAAATGATCCATCGCGATGAAACAAACTCCATAATGAATGATTGGAAGTAATTAGGCGTTCTCATAAAATGAAAATTGTGGAAAAAAACTACCCTCAATTGAAAAAAACATGTTTTTTTTGCAAAAAAATCTGTTTTTTTTTCATTAATCGTAAAATTTTTCAATAAGACGCCATACAGAAAAAAATAAATCTGTTTGATTTAATAATTATATGATTAATATTTTTTCCGTCGAGAAAATTAAGCATATATTATATTCCCTCATTTCGATATGTGCACCTTATAAAGACTCACACTGTATTAAGAAGTTATTTTTATTATTAACATCGAAGCTGGCTTTATCAATGTTTTAACGATTGAACTAGTGAAGTTTATTCTTTTGTTTCTCTACTTTATGCCCAAAAGCGCACTGTTGGATTTTCCACGCTCGGCTCAGCGTCAAAAGTTGAAAATCGAACAGCGCGCTTTTATTTAAGAATCCATTTAGATGTCACTTAATGTTAATGAAAACGGGCATTAGGTACTCAGATACTGACATGATTTGTTAAACAATACCTACAATTAAGCAGTCAGATGTAATTCAATGATTGTAAATAATAAAGACAGTATATTGATATTAATTATACACATAGTCGTCCACATCCTGGTAAGAGCACATTATGTTTTTATCACATAATTGACTTGCAATTTAGCTAACGAGACACATGACGTATCCTTGCTAGTCACTCGGTCAGTCAATCTGTCGAACAATTACAGGGTCAAATTATATTAGCTAGCAAAACTTCACAGTTTTCGTGTTTTAAGAACACAAAAAAAATATCATAATTTTATTTGGGGGGTCAACGACCGCTGGTTGTTGTTACTTGAAGTATGAATTTTATTAGTGGCTTTTGTGGACATGATAATTATTCAGATTTGTTAGAGTTGTAATAGCAATCATGTCATTTCGTTTAAAATAGGTTTAATATTTTTATTATTAATTCATTTATCCTTGACATACCTAGATATTTTTTTTTTCTTTGTGAATGTGAGAACGCTGTAAGCTTAGTAAACTGTAGATTTGTTGACCATTTTCTATTTTTGTTGAAAATCCTACACTGTCCTTCCATACCCTTCAAAACTGTTATTTGAAAATATTGTAAAAACCATTTATTTTTAAAAGAGTAACCGTGGAGTTTCTTGCCGGCTCTTCTCGATAGGAAGCGACCAATTGGAACCGTGCACTTAGCTTCTGACGTTTCATAAGTGCCCTTGTAGGTTTATGTGAAATAAAATAATTTGGTTTGAGGAAATCTGTTTTCTTTTTAAAATTGTGTTTAGATATCGATACCAATCACGTCTATGAAGTTTACAAAAAAAAATCAATTTTTCAATTTATATTTCAAATGGCTATTCGAATTTCGAACTGCGGTCGACAACTCCACAAAAAAAACATCAAATTAATTTCTTTTTTGTTCAATCACGTCTACGGAGTTTAGCTAGCTAATTTAATTTAACCCAGTATAAATAAACAAAGGTCGTAATGTTTTAACGAGAAAAATACCCATACATTAACGCTTACGCATAACTTAGCATTAAAATAAATTCCCTTGCAAAATCACTGGGTTTATTACATAAGCAGTAATAATAAACAAGGGCCAATCGGTATAAATTAAGCGGTGGTCGACAGCCGCGTTTACACCGACGTTTGAGAATATTGAAACTAAATCATTTCAACGTGACCCAAGCGTGGCTGTGCGTTCGAAATCGAATCATGAAAATTCATATCGCGAATTCCATTGCGGTTTTTGTACAACTGCCTTTATATTTGAAGAGTATGAATGCAGCAACGGATAGTGTAAGTACCTTAATTTCGAAATAATATAGCGTGAAGTAGATACGCTATAACAAAATACAAATAACACCACTAATGAAGTTTGATTAAAAATTGATTTATTATTTTTAAATTATGTATCCGGCTTAAAGCTTGTTTGTAGTTGTTAATTTATTTGATTTAGATATCACGCTTTCAGGCTGGCCAGTTCGATCAGATTTGATACGATATCTAACCGGGTATCTAGTTATGCGATTGTTCATTAAAAACATTTAATAACATGACAAGAAAACTGCCATTTGCCAATCATTTAAACGCTAAGCTAATTAATTTAAACTTTGATTAGATCAACCGTTAGTTCTTTTTTCAATTAAATGTTATGTATTATGTCAAATATTGATTGCGTTACATAATTGTATGCAAAATGATAGATTATGATCGGTAATTTGAATTGTATGAATCTAGTTGCGTGGGTACTTGCTATATAAGGTAGACCTCCAGTGAATGTTGCGTAGGGGGACCCCTCCTAGATGACCGAATAATTAAGGGGTCGTTATGAGCCAAAGAGCACAACCTCGGCATTGACTGCATCAATTAAAGGCTGCATGCATTTAGCCTTTTTTTTCCCAGTGAATGTTGCGTGTACCCCTCCTAGATGACCGAATCATTAAGGAAGGGGTCGTTATGAGCCAGAGAGCACAACCGTTGCATTGACTGTATCAATTAAGGGCTACATAGCCTTCCCTTTCCATGAATCTTGAAAATATAAATATTAAAAAGAGAAGAGATTTGTATTGTTGTTTGTAATTAATAAACTCAAAAACTACTGAACCGATTTTAAAAATTCTTTCACCTGTAGAATGATATATTATCACTGAGCAACATAAGCATAATTTATAAAGAAATCATGCGGGCGAAGCCACTGGCGGAAGCTAGTAAGAAATAATATTGATGTATTTAATTTCAAGATTTAAATTAAAAAAAAGGCGAATCTCGTAAATTAATATATCTTACGACTGCACCAAAGATTTACATGAAAGTATGTATAGAGCTTTCATTCAACGCCTGTAAATAAAATGAAAAACAATGACAAATCATCATCATCATTGTGGCATCTGATAAAACTTTAAGAAGAAAATCACAACAATTTTATTGTTACACAAACAAAACGGCAATTTTAGGCTCGGTCAACGCCAAATACTGGTCCTATCACGCCAACATATCTACATAACTCATACCAACATTGACGCCAATCAAAGCCAGAGGCCTCAATCACAAGTGTGCTCGTAACACCAGATAATTATAACAATGTAATCTATAGAAAACAAATATAGTGCGCGGGCGCTTGTGACGTGTGACCGGAATGCAAGCCGCAGGGCGCGGCGAGTCAAGGTAAGGGGTCAGAGAGAAAGGCACGCCTAATGTCTGTGTTAATTTCGTATTAAACTTATTAATATCAATGTTAGTTGGTAAGCTTTTCCTTGTTGTGGATAAAGATTTGCAGAGAATGAGGCTAAAGATCTCTATTTTCCTTCAAGAGGCTGCAGTAAATGATGTCAGGATTCCCTCAAAGAAGGAGTGGCAAAGTGCAACCAACAATCGGTTTAGCAAGTGTAGATGGTTAGTTAATTGATTCAGGCGTGACCTTGCGGAAATCCAATAAAAAATACAATAGACGTGGATAATTATATTTAGTAACCTGTTCCACTTAGCTATTACTAAAGAGCCATAAAACAACCCTGAAAGAAATCGACACGTGTTTCACCTTTCAACGAGGCATCCTCAGGATGACGACTGACTTGTCGCGAACCGGAACACGGCGTGTTGCCACACCGAGCGCTGAACGCAGAGTCTCTGCATTCAGCGCTCGAGTGTATATCCACGTCTATTGTATTTTAAGTGTAGTTGGTAGATAGGGATCATGAAGTACTATATAGTCAATGGATTTATTAGTAGGGACTACTAACTCCATTAATTACCAAGCAAGATCGATCAACTGAGCATATCATCAGTTCATTGCTGATATAGGGGTAACGCCATAACATCCGTTTACTGGTCTTCCGAACCCAGGTCCCCTGCAATAGGATGATCACTATCCTCTAGTTTGTTTCTGTTTTTTAAAGGGTGTTTCTGCTAGCAGTAGAAATTTAAAGCTTGAATTTTGCTTATATGTGAACATAAATTGAGTAAAATTAAATGCCAGGCCAAACTATTAGAAGTTATGTTTCCTTTTGAAGACAGAGCACATTATTTTAGGTAATCGATTTTACGGTATACCTACCTATTATGCATATTGCACGCATATAAATATTTTACAATTTATTATTAATAATTTTAAGTTCAAGTGGTGATGAAGTAGACAAATCATCTAGTTAAATTGACAAACAAGACAGATTTATACTCTGACTGGAAGCTAGTCAAGATGGTTCGTCTGTGTGGTACGTGTTTTATTTTATAGTTTTTCTTGGAAAGCTATATTATTTTTCGGGATTCAAAGTATTCAATGTCACTTTACGGGTCGGATTTAATGTCTGTGTCAAATATGGTTAAAATTGCTTCAATAGTTGAGGCATGAAGAAGTAACAAACAAACAAATCTACCGACACAATTTCGGATTTTTTTTTATTACTAGCTGCACTCCGCGGTTTCACTCGCATAAGTCTCGATACCGTGGGAATATCGGGATAAAAAGTATCCTACGTCCTAACCCACGTCATGGTCTACCCATGTTCCAAATTTTATCTAAATCCGTTCAGCCGTTTTGGCGTGACAGCGTAAGAAACAAACTCACTTTCGCATTCATTAGTTAAGGTGATGGACCATTTGACATTTCATTGACAAAGTTTCATAATATTTGCCTTCTAATTTTGAAGGCATAAACACGATACTTTACAGGTGCACTATAGCCATCAAAGCCTGGCCATAGATCATTATTGCGATAACTAATTAGCAAACGAGATGTTGCATCGATCAGAAGATTGAGAGTTAGAATTTATGTGGGATGTTTCGGTATCTAGTGAAAGTGATGTTATTTAGAACCTACGACAGTTAGGTATCCTTGTTTTATTGCCTGCTTTACCATAAGCCATTATATAATCTTGGATATGCTTCTTCAAAGGCAGCCAGAACGGTTATGAAAAATAGCAGCCATAAAAAATTCAAAATTCATTTTATAATCCTATGATATCGATGGCTATAAAGGTACAATTCCGTAGCCGACCGCAGGCGACACGACTGATTTCTATATATTTCTATGAAAGCGACGTGTCGCTAGCTACGGAAGATATTTCATTCCTCGACGAGCCTGCCTGTCGATTCATTAACCCGTCGATGGAACGTTTTCTATACAGCGTACTATCGATTTGGTGTACTGTCCATTCATTAACCCGTCGATAGAACGTTTTCTATACAGCGTACTATCGATTTGGTGTACTGTCCATTCATTAACCCGTCGATAGAACGTTTTCTATACAGCGTACTATCGATTTGGTGTACTATCGATTCATTAACCCGTCGATGGAACGTTTTCAATACAGCGACCGTCGATGTAGTGACTGTCGATATTATGAACCAGACCCGTTTGTGTAGGGGGTTTTTTAAAATTTAACTGTTAAAGTTGGACTTGTTGAGTTTGTTCTGTAGAGGTAACGTGTATTTTTTTTTGTGCCTTCTTGAATTTAAAGTGCTTATCATTTATTGGGGTCCTTTTCTGAGTTTATATTTCAAATCGAATTATGAACTGTTTGCATTGGAAACATGCAAACAAACAATTATTCAACAATTAATGTCTTATCAAACCCCGCCTTAAAACTACCCAAGCCCTTATCTCAAACCTTAACCAACCGTGAAAATACCAATTAAAACGCTACAAATAACACCAACAAATCGGCCATTTTCTCCAAACAATTTATTTCCCAATTTACGCACAAACTCAGATACAATTTTAAGTTGTAAACGACAACCGTATAACAACATAATAGGCTTTAACTTAATTAATTCTTGCTAGGTATTGCCACCACAAATTAAAATTTAAAATACATTATAATGATTTATATTCAGTAATGACATTGCGAATATTTATAATAATATGGTTGGTAATTGGTGTGGGCAATCACCACGCCTACCAAGCCTTGTACGGGCTAGCCTAAACACTGGGCGCGGTGTGGACGATGATAAAATTAATCTGGTGGTAATAAAATTGATGGCAACACTAAATCATTAGTGTCAAATGACGAGGTTTTTTCTGTCGTTTGTTACTAGCCAAAATTCACACCTAGGTGTTAGTGAACATGGGAGGTGCAACAAAAATGGTGGCTTCAGTTTATTAAATTAACTTTGAATTAATATTATTGCCGCTTATTTACTATCTACACGGATGTATTAAGTCATAATTTATTTTACAATGCATGCGCTCGAAAAGAGCGTTTTCCAAGCAGCCAAACTGAGCGGAAAGTGTCACTTTTTTTGACTAGTGCTTTTTACTTTTCTGATTTTTTTTAAATTTTTTAATTCCGTCGTCAGCCCGACGCAAAGAGTTTTTATTATTTGAGAAAAGTTTTGCAAATTAGATGATGATAATGACGGTGGCGTCAGTGTCAAAGTCATGACGATGGCGATGATGATGATGAAGAATATTGTTTATATTATTTATGTAAGTCAGCCAAGATATCAGATGTTACACATCATATATGCGAATAATGTAAGGTTCGCTCGTTTTTTTATTTCCTCGCACAATGCATAGTAAAACGTTATATGATACACGTGCGTAAGATGATTTCCGCACTTGTAGCATAAATAACTATTCCCGTGTTATGAAATTCGAGTACATAAAGGTTCTATCTTGAAAGTGTGCAGCGTCTTTATCCTTCCTGTAAAATTCATTTTACAATCCTACATAAGATATAATAGGATTCATCATTATTCTCCTGTCATTCTCCCAATTTATTTGAGGTCGTCGCAACATGCCTAATTTCTTCCATACTTCTCTATTAGTCGCCATCTCGGTAGTCACCCTTTCTAGCCACACAGTCCATCCATCGTTTCTTTGGTCTTCCCCTATCCCCTACTCTAAAGGTACCATTCCGTAAACAGCAGCCACTACCAAGCTTTCCAAAATTCATTTTATAATCCTATAGTATCGATGGCTATAAGGTACAATTCCGTAGCAGGTAATGAAATATCTTCCGTAGCTAGCGACACGTCGCTTTCATAGAAATATATAGAAATCAGTCGTGTCGCCTGCGGTCGGCTACGGAATTGTACCTTTATAGCCATCGATATCATAGCTTATTGCCGCTGTTTTAGAAAACCGGTACCCTAATTGCGTAACTATTTTCGTAAACAATTTTGCTTAATTTGTTTCATTTTGACAGTTCAACAACATTCATTGCGTTATTTACGTTGTTGAGCAGATTTTTTATTTTTTCCAATTATGAAGCAATGGATTAGCAATCTGTTTCAAATCGAAACAGATTGTGATTGTGTTGTATTACGCAATCAGGGTACTGGAATTAGAGAAATCAGAATTGTTAACAAGACTACGAAGTTAATATTCGATGATTACAATAATACTGATTTGGCACATAATAGACCGTAATTTACACTACCCGAAAATGGTGCTCTCACACCTAATCTTATTATCCTACTAAACAATTATTACGGTATTTAAATTTAATGATAATAGTCGCACGGATGCCGTCCACTGATTGGCCAGTAAATAGGTCCATAAATATTGCATATATATTTAATAGGTAAATAATATAAGGTCGGGTTTGCACGCAATGTTGACATGTTAATTCTTGGTCATTTAAATATCATAAAGACAATATATATTGTCTGTCTGTCGGCTTGTGTGCTGTTCTGTTTCATGTTACTTGCATTGATAATTATGTTGTTAAATATGAAACAGTTTATGCTTGGAAATATGGAATGTTAAGAATGAGAGACCCAACCCTCTGTGTATTGTTTCTTAAAGTCGATATTAAGACGGCCCTTGTTTGAACAAACTGATTTGTAGGGAGTCTAATAATACACATACCACTTAAGAGGAGGCTCCCTAAGTTGTATGTTAATTTGCATTAATATTCTGAATCAGTCACGCATACAATCAAAATGGAACTTTATTATATGATTTATTGGATCTTTTTCTTTCCATGTACAAGACAGTTACATAATTGTAATATGCGCCGCAGCGTACGCAGCTGTCAGTACGTTCATGCATTACAAAATCTGCTCTGTCCTGCGCTGCGTGAACCTGCGTCACCTGCGTCTCAGTATACGCTTAGCTTTATGCAGGTGAAACGGCAGGGCGCTTCAGAATTTGCTATAAATTAAAAGAAGAAGCGAGTATACGCAATTGAGCGTCACAGACCGATTCGAGCCGAGTATACCCGATTCAGCGTCTTTCGTTCACTATTCCAGAAAGAGCGCAAAAAGCGCCTTAAAAGTTATAGTAGGTATTGATTACTCACCAAACCAACCTTAATATGAACTTAACATTATTCACACGTAGAATGCGCGCTACATGTCTATACATAGGGCCCATAGCTCGCTAAAACTGGTCTCAAATGTGGATCAAAGCACAATGTCAACAGCTGGGCGAACTTTAAGCTTTACATGTAGCAAACTAGCTTTATGTTCAGATAAACGAGGGAAATAGTTTGTTTTAGGTTTCTGTTTTGCATATTATTTAATAGGTACCTATGTGTTTTAATTCTTAGTTAATACATTTTGTGAGTACCTAATTCTAGTAGGTACTCCAGTACTAAGTAGGTATTAAATAAGTTTGGCTTGAAAAAAATATTTAGATTTAGTTTTTAACCCCCGACGCAAAAAGAGGGTTGTTATAAGCTTGACCGCTGTGTGTCGAAGGCTATGGATGGTTCTAGTAATTTTTGTAGGGACTGAGGTAAATGTCGTGAGGAAAGTTTTGAGTATGAATGTGGATGGCTATAAGAGTTGGGGAAGACCAAATAAACGATGGATGGACTGTGTGGAAGATGATATTATGGCTAGTGGCTACCGAGATGACGACTAATAGAGACGTAAGGAAGAAAAAGAGATGTTGGGCCGACCACAAATGACTTGGGATAGGAGGAGAACGATGATGACCTACGTACAATGAAAATCAACTAAATGATTGAGCTACAATGATATGGACTCTTTTCAGCAAATGATTTTTGAAGTAAAAACTTCTTTAGGCGCGTTGGGCATTTTTGAGATGGGATTAAACCATTGAACTCGCGTCACTGTTACGACACCAGCTTTTGACCATTAAAAAGACATCAACGCGCGATACATTTTCTTCGGGATTAATGACATTCCAAACATTGAGACATTTCCCTTTTTTTACCGACTTAAATATTACACCGACATATACCGACAGTAAAATTGTTTAAGTTTTCACTTCTGTCGGCACTCCCGGAGAGCCACTGTTTTTTTTCTTAGGATTTCGCAGTTTTTCGTCTAGCTTTTAGCTATAGCTACTATTATACGAGCAATATTTGTATATATATAGTTGTAATCACGTTCTCGAAAACGGCTCTAACGATTTCGATGAAAGTCGCAATATATCGGTTTACGAGTGCGAAAAATCAAACTAGCTAGGTATCATTCATATCTGGGAAAATTCGTTTTCTCTATTTTCACATTTTTCACAGCCTCGGGAACGTGATACAACGTTGGTATACCTGGATGATATGTTTATCTATTTTCACCCGAGCAGAGCTCGGTCGATTAGGTAGCTACTTCATTATTTAATTGGTATAAATTCCCACACAATGGCAGAGGTCCGTAAAATTGTACAACTGCAGTACAAAACACCTACGATGTAAAGATATTGCGCAATTTGTGTATAAAGTAATTTATTGCGTGTTTGCTGTACTACTGACAACATTGCCCTAATATATAAGAGCTGGGTATAAAATTTATTGAGGGCTATTTTACACCTATGTTCGATACTGTAACTTCTAATAAGCGATGTGATGTAAGAGGCTGTTAGGGGATAATAAAATTGAATAGGAAATTATGTATCGCAGTTTGTAATATTATCTTTTGAAGCTAAATCAGCATAAACCTTTATAACCTGATTCAAAAGATGACTGAAATATTGATGTTAGAGAATGAAAATTGAAAGGGATTTTAGCAAGAGAAAGGGTAGATTCGTCTTTCTATTTATTTTTATAAAATAATATGCTGTCTACTCTACATACCGAGACTCCTCCGTGCCTCGGAAAGCACGTTAAGCCGTTGATCCCGGCTGTAATTCGTAGATCTTTGACAGTCGTTACGGGTCGTCAAAAGCCCGAAAGTCTGACAACCAGTCTTACCAAGTGGTATCGTATTACCTAGTTACTGGGTTGTGGAGGTCAGATAGGCAGTCGCTCCATGTAAAATACAGGTACTCAGCTGCATCCGGTTAGACTGGAAGCCGACCCCAACATAGTTGGGAAAAGGCAAAGCAGATTGATGCTGTCAACCAACTAGATAATATGCCAATCATAATCCAATGTTAGTTTAATGAGAATATTTTGAGACCTGATGATGATTACAGAAACTTACCTAAGTCAACTGAAATATACTAACACCCGTTGTACACACGATTTTTTGCCGTGAAAAACTACGATTGATTCGCCGTGTGTAGGCACGGTCGTCTGAGTTGTATGGATCACTATGGAAATTTAATGACAGACACGGCGGCACTACGGCACGGCGCGGCGTCGCCGTATACCATACAACTGGTGGTTTGTGGTGTTATAAACAAGCTCACACGATTATTCTGCGGTGCGACTAGCGCGCCATACCGAAAATAAACCGTGCCGTGTACAACGGGCCTAACAGCTGATTCAGAGCATAATTATTTTGATTTTATGGAGAGTTACAGTTTTAGATTTGCATTAGGGGTTCACTCTCGGCCCAGGGTGTAGCCTAGAGTTACCTACCTATAAGCCTGTGAGGTTCTCGGTTTGAGTTTTTTTTTTAGATCACTGCTCGTTATTGGACTAGGGCAGACTGAGACCGTCTAGGTAACATTTTAGACTTCGTTATGATTCACACCCACACTAACACCCACACTCACAAACACACATTTTTTTGTTTAGAATTATTTTATTTTGTTCAATTTATTTTTATTTTGATAGTCCGCTTATTTAATTAACTATTCTATCCATTTTCAAACATCCTGAAATAAAATTTAAGCTAACGCAAACAAGTCTCGAATTAAAATTTAAGATAACGCAACTCAGGCCCCCAAGATACAGGCGCTGCCTAGTTTGGAGACCACTGTTTTAATACTATGGTAAATATTCTAGTTACAGTAAGTATACAATATCATTATTTTCAAAAAAAATATTTTGTAACACAAATAAAAATTATTCTTATTCTTATATTCCACGTGAAGTTAAAAAACTTTGTATACATTTTTAGGCTTAAGACGGAACAAAAATATGAACCTAGTAAACCGTACATAACACCTCTAATATTAACAGGAATTCTATTCACTACAACCAAGTTGTAATTCAGTTAGCCAAACAAAACGCTGTATTAGTCATATGGTCTATTGTCCATAGCTGTCGGTCCTACCGCTTTATCTTAATTGACTGCAATTTGATTTAGTGGCGCAACTGTTTGCCAACTTACGTTTACCATAAAACACACTTACATACTAAACGAATTTATTGCCGAATATAGTTTAACAACAGCATGTATAAGTTTGTGTTTTAAGGCACGCGCCAATCTAATACTTCGTTTCGAAAAAGATCTGTCACTCAAGTTTCAATCTTGTGTCGTGGGGTGTAGAGTTCTAGTTTGTTAGTGCTGTTTGAATTTATGAGGTTGTCAAAAGGCATTGTGTGAGCAACGCCTAAGGGGACAAGTTATGTCACACAGTTATTTCTTGTACAACACGTCTGGTAGGAAAGTAACAAGGATATGAGATCTGTATCGTACCATATGAATTTGATTGAAGTTCAGGAGGCATACTATGAATTTGAACACAATATTGGACTTGAAATTAGGTTCGATTTAATTTATTGGTTCATCAGCTTCGACCGTAGAACATATTCGATTCGATTTTCGAACAAGATTCAACTGTCTTCTTTCTAATTGGTCGAGGACGGCCATTTTAATTTCGTTTGACAGCTACTAATTCGTGTTGATCGGTCATGGTAGGCCCCCAAAAGGTATGTCAGTATTATCAGTAAATGACTGAATGAAGTGTGCACAGTTCGTTCCTTGATCTTTATCAGTAGAGTTGGTTTAGCAAATGAAACTTGTCAGCAAATAAATTTATCACGAGTGATACGATAAGATTTGTACCCCTGTTTATTAACTGCCTGTTCGCCAATAATATACATATAAATGGAAACTGGTTTTGGAATATTTGATGATTCATTGATACGTCAAAGTGCGTGAGAAATCTATCTAGTTTTGGTTTTACAGGGTACTTAGTTTCTATAAAAGCAGTATGAATTGCTACCGATAATGATGATTAGTGAATCTTTTGACCACGACATGAGAGGTTCTCGTATGAGCTCGTGCGAAGATGCACACATTTTGGCTTGCAAAAACTTGAAATTAAAGATTTATTTCAAGTTGCAAATAGATACCTATAAATAACATTCTAAAACGAATTAAAATCCCTATTAAAAAAAAAAAAACTTTATTTCGGATAAAGAACATCCATATATGGGTCAGTAAACAAAAAAATTACATATATACTTACCTATATGTTAGTAAACTTATTATCTATTTCGAAACAAGGCTGTTGTTCGATATGCATCTTCGAACAACATCACCTAACAAAGAAGAATCGTACCTCCCCTCTATGGTCTTCAGGATGGAGTTGGAGCTTTCCCGCACTCTGCAGAGCAAAGAGGCAGATTTCCGTCTAACGATGGCGTGGAAGCCATCGACGTGTGCTTATGTGAACATAACTGATGTATTGCAGAAATGGGGCAGCCCCATCAACATCCTGAACCCGTTATTATATTGGACCCGTAGGGCGCTGATAAGCTTGTTTAAAAATATTTCTAGGGTTGAAAAAAATAGCCAGTTTTCAAGAAGATAACGCCTAGTCTCTATCCTAAGTCATCTTCTAAAGATATAGCGTATTACCGCTCTAAATCCGCCTTTATTTAAAAAAACAAAGCTGTTAACTACATCCTTGTACCTACAATTGAACCACGCGGAAGTATGTACTACACACAAATGACGTCACACAATGATATACGAGTGTCAGCAGCAACTAGGAAACCTTTAATTACATTAACAACATGTTTATCGTTGCATCTTCTTCATTCCTAGTATTTTATCAGGTAATGTCAAGGTACAAATTACTTGTAAGGTACTTGACTTCCTACGTTTACCACACTTATATGCAAAAAAACCGGCCAAGTGCGTGTCGGACCACGCACAATGAAGAGTTCCGTAGTTGGGATGAATTTATCCCAAAAAGAAACTTAACTTTGTAGTTGAAAAACATGTTCTCCCATACGGAATGTATGGGAAAACATGTTTTTGCAACTGCAATTATAAGTTGGTCGATTATTACTCGTTAACTTGTATAGCCTACTAAGCTGTGATAGTTTTTCATTTAATTTCGTTATATAAACTACTGCTGTGATTTTTTCCTCACATCCAAAACCAACCATTTAGCTGGCAAGACACACACACTTGACTTTAACAAAAATTAGCACTTTAAACCTTAATATTTCGCAAACGGATCCCTGAATTCAAAAATGGTTTCCACATACAATGTTTTTGAAGGACCTTTCCAATTATACCCCACACCAAGGTATAGAAAAAAAAAACATCAGCACTTTACGTGCAGGAGAGGAACCCTAAAAAAAAATTTTTTTCATATTTTTTTTTTTACCGCTTTGTCGGCTTAATTAATATGTAAAATTACAGCTTTCTAGTACCTACTGAGAGTCTCGGAGCTAAACCGCGGACAGACAGACAGACAGACGGACATGACGAAACTATAAGGGCTCCTTGTTTACTACGGAACCCTAAAAAGGAGTATAAATTGTATAAGGAATCTTACGGAGTTCGGAGTACACACGGCTACACATCAAGCCATACATTTCCAGTATAAGCTGACCTCGCATTATACGGAAATCATTTACAATGTGAGATCAGTATAAACTGGAATGTATAGCTTGATGTGTAGCCGTGTGTACCACAGGGTCTTACTTTGCATCGGGTTCTGCTTATGTACGTTTCTACGTTTCTCAACGAACACGAGGTCAAGGATTTGTCAACGCCTACACACAAAAGTGCTCATTAATATTAGGGGTCTATCAATATAGATTTTGCTACAAGGAACCGTGAAAGCCACAGAACATATTTTTCTGAAGTAAGAACTCAGTTGATGAACAACAGCGTACCTAGAGAAGCTGGTTTTGTCCATAATTAAGAAATCATAGGCCACCTTTAGCCGAAACTAAGGGAACATGCAAATGCTGTTATTAGTCGTTACCAGAAATCTGGGAAGATGGGGCTTGTGGCTAAGTAATAACAGCCGCACGGGTCGATCGATCAGGTTAAGCTACGCTTGCCGCGGTAGTTCCGTGGACGGGTGACCATCTTTACATACCAAGATCCCTCCGTGTCTAGGTAAGCACGTTAAGCTGTTGTTCCCGGCTGTCATTTGTAGATCTGACAGTCGTTACAGGTCGTCAGAAGCCCGAAAGTCTGACAACTAGTTTTACCAAGGGGTATCGTGTTACCCAGTAACAGGGTTGTAGAGGTCAGATAGGCAGTCGCTCCATGTTAAATACTGGTATTCAGCTGCATCCGGTTAGACTGAAAGCTGACCCCAACATAGTTGGGAAAAGGCTGATGAGTTTTTACCAGGAATCATCGGTTAATAGTATCCATATTTGAGTATATTATACCTAGTTCTCAGCGATCTACGGTCACGGACTGACCTTTGCCACCCCAACTTTGCAATCTATGACATCACCAACACAGGTGGATGCTAAACCTGATGTAATTCCTTAGTCACAGAAAATAAGAATCAACGGAACATATTTATGGATAACGTCGAACAATAATTCAATCAACACATAATAAGGTCATGGTGGAACCTGGTTCAACCTAAACCTTTAGCATCGATTAGTATTCGATACAAACGCATATTAATCAATCGGTATGCAGTTAGATTTGAATTTAAGTTTATTCAGATTTTGTTAATTGGTGCAGTTATAGCTACTGTATTGTGTTTTAAACTTACTAAGGCGGATGATCTACTACAGACAGGTACTGCAGAAGTACTCCATGACGGGGGGGGCAAGCTTCTTTGGTCACCTCTTTCCAAAAACGAAGTACTCGCAGGATGGCGGGGCAAGCTTCTTTGGTCACCCTCTTCCAAAAACGATTTCATGTACAGACGCCAGCACATCAAGCTACTACAATCTGTCGAATTTATTTAATAGATTTTCAACTTTATCGCTGAAGTATAAGGTTCAAAGTTGATTGGGAAAATTTGACAGTTTCGGGTAGCTTGATGTGCTGGCGTCTGTACATAGGGTATAAAGTCATCATCTTCCTGCCCTTGTCCCATTTTGCTTGGGGTCAGCGTAACACGTTTTCTTTTTCCACTCTCCCCTGTTAGCCGTCACACTATCATTCACTCCCTTCTCTTTCATATCATTCACTGGGATTCTCTTTCATCATTACATAGGGTATAAGTACTAAGTAAAATTCCGTCAAAACAAAAAGCAAATCACGGACCAAAATGGTAGGTACCGCCCCGTTGCGCCATCGTAGGTTACTCGTAAAATAGCGCAACGGGGCAAGTAGGTAAACAAACAAGGCGACAGGAACATATTTCTATATCTTTTCTTTCTAAACCTTCTTTACCAAATAGTGAAGTTGGAGGGGGCGCCCCCCCCCCCCCCCCGTTTGATTTTAGGGGGCATTTGGGCCCCTCTACCGCAGTCCTCGACTACAGAACCATTCCTCGTTATTTAAATTTATCAAGAGTGTTAGTGGGGAAGGAGTGAAAGAGAGTCTATTATGAGATTAGATGATTTTTCCAATATGTAAATCTTTTCTTTATAACCAGTGCTATCAAATAAAAACAGTATTCAAAAGGGTCTGAGTTTTAAGCTCAATGATAACAATACATTTGCATAAAGCAAGACTGTAAACGAAGCGGCGAAATTCTAAATAATCTTATGGAAACCTGAATTCACTAGTGCATACGTATAAATCATACCTAAGATTTCGTTAAACTACTTATGGTAAGGAGCCCACAACAATCTTAACATATCACAGACAAAATTAAAGCACAGAAAAATGCACTCAATTATAAACCACTTAAACTCAAAGCACAAACACATACAGCCTCCAACATTTTTAATGCTCAGGTCACTTTCCGCCATCGTGCTCGCGTTGCTTTCAAGTAATTCCACAAAGGGCACTATTTTTCACTGGCTGATAATGTCCTAGGCCAGACAGCTAAGCTAAAGGCTTGTCTTATTAAACTTTCGTTCGTTCTCTTGAAGACCACCATGGGAGAGGGATTTCTTGGTTGGATATGAGTCATGCTTCGCGGTCACACATTTGTTACTGTTTCAAATGTTTTGATTGCGGGGTTTAAAGTAGGCGATATCTTGGGGTTAATGCGAACAAAGTTTTGTATGTGTTTTTACACACAACTCTTTAAGTACTTGCAAATATTTAGGAGCTATTTTACTCGAATTCATGTTTTTTAAAGTGGTTTGTTTATTGGTAATGGAACTGAGTCGTATCTAATCAGTTTGTTCGACTTTAGGAAAAAAAAATGTAATTTTGCCCCATCTAACGGAACCTTCGAAACGAAAACACATGTTATTTGATTTTATGATCGCTCAACCATTATCAAGTTCAATTATATCCTTGAATTCAATCATATGTATCGATTATGGAAACAATATTGTTGGTGATTCTGCTGTGTGGAACACAGAGCTTTTAATCTGACTAGGTGATATTGTAAAAGATCGCATAAAACCGAATGTGCCTTACCAAAATGCAGCAAAAGGATAATTATGACAAATAGTAACTCATGATACTTTTGATGAGCCTCTTCAACAAAGGTACAATACTAATACAAAGGTTTAGTCAAACTTTGTTACAGTATTAGTGGACTGCGAAGAGAATAGCTGTGACATTTCTCATGCATTTGTTATAGCTATTGTTACAGACATCAGAGAACGACTGACCATTTATTAATAGGACATATTTGGACAGCCATTGACGTGTAATAAATAAACGTATACAAGTTAGAATTTGAACCAAAAGTCTGTTAGTTACGGGGGTATTAGACGTGATTTTGAAAGGTTTCGATTGGGCTTGAAATATTTAGTGGTGACAATGTCTCTGTGAGTTAGATTTCGTAGCAATTTAAGTGCAGTATCTTGCGAATCAATTTTGCATAATATTAGGTCATAGTTTCAAGAAGCTCAGTAAACTCGCTAGGTCAGTAAAAACATTGATGTCAAAATTTGTGGGCATAATGAATTTGTATGTCACAGTAAGATGGATGAAGCCGTGACATAGTTTTATCCCTAGGGATATAGCTATAAACCGTAATATATGAAAGCGTTTCATAACTGTCGGGGTACCCTAATTTTGTTACTGCGACCAATTTCGAAGTAGTTAGTTCAGTCACGGTCACAGTTCTAACCTAACCTATTTCGTCGGAGTGCCCTAATAGTTATATTACTAGATCGTGCTCGTATCATAGTTATATTCCTAGTAAGACACTTCACTCCGAACCGCATTCATATCCTATACTATTAAACGAGCAATATTTGTATATATATTTATTTGTTTGTATATAGATTTCTACTCACGTTCTCGAAATCGGCTCTAACAATTTCGATGAAAGTTGCAATGTAGGAGTTTACGGGAGCGAAAAATTGATCTAGCTAGGTCTCTTATCTAGGAAAATTTGTTTTCTCCATATTTTCACCCTAGCAGAGCTCGGTCGCCCAAAGTTTAGAACGAGATAATGAATAATGACATGACATTAGAATAATGATCATGGCAGTATGGAATTAGTAGGTACTATCCTATACTATTAAATGAGCATTTTCTATTTTCACTAGAGCAGTGCTCGGTCGCCCAGGTACTAACTATATACGTTTTATAGCTATATCCCTAGATATTCCTAGGGAAATAACTATATCACGGCTTCAACCATCTTACTGCGACATACACGGCAATGTTAGTGGACATGGGTAACGCACATGGGCTTGGTTCCTCTGCGAAATAAGTAGTGTAGGCTTCGGAGAACAAGATTTAAAGCCAATTGCAACCAAACGAATATTATTCAATACTATGTAGGTAAGTGCTCAACATCAAGGCAATGATTGCCTTAACCAATCCACGTTACATCAGCCACATATTGCTCATTTATATATCGAATACGCAATATATAACTATCTACATAGTCCGTAACATGTTTCAAATATGCTTGTTAAGAGTATTAGCCATTATTGAGCATATAATAGTGTAAGGAAGTCTTTGAAACGGCTCATCAGACTAATTTAGGAAAATAAAGGGTCGTACGTTTTGAGAGAAAGGAAGATTAAGTTGCTTAAGTATATTGGATGCGATTACTGTAATGATAGGTAGGTGTACCGTGTACCTACGTATGGGTATTTAAGTAGGTATATTACAATTCATATCGTGTATTTATGGTACCAATCTGCTGTGGAAAATTTTCGTTTTAGTGGCATAAAGACTGCATAGGCATAGGACAGTATACGTAGATTATTTCCTACTCCAATATGCTACTCTATGAGTTTTGTTTTGAATTTTAGTTCAGGATCTATTATTATGGAAGCAGATTGTGATTGTTAATTGATTCAGGCGTGACCTTGCAGAAATCCATTATAAAATACAATAGACGTTGATATATTTAGTAACCTGTTACGCTTAACTATTCCTGAAGAGCCATAAAAAACCCTGAAAGATATCGACACGTGTTTCACCTCTCAACGAGGCATCCTCAGGATGACGATTGACTTGTTACACTAAGTGCTGAACGCAGAGCTGCATCTAGCGCTTCGCATCCTGAGGATGCCTCGTTGGGAGGTAAAACACGTGCCGATTTCTTTCAGGGTTTTTTATGGCTCTTTAGGAATAGTTAGACGGAACAGGATACTATATATCATTTTCTATTGCAGATTATGATTATCAAAGACTAATGCAGTGATGGCAACAGTCGTGTATTGCAGTTTTTCTATCTTGAAGAATTTAGTATTTACTGAAAAGTAAGGAAGAGCATATAGGTACGCATATCTACAGCTTTTACTGCATTTATATAAGAGTTCTATTCAATGAAAGCCACAAAACATTTAGTTTATCACGGGCCAGTCTGTCACATAATTAGTGTGTTACCACTTCCTTATACCAAAGCTTTTACTATTACACAACTGGGAAAAATAAAAGGCCTAACAAAAACTGAACAGCTGCCCAAATTGGTCCATTGATCGAGCGGTTAACCGGTGTCTCCTGAACCGTTGACAATGGAGAGCTAAAAGCATTCTCAAGGATAAGCCGCAGTTATTGTGTAGTTTGTCGCCCGGATCGCTGGCGATGCGTATCTAACGCTTACTTATGTTATAACCGCTATGTACCAATTAGACTAATGAATTTAGGGCTGTGTATGTGACAAACGTAGAAATATTTCTGATACCTACTGAACTTTTACCGACATCTCTGTCAAAGTTTTCTGTTTCTTTTATGGGATTAAATTCAATTTATCCTATCCTATACCATTAAACGAGCAATATTTGTATATTGCATATAAATAAATTTGTAATAAGTTTTCGAAAACGGCTCTAACGATTTCGATGAAAATTGGAATATAGTGGTTTTTGGGGGCGAAAAATCGATCTAGCTAAGTCTCATATCTAGGAAAATTCGTTTTCTCCGTATTTTCACCCAAGCAGAGCTCGACGGTAGAAAGTTTAGAACAAGATGGCTACCTTAGAATAATGACATGGCAGCATCGAATTAGTAAGTACCTACTATCATGGCAGCATGGAATTTGTATGTACTATACTTGGAATATTAGTATGACTTTCCTATACTATTAAATGAGCATTCTATATTTTCACGAGAGCAGAGCTCGGTACTGTATTTAGTATTACATATTTACTTCTTTGTATTTGCACAGCACTAGTAGTACTTTTGTATAGATCAAGTTCTAACTTAAGACAGCTGTGCTGCTGGGGAGTTTGTTGCGCCACTTCTTCCCAGCTAAATCACTAGGAAGTGGTGAACGGCGGGCGTTTTGGTGGACTGTCTTATGTCATTTTGACGTTGACGTTCAAAAAGTGCTGATTGTCAGTCTAATTTGAATAAATGGCTTTCTGGAGTGTCAAAAGCCGGCCAGTGCCTTTCATGGCTATCTCATACTTTGATATAGCGGTTTTCTAATGGAAGGCTTCTAGTTGTCAAGAGGTTTTAAGTTTGTACTGTTTTACCTACATTAGGTACCTTTCATGTTAGGGATTAGGTGAGTACTTACAAGGCTACATTAATGGTTTAACTGACAGCCCTACACAATAGTAGGAGTTCAACTACTTTCAAATCGACACAAATCGATGTATCGATTGAGAATTCGTTATCTGGTTCACTACTATCCAGATTAATGAATAGACTAGAATAACTTACAAGGGGATCTGAATAATCGACACGGTGTAATCAGATCGCTATCTATTTGTCGATTTATAAGGATCTGCCGTTTTCCGCTTACGTACAAACGATTTCTTATCGGCATATCGTGGCAGCCATTTATAAATTGTTTGATCTTGTGTCTGTTCTATACAAATAGAGGACTAGATCTGTCGATGCTGGAATCTTAATGGTTTTGTGGCTTGGTATTGAAAGAGAGTATGTGGTTTACGTAGGTATCGTTAAGCTTCGTGTTTTAAATGCAACCTTAGAAATCGCTTGGGCGTTTACAAGCGATCACTACGCTCGATCTTTAGGCGTGTGTGCGTGAACGGTGCACACAAACATAGCATCGCAAGAATTTACCTAAACTCTGTCGTGTGAATTTTGTGCACGGAGCCTTAATACAAAGTGTACTGAAAACAGATATCGCAATAACTCTTCCGTTATTATCGACCGATAAAAACGCGCCTGTGGGGGAGAGCCTTAACATGTTAGATCAACACAATAATCATGAATGTTCAGTGAAATCCACAAAGGATTTTTTTTCACCCATGGTGAAATCGCATTTAATTATTAATCATTTATTTCAGAATAAAACATTACGCATTTTCATACATTTAAGCATTGTACCTTTTTTATTTAAATGAAAACTTCTTTCGGCGCGTTGGCCATTTTTTAGATGAGATCCATTGATTTCGCGACACGTGGAGTAAAAGACATCAACGCGTTGATTGCCGCGGTGCCGATTTTTTTTTTTCAAGTTTTCCCTTCTGTCGTCACTTCCGGAGTGGCAATGTTTTTAGGGTTCCGTTGCCAAATGGCAAAAAACGGAACCCTTATAGATTCGTCATGTCTGTCTGTCCGTCCGTATGTCACAGCCACTTTTTTCCGAAACTATAAGAGCTATGCTGTTGAAACTTGGTAAGTAGATGTATTCTGTGAACTGCATTAAGATTTTTACACAAAAATAGAAAGAAAAACAAATAATTTTGGGGTTCCCCATACTTAGAACTGAAACTAAAACAATTTTTTTTCATCAAACCCATACGTGTGGGGTATCTATGGATAGGTCTTTAAAAATGATACTAAGGTTTCTAATAATTTTTTTTCTAAACTGAATAGTTTGCGCGAGAGACACTTCCAAAGTGGTAAAATGTGTCCCCCCCCTGTAACTTCTAAAATAAGAAAATGATAAAACTAAAAAAAATATATGATGTACATTACCATGTAAACTTCTACCGAAAATTGGCTTGAACGAAATCTAGCAAGTCGTTTTTTTTTAATACGTCATAAATCGTAAACCGCAATTTACCTTTCATTCAATGTTACTTGCTGTTACGGAACCCTTCATGGGCGAGTCTGACTCGCACTTGGCCGCTTTTTTTTTGGGTTGGAAATTATCAAATAACGTCTCCGAGGGCGTGTCAGACTCTTACTGACTAAAACCCACCCGTGTTCCTTCAGTTGCCTATATGTTGCCAGGGGCCAAGGTAACCCTTTCGGACAAACCCGCAACCCCAAGATCTAATATCTACTGGTTTGAATATTGTTTGATAGCAAGTTATTCAAGACCAAATAATTACGAGCTATTTACTTACCCTGGTCCTTCATAGCATCCACAGCATGAGGTACTCCTATCCAAGGACTGGGCAGGTCTAGGAAAACTGCATCAGCTTTACCATTCAGCTCTTCACCAAAACCATCTGCTAGGACGTCTCGGTGTTTTGCCTAAAATATTAGAAGTTTGTATAGCTTAGCTAAGTGAAATAATGAAGAGAGCAGTTTGACTTTTACTCCATTGATATAAGGTTTAAATTACAATGGTTCACCAAAACCATCTGCTAGGACATCTTGGTGTTTTGCCTACATTATTAGACATTTGTATAGCTTAGTGTGAAATAATGAAGAGAGTAATTTGAATTTTACTCCCATTTAAATAAGGTTTAAATTACAATGATTGACGCGCGCTCAGTACAAGCAAAATCTATAATATTGGTTAAGTTTTGAATGACTTTGTTGTTTCCAAGTCTTGAAATCTATTCCTAAGTCAATCAAAATTAGTTTTTCAAAATAAGGGTTACTTTGGTTTACTAGTAGGTATAGTCGACCGCATGTCAGTGGTTAAGCCCGGACTCCACCAAAGCGAAGATGTCACATCTTCGCTTCGATAAGAAGAGATGTTTTTCCACCGTAGCTGTACGGAGATGCGTACTGGCTAGACTGGAGCGGAGATGTGTGAGATATGACGCGGAGGGAACTAGCGGCGCCGGTCACTGCATGTCGCTCACATTTCTTCTCGTCTCCGCTGCGCGCCGTCGCAACTTGCGAGGCACAGCTCACATCTCCGCTTTGTACCGCCGTCCAGCTCAGTCACGGTGAGGCACAGCTCACATCTCTGCTTCGATCGTGTCATACAAATATGATACATCTTCGCTCAGTGGTATCTGGGTGGAGTCTGGGCCTCAGGCGTTTCAATATAAATAAATACTTAGGTACTGGTTTTGCTACCACTGTTGTGCGGTCTACTTTACCAAGTCAAAATCCTAATTAAGTGTTTGAACAGTAATAAAAAAAAGTACTTACAGTAACAAAATCAGCTAATCCATGTTCAGCAAATTCCTCCTGGGCCACCTTACTCCTGTGTTCATGGAAGTCAAATGTGTGGACATGACCATGAGGTCTCACCCTCCTGATGAGAGCATGAGTCAGGGAACCACTGCCAGTACCTGAATGAAATTAAAATGTAAGAAAACACTCTCTTTAGTTTAGCATAAAAAAATCTCTGGTGTTATGGAAAATAAAAGATTTTCTTTAAAAATAATTCTGGTACAGTACGACACAAATTAGATGTAGCATCTACAAAATCTACGTATCAATGTTACGAATGTATTTGGTTATATGACTTTACAAGTTATTGCGTTTGCGTAAAGATCATTTTCGTCTAAAACAGTAGTAAAGATTGGTGATTTTAAAGGTGTACTCAGTTTGGATATGATCGGTTTTACGAATTTTGCCAATGCTACATCTAAGTTGTGTCGTACTGTACTTGAATTATTTTTAAATACCTAAAATGAATTTAACTTGGTAACTTATCACTGAATTGTGTATTTTTAAGATGATACATTTTTCTATACAGCTAATAGTTAAAATAATATTTAAGACACAAATTTAACATAGGTACCTATTATTAGGTTGAAAACTTGTGAACTTAACACAAATCAAAATTGTAAATAAATCTAGTACCTAAACTAGATTTATTCTATTGCACCAATAATTTAAAAACAAATATATTTAAAAAAAAATATTATCAAAAAGTACAACTTACCAGCTTCAACAACAACAGATCCTGGCACCAGGTCAAGTTGTAACAGTATCATACTAATGTCAGGTGTATAGATAATCTGTGTGCGATGAGGCAGAGTCAAGGACCAAAGCTCCGGGGTTGGTTGTAACACATGACCCCACCCTTTTGACAGCTCCACCTAAATAAAACAAGCGCTTATAATAGTTAAAGATAAGTACCTAGTGTATTTATAGCTTCTTCATCGTATACAAAATAAATAAAACAAATGTAATACGAGGATTTAAAAAAATCCAATGTTGGTTATTCCCTTTTCTGGACAATCATAGGTTAATGAGTGAAATCTTTGTAATGCATAAGTAGCTAGTATACTTTCAATTTTAAAATAGTATTAGCTTTCTAGTATTTTTTTTAATGGTTCTTTTACTTGTTGATTCAAAAATATTTGGTAATTACTTCGGGAATCTCGGGGTCTTGGAATTCATTGTAAATAAATGTTATTAAAAAAATTATGAAAGTATTTTATACGCGAGGAGTAAAATAAATTATTAATAGGTATTGATTGAGGTTAGCAGATTTTTTTCTTTAAGTTTTGTACAATATTACAACAATTAGTGCTTTAAATATGTGGTTTTAAGTCTTACCCGGGTACCATAATCAGCTCCGATGAGAGTTCTCACTTTTAGAGCACCAAAAGGTGTTTGATACACATTTTCCATCAATTCACCCTTTTTGTTTTTCATTTCAGGCTGCACATCTATTGCGTATAGATTATTACTTAGATACAGAATAGCTGTATCTCCCTCCTCAATTTTATCTTTATAATTTCTAAAACTCATCTTTAATTTGTTATTATTTTTGCAGGCGACAAAGTTTGTAAACAAACCACGACACGAGGAGGGTGTTTTAAGTTTTGACGTTACGTTTCGATATACGTTTTCTAATAAACGTCAGCTGATCTCAGTTTTAGAGTAAGATGAAGAAAATAAAATTATTTTGACTAAAAAATTACAACAAAAAGGAATGGATTTTCATTTTTGCATATAAAATCAACAAAATGAAAATGTAAAATCGAATAAATATTTAAAACTCAACATTTTTGGTGAATGTTGGATTATTGCTTGTGGTAGCAATAACGAAAGTAATTTAGTGCAAGTCGGTTCTCTATGAATCTTGTGCTGATTTTTTATTGGTCAATCCTGATGGTTTTGATGGTCAACCAATAACATGAGAGAGACAGGTGGAAAAACGTGAAAATAGAAATTGGAAACGTATTTAGTTTGACGTTGCTTGGTTGCGGTCAAAATATAGATTGTGTTTTTGGGAATTTATGTAAAATATGAATAAATAAGTGGATAATACACGGACATGACAGTGCACAATTGTTAATGAAACCAAAGTCTTATGTTTTTCTTTGAGACACTGAAGAGTTATGGTGAAGATGGACGCGTCCAAAGTGACGAGTAAAACTAGCTCGTTGAAGGCTCTGATTCTCAAAGCTTGGAGGGAACGGTGGACTGACATACAATGGGGCATCAACATCAAGACCATACTCCCAAGGGGGGTCAGCGGCGACCTGTATAACCTAGCAGACTGCATCCTCCAGCAAGCAATGGTTGGTTGTGGAGCCAACCAGTTGGTAATATCTTATTTGAAACATTCTTTGGCATCTCATCTCGTATCATATGCCGCTGTCTTGCAGAGAATAGCGAAATTCGATGCATTTCATAAACCCCATTGTATTATGAGTCTCCTTGAGTTTTTGGAAGGTGTTCTCGATGGTATTACATGTCGTGGGAAAATGGAAGAGGAAGTGTTATCATTGGCTGTATCGTCAATAATATTATGGCTACTGCAAGTGTACCATTACTGTCTCAGCAAATATCCATCACCAAACCCTGTCCAAAGTCAAGAACTACTGGAAAAATCCACCATTCTTTTGAATTCTATTATGAATGCTGATTTCCTACTTGCTATGTTTTATTTAGCTAAACAGAATGATCCTAATGAGTATAGTGAGGTGACGAAGAAGTGCCAGGAGATCACGGCATTTATGATGATGAATACTCAGTTTAAAGCACCCATTACTATCCATGAGACTTTACAGAAGATTTGCAATATGGATATAGATAAAATAGCACCATTGAACAATAAGCCGGAGCCTGTAACTCATTGTTTACAAGCATTGATAGCTGTTAATGTGCTGTCTAACCCTAGCGCTAATATGCAACAGTTATCTAACCAGCTACTCATGGTACAGAGGATCAAAGGGTACCCACTATCGAGACTGTACTGCGAACTGATCAGAGCATGTTTTATATCTCTCAATGATTCCAGCAAGGATGCCACTACACAATCATTGTGGGCTGCTTTTACCTTCCTTAAAATACCTCAAGTCATGCACTATTTACATAATATTTGTGGTACCACAACCAAAGATAGTGAGTACTCCATAGAGATTGCTGAAGCATTCGAGAAATTGCTACAATCAACACCGCTACTCGATGTTGTTGATACAAAGAATTCTTGCAACAGCGTCATATCTCTGTTAGAACCCTTAGTTAAGTTGAATGTAGTGTCCGAGAGTCACCTGGCATACTTCAAACAGAAGCGGGAACATAAGGATGTGAAATTACAAAAGTTAGAGCCAACCGGGCTACAAGGATCGGTCCCTTCTTTCATCACAAGAGCTGAACCAACTTTAGCTGGTATCTTGAAAACAATGGGAGGAGATTTTCATAAAACCCAAGAGTCTTTGTATGCTATGCTATGTCAAATTGTAGTTGGTGGGACAACTTTAGACACAATCCTTGCAGTTGCTACTGTGGAAGGGAAGTTGAAACTGTTTGTCTCTAGATTGATTAAATTTAACGAATTTGCTTTGCTAGCTGCCAATGAAAAGGGAGCTCCCCAATCCAAGGTTTATATTTTTGATATTTCATTTTTGATTCTGTGTTCAATTGTCCAAGATTATGGCGCTGATGCTGTCCTTGATGAAAATGGGGACTCTTTCTTTGAGAAATGGGTAAAGGAATGTATGGTCTATCAGGGAGTACATAAATCACCTGATCAGATTCTACAAAAATGTGATGCTCAACTTGTGGAAATATTTATCAATCACTTGAGTGCTCCAGAATTTGATTTCAAAAACACAAATATCAAACCCCACGATCTTTGTATGAATGTGAGTGGAGTGATAAAAGAAATCCTATTTGCTTGGGAACAAGGTTCCCTTTCGGCTGCAGATGTTAAATGTATGTTGGATTCTTTGAGACAGAAAATGGCATCTTTGGCTGTTTGTGCTTCAGTTTGGTTGTGTTCTTACATAAATGTTGTGCATCAGGACGCATTTTTGAAACCTATCAACATGGTTCAGCAGTTTTTGGTACCTCCCAGTGAAGCAGAGCTGACACAAATTGATAATTTCAAGGAAAGGACTGTTTTGATGTGTCAAATTATCAGAAAAATGCAATATGATATTCATCCGCCTTCAGTGCCAAAGTCGAAAGCGTTAGCATTAACACATAATATTATATCAAGGCAGCCCATTCTGGAACAATTGCAAGCAGTTTGGGAAGATATTAAATCGAGAGGCTACCTTCACATTGATGCTACACATACTATAGAAAGTCTTCTGAACACAACTGGACCTATTTGGTTCGTCACAAACTTGGTTAAAGAAACACTGAAATTCCGTTATCAGGAAGACCTTGACAGATCAATTGACATAGTTCTGGCTATGCTTCATCTGGATATTGAGAAATGCACTGAGGCTTTGTTGCTTCACGTCTTACCGCAATACTTGTATAATGCTAAACTGTGTGAGGACTTGGTAGAACCTCAATGTGCTATGTTAGCGAAACTAACAGTTTATTGCATTTATGCTGCTCTCGAACACAGCAACTTGACCAAAGGGCAGACGGCCAGAAAGCGTCGTCACGATGATTCTGAGGACTTAGAAATGTGTACATCCAACAAAGTACGGAGATTGAATGACAATTCTTCTGATAGCATGTACTATTCACAAGGACATAGTATTTCTGGGGTTACTTTGAAAGAGCCTTTACTGACCGCCCTAGACACATTGTATACGTCTTTCTCTCAATTGGCTGGAAAAAATGGCGACGTTACGCCGCAGACTGATTTCATTTTACAGTTTCTCGCTTACGTTGTGCAATGTGGACACGATAGAGCTCCAATCGTCTTGCAGAAAATGCCAAGTGAACTTGTACCAACACTTATAAAATGTCTTCCCGATGGTTTCAATATAAGTTTGATCCTTCGATTGTATGACTTATCGACTCCTTATGGACGAAAAGATACTGCTAGGGATCTTTGTCTTATGAGGAATATGCGCCTTAGGCCTGATTAATCTTTATATTCAGATGTAAGATCAATTTAAAATGTCATTATAATCATTATAGCTTATTTGTAAAATAAAATCAAATATTGAATTCAAAGTTTTATTCATTTCAATTCCTTGATCTGTTAGAAGTAGAAGGAAAATCAAACAAAAAGTCCAAGGTCATAATAATCTTTACTTCGTAAAACGCAATCAACAAAATAGTGATCATAAATTAATACTAGGCACTTCTGTTACAAATAGCTGTTTTTGTTTCATATTTTACACACTTACGACTATTTTGTACAATATTCTTAATTCTATATACTGGACGGAAATAGAAAGTGTTCGGAGAGGAATGTTCGTAAAATTTGTGCTCAGAGGAACTAAAGTTAATTGTATCTTAATTCTCGTATTTTCGCGCTGTATCAAACCGTTCAGCGAAATACGACCCCACAAATTAGACAATAAATCAATTAGTTCGAATTTCGAGTTCGATTGAGCTTATAGAAGGGTTCGATTAAATAGGAACCATCACAAAAAAAAAAAAACTCAAGCCACATGGGCAAATGCCACCTCCAAAGTAAACAGGCTTTAGAAACTTCAGCTTTTGCTTTGCTTGTGGTTGTTTTTATTACTTTTTATAAGGCAGAAAGGGAAATTAGAGCGACGAGCTAAAACCAGACCAACTATTGTTTTATTCAATAGGTAGTTGCAACTTCGTAGCTGAACGGTACCAGAAGCAATATTGCGTTTGCGCATAATTTATTAATAGCACTGGGAATAAAAGGAGCTAGGAAAATGGACGACATCGATTTACCAAAGTACGAACTAGTAGACTACTAAATATTTACAAAAATAATACATTTCGTATACACAAACAAATCACATTGAATGTGAACAATATTTACTCTCTAGTTTATTTTGTACAGAATCCATGATACCGGACAATATTTATTTACAAATTAATAATCTATCATTATTGTACAAAAAATAATTAAACACAAAGATCACAGGAGAGTTCCAGAGCTTTTACTATAATTAATAAAATTTATTAATACAGGGTAACAAATTATTATTTAACTATTCAAACAAATTACATGGAATAAGCTACAGTTATAACGCTGGCTTTTTGGCATCCGGCGAATCTGAATGTGGTCGATCTAGAACAATAAGAAAAAGGGAACGTTAATATATTTTATTCTGATGTTTTATCTGCTGTAGGCAGTGCAGACGCATTGCTGCTGCGCATTTATCTTGCTTTATTTATGTATCTACAATCTCTGCACTTCGAAACAGATTCCAACTATCTTAAGATACGAAATATTGGTTCCAACAGTAGATACGATAACTAAAATTCTCATTCAATTCAAATGCAGTAACTTACCAATTTGCCTTCTAAGTACGTCTTCCCTAGATGCATTATACGCTGGCGGTGGATTACTGACCCTCATTGGTAAACTTAATCTATTAGGATTGGAGTTTTCATCTACCGAGTTCTCCGCGCTATTAGCGAACGTTGTCCTTTGACTTCTATTCCACGTCTGTTGATAGGAACTTTCTGTGGTTATTGTGTTACATCTATTGTTAGTATGAGGAACATATTGCTCA
The DNA here is from genome assembly GCA_949152395.1 of Agrochola litura. Lineage (NCBI taxonomy): Eukaryota > Metazoa > Arthropoda > Insecta > Lepidoptera > Noctuidae > Agrochola > Agrochola litura. Next base: position 8,024,400 of record OX424512.1, read on the forward strand.
GGTGACCAGTCGAACACGAAGGTATGACTGTAGTTGTGGGTGTAGGCTGTAGGTGTCCCGGACGGCGTAGGAGGCGTCGTCGTCACGTAAGGACTCAGGTCTTGGTGACAGACGTCAGGCACCTTTTGTAGCGCTGATTCTGACCACGTGGGACTTGGGTTCCATTGGTCAACCATTTCTGTTTCTGTAATGTTAAAGTTTTTGGATCCCGGCCTTCTACTGGCAATGGACCCAGCTGAAACTGCGATTAGTGTATCTCCTCCCGATGTGATAGTTGAAGGTGTGCAACGAGGTGACATATTTGTTATTGGGGTATTCGATTTGTCGTCTATACTCTTCCCTTTCCGCTTAGCATTGGGCTGGATCCTCGTATCCTCTATCCGTATATTGTGGTACCTGAAATAGAAAACTAAAGTTACACATGTGGAATTTCAATCAGACTAACTACGCAAGATCGTCACAGTTAATCAAGAAAACAATTTCAAGATGAAACTAAATTATACGCGCATTCCAGAAACGACATATTTGATGGACAGCATGAGGTCATAGTGCAATTAGCAAGATCATTTCTAGGCCATACCTGATACCTAAGCACTATGTTGTTAGATGAACTGACAATTTGAAATTAATCGAGTTATGGCCATGAACAGTTTAATTCCATTAGCATAATTAACAATTGTTGGCCATCAAATCAGAAAGTAGAATGTCTTACCTATTTTCCTGCAGTGAAACTGAATAATCCACGGGTCCGTTGTCTGTCCTTTCGTAGGCGTAGTGCATGGGTGCTATATGTGGTGGGACGTGTGGTATATGAGGTTGTATGCCAGGGTTGGGCATCATGACTGGCTGGTTGCCATTGATGCAGACGGGCGGTGTCGGCGTGTACTGCATCGTTGGAGGGTAGACTTGTATGTCTGGTGGTGGGGGTCCATACATCCTTGTCGCTGCTTCGTAAGCCAGTCCGTAGTGTAGTTTGGATTGTACCGCGTAGTAGTGGTAGAGCCAAGGGTTTGCTTTCATAACTGCTGCTTCCTGTTCACTGTTGACAAAAAGACTATGTCAGAAAAAAAATTCTTGACAGCTTAGTAAACTAGGCAAGGCTTTTGGTGGTAGAATTTTTATGATCCTTAACAAAAATTTTAGTATAATAAAAATATTGTCTATAGGTATTAAACGAATGGTTAATAAAATATTTCCCATATCTATATCCCCATCAATATTTATCTGAGTAGAATAGCATGTTCAAGCGCAAGAAACCTTGAACTCGAAGCAGATCGTAAGTTATGAGCTAAGCAAACAATTAAAATAACTTTTAAATGGTGATTGCATATAACTGGAAAGAATTCGCGTTAGTCTCTACGACATTGTTACAAGCTTTAGCCATTACTAGAATAGTAAAAAGGAGCACTAAAGTTTAATGTTTATATTTAGTGGGATTCCTTTCGCCATGCGTTAGGTACGACCGCCTATTAATAATGTATCGAAGTAGTTTAGGCTATGTTCCATTACACTAATCGCAGATTCCGACAGTATATTAGACTTGTAATGTGTTTAACAAGTCACTGTTGTATAGCGGCCTTCTCAAAAATACTTGAAATAGAGTTTGCTGTCTAAGATTTTCCGATAAAATTCCCGCATTTTCGAGCGGCGAGAATTTTATCGCTTCAATTATAAAAGCGTTTTCTACTGACTGTTGTTAACATTCTTTATCTAGCACTTGAGAGCAGTGGTGGCCCAGTGGTACCGGCCCCGACTTACGAGTTATAGGTCGTGGGTTCGAACCAGGCAGGCGCTTTACTTTGTGTAAATAATTTCATCACCACTGCTCTCAAAACGGTGAAGAAAAACATGGTGAGGAAACCGACATGTCCTAGAACCAAAAAGTCGTAGGCATGTGACATCTACCAATCCATACTGGGCCCGCGTGGTAGATTAGGTACAGCCCACTCCCTCTCGAAGAGAGAAAGCCTGTGTCCCAGCAGTGGGAACATTATAGGCTGAGTGTACATGTTATTATTGGGAAAGGCTTTGACAAAGCAAATCAACGTTCTTTCGTTAAATAATTAAATTGTTTTTATCTACAATCGTCGTCCTGTCGTAAGATAAACGTATTGCCAATAAAGTTAGTTAACAACCTTATGTTTCGTTACTAGTTAACAAATGGTACATACGTACGTTATCTACGTCACACATCTCCGATTGTCGACAAAATGAGGAACATTTAAACAAACGACATGTAATGACTGTGCAGGTAAGGCAAGGTGAATACACAGTATTGAATTTGTACTTAATATAACCTTTCGCGCGAGTTCACTTAGCGTTTGTGTTTGCGACCTTTAAGATAGTGGATGCAGGGAAATGTCACATAGTTGGACTCAGCCCTGGACCTACATCGGTACAGGTGGGTTGAAAATGCTTGAAAGAAATAATAGCGTGAGACTGAATCAGTAAAACAAGCATATTCAATGCATGTTGGCTGGATTAGTTGATGTCAATAAATTGATACATGGTAATTAGCTTTGGATCTCATTAAATATCGCCGGACCAAGTTTATTGGACTGAAAACACACTATTTTGCTTTTGCGGTTTGAATTATTGGACTATTGGAAATTATGAGAGTTGGAATAAATCCTTTTTTTATTATTTTTGCTAGGGAAACTATACCGATTGTCATATTTTAAATGTTACTGGAAGCACCGTTTCTGATTTTTTCAAATTTGGTCAAAATCAGCAGTTCAGTCAAGGCTGGCACGTATCAAACAGATAGACAAGAAGATTTATTTTTGCGTTCGTAATTAAATTATGAAGCAGGAAACCGTTAATATTTAAAAATAATTATTTATGTGAATCAGTCGTTGCAAATTTAACTGTTGAGTTGACGACGACAGTACATCAAAGTGTAGATATGTGTCCGACGGCGACAAATCGCTATTACATTCACTCTAAAGAAAGAGATACTGTTGTGAAGGCTTCACTTCAGAACCAAAATGGCGTCCGGATAAAACGCTATTCCTATGTTTACACGCGTTCTGCATTAATAAACTTGACCCTTTCGACCTTCAGTGATTTATAGCTAGCTTGTGCTAACATTTTATTTATGCTAAAAGCCTTACTGAACTCTTCGGAGATATCGTAGAAACAGTAGGTAAGTTATGCACATTAGTTGCCATTAATTTTATACTCATTTGTGGAATAAGTTATTTCATATTGGAATTGAGTGTTTTGAACACTCGATTCGAAATGCTGTGGCGATGAAATATGTGAATGTTTGTCGAGAACACTTGTAGTAAAGTATCTTAACTCTGATGCCAAAAATAAATAAAACGTGCATCAAAAGCGCGCCTTTTTTATTAATTTTTTTGCAGAAGACGAGTAGTCAGTTATGTCGTCCTTTTTGGTAAATAAAGTACGTGTAGTCAGAAATTATTTACGTGCTCCTTAGCATCATAAGTTTGAACACGTATTTAGTTAATTATATTAATGTAAATCTACCAACGTTTATAAAATGTCGTAGATCCTATTTAACTAAGATCCTTTAAAGATAATTTCAAGGTTCAAGCATTCTAGTTAGACTTTTTTATATTGTCTACATAATCCGGTGCTTGTTATGCATAACCGAGTTAATGGAATGTTGGAAATCAACGTATCCGTCCATGTTCTCAGTTTCCCGCCAATTTGTGCGTCCGCGCAGCCTGAACGCATAAATCTCGTCGACATGACGTAGGCGGCCGACATGTTGACAATTTGTTGTCGTTCACCGTATCACTAGTACATGCCATAGGGGTGTATAAACAAGCGTTAAATTACTTGCTCATACACTTTCAACACCGATTTTTCTTTTGATGCTCTAAACAACGACAACGGTTCTTTATCGATACCTACCACGTGCCACGTGTTTTCTACAAAAAAAGCGTCACTCGGCTCTTACGCAGCATGTTTTTATGCCTAAAAGTAATGAACCAATTAAACCTGGAATAGTTACATGATTTTTTGTTGGAAGAAATATACTAAAGGAATCTCTAGTCACTATGAATAACCGTGAAATGTTTTCGTTACCGATAAAATGGCTGGAAAGTAAAGCTCGGGACGCCATTAAATCAGTTATTCACGTAAGCCGGGCTCATTATTAAAAGCAACAGTATTTGTCAGTGGAGAGCACGAAGTAACATGAGTAGGTTGCGCAAGAGCATCAGCGCAGAAACGTGACAAATGACGCAATCCCACGAACAATGCAACTGAGCTTGTGAGCACAGCGGATTTATAGCCACCACCATATAACTTTTGGTGCAATTTATGAAATAAAGCGTTCGTATAATTTGTACAAGAAGTGGGGATTGTAAACTTTACACCGAGCACGGGTATCTAACATAATATTACTGTAGTCGATACGTTGAAAGCTCGTTGGCATTGTTTTCTGAGAATTAAGTTATTTCAAAACACTTCGTTTTTAATACAGTCGTTACGTCTATTTATGTGTTCAAATGTTGGACCTAAGTAAGCCTACTTAAGTCCAATTTGTTTACCTGACTAATTAATTGCTTAAGAGCCAAAGCTCTTAAAGTTTCATAACCTGCATTTTACGGTAATTACGTAGTCTAACGTACTTAATTTATGCTTTTAACGGTAAATGGTCTTCAGGTGTTAATATCGCCTAAATGTTTGCTTATGACATACACCACTCTTTTCTCAAGACCTAAGTGGCTAAGGCCCGCGCCACCGCCCTTTGTGCCTGATTGTTTAGGTCAGCTGGACTGTCACCCACTCGCCCATTCAAATTAATTTAGATTTACTATCTAAATAGCGCCTACCACGACTAATATGAATCGGTCTTGTCACTGTAGGCCGAGCCATAATGACTTTGTTCGCGCCGATTATTATCTAGATGCCTAATCCGGATTGTGAATGGTGTTGAATTTAATGTTTAGGAAAGTGTTAAGTCAGACACTATCTTAATTACACCCTTAATGGTATGCACCATTGAATAAGGAAGGACTTTCTAGGGAAATCTTTTGAATCGTCGTCGCAGAATCTCGTCGACCAGCCGCGCACTTTTTATAGCATTCTTTGGACCGCTTATCTACAATGTAAGAAATGATTGATGGGACCAAATCATAACGCAAGAATTTCGGGAAGGATCAATCTTCCAAAATTACTTTCTACACAAAAGTTTACTCATACCAATCCAGCCATACATTTCGAGCAAATTTGCAAAATTAGCAGCAGTTTTCGTGTATTTTCGTGCTATAAAATATAGACGGTTGTATCCGCCGGGTCCATCGATCAAACCCGGCGCTTGTTAAACACCGTTTCTCACATCACAACAATAGCCCTTTGCAGGCATATTTCAAGCCATCCCGATAGTAACATCGGCCGGCCGATCGGCTTGCGAGGCTCGCCCCGGCTCTATAAATCACCCCCTTACAATATTTATTCTCTGCGAAGCTTCACTACGAACTCTAGATGTTGGATCGAGTTTTAACACTCGATTGGATAGAACAGAGTAGATAAATACTCGCAATGCAGCTTAGAAAATAAGCACGAGAGATCAAAAGCAACGCCTTAACCCCATCACTGATTAGAAAGATCAGAAAACATTGAGCGAAAGTTGCTTCGGTATTCGTAGCTTGCAAACTGTCACTTGAACATGTGCGATCGTTAAATTTAATTTATTATAGCTGTGATTTCAAACTGTATCATTGCCTACCATGACACAGCTTTGAATTTCGACACGAGAGCAAAAAACCAAAGAATAGAAAGAATAACGAATGCTCTGAATGAAAATGATTACGTAGCGTATCATTAGAAGAGTGTAAGTCAAATGTAGGCTATTCCAATCAAGACAAGTAAACAAAATGAAACATAATTGGCCTTCTAAAATTGCTAGGCTATGATTGTGACTATTAACGTCAATTAACGAGGCATAGAAAAGTTATGCTTGACTCATGAGCAGTCTATAAAATGGATTGTCTACTTATTTAGAAAACATGACTGTGTCAGTTAATACATATTATACAGCATTTTAGAAACTTTGCAAACTATTATATGTATTAATAGTTTGCAAAGTTTCTAAAATGCTGTAACGGTTGCAAAAAAAAAGCGGCGGCCATGTTGGAATTTATTTACCTTTTATGACCACCATTTTGTTCTCACAATTTTTCCTAAATCCTTTGGTTCTTTAACAACAAATTCGAGTTCCCCCAACAATAGTACGGGCCGTGTTTACGCGAGAGGCGTACGTCGTCCGACGTCATCTAGTATTGATATCTCAATAGGGAAGTCTGTAAGTGACCGCGTTAAGTTATGACCGTAATTTTTCAAAGTCGGCGCACCGTGGGCCGGCAGAATTATCGGTCCGGTTAATAGTGTGGCTTTGGGCTCAATTAGCTCGCGAGCTTTAGACTTTCAGATATACTTGGAGTTATTGTTCTAGGGAGCTTTTATTATCTTGTTCGTTTGTCTGCCTTTTTTGTATTTGTATTTTGTTCCTCTCGTTTGCACTATCTTGAGCGAGTGTATGAACTCATTTTCAAGAGATAGATATACCTATATGGGTACTCAAGTTGAAACATTCTTTTTTCTTTATGTGGTTCAGTTTGAAGATTTAAATTCTCTAGAGTTTAGAGTCTGCTTCACTAGCATAATTATTGTCTCATCGTTCGATTTGTGTCTTTGATAGTAAAACAAACTAATCTCTGCACATGGGAAATAAAGTAAGTAATTGCCTATTCTAAGTTATTAATTCGGCGTCAATGATCTCAACAAACGTTAAAGAAGTATTTATCTATACTTATGTGTCTTGTCCTAGTCATATCAACATCAGATTTATCTGCCACTTCAGCACATCCTATAAAAGGAAATATTGCACGTTGCAACTTGGAATTTAAAAAATGTTGTTGAGACGAACGCAAACAAAATACCTTGTAAAATTATCTCCAATTATAGTTTAATTCATAATTACCGGTCCGGACCGCACAGCCGTAAACATAATTGGTTGTTGCTTGAACGCCGGCAACTTGACGATAAATATCATACCGTTTAGTATTGGTTTACATGATATTGTTTGTTGATGGAAAGGTTTAATTTGATGTGTGGGTTCTGATGACGGTATAATAATAAAAAAGTGGTAATAGAGAATAGACTTCAGAAAATTTGGTACATCTTTGTGACATTATAACTATTATTTTTTGGTTTTTGTGAACTCTATGAAAGAAGTTTTATTTAGACCATACTGTATCTAATGCATGCATGCATAATCAGCCTATAATGTTTTCATTGTTGGGACACAGGCCTGCTCTTGATGACAGGGAGTGAGCCGTCCACGTGTGCCCAGTGCGGGTTGTCTTCGAATTTTGGGTTCTAGGACATACCGGTTTCCTCACGATGTTTTCCTTCACCGTTTTAATTGAATGTATTTTACATGACGATGGTGCTCTAGGTTACAAATCTTTTATCTGCTATTCCATCTTTAGGTGTTATATTAGTTAAAATAAATTTAATCTTATTCTTACATTAATAAATAAAAATAAAACTAATATTATCTGAACCGTTCAAAATATATTATTTATCATTTTATTTTTAAATAAAACCAATTTACTGTTATGATTGTCCTTTTTTATATACTTGTTCATATTATTATTATTTTAAGTCTGTAAGTTTTTAAATTGTGCACATATTATCTTAGATTGATGTATAATAAAGATTATAATTTACTATTTAAATACAGATATGCATTAAAAGTTGTGGTGTTGCAACTGAATGTGCTCAAATTTCATATATTTGACCAGTCATAATCATCGGTTTCTAATTTAATAACTTTTTGCTGACGTAAGAGACATTTTGTGTAATAACTTCTAAGAACAGCTGTCGAAGATTTGTTACGACTTTTATGATCATCCTGAGTAGCTAAATACAACCTATTATATTCACTTGAATGTAGCTATTCAATAGGTATGCCACAGAGTAGTCAGAACTTGGAATGCGCATTACGCCCGAATTAAAATGACATTTAAGCTGTAGGAACGCTAGAAAAAAGCCGCTGGTAGTCTTTGGTAAAGGTTACCCTATTAAGTACCAATTCGAGGCTTAAAAAAATGTTCTTTCGAGACCGTGCTTCATAGCCGTTGAAGAGGTGTTGGAAGGCCTGTTTTCAGTGGTGAAAATTTACCTCCGAATTTCAGACCTTCAGGTATGTGACGTGGAGAGAATAACTGCGACTTGTCAAGAAACGTAAAATAAAAAAAAAATCCCACATCGTCGACTGTTGCGTTTATACTAACAGTTGTTCCATCATTTATTTACTATTCTGTGTAAGTACACATAATTTGAGCTATGATTCGGCGATATAATTATTTTACTCTGAGAACATTAAATGTGATTTAAAGTGCCTTATTTATTACTGCGCAATATGGTGTTTGTTACTTTAGTTCGGAATTTATTTAACGTTTCGCATTTACTTGAGCTTTTGACATTTATTGATATAATAACATCATGGTAGTATTTTGCGTACGTTTGGCAAATATATTTAATAATTAGACATGTAATTTGATCTTTAGTTCTAAATAATAACTATAATACGATTTTATGATTGGCTGAACTGGTAATTATTTGTAATTTTGAAGTGAAATAATGTAGATAAATTGCCTGCAGAAATATTAAAGGATAATAAGTCAAATGATTGCTATGTGGCCTCACCCATTGGGTCCAGTAGTTGACTTATTACAAATAGGGTGCCCTATAGGTATATGTATATTAATACCTTTAAGTACCTACTAAGTATAAAGTCTATAGGTAAGGCAAAAGAGGCAGAGAGAGACCGCTGACACGATGGGAGGATGAGATCAAAAGAACAGCTGGCCCAAACTGGAGACAAACTGCACAGGACAGACACAAATGGGCATCTTTGGAGGAGGCCTTCACCCTACCCGGGGGTTCTTGCATAAATTAGAAATATAGATTTTATATAGAAATTAATAAAACTAACAATTAATCTAAGTTAACTAACCAAACAATTTACTTACTAGAAATTAGAAAATCCTGTAAAATGGAAGGAATAAAAGGCTTTTTTATTTATGCATTTTATTTTATTTATAAAATCTAAAACCTATTTGCTTTGATAGTTCGTTATTCAATAGTTTGAACTTGTCAATTAAATACCCGCAACATAATATTATTACTTCAAAATAAAAGATTCTGTAACAAAATTCTTCACGACATGTGACTATTCTGCTTCATCGTTATAAACTGTCCATTTGACGTTAGTTCACACAATAATTGCGCAGGCGCAGGACGGCCAATGAAGTGATTTCACCCTTGATCGGGCAATGCCGCTCGTTTCGACGTATTAGTGGGTAATCAAAGATGCTATGTGGACGGGCTATTATGGACAATGTTTGTGAGTTGAGGGATAATTTAGAGGTTTAGTACCGTAGGTTATGGGCAGAGAATAGGGTTATTTCGTAGAATTAATACGAACTTGAGTTGTTAAATTGGATTAATTTATTAAAGCTGAGCGGTATATATATATTTTTAGGGTTCCGTAGTAAACAAGGAACCCTTATAGTTTCGTCATGTCCGTCTGTCTGTCTGTCTGTCCGCGGTCTAGCTCCGAGACCCGTAGTACTAGAAAGCTGTAATTTGGTATAGGGATACATATTAATTACGCCGACAAAAGAGTAAAACAACATTATGAAAATCATTTTTTTTTAGGGTACTCCCATACACATAAAGTGGTGATGTTTATTTTTTTAATTTTTATCCCATGGTGTGGGGTATCATTAGAAAGGTCCTTTAAAAACATCGTGAGTTTGTAAAAACTATTTTTGGATTCAGGGATCCGTTTGCGAAATATTAAGCTTTAAAGTGCTAATTTTTGTTAGTTTCAAGTGTCCCCCCCCCTGTCAGCTAAATGGTTGGTTTTGGGTGTGTGAAAAAAATCACAGTAGTAGTTTATATAACGAAATTAAAAGGAAAACTATCGCAGCTAAGTAGGCTTCACAAGTTAACGAGTAATAATCGACCAACTTAACTTAACATGTTTTCCCATACATTCCGTACTTATGGGAGAACATATTTTTCAACTACAAAGTTAAGTTTGTTATTGGGATAAATTCATCCCAACTACGGAACCCTTCATTGTGCGTGGTCCGACACGGACTTGGCCGGTTTTTAATGCAGCAGTTAGCCCTACCTATTAGATCCTTATTTACTGAGATGCGCTTTATTCAGGTCATAAATTAAAACGACCAAGTGCAATATTAAGTAAAAATGCCGAAAAAAAACACGTTTCTTGTATGACTTTATTTTCATTATTCTTTGTCATAGCGGCAATAAAAATACACAATTTGTGAAAATGTCAACTGTCTACCTACTACGGTTCAAGAGATACAGCCTGCTGACAAACAGACAGCGGAGGCTTAGTAAATAGGGTTCCATTTGGAACCCTTCGGGTACGGAACCCTAAAAACTCGAATAATAATAAATTGTGCCAATAGGTAGGTAGGTACTTCTACAACACATCTGGGTATCTCTATCCAACCATAAAAGCTTTTTCGAAGGCATGAGAATCGAATTGGAAACTTTGATGGCAAATACTCAGCTACCACGACATTCATACGTGCAGTTGTACTGAATTTCGTGGGGTTTTTATATTCTTGATCTTTAAATTTGATCTATTTTTTACTAGGTTCAATCCCAATGTATGAGAGTAGATAAAGTAGTGTATGAAACTGCACATAGGTAGCTCGGTTTTTAAACACACACTCATATTTTAATACCCTCATTATGCAACAGTTTCATAAACTACTATTACAGAATTATAATCATTAATACATCTCTCTAAGTTACATAGATTTGTTCCATTGAATGACTTTTTCATGAAAACATGACATTTGAGAACATGTTCAAATATTTAATACTAGCTTTTTCCCTCAGCTTCGCTCACGTGGAAGTCGGAAATGTAATACCGGGATAAAAAGTATCCTATGTGTTAACCCAGGTTATAAACTATACTATCTGTCTGCTCATCCAAATCCTCTTAGTCATCATCATCATCATCATCATCAGCCTATAAATGTTCCCACTGCTGGGACACAGGCCTCCTCTCTGTGAGAGGGAGTGGGCCGTAATCCACCACGCGGGCCCAGTGCGGGTTGGTAGATGTCACATGTCTTCGAATTTTCGGTTCTAGGACATGCCGGTTTCCTCACGATGTTTTCCTTCACCGTTCTTAGTAGCATAACATAATGATTGAATACTATCGTGAATTCATGCAAGCCTAGTACTTTTTGTTAGGTTAGGTACTGCTCAGAAATTTTGCACGTGTCGTGAACAGAACATCGTCTTGAACCTCGATTGCAGCGCCACCTAACGGGCACAATTGTGAATAGTAAATTCCAAAACATAGAGGTCATTGCGTTGCAAATAAAAATGTAAAAAAATTGCGAAAAACAATACGCATTAAATTAAACTTCCAAGAAAAACTAAAAGAAAACTAGGTATAAGTATTTATTATACACAACAAATCAAACTCAGATATTTTTACAATTAAAATTAAAAAGAGTATTTGCTTATGTTTTTAAGTGAGTTCAACCTTTTTTGAATAAAATCGGATTGAGTTTTCAAACATGTGTCAAAATAAAATGTAATTTAAATCAAAAGCACTAAGGAGTATTGATATCAACTTCAAAGCAAATCACCGCCAAAATAACTTTCTACACCTTTTTGACCCCGTTAGGGGATGCATTTCAATAAAATACGAAACACGTCTTCCATCAATTCTGTTAAAAAAGGTTTATGCAAAATTTTAAGTACATTGGACCAAGGAATCACGTTGTCCCATACAAACTTTGCCCCCCTTTTTCACCCTCTTAGGGGTAGAATTTCAGAAAATCCTTTCTTATCGGATGCCTACGTCATACAACGAACACACCCTCCAAGTTTCAGGTCTCTACGATCAGCGGTTTAGGCTGTGCGTTGATCCGTCAGTCAGTCATTCAGGACAAAGCATTTTATATGAGTATAGATTTGTATGAGGGGACGGGAAGGCCTTCGCCCTGATTGGTTCACTAAAGCCTTATGAAAATAAATACAATTTATTTTTCTTCTTTTAGTGTCAATAGAATTTGAATTATATGAGTTGGTACCAGTAGGTGGCCACTAAGGACTGCAATCTCGCGAGATTTTAGACCTAATCGAGATCGCTTAAAGCTCAAGATCTCGTGAGATCTCGATTGCATTCCCTAATCGCCACGTTAATCATATAAACACTACTTACCTCAACACCTGATTAGTACACACGATGACGGGTCTCTGGGAGTTCTCCAGGTTATCCTTGAGCTGCAGAACAGCATGCACCCAGAGGAACTGGCCAGAGCGACGCTGAAGTCGCAGCAACGCGATGCAGGACCGCTCTTGTTCCGATTGTGTTACTGTGAAAGAGAAAAGGTTATTTAGAAAAATATACGTTATGGTTTGCCCATTAAGATGGCCCAGTGGTAACGGCCGCGACTTACGAGTTGTAGGTCGTATATTCGAACCCTGACAGGCGCTTTACTTTGTGTAAATTATTTCATCACCACTGCTCTCAAAACGGTGAAGGAAAAAATAGTATCTACATTTTTTAACCATCTAAAACTAAATTACTATGTTCTTGCATTTTGATACTAAGCGCCTCTATAAAGGATTCAACTAGTGGGTGTTATTTTTTGTTTCCATCATCTTGTGTGTTCTGTTTATAGCACTTTTTTTACATCGACTCATCACTTCAATAAATTGATACCTTGTTAGCCTTTTTTGTCTGACAATACAGTACCTAATTTACACATTTTTTACACGTGCACTTGTAGTAAACAACACCTTGTAGTAATCAAAGCAAGAAAAAACAAACGACTTCCAAAAACAAAAACACTACAAAGTGAAAAATAACTTTAATTTCTGGTCTTTGGTTTTGAATTTTCGTTTTTGCTACCAATTTTCGAAATTGAAGTAATTTTTAACCGACTTCCAAAAAGGAGGAGGTTATATGTTCGACGCGTATGTTTGTTTTTTTTTATGTATGTCCACCGATTTCTCCGTCATTTGTGGACCGATTTTGAAAATTCTTTTTTTGTTTAAAGGGTATGCTCCCAAATTGGTCCCATATAAATTTTATTAACTTTGCTTGAGTAGTTTTTGAGTTAGCTACAAAATACGTATTTTTTTTCCCACTTAGTATGTAGATGATATGATAAGTTCCTGACACTGGTAGTAGGTAGTGGTATTCGAATGTGTATGGGGTAGGTACCACAACTAAAAAGTGAAAAATAAAAACTTTTTACAAAAAAAAACTACCGACTTCCAAAAAAAACACTACAAAATGAAAAATAACTTTAATTTCGGAAGTCGGTGGCAAAAAATGAAAACACAAAACCCAAGACACCGACTTCCGAAATTAAAGTTATTTTTCATTTTGTAGTGTTTTTTTTGGAAGTCGGTAGTTTTTTTTTGTAAAAAGTTTTTTTCACTTTGTATTGTTTTTGTTTGCAAATCTGATTTTTTTTGTAAAAAAATATTTTTGTTGTGGACAGAAAGTTATTATAACATCATCCACATAAACTAAGTGGGAAAAATACGTATTATCGAAGCTAACTCATAATCTACCTAAGCAAAGTTAATAAAATTATACGGGAACACCGCGCAAGCTTCCTCCAGCAAATGAACAAAAGAACTTTCAAAATCGGTCCTTAATAAAAGAGAAATCGGTGAACTTACATAAAACAAACAAAAAATACATAAAATCGAACATAGAACCTCCTCCTTTTTGGAAATAATAAATAGGTGAGTGTTCTTATGTGTGTCAATGGAAAGATTGCTCAAATCCCACAAACTAAAACAAAATTCGATGATATACAATACAAAAAATGTTCTATTCAGCTTTATAATAGAGTAAACATGGACATATACATAAACACTAAACTACCATATGAATGGAAAAAAATGCTAACAAATTGGATAAAACCATTTACTTATGAAGATACTGACGCGCTCTTGCAATATATAGTTTAACCACAATAATACGTAGGTTAAACTCACCCGTTTCTCTCTACACACACACGCGCACAAAATACACACAAACCCTCCCCATCCCCATACACATATACACAATCACGTGAATAATCTAATTCTATTTCTGTTCTTTTATGTAAAATTATCTTGTTGTGGAAGAGCGGAGTCTCCTAATACAGGCATTTTTTGCTTAAAAGGAGGCTCCAATCACCAACCTGTTGTCATGATTTGGTTCAGGAATAAACAAATTTTTTATTTTTTTTATTTAGTTTTTCTCATGGGTTCTGTGGTAGAAAGTGCAGTAGCCAAAGGTAAGGATATTAGGTTCGGATCCTAAATTGGGTTCTCATTATCTTATTAGAAGAGAATGTGTTCCTGATACCTATCAGTTGGTCAATTTCTACTAAAGAAAGAAAGAAAAGAAAGAAAGAAAGAAATAAAGAAAAGAAAGAAAAGAATGATTTTTTTTTATTGAGACTCGCACAGGAAATCACAAATTAAACTAAAACACACTCATTAAAACATTAATGAAAATATAAAAAAAAAACAAAGTAAAATTAAAATAAAAGCAGAAAGTCCTGTACGAGGCCAAAAGGCTCCTATCTCAGCATAGTAGTAATAAGGATCAAATTCGCATAACACATATTCGTTAGTATGAAACTGACAGTTGTCAAAAACGCAAGCACACGACGACCGGACTGTAGTAGGTACTTAGATCTCTGCCTACTCTTTCTGCTAAGAAAGGCGGAACTGTCATTCATTAATTCAGATCATAAAAACAAGTTGTAAGAAATGAAATGACAAATAATCAAACACAATCTCACTGTGAATAGCTATAATTGAATAGCCCTAAAATTAGAACGTCGTTAATTTAAAGATTTTCGAGGTGCGGCTAACACCATCTTAAACACTTCCGTTTAGTAACAAGAGACAAACTAATCCCATTCAAAATCTAACTTAATCGCAAGGAAATAGGGTTTGAATTGCCTTGAGTACACAGCCCTTGATTATACAAGGTGTTTGACTTTGACAATGATGTTATGATAGTAATTTACATGCGCCAAGAATGGTCTGGCCGATCATACGAATCGCCGTACAAGGCATCCGATTCTTACGTCCATTGAATCGTCATAAATGGAATACTCGTTTGTTTGTTGATCATTTCGGAGATAAATCGATTCTCGATTCGTATGACCGATGTTTACGCAATCAATTTGGTGTGTTTATCGATACCTAACGATGCTAATACAAGTTGTGATCATCGCTAGTTAGTTTTATTTGTTTATAGTTATTGTATCGTTTTATTATGTTTGAAAAGCTTTCCCTTATAAATAGTTATTCGAGATTATTATTTATTACTAAACGATTGTAAGTATCGATGATTATTTATTGGTATTTAATCGCCGAGCCCTTTTTATAGTTTTGTAATACAAATAGTCGTTATTAATTTGAACACGATCGACTTAAATAGATGAATTTGAGTTACAAGTAAGTTAATCAGCTTAACCTCTTTCTGCAATCAAAGATTTTTATCTTTATCTTTATTGCAATCCATAATGTACACATACAGGTGGTAGGGAAAAATAAATTGAAACAATTATGGACCCGGTCAGGCACAGCAACATTTTAAATAAGTAGGAGAGAGGAAGCTTATTACTAAATATTTAAATTATGTCCTAACCGTCTATTTTTTTTTTTGCAGCAGTATTAGTTATTATATTTATTTATGTATTACTCATTAATTTATTCTCTGAATATAATATGTGTAGGTCAATCTATTTATTTATTTTTGTATTAGATTATATATTATTAATGATTATTTAATTATTAGCTTGAATATTTTATATTGTTATTAGTGCACTTGATATAGTTATATATTTAAATAAATACTTATAATCTTCATTTATTTTAAACTCACTTATTATTTTGATTATCTGGTAATCAATTATATCTTTTTGTCATTGAAATTATCCGTTAGATATTCGTCTATTGTGTGATAACTTTTATTAATTAGGAATTGTTTTAATTTATTTAAAAATATATTGGTTTTGTTTTCTTGTTTTATGATTTCCGGTAATTTATTGTATATTTTTATTGACATCGCATATGGACTAGAAGAGTGCAGTTTAAGGCAAATTTAAAAAAAATTGCAAATTTAATCTGTTTTTATGGCGCAAAAATTGCTTAAGTATAATTATAATACCAGTTTATAATTGTCCCACTGTTGGGCAAAGGCATCTTCTCATATAGAGAAGGCATGAGCATTGATCACCACTCTTGATTTCTCGACGGCATGTCAAGCCAAGTCAGATGGGCCTCTAACTTGTGAAATGTAATTATTTTAAAATTTTAAAAAAAATATATTTGAGATCCCCGTAACAAGTTCTTTCACTTGATATGTCACACGATAGAGTTTGAAAACTTTTTTTTTAAATTTTCTCATTTGCCCCCTAAAAGTGATATTCAAAATTCATTTATTTACGTCACACGTCGGTGTTTGGGTCACAGAAATACATATGTGAGCAAATTGGCTGTGACAGACGGACAGACAGACACACGAGTGATCCTATACGGGTTCCGCTTTTTCCTTTTGAGGTACGGAACCCTAAAAATACACACTTTATTATATTATTACATTGCAAGCGCTACCGCTGAGCACGAGTTCCTGAGGTCGAGCAAAGTGTTATTGGGTTTTTTCTATCTGGAATTGCTCAGTAGCAGTCCGGAGTCTGGATTTGTGTCCGGTTGATGGCAGTAGGCTCGCCCCCTATTACATGGGACTTACAACAGAACTCGCGAAATGTGGGTGTACTATGGGTACACCTCTGCCCAACCCTTCGGGGAAACAAGTCGTGATGTTATGTTATTACATCACATCGTAAATATACATTATTAATATTTGTTGTTTGTTTATCATAAATGCGCCTTATTTGGAAATCGATTTTAATTTGATTATAGTAATTGGAATATTTATGAACCCGTGGGACATTTATTCAAATATGTATAAAATCTAGATACTCCTAAAATATACGAGAAGTCTATTAATAAGAGCTTCTATTACAATAATAGGAATTATTTTATATAAATTATTTATTATTTTTACATAAATTATTAAGTTAAGTAAGCAAAGGAATTACAGATAATAAAATACCTATGTACAGAATGTTTTCGAATTGGTGCTACATAAATATTTGAGTAGTGAATAATTGGAGATGTAAACAGACTTTGGCTAAATAAGTTTACCTATTTTTAATGTAACTAAAATAAAAACTTAAACAACCTTAATACATAATGTTACAGCTCAATTTGCAGTGTCATTAGTTCATTACAGTAGTCATAAGGGGGAGTTTTGTTCTTAAATAAATACTTGTATTCAGACCAGGGACTGTAAGCGGTTACGGTAAAAGGTTAAGATACCTCAAAAATATACCGGTACCGGTTTAAAATAAAGGTTGAGCTATACCGATACCTTTATAAATAAAGGTTAGGCTAAACCGTTATTTAATCTTTATACGATTTCGGTACAGAAAAACATGCGAGACGGGTGGCGTGGGTGCTTATACAGTCGTGTCCTTCCGATCGGAAATAAAAACTAAACCTGAGTTACAATCAACAAATGAACGACTGACAGAGTATAGCGGCGGTGCGTCAAAGAAAACCCCTATTTATTTCTACCGAAACGTTTATAAAACGTTTATACCGAAATATACCGGTATGCATTTCAACCAACCAAAATTTCGCTACTGAAAAAAAGAACGGTATCGAAATATTTCGGTAACCCTTATTTAACGGTATGACGTCATACTGAAATTTAAAGGTACCTTAATTTTTGGGTAATTCAGTCCCTGATTCAGACAACTTAATTCTTTTATCGCAGAATTAAGATTCACGGTTACAAAAATTAAATGTAGGTAATCAAGATCACTTTCGTGGATAAGCTCGTGGCTAAATGATAACAGCTACACGGGTCGATCGGAGGTAAAGCTACGCTTGCCGCGGCCGCTTCGTGGATGGGTGACCATCCATTACATTATCGAGAATGAAAACACGTTAAGGTGTTGTTCTCAGCTGTCATTCGTAGATCTTTGACAGTCGTTACGGGTATTTAGAAGCCCAAAAGTCTGACAACCAGTCTTACCCGGGATATCGTGTTACCCAGTCACTAGGTTGTGGAGGTCTGATAGGCAGGTCACTCCATGTAAAATACTGGTATTCAGCTGCATCCGGTTAGACTGGAAGCCGACCCCAACATAGTTGAGAAAAGGCTAGGCAGATTGAATGAGCTTATTGGTTGATTCACACGAATTATCTCGCCCATAACGCCCCTAATCGACACGTTTTTTTTTCTGTAGGCGATTCTCATGAAGTTAATTTGTTTGTGAGTGAATCGACAACTCCAGAAATACGTATTAGGCAATTGGGGTGAGTTAATTCGTGCTAATAAACCAATAACATCCATTGAATCAAGAACACCCTTTATGTACAGTACCGACCAAAAGTCCATGAGCAATCTCACAAAGCAATAGACTGACGCTTCGGTTTGACTTACGACCTTCTTCTATAAGTTGTTACAATACTGTAGACACGCACATTACACACACACACTCACTTTGTCTGCAACCAATGACTAGTTCAATAATCATCATTCGTTTTTAGTTTCATTCGTCTTGTTCACATAAATATTAAAGTTTTAGCAGGTAGACCACAAAAAACTAAGTAAATTATTTCGATTTCTGTGGGGTAGATGCAGTTTGTTACGAGTATTTAATTAATAGAACTTTTTTGGTTCGTGGATAATATTGGTGACGAGTATTTAGCGCAGTGTTGTGGTTATTATTATCAAAAAGCAGGCATAAAATATATTGAAGAGATCAGATCAGATAATATTATTGCGCTGCGTAAAAGTGAAGTGAATATCTAATGAAACCGGACTAAGTGTGAGTGTTATCATTAATATATTTCATATTTTACTAAACATAAATCTTAATCAAGGGTATTGTTGATAGAACAGAGGTATTGTTGAGACAGAAGATGCCTTTAAAGTTTTAAATTCATTGTGAGGTTTAATTCGATTAGTGAATAATAAATAATAAGGTATTATGTGTAATAAAAACAATGTTTTTCTTTGTTCTAGAGAAATACTGTGAGGGTTAAGAGATATGAGGAAGGGGCTTATTAGCGAGTAGCAGCGACGTCAAATGGTGAATGAAACAAATGGTTTCATACCAACGAGACATTTTGCTGAATTATTAAAAACACGTCATTATGAACCGTTCGCCGTGCACTCTGAAGGCTTGCATCACTGAAGACCAGCTAGAAAACCGTTTTTGACCTTAAAATATTGACCGTACCAACTTAATAAACAACAGATTCGTTATTGCATGAATTTATGGTAACGAATTTTTTAAGCACGTTTCAATAGGGTGTTTGTCGTATTTCTTGCAGATATACCGAAATTGTTTAATATTATTTTAGTAATAGTATTATTTTAGGATTAAAATTTGAGGTTTAGTTTCAATCTTCTTTTCGTAAAGAAAATGAATACTTAAGCTTTAACCTCAATAACAACCAATATTTACTAAAGTCAAATAAAATGTAAAATAATTAATACAAATAAAATATAAACAAACTGCCTATATTTAACCTTAAAATTACCTATTCTGTAAGTAGTTTTTTACATTTTAAGTAGTCTAATATTCTTATTTATTACTTAATTACTTCGACCATGATCAAAGCTTAATATTTATGGTGAAAAAATCCATTAAAAATTTAAAATATTTCATAATTTAAATATGTCTAAATAATACAAACTGCTTCTAAGTTTCTTGACATCTATTTCACATCTTATTCAGCTGAAGTAATGATAAATAATTGTAGCAGTTTATTAACTTATGTAAAATAAATATAACGAATAAACATATTTTTTTAAATTTTGTTATCATATATCACGCATTTTTTATTCTAAAACCTTTATTGCAATAACAACATAAAAAAGCAGCAATATTTAAAAAATATTATTATCGAAAACAAAAATAATAATATTTGCAAAAAACCGCACTGTGTTTCACGAGATTAGAACCTGAGACAGTTTGAATTTCATACCAACGCTTAACGCTTTCTGCTATCTGCACTTGTTAAGTTACTATCGAATTTTAGCAATGCCATTAACTGGTCAAGTTCACGCGCATAGTGCGTGTGTGCATGTTTAAAGCGACGGAAATATATTGTTGTTTCGTGTAACTGCGTTATCTGTGGTGTGTGTATCGTGTTGCTTACACATACAAATGTACGGACTATACCGCGTGTTCACAGCAATACGACTCTTAGGCCCGTATTACAGAACGTCACTCAATACTCAAGCATTACTTAAAACTAGTTTCAACCAATCAAATGGCTTGAATCTAGTTTTAAGTAATGCTTGAGTATTGAGTGACGTTCTGTAATACGGGCCTTAGTGTGCTCATGCACTTTTGAGCGCTTACTGTACAGTGGGCTGCATCAATTGGGTTGGTACCCCAGTTGTATTACAATTTTAATACAACTGGGGTACCCAATTGATGCAACCCACCGTACCTATACTGTGTGACTGTCTAAGGTCCGGCTTCTTAACAGACGAGACTAAACGGTATAACGGAGTCTTTAACAACAATTACTAAAGTAATTAATTCATGTGTTACCTCCACTGGATCCGTGTTGGAATTCTCACGTCCTTAAATAATAAATTATTTTAATGTGTGTTTTTACGCAGGGCATAGTTTTTATGCTGGGGAAACCGCAGTAATACCTACCTACAGTATTTATATTTTCTTAATGTCCCTCGGGAATCATCGCATTTCCGAATACAAACGAATGCTAATTTCTATGTCCATCAATTATTAGATTTATCTTGTATAATAATTTGAATTCAGAACTAAGTACTTTATTGTTGTTTTGTTTTGATTTTCGTGTGAACTATATAGAACTGTAAAACTATTTTCCTATATATCCTGCCTGCGACTTTAGCAGCTTGATTACCATTTTTAAAATAAATTACATTAAGTTAAAAGAGTATTAACAACTCTATATACTTCCAAGTCGATTGAGAGCGTCCGGTCTGCACCAAGTGACCAAGTGCAAAGGGCAACTGATGAATTCTGACGACTGACGAAACACGAGGTTTGCCGAGGGACATTTAAGAACATAGAGGTACATTTCCTTGTAGACAATGCTGTGTCCCGTGCGTGGTGTCTGTGTTGTAGGGAGTAACGATAATCTTGACATTTTAAACTTTGTTTTTTTTTTGTGTTTTTTCAAAAACCAATTATGTTTTTTTTTTATTGGATGCTGTAGCATGGTAGTAGACCATGGTCTGAATAACGTTTGTTCTAGGAAAACTGTGATTCAAATTTCACAGTGTATAGCGCTACGACCCATAAGGGATAGGGCTATCAAATGCAAAAAATATCTGTTAGTTCCAGAGATTAGCGCGTTCAAACAAAAAACAAACTCTTCAGCTTTATTATAACCATAGATGACAAATCTTATAAACAATCTATAACTAAATTAAATGGCTAACTAACTAACTATAAAAATAAATACAAAAACACGTTCAAAGTCTGGCTACACAAACATTAGGGTACTTCGATGTTCTTACACCATCGACAGTCCACTTATAATAAATTAAAAGCAATATTGAGTAAATGAAATATTTCAAAGGACAGTAACTATGCTTGCTCTGTGACGATTAATTGAACCCAAGACGTTTATATCTGATTGCAGTAAGTAATAAATTGTGTTTCCTGTGTCAAAGAATGCTAATAAATGCTTAATATACCTCAAGATTATCTTACTGAAATTAATATGATAGGGTTCCATAGGTAAATTCGATAAAAATATCAACGAATAAATTTTGACGCAAGAGTTTGTCGCAAATATTACTAAATCAAACTTTCCGCAAAAGAGTTCTGAAGAACTAAGTAGGTAGGTATGTACCTAGGTTTGTTCAAAATTCCGAATCTGACACTCACAATGATCCCGAACACTAATTGCGTTATATACGATCAATCATAATTTGTTTCGATTTGAAACAGATTGCTAATCCAATGCTTCATAAGTTGGAAAAAAAAATCTGTTCAACAACGTAAATAACGCAATGAATGTTGTTAAACTGTCAAAATGAAACAAATTAATCATAATCGTTTACGAAAATAAGTTACGCAATTAGGGTACCGGAATCATAACTGAAAATTGGCTGAATTGGTATCATCAATATTGGAAAAATATAACCAACTTTCAGATTCTGTACTATAGAGTCTATGGTATAGCTATAGACTAAAGATCTTGTTCAAATACATTAGTAAGGGAGGACTTTACATTGTGGATCCATACCAGTGTCCTTAGTATCCGTAGAGATAATTATTTCCAAACTTCTACGCGACCACTAGCACGTAAAGTCATTTCACACTTTCGATTACCGCGTATGATAACGCAATTACTTAGAAATTATTATGATTGAAGATTTGAAAGATTATATTGTTTAACTTACCTTTATTATCCAACATCATTTTTAGTGTAGACTAAATAGGACCATAAAAAGTGAAAACATGCCTTTCCATGGCTAGCAAAGAAGAGGAGAAGAGCAAGACCTCAAACCATATGGATGACGAAGATCCTAAAGGACATGGGGAAATGGGACTTACGGAAGATGACGCACAAGACCAAAAAAAAATGGCGTCGCATCATATGGAAAACCGTCCCCGTGACGGGAAAAGGCGAGGGCAAAGAAGAAGAAATATACAACGTGTAACGTTAAATGCGCAAAACCTCAGACACCCCAACTGATTTTTAATTCAATTGACCTATTTCAGACAGCAAAAAAATCACAATTTCTTTTTTTTATGGTTTTATGTGCTGTTTTCATTCGTAAGATTCGTATTTGCATTGAAATAAAAGCTATTATTATACCGCATATGAAAAAAATTAAATTGGTCGACAACATTTTGTGTTTGTTTACCTATTTTGGCGGGTTTGCGCATGTGATGGCTTGACCTATTAATAAATAGACACGGCAATGTTTTTAATGACGATTTTTTTTTTAAATGTAACCTATATTAAAAAGTGGTTCAATTGATTCTGCTCGTTATTCTGATCAAACTATTTTTAGGTATTGCGCATTTAACGTTACACGTTGTATAGGACAGTAGGCAGTTCTAAACGATGCCTTGTGTCAAAGATATAATAACAATAATAGTAAACCGTTGTAATAAACGTTTGATGAAGGGATATTAATAGATATAAAGCATTCTAAATTCCTCGTAAAACATATGAATTGGTATTTTAAGGTAGGTAGTTAAGCAAGCAATTGATGTATTCTTGACAAAGCTGTAAATCATAGGTCATTATAGTTTCAATTAAATTGCCACTGTTGTTTGTTTTGATTTACTATATTGTTACAGCGAAATATATTAAACAATAGTAGCTAATTCCCAATTAAACATATAGATTCTCACTACCAGAAAACCAGTTTGAATTTTTTCTACAGCTTAACTAAAGAAAAAGTTCAAGTTGGTTGTTTGGTTTTGATTTAGGCGCAAAAACTTTGGTATCTATAATAATGAATAGGTAGGTACTGACAAAGCACTAATACTATTTGTAGTAGATATCAATAACAAAAACTAATAATAAAACGCAATCAAAGCAGTTACCGCTAAACCAAACCCAATATAATTTCCAAAGGTCACCGCACAAGCAGAGAACCGTCCTTGTCATTACCGATTATCGAATCATTCGAATGATGACTCGACTACGATGCATTGCCAAGTACGATTCGGATTCTACAAAGTTCGTAAATCGAATCCGTCATTCGAATATACGTCTTATGTCGACGTGACAGCTGAATTATTTCATATTTCGAAGTAAGAATGTACGTTTGTAGGAGAGTAATGAGGGTTAATGCCAGCCGATCATTTGTGCAATCTCGACTGTTGGTTTTAGAGGGAAGAGATTGACGACTGCTGCGATTGTAGGTCGGCAAACTGCCAGTATGTTTATTCCCAGGTACATACCGGTATGTTTGGCTAAAGTGGGTTTGATTTGCGAGCTGTATTCAGAGCTCTGCCTACGCGCACCTTAACGAATGACATAATGATATGAATGTAAATTGTAGTAATTAATTCTCATTCTAACTAGAAATAGGCGTAGATTTAGATTAAATGTTCGACACGTAAGTTATGAGCTCCGTATTTCAGACGACTGATGTTTTGAACGTTTGATCTATTTCAGTTCAAATTCTAATGATATAGTTGAAATCTACATATTTTAATACTAAATTACCATTTTCATTAACATAATATTCAAACAGTCGATGGATGATATCCGTGTCCAGAATATGATTTTATGGGCAATTTGCATCTGAATAACTTGTACATCAGTTATTTCATTATTCATATATAGTTTATTACCGCACCATCCTCTATTTACCTGACATTTGACTTATGAACATCTTAGCGCGAATCCTCCGAAAGTGTTCCAATTTCGGATTTACCAAGTTTGCGTCAAGCGCGAAGTCACGAGTTTTGAGTAAATTTTGAAAACGGAACATTATACTGTGGACATAGGGTTGGGATTCGTTTAGTAATATTTAGTTGAGTGCTCGATTTAGTCGATATAATCGCTCACGTAAGGGAAGGTTCACACACGATCGTCACGTCGCTGTCGCGTCAAGTCTACGACTTTCTCTAACGTGTGTTGACGCAGATAAGTTTGCGTTAAACGCTTTTGTGTTGTCGTAGGTTATCGAGCGATCGCACGCGATGTGCCCGATAGTCGATTGTCATCTTTTCGCAAAATAGGTTTTACTAGTGTCTATCTAAATGCGTGGCACACTTCATAAGCGGTTCTGTCTCAAAACGATAATATTCGAGCATTCAAAACGCTGTTTTTAACCGACTTCCAAAAAGGAGGAGGTTATATGTTCGACGCGTATGTTTGTTTTTTTTTTTTTTTTTTTTTTTTTTTTTTTTTTTTTTTTTTTTTATGTATGTCCACCGATTTCTCCGTCATTTGTGGACCGATTTTGAAAATTCTTTTTTTGTTTGAAAGGGTATGCTCCCGAATTGGTCCCATATAAATTTTATTAACTTTGCTTGGGTAGTTTTTGAGTTACCTACAAAATACGTATTTTTTTCCCCACTTAGTATGTAGATGATATGATAAGTTCCTGTCACTGGTAGCAGGTAGTGGTATTCGAATGTGTGTGGGGTAGGTACCACAACTAAAAAGTGAAAAATAAAAACTTTTTACAAAAAAAAACAACCGTCTTCCAAAAAAAAAAACACTACAAAGTGAAAAATAACTTTAATTTCGGAAGTCGGTGGCAAAAAACGAAAACACAAAACCCAAGACACCGACTTCCGAAATTAAAGTTATTTTTCACTTTGTAGTGTTTTTTTTTTTTGGAAGACGGTTGTTTTTTTTTGTAAAAAGTTTTTTCTATGTGATATCTAGCCAAGGATCTCGATCTATGGTCATGACAGGAGACAGAGGGACCTAAACTTTAAATATTAATTTTGAATAAGGCCAAAAACCTCAAATTTTAATTCTTTCATAAACAATAAAAGTTCCCACGCTTTTCGTCCACCGGGACACTAGAGATCCTACATCATTAATCACAAACAATGGACGCATGCGCGGTCGTTTAGGGATCTATTAAAGCGTGCAGTTTACTGCGAGATGGACGGGTTCAGCCGGCGCACGAGTTGATGTTATGGAATTACGTTAGGAGCACTATGTGTATCTAGATTACGGTTTCTAATGTATTTTTTTGTAGTTACATAAGCTTGTAAGTTTATGCATTTTATCTCAAACTTTCTTTAGTGGGTTTACTTACTAAACCCTACTTTCGTGTCAAAGGGAATGTTTTATTTATTCATTTAATAGTTTATGTACACGTATATAAACAGACAAGAAGAATGGAACACAAAATACGTACAAAGCTGATGCATATTTCTAAAAAATCTCTTCAAAGGAAAAGAAAGAAAAGGAAAGGAAAGTAGTTAAAGAGATGTAGACAACGTGTGTAAGAGTAGAAGAGAAAACAAAACATATAAAATAAAAACTTAACTATTCACTAATTTAAATATAAACATACAATATGAGAATATACCTAAATACATACTTCTAAAATTCAAATCACTAAAATATATATAAATACTTATTTTTTAAATTTAAAATGTTTTTATTATTTACACACACGTATTTACATTATTTAAAAACTATCAGACTTAAAATAATAATGTGTACAAGTATATAAAAAGGGGGGGGGGGGAATAATCATAGGGCATCATTATACTTATTAAGTACTTTACTTATTACTTTATACTTACTTGTAATGTGTTCAACAAAAGTATAATACCGTGGATAGTCGACGAGTCATAACATATTGAGTCCCTTCTCTACTTTGATGATCATGGTGTCTTGCTTACCTATTATTCAAATATCTAATACAGTCATTACAAATAGTCAGAAACCCGACTGTCTGACAAATAGTCTGACCTTAGTAGAATATCTGCATTGCCCAAGATTGTGGAGGTCAGATGGCAGTTACTTTATATGTAACATTTTAATATTCAGCCGGATCTAATCAGACAGAAAGCCAATACCTACCGTTTAGAGAAAAGGTTACACGAAGTTGATGTCTGTTTTAAATTGCCATTTTGTGGAGAATACAATACACAAAAAAAACAACCGACTTCGAAGTCGGTGTCTTTGGTTCTGTATTTTTGTTTTTTGCCACAGACTTCCTAAATTAAAGTTATTTTTCACTTTTTTGTGTCAGTTATTTTTTATTTTTTGTAAAAAATCTTTACTTTTCACTTTTTTGTTGTGGTGCCCCACAAAAATTCTAATACCACTACCTGATAAGTAAAAAACAGTGACAGAAACTATAACATCATCCACTTAGACTAAGAGCATTGAAGCTAACTTAAAAACTACCCAAGAAAAGTTAATACAATTTATATGAAACCACCTCTGAGGTACGACCTACCAAATAAAAATAAAAAAAACATCAAAATCCATTTATTATTGGCGGAATAACCGCGTAAAAAATATACAAAAAAAAAAAGAAAAATATGTCGAATTAAGAACCTCCTCCTTTTTGAAGACGGTGCAAAAATAGAACTTATGTAATGCTCTAAGAGAATACTCACTTAACCGATGTTTGCTCTGCGCCTCCTTGCAGCAGTCGGGATGTAGCAGATGGTACCAGCTCACGCCGTGCAGTGAACTTCTCTCCCAGCCAAGATGCCATTCACTACTGGACAAACAGAAGAAATTCAATCAGTATTGGACTCAACATTACTATCGTATACTATTAAATGAGCAATATTTGTATATACAACGTGTAACGTTTAATGCGCAAAACCTGAAAATAGTTTGATCAGAATAACGAGCAGAATCAATTGAACCATTTTTTAATATAGGTCACACAAAAAAAAAAATCTTCATTAAAATGTTGCCGTGTTATTAATTTATTAATAGGTCAAACCATCACATGCGCAAACCCACCAAAATAGGTAAACAAAAAGAAATTGTTGTCAACCAATTTAAATTTTCTCATACGCGGGATACTAATAGCTTTTATTTCAATGAAAATACGAATCTTACGAACTAAAACAGCACATAAAACCATTAAAAAAATTAAAAAAAATGTAAATTGAATTAAAAATCAGTTGGGGTGTTTGAGGTTTTGCGCATTTAACGTTACACGTTGTATATATTTTTAATCACGTTCTCGAAAATGGCTAACGATTTCGATGATAGTTGCAGTATAGGGGTTTACAGAGGTGAAAAATCGATCTAGCTAGGTCTCATATCTGGGAAAATTCTTTTTCTCTATTTTCACAGCCTCGAGAATGTGATACAATGTTGGTATACCCGGACGATATGTTTATCTATTTCACCCGAGTGTAGCTCGGTCCACCATGTACTGTATTATTATTGGTGATGTTCTTCAAAAAGGTCAGGTGCGCAACCGTAGTGCTCGCAACCAGCGTGCGTGTATCACCAAGTGTATGAGAATCTAGCGAATGATTACGATAACTTAATTAATTTAACTAATTTGTATGCTCTATTGCATGATTTCAAGAGTCCTTTAAATAATCCAGTTCTCGATTTGTTTGATTAATTAGTAATTGAACATCTGATGTGTAACACACTAATGAACTCAGTAAAAAATGCAATTTAATACTAAGTTATAAACATAAAGTTTCGTAAACATCAAATTGAATTTCGTTCAATTAAAAATCATCTTATTAAAACTAGTTTAGTTTCAAGGTAAAGAATCAGAGACTAAAGACTAAAAACATAGACAATAATTAATAAGAAATCAGACCAATGTTTCTGGTTATTATGCAAACATTATAGAACAGTATCGAATGAACTATTGTAGTTGTTCAAGGTCCAAATGATTGATGGTTGAGATGACCCCAACAGATTGTGTTTGTATTTCAAGTTCATATTAATTTTACTTTTAATCGTTCTTGATTTGGTAATTTCGGGTATTTGTTTATTGTGTTTTTTAATTGTTTTAAGGGTTATTAATCTATTAGTTGGATGAAGGTGGTCTTTGTATCTTATGAAGCGAAATTGAAGTAGGTATAATAATATTTATTTATTTATGAATATGAGACAACCATACCGAGTAAATTAATAATAAGCACAGGATGGACCAAAAATTGTTTAAAGTTATTTTGACAATAAAATTTAGGCAGGTCAACAGATGGAGAATGAAAAAAGAATGGTTTGGTTGTCTTTGGACTCATTCAGGGCGAATGAGTCCAAAGACAACCAAACCATTCTTTTTTTTTTTTTACAATTTACCATTTCTCATTCTCCATCTGTTGACCTGCCTAAATTTTATTGTCAAAATAACTTCCCCTCGTACTAGTGTAAAACTGTATCACGAGCGGTATAGACAAGGTTCCAAGCTTATTTAGAAAGGTGATAGTAAAATATACTTTTAAATAGTTCTTAATGTTGTAGGGGCTTGTGGCTAAGTACTAACAGCCGCACGGGTCGATCGATCAAGTTAAGCTACGCTTGCCGCGGTTGGTCCGTGGATGGGTGACCATCATTACAAACCAAGACCCCTCCGTGCCTCGGAAAGCACGTTAAGCCGTTGGTCCCGGCTATCATTTGTAGATCTTTGACAGTCGTTACGGGTAGTTAGTAGCCCAAAAGTCTGACAACCAGTCTTACCAAGGGATATCGTGTTACCTTAGTAACTAGGTTGTGGAGCTCAGATAGGCAGTCGTTCCATGTAAAATACTGGTATTCAGTTGCATCCGGTTAGACTGGAAGCCGACCCTAACTAGTTGGGAAAAAGGCTAAGTAGATGATGAAATAGCTCTTAATGTTATATTGCTATAGTTTTACCTTACCTATATCGCGCAAGTAAAGTTTACCACGCGATTTGTACAACATCCCGACATCGACCGTCACCAGTCACAACACCCGTTTGAGCGGAGGATCCTCCCTTTTCTATGGAGGATGAGTGAACTTTACACCCTGTTCCTCATACCGCTATACAATATGTAAAAAACCTGTCCTATCTGAAAGGGGCTCATAGATACTGCAATAACAGTACCTAAAAGTAATAAAAAGTCTTATTATTATTGAAAATAAAAAAGTTATTGCTATTTCAAAATCACATTTTTAGTAAAATTTTCCCAATCAACTTTGAACCTTATGCTTCAGCGATAAAGTTGAAAATCTATTAAATAAATTTGACAGATTGTAGTAGCTTGATGTGCTGGCGTCTGTACCAAAATTAGCCCAAATCCATTACAAATTAGCAAATTCAACAGGGGTCATAAGTTATGACTTGTAGACACCCGCTAATCGACGGGCGCCCACGCCCCATGTAAATAACCCATTGAAAAAATATGTGAAGATTTTTTGTTTTGTCCTTAAAATTACCACATTAATAGTACGATACCTAACACCCTCACGGATCTAACAGGGTTTTTGAAGTGAAAACTTTTTTAGGCGTGTTGGACATTTTTGAGATAGGACTAAACTATTGATTTCGCAACCTGTTACCGACACCGTGGAGTAAAAGACACCAACGCGATGATTACCGCGGTGCGTGGAGTAAAAGACATCAACGCGTTGATTACCGCGGTGCCGATTTTTTTTCAAGTTTTCACTTCAATCGGCACTCTCAGAGTGCCACTGTTTTACACGTTGTATAGGTAGTAAAAAGATCCCTTTTCAAATTAGAATTAATTTGTCATAAGTTTTCAAGGCTTATGTCCATACTCCAGCAGTGGACGTCTTTATGCTAAATTAATGAATGAAGTTTTCAAGTGTCAAGTCCATTTCGTTGCTGATCATGGGTTCATTTTAGGAATTCATATGCTTAAATTCCAAAATTCTTTACTTAAGTATAATACACAACTTACCTAGTAAAAAAATGCAATATTTGTTTTTTGTTTAAACTTGACCTTAAGCATACTCGAAGCAACAGTAGCGATTGGCTCATACACATGACAATTTGTTTTCTTTACAAACGCAAATCTCTTCAAAATTCTAAGTGGATTGTCTGCTGTCTTTAGTTAAGCTATTTCATTATCCCTATTCAAATAATGTCGACCTTACTGCAACACAATAAGAGTTAACAATTATTTGATTAGCTGATAAAGCGATTGTAATCGATATTACGTTAATATTTGCATTTATCTTACTAGCTATTAAATGCTTCTAGTTAAGAGTTTTCTTCTCATAAAGTGGGTCATTGACAATAGTTTAGATTGGTAATAATAACTCATTATATTTATCTAAATATGCATTTGCGACTGTCATTTCTGAAAACAGCAATAGATGCAATATTTTGATAGTGGCGTAATTAGGAATAAATAAGTTTTAGATTTGCATTAATATCATTATGTTTCACGAAAGTAAAAGTTCGTAGATTGTTTTGAAGTGATTGCTCTCAAGAACTAAATAAGGTGTTTGTTACGTTTGTTGTCGGTTATAAGATATCTCTTGCTTTTTTTGTAAGTTCAGTCTATCACTTCGATCAACAATACCAACGTCTATCATCATCATTATTTCACCCTATATTAAGGCACTGCTGAGTAGGTAGATATAGGTGCTTCATTTTTTTTCACTCCTTACTTCTACTTCTGTTCTGTTCTTCTACAAATACAAATACAAAATGTTTTATTTGAGTACCAACTAGTATACATTAGTTTTGATTGGAATCTCCTTTTAAGCATGATGACGCCTGTGTTAGGAGACTCCGCACTTCCTTAAGCTTTGGCTGTTTGTACAATTAACAAAATTATTAGATTTTTAGTTTCTAGAGTTACACATTTCAGTTATAGCTAGTTTACTATACTTACATATTTTACTTTATTGCCAATTACATAAATAAAGTGTCTACTTATTCTTTTGCCGATTTTCCAATTGAGGCATTATCTATCTACCTATACGAAAACTGGTATTAGAAGTAACTCTTAACCTTTAACTGCAGTAGATTTCCAATGAATGATAAATAATTATATAATTTATCTGTTTAATCATTTGAGAGTACATTTCGTAGAAGCTATTGATATTTCATCGGGATTAAACTACAATATTATGACTGTTATAATATCCAAGGCAACTACCGCTTTAAGATGTATAAACAATCAATCAAATTATTTGAAATGTGTTTATTGTTGCATGTGAAGACGTAGAAGGACAGAACAATTTTTTTTGGTAACTACTATTTTGAGGAGATCTAACAAGTCATGCATAATCAATTAATCAAATTAGTCTATAAAGGTCTACTGCTACAAATCAAATCTATAGGATATCAAACCTGCTATTACTATTTGTTTTTCGAGCAGCGTTTGACTACTAACACGAGATGTAAAAAAAAATCAACATCTTGTCAAGGAAGATCGTAATAAGACCTGCAGATCATAGGTGAAACCGGACATTGATCACGGAAGTATTACAAGTAATTAACCAGTAATTATTATTTTAAATGGTAGTGGCATCAATAAAACAACCAGAAGTCAAGTCCATAGTCCAACACATAAAGCCAACAAACTTCACATCATTATAATATTAATAATCAATATTAAAATCACCCGCTAAGCGTACAGCGACAACTCATAACTATACAAGTGAATATTTGCATCTCTGTGACGTAGAGGCTCATTGAAAAGCGCATAATGTCGCTAAAGACAGAACAATAATGTTTACGACCACCAGATGCAATAGAACATTATAGACTATGTGACATATGGTCGTGCGTGATCCGCTTAACATATAAATCATAGATCATTATAAGGTAAGTCTGCACTGGTAACGATTCGGGTCGGCGGTTAACTCACAGATATATCTTAGAATGTGGTTAGGTGTATAGATCTACATTATTAAGCTCGGTTGTCCAAAAGTCCAATTTATTTCCCGAAAAAACCTTTGTCCTATTTTTAAATTTTCTTAAAAGTGTCGTATTTGGGCTGATTCCTAACTCTTAACTTTATCATTAGGATAAACGAAAGCAGTAGAGCAGTGCTGGCCCAGTGACAACGACCCCGACTTACGAGTTGTAGGTCGTGAGTTCGAACCCAGACATGAGCTTTAATTTGTGTAAATAATTTCATCACCACTGCTCTCAAAACGGTGAAGGAAAACCTCATGAGGAAACCGGCATGTCCTAGAACGCTATATACGAAAGAGCTTCAAAATCACCTTAGCATCGCACAAGTGCCAATGGGTATGTCTTTATGTGACTGTAAGGCTAAGGCTGCTCTTTCTCAGTCTATAGGTTCAACTATTACATGGGCATTTGCATGACATTGGCATGGGTTTGTGGAAGCGTACAGCTCTCAAGTCGTGAATCTTTTGGGAGCTTACTTGGAAATATCTCTTCAGACCAATATTTCTAAACCGTCCATTAATCTACCATCATATAGTTGAGCTTGATAGCGTTTTGGGCTAAGGCTAAACCACAGGGTTAAACCATTTTGAATTTAGTTTTGATTTTGGGTATTGTGTTGTTTCCAACTTCGTGAGTCATCGTCATCATCATTTCTATCTACTGCTGAATATACGCCTCCTCCCATTTGTGCCATGCTTTCCTGGTCTGTGCGAGTCTCATCGAGGTCTACTGACTTTGTGTGTACTAGCTTTGAAATAATCTACGATTTTATACGACTTGGTCAAACGTACAGACTTGTCTGTTTATTAATAGGGAGTCTGTATGGCGTCATGCTTAACATCATTTATGTTAAATCCGTTTGTAGATATTTTATGTTTGAATCAAGTTAAGTTATTGGCAACGTTCACTACAAATAAAGTGGTAGGAATATAATATTATATTTGATGGATTCACAGATGTTATGAGTAGTATTGATTATCGTTAATAACCAAATTGTTCTTCGAATTCATTTTAAAATTACGGCTACTACATAGATTCATTGGAAGAGAATTTGATTTAAAGTTGTACTTTATGCGGCGTGTAACAAAAACCCTGTCCGATTCGTGAGGGTGTTGTTAAGAATCATACTGGGAGTCTATTTATGTGGTAATTTTCTGGAAAAAAGAAAAAAATCACCGCATTTTTTTTCAATGGGGAATATTACCGGGTCATTTACATTTGTGACGCGGGCGGTCGTCATTTAGCGGGTGTCTACAAGTCATAATTTATGACCCTCGTTGAAAATTTACCAATTTTTAATGAAATTGGGATAATTTTGTACTAAAAATGTGAATTTTAAATAGCAATAACTTATTTATTGTCAATAATAATAAGCTTTTTTATTACCTTTTGGTAGTGTTATTGCAGTATCTACCTATGTGCCCCTTTCGGATCGGACAGGGCTTTTGTAGTACATTGTGTATCCATTCATCATGTTTGTGATAATGTCATCATCAGTATCCATTATTATTGACCACAAGCATATAGTATTGACCACAAGCATACGGGGTGGCAAGGACATCGACGCGAAAACTGAAACCATGGATTCAGTAGGTACATGATTCTGAACCCCCCTGCGTTGAAATTTTTCGTCGGTTATTTAATAAAAAATCAGCTGTTCCATACATTTTGACCGCACTACACCATACACTTCTCTATGGAACAGCTGATTTTTTTTTTAATAGCCGACGAAAAATTTCAACTCCGGGCGTTTAGAATTATGTACTAAATACATGGTTTCAGTTTTCGCGTCGATGTCCCTGACACCCTGTCTGTAATGAGTAATACATAATGTAGTGGATTCACTCATATTGTTGTGTGTATGTGAGATGTCGTTTTTTTCATGTGAAAAAGCAGTTTCTCTTAGCTAATTGCTTTCTTATTTTTAGGACAATATATCTAATTTTGGATTTCTCACTTTCTCAAGTATTTTCTAAACAATATCTCTCAAATCTTAAAGATAAGCCAGTGTGTTCACCGCTCTAATACAGAGTTTCACGGGAGCTTGTAACTTTGTCATTGTATGCAAAGTCTGTCCGTTTCCGAGCAGGTGACAGCCGTGTTTACATTTCAACACCAGACACGGAAATATAGTGCAATGAAAGGCCCGATGGCTTGAGCATTTGAATAAATTAGATATTAATTATGTTGTTATTGGTTGGCTTGGGTACTTATAAGGACAGCTAAGTAGCCAGAAATATCTAACGTGGGAATACAATTGAACAGAAACCGAAGGTCCCTTCAACATAATATTAGGTACGATAAATTAAGCATACGGAAAACGGACAATGTTCTTGACTTGTGACTAGTTTTGTCATCTCCTCGCGTATCATTCCATATTGATTCTGGTGACGCAAATAACAAAACAAATGAAGATCAAAAATTCGCAGATAATGGAAATTACACTTCTGAAGTCTATATCAATGACATTGACCATTACAAAAGCAACACCCTCTCAACAACATTATTCTCTACGTATAAATTCCACATTTCAAGCCGACAGCTGTATAAAAAACGTCTGATTATTTGTACTTGAATGTCGAGTGCGTCTCATCTCTTTACCATTGCATATATTTCAACTCGTCTTATTATTTCGTGCCATTGAATGCTGGTGACGAACTGACGACATGCATGAATATGAAGCAAGCTCAATAGAGATGTTGTCATACATTTCAGTCATTGATGGACACTGGTCCTGTGACAGTTACACATAGTGTATTGTGTATTGTTTGTGGGAGCCTTGAACCAGTTGAGGGTTTGTTGGTTGTAGTTCATGTAAATCTAGATCGCGTATTTGGAAGGCAGTTCTTGGCTTGTTGTTGGTAAAGGCCTCTCAAAAACAGGCGCGACGCGACTCTAATAAAACAATTTGTAAGAAAACTTCACGCGGTAGAACAATTACCGGTCTCGCGTCGAGTCTATTTTGCAAACTATGATGCTGATGGCCCAGTTAATCAGAATTATTAACAAGTTTCTTCTTTCATTCTTGTTCCTGTGGTTAGTGACTAACAAGGTTTTGACGTTAAGTCAAAGAGACCAAGTTAAAAGACGGTGTCTGAAGAAGGTGTCTATGATTTCACCGGCGCTAATGTCTGTCAGCAATGCTGCCATACCTGGCGCCAGAAATAGATATGCCAGTGGTACTTTTACAGACGAACCGAGAAGAGGTACTGCTGCTTCAAGATTTCGACATAAATGGTTACATATTATAGCTCATTGGCTATTGGATATCTTTTTAATGAGAGAGTTTCCTAAAAGCTGCTTGAGAAGTTGATTTCTACAACTATACTGGATGATAGGACGTCTCTGACGTATTTAAGTGGACTTACTTGGTATCAATATGCAGTATCTTCATGTCCATGGCGTGCACGGTGGTGAACACGTTGGTGGCGCCGTGCACCACGCACTCGCGCGTCTCGGGCATGGCCAGCGGCGTGCACACCGCAAGGAACACTGGCTCGTTGCGGCTACACAGTGGCAGGTACGACACGTAGTGACCGCGGACTAGTATTACCTAGAAAAGAAAAATAAATGGATTAGGAGTTTATTTCAGGTTTTTTGTTGAAATTGCGAAAAATTGAGAATTTCTAGTTCCAAATTCCTATTTCAGTAACAGTTCGTTAAAAGTGACTGTAGGTAATTCTACTAATATTATAAATGCGAAAGTTTATGAGGATGGATGGATGGATGTTTGTTACTCTTTCACGCAAAAACTACTCAACGGATTTGGATAAGAGGCACACATATAGTTACTTATAACCTGGATTAACACATAGGATACTTTTTATCTCGATATTCCCACGGGATTGAGATTTATGCGGGTGAAACCGTGGGGATAAAATTATCAATATGCAACCATACGTATACCGATACGATAGTATTGAGCTAAATTGATAAATTTAGCTCTGAAGAAACATCTAAAAGTCATGGGTGAAGTTCACAAGATGTACAGTACAAATCAAAACAAAACAACAATAAAGTACTTAGTTCTGAATTCAAATTATTATACAAGATAAATCAAATAATTGATGGACATGGAAATTAGTATTTGTTTGTGTTCGGAAATGCAATGATTAACGAGGGACATTAAGAAAAGAGAAATACAGTACGTGTGTTTAAGCACGAGCTTTTGGATAAGTCTAAAATCTAAATAGAAGACGTATCTTTGCATTTATAAAATAGTTTTTGTACATCCTTCCTTTGAAGTCCAATGCTATCTGAGATCAACACATCACACGCGTGGCCTAACTACTTCGCACACATTTATATAAAAGTCTATCTAAGATTGTAATATCACATGTGTTAATCTAAGCTACTACACGCTCATCTAAACAAAAGTATATCACTATCACTATCGAGTTACATCAAGGCCTCTAAAAAGCTTTTTACCACTGACACACTCTGCGACCCGTTCACCAGGTGGGCGTGGTACTTTGACATTCTTTAAACTTTTAACTACAATGGTATAAGTTCTATACAATAGTTCACAGTTCACCCGCTCACTGACGCGATCTTCGATCCGGACTTGAACAACCTTGAGCGATATTTTATTGTGTATTGAACTATCGTATTCATAGTATCGATTTTGTTGAGGAGAATCGAGTTGGGGAGATTCGATGCGCCGTGTGTGGTTTTGATTAATCGTTTTGGTTTTTGAACTTGTAATTGATTTGGAAAGGACTTGTGGAGTTGTATTTGAGTAACGTCTGGGTATATTAATATTGGAGTTTTCTTACATTTTTAAGGGAACTTAGGTTTCTATAATGGGACAAAGTTGTAGGTGTCAAGTCAAAATTGTAGTTGTCAAGTCAAAGTTGTAGTTGTCAAGTCAAAGTTGTAGTTGTAAAGTCAAAGTTGAAGTAGTCAAGTCAAAGTCATGTCAAGTTTTTATGTATAGCTGATAAGATGGTGATACATGGTGGTAGTTCATTTCTGTCTGTCATAATTATGTCATTTTACACCTGAACTCGCTTTGTTACCTACAGGGTGGCATGACATCGACGCCCAACTCGTTATCATGGATTCAGAACATGACAAAAACAATTGCGGTTTCATACATTTTGACCGCGTAGGTATCGCACTTTTGTAGCAAACAGCAGATTTTTTTTATAACCAGCGAAATATTTCGATGGAGGGGTGTCCATGTACTGAATCCATGATAACAGGTTGTACAGTACCGACCAAAAGTCCATGAGCAATCTCACAAAGCAATAGACTGACGCTTCGGTTTGACTTACGACCTTCTTCTATAAGTTGTTACAATACTGTAGACACGCACATTACACACACACACTCACTTTGTCTGCAACCAATGACTAGTTCAATAATCATCATTCGTTTTTAGTTTCATTCGTCTTGTTCACATAAATATTAAAGTTTAGCAGGTAGACCACAAAAAACTAAGTAAATTATTTCGATTTCTGTGGGGTAGATGCAGTTTGTTACGAGTATTTAATTAATAGAACTTTTTTGGTTCGTGGATAATATTGGTGACGAGTATTTAGCGCAGTGTTGTGGTTATTATTATCAAAAAGCAGGCATAAAATATATTGAAGAGATCAGATCAGATCAGAGAATATTATTGCGCTGCGTAAAAGTGAAGTGAATATCTAATGAAACCGGACTAAGTGTGAGTGTTATCATTAATATATTTCATATTTTACTAAACATAAATCTTAATCAAGGGTATTGTTGATAGAACAGAGGTATTGTTGAGACAGAAGATGCCTTTAAAGTTTTAAATTCATTGTGAGGTTTAATTCGATTAGTGAATAATAAGGTATTATGTGTAATAAAAACAATGTTTTTCTTTGTTCTAGAGAAATACTGTGAGGGTTAAGAGATATGAGGAAGGGGCTTATTATCGAGTAGCAGCGACGTCAAATGGTGAATGAAACAAATGGTTTCATACCAACGAGATATTTTGCTGAATTATTAAAAACACGTCATTATGAACCGTTCGCCGTGCACTCTGAAGGCTTGCATCACTGAAGACCAGCTAGAAAACCGTTTTTGACCTTAAAATATTGACCGTACCAACTTAATAAACAACAGATTCGTTATTGCATGAATTTATGGTAACGAATTTTTAAGCACGTTTCAATAGGGTGTTTGTCGTATTTCTTGCAGATATACCGAAATTGTTTAATATTATTTTAGTAATAGTATTATTTTAGGATTAAAATTTGAGGTTTAGTTTCAATCTTCTTTTCGTAAAGAAAATGAATACTTAAGCTTTAACCTCAATAACAACCAATATTTACTAAAGTCAAATAAAATGTAAAATAATTAATACAAATAAAATATAAACAAACTGCCCATATTTAACCTTAAAATTACCTATTCTGTAAGTAGTTTTTTACATTTGAAGTAGTCTAATATTCTTATTTATTACTTAATTACTTCGACCATGATCAAAGCTTAATGTTTATGGTGAAAAAATCCATTAAAAATTTAAAATATTTCATAATTTAAATATGTCAAAATAATACAAACTGCTTCTAGTTTCTTGACATCTATTTCACATCTTATTCAGCTGAAGTAGTAATGATAAATAATTGTAGCAGTGTGTTAACTTATGTAAAATAAATATAACGAATAAACATATTTTTTTAATTTTGTTATCATATATCACGCATTTTTTATTCTAAAACCTTTATTGCAATAACAACATAAAAAAGCAGCAATATTTAAAAAATATTATTATCGAAAACAAAAATAATAATATTTGCAAAAAACCGCACTGTGTTTTACGAGATTAGAACCTGAGGCAGTTTGAATTCCATACCAACGCTTAACGCTTTCTGCTATCTGCACTTGTTAAGTTACTATCGAATTTTAGCAATGCCATTAACTGGTCAAGTTCACGCGCATAGTGCGTGTGTGCTAGCATGTTTAAAGCGACGGAAATATATTGTTGTTTCGCAAAACTGCGTTATCTGTGGTGTGTGTATCGTGTTGCTTACACATACAAATGTACGAGCTATACCGCGTGTTCACAGCAATACGACTCTTAGCGTGATCATGCACTTTTGAGCGCTTACTGTACATCGATTTTCTTGCCACCCTGCATTTGAGTGATTTTACATTGTTTAATGTACCTATGTAAATATTACGGTGAATGAAACAGTTCAATCGACACAACCCTACTATGAATACGCCAGGAAACAATAAGTAGATACAAAATATCATTGCATCGTTGCGTAAAAACTTTAATCTACTTAACAAGATATATTTAAATGATGTCTGCGGCTGTAGGTCAGATTGTATCATGATCTTAAATAGAGCACAGTATTGTATGACAACATTATTTCTGAATGCAATTTTGAATGACTGCTAAGAGTTGTGTAGGAAATACCTTGGTGGATGAAGAATTGTATTTTATGAGAATCTACGTAGGAATAAGATGGAATAAATCTTTCGACTGAGAATATTGAAACTCGGGCTTATAGGGATGATTTAGCTAGAATCTATACTATTTAAAGAGGAAATATTTGTATTTTTGTATGTAACGAATAAACTTAAAACTACAGGACCGATTTGAAAAATTATTTCAGCAATGGATAGCTACATTATCAGCGAGTAACATAGGCTTTATTTTATCCCTGTACTCCCACGGGAACGCGAAATACGCGGGTGAAACCGCGTAACGTCTGCTAGTATATTTATAGATTGAAAGAGAGATTTTTTTTATTGATATAGCACAATTAGACCATAAATTCAAGTGTGGTTATGATAAGTCAAACTTTATAGATATTGGTATAAGCAATATACAAACTCGAAGGTTTTAATGAGTGGAGAAGCATTATTAAATTTGAATTACGTTTGAGTTCATGCAAACCCTATTTTCCAAATGTTAGACAACAGACTTGACACCCCAGGATTTACCACGAATTTTACCACGGACTCGACAAAGTACACTTGTCTTGTCTTACACATGCAGCTCATTTACATCACTCATCTATTGGGAGGTCTGTCTCACAGCTTCATTTAATAACCCGTTCCACGCTTCAAACAAGCTCAGCATCCCATTCCCAGATTAGAATTAAAAAGAATTAAATTGACATACAAGTACTTAAGGGATTATAACTAAAACTTTGCTCGTAAACCGATTGGTTACGTCAACGCGACGCCCACCGAACAAAATATGACGATAGATTAGCCGGATGCGATGTAAGATTATCAGCGTATGACGATACGCCCAAACGTTAGGCGGCGTATGGTTTAAGATATGAGTGAACGGAGGGATAAGTCTGGTGGTATTGTGGAGCATTTAGGGTGGGCAGGAAAATATGGATCTACATTAAGACTGCAAGACTTTAGAGGTATGAGGAACAGGGTGTAAAGTTCACTCATCCATCATAGAAAAGAGAGAATCCTCCGATCAGACGGGTGTCTGGCGGGCAACTGCCCAACGCGCAACGGTTGAAGTCGGAATCTTGTATATATGTCGATCGCGCTGTAAACTCTAATTGCGAGATGCAGGATTTGTGTGACGTCAGGATTTTGTGTGACGGTCTTTGATGCGTAGTTCGAATGTGTCGCTGTAGATGCCGCCACAAGACTAACGCTGGGGAACGCGCTTCTCTTCGTCGCCTTGTTGAGACGTATAACGCTCATTTTATGGAACTTTTTTGGCCGCCTCTCTGGTGTAGTGGTTAGACCACCTGAATTAAACCACCTGTTTGTCACCTGTTGAATGTCAATTCTCTAGGTCTGAAGTGGTGACGAAAAGGGTTCGAGAAGATATATATTGGTTAATATTAAGTAAAATTGTTAAATTAAGCAATCACAGATAATGCACCTTTGTATACTCAAATCAGTCCTTCATTTCTTTGATTATTTTATTTATACCTAGAAAATGGTGTGGGTCCATTGTCTGTTACCATAGTTTAAGAATTTTCTGTATTTTATTTGATTTTTGTCCCTATCCTAAACTACTACTATTAAGAGAAAAGATTTGATTTTTTGTTGTTACACTTTCATGCTGAAACGGCTGACCGGATTTGAACGATATTTGGGACATGGGTAGACCATGACTTAGGTTAGGATATAGGATACTTTTTTTCCCGATATTCCCCCGGGATAGACACTTATGCGGGTGAAACCGCGGGGCGCAGCTAGTAAATGAAATAAAATAAATCAACATACGTTAATATTATGGTCTTGTCACTCGAAACTTCAATATTTATTTCTAAATACTTGTTTGGTTCCAAATATGATTGCATTGCTCTTTTATAATGAACATATTTTTTAAGCTATTGCATAGCTTTTATCACGGGCTTTGAGCGCGGCGACCGAATCAAGAAATTCCGTAACGTAACGAAAATAACACCTAACACCCCCCACTCCGCCTACCATGTAATGACGGTTCGTAATTTTTGTTTTATGTCATCACGTCATCATCCCAAGTGTAGCGTTGACAAATAGGAAGTATGGAGGTTACAAATGCTATGCAATAGCTTTAGTGCCACACGTTTTTTTTTTGATAGGTTTTTATTATTTTCATGTCGCAGATTGCTATAAGTATTCTACTTTCGGACGGACAGGAAGCAAGAAACTGGAAATAAAAACA
This sequence comes from Agrochola litura, assembly GCA_949152395.1. Taxonomy (NCBI): domain Eukaryota; kingdom Metazoa; phylum Arthropoda; class Insecta; order Lepidoptera; family Noctuidae; genus Agrochola; species Agrochola litura. Next base: position 8,066,468 of record OX424512.1, read on the forward strand.
AAAAAGTACCTACTATTGTTATCTTGCCCCTCAATTTGAATAGGTATTAATTTTAGATACCTAGGTAGTGTTTTTCAGTCGTCGTGATTAACCTGCTGGTTGGCTGATTAGGTTAGCGTGAATAATTAATCTTGTTTTTCAGACTTATTTCAAGGTAATTTAGATCTCGAAAATTATAGGTATTGCTGGTTAAAAAAGCTATTTTTTAACACGATGCTAAAAAAAACGGTGGCACTCCAGGAGTGCCGACAGAAGTGAAAACTTGAACAAGATCGCCTTGGCGGAAGAAAAATATTTGTATAGAACATTGGTCCGTAACCTTATCTAAATAAAGAGCATAACCGCGTTTACAAAAAAAATATACTTCCAAACCTTCAAAGTTAAAATACTTGCATAGAACATTGATCCGTAACGTAATGTAAATAAAGAGCACAATCGCGTTTACAAAAATGAGGTGTTGGTAACGGTGTCGCGAGTTCAATTGTTTTTCCCATCTCAAAAATGCCCAACGCGCCTAAAGAAGTTCAAAAAACCTGTTCAATAAACGCAAATAATGTCATTCAGCGTTCTTCTAGTTCCAAAGAAATTCGCTGTCGCTTCCGCTTATCCCTTGATTCTAAAACAATATGAGTTCATAACAGTATAGGACAATCAATCGTGACTTATTATCTTTTGCTTAGAACCAAATCCATCAGTAGAACCATACCGACTCTTGAAGTCAACAGTGAACCACTTTCTACCAAGATAAGGTTCTGTCGTGACTTCTCGTGACCCGATACACTGCCTTACAATGTTACCCCTGACAATGGCGCTAGTAGTCGTACTTTCCTCATTAATAATTAGTTCCGATTTTCGCCGCAGTTGTCTTTGTAATTCGGCTATTGAATTGTCAAACGTGATGGTGTTGTGATTTCAGAATTTGTCTTTATCTTTTGAAGTTTAAATGTCGTGCGGTATAAAGACTGTGTATTGATTACTTGATTGTAATATTTGACAGTCTGTTGTGAATGGGCGGTAAGAAGTTGAAATTAAACAGAAAAGTAGGTATGGGAAAAGGGAATGCTTTTGTTGTTGTTTTTATGCATTATTGATATGCCCATGGTAAAATAGTTTATCGTTATAGGCCATAGGGTGTAAATTCTCTTGCCAGAGCTAAGTAAAACATAACGCACGAATTTCCGATTAATTTGCACTGAAAAAACAAAATCATCTCCTAATTATATTTCCTGGCTAATTAGAAGTCAAATACAATAAATCATACTGTTTAAACAAAAAAAAAAAACGTAACCTTTGAGCACGATTTGGCAACGGAAGTAAACTAAATCGGTTGATACATCCTTCCTAACAGCAAAAAGTGATAAAAACACACGATATTGAGCTTAAAAAATGCCAAAAAACCGTCAAAACCGTTAACTATTGTTTATCTATATAGTGTGAGGGCAAGACCGATTAAGCACATAGCAGACGTCGGCAAGTGGTCACAAGAGTCACGCTCAACCGTGTGGAGTCACGAATCGTTACGTCACACCTTCTTTTTTTAAAGTTATCCTTTATAACGGTCTGCGCACGCGCCACCTCACGATATCGGTGTCGTGTGCGGTTCATGTATTTTATTATATTAGCGTTGATTGATTGGTTTCGATATCCTATTGATAAAGATTGACCGATGCTTGTGTTTTATGATGACTGTATTTTAGTATTTTACTACTGGTAGGTACATAGTAACGTAGTAGTGGGTACTAATTTTGTGTCGTATCTACGTAGGTATGTCATGCGAACCGTTGTTCGGTGTTTGATAAATTACTGGTTTAGAGATCGTGATTCGTATATTTGTCATACGTTTGGTGAATTTTAGTGAATTAAATATGAAATATTGGTGTTTCTACGTCAAGATTCTGATCAAGTGGTTTCAAAACTAAATAAAACAATATTTAGTTGCTTGTTTTCAGTTCTTCCTCTAAAACATTTTAAGTGAAAACTTCTTTAGGCGCGTTGGGCATTTTTAAGATAGGAAAAAACAATTGAACTCGCGACACCGCTACCGACACCTCATTTTTATAAACGCGATATTGTGCTCTTTATTTATAATACGTAAAGGATCAATGTTCTACGCAAGTATTTTTACTCTAAAGGTTTTGCAAGTTTTTTTTTTGCAAACGCGATTATGCTCTTTATTTAGATAAGGTTACGGACCAATGTTCTATACAAGTATTTTTCTTCCACCAAGGCGATCTTGTTCAAGTTTTCACTTCTGTCAGCTCTCCCGGAGTGCCACTGTTTTTTTTGTACGGAATGGACCTGCTCTTGAACTCGATCTCGCCTGATGGAGCGCTGGATGAGGTATATGGTGGAAGAAGATGCCAGAAGATGCCAGTTCACTCTTGCTTTGAAGGTAGACGGGTTATATGTGGAACTGGCAAAATGAAAAAATGAACCATAAAAACCAAAGTGTTGATCACTTTTGTTTTTTCTCTGTTCAACACTTTGGTTTTTATGGTTCATTTTTACAAAATTAACGAGATATTTATTAATATAAATCTGTTATTATTTTAAAAGAGATTTTTTTTGTAGACCGTATGCCAAAAATATCTTGACCACACAAAATCGAATCAGAACCAGATTTACCGACATAGCTTGCAGAGTCAGCAAACTGAAGTGGCAGTGGGCTGGCTATGTTTGTCGAAGGACCGATGGCCGGTGGAACAGACGAGTTTCCTAGATTGGAGACCACGTATCGGCAAGCGTAGTGTGGGATGCCTCCCAGCTAGATGGACCGACGACCTTAAAGGCTTGTGCAGACCAGCGCGACACGTGACGCGACACAAAGACACCGCTCGTCGCGCGACGAGCGGTGCCTTTGTGTCGCGTCGCGTGTCGCGCCTGTTTGAAAGAGCCTTAAGAAATTGGCTGGGACAGACTGGATGCGGAAGACGGTGAACAGGGTGTTGTACCGCAGCCTGGGAGATACCTATATCCAGCAGTGAACTTCGATAGGCTGAGTTGATTGATTGACACAGAATCATTGTTTTTCTGATCTAATTTAACTAAAAACTTTGCGAACTTAGGCACATGTAATGTAATGAAGTGAGAGTTAGACGCGAGTTCGCACTTGTCTCATATTTATTTTAATTAATTAAAGGCAAGATACATAACGCCAACATATTAGAGTTGGTGTGTTTGAGTGTTCCCGATAGATATGTGTGGCGACGTCAGCGGCTTCAGCTGCTGGCTGTACCTCGTGGCCGCACTAATTTGGTAAATGAGGCGCCCCTGACGCGGGCGATTCGCACCTTTAACCTTGTAGCAGAGACATTACATATCTTTGCTTGTTTGTACACGGAGTGAATTCACAAGGATAACATTGTTTGTAATAAGTTTAAGAAAATAAGTTGTTATTATTAAGTTTGTTTCACTATTGCATTGGGTTTTACCTGTGAAATAGTTGTAAGTGATTATATAAATGAATAAAAAAGTTAATAAATAAAATAAAAAGTAATATTTACACTCGCATAATCGTCACAACTTTTCAGCCAGCCCGTTACAGCAGCTTAAATGTAACAAACACTCGGTCACACGTTCAGCATACGGTATGCAAATAATACATCTTAATATAGAGAGCAGTGGCTCGAGTTTTGTTATTACAATCAGATGAATTTACATTTCATAAATAAATGCATCTCTGCCGGTGCCCTAACGACGCCACACTCAATGTTTCTGTTCCACATAAACTGTATGAGTACCTTAATTTAAATAACTCGCCACGTTCTCTTCGACTTTATTCTATCGTGGTTGGTGTGAATATTATGTTAGTAAGATGTAATGTTCGAGCGTTTTTGCATTGACTGTACAGTACAAATATGTTCATAATGTCCCTCGGCAAACCTCGTGTTTCGTCAGTCGTCGGATTTCTATCAGTTGCCCTTTGCACTTGGTGCAGACCGGACGCTCTCAATCGACTTGGAAGTATATAGAGTTGTTAATACTCTTTTAACTTAATGTAATTTATTTAAAAAATAGTAGGAAAGCTGCTAAAATCGCAGGCACGACAGATAGGAAAATAGTTTTACAGGTCTATATAGTTCACACAAAAATCAAAACAAAAATAAAGTACTTACTTAGTTCTGAATTCAAATTATTCTACAAGATAAATATAATAATCGATGGACATGGAAATTAGCATTCGTTTGTATTCGGAATTGCGATGATTCCCGAGGGACATTAAGAAAATAGAAATACTGTACCTTGCCAGGTGTGTTCGCGGCTTGTGTGCGCATAATCCTGTAAACTTGTGTTGGGTGCCAGTTTTTGCGTTAGCTTTTCAATGTATCAGTTTGGTGGCGCTGAAATATTCCATACACAGTAGTTTGCGTTACAAATGCTTTGTTGAGCGTAAGCCTTCTCCATACTTACCCCTTTGTACAGAAGCATAGCATGTTACTCGTAAATATTTATGACGTATCAGTCCGATCATTAATTAACAAAAATCTCTATGGTGCACTTTATTTTCAACATATCAGCCTTTTAATTCACCTGGTGTTGACTTCTGATCGTTTTCCTGTTTCGGCACTATGGTCTCGTCATGCCTAATTATCGTCAGAATACAAAGTGGTCCTCCTTTTGATCATCTTCACATTTGTAGCGACCACTTTTTCGTGAAATAGGTATACTGTGGAAACCATTTGTACATACCAGGTAATAATAAAGTCTCATGACATATGCATTTTAAACACATTGGCATCATTAACCAAAATCAAGTTGGCACTCAGACTTTCTATTTTGATTGACTGCGCATGGAACCTATAATTTTGAAAATTAATTCCCGCTATAACTCCAATTCGCTCAGAAGCGGTTCATAGTTCAAGTTTTTGCGTAATGGCGTAATGTTATGAGCAATAGTTTAATTGGCCAATCACATGTACTAGCATGATAGTTTCACTTATTGTAACTACGTCAGATTTGCATAACTTGCTAATTGCTCTAATTGGAGTGTGTATATTTTGAAATTTATAAAAATAGATAGAAGATATAGTTATTCTGTGGCGGCATCTAAATTACCACATGCGAACTACGCATCACAGATCTAACGTCACACAAAATCCTGACGTCACACAAATCCTGCATCGCGCAATAATAGTTTACCGCGCGAACACCATAGATATAACTTCCCCGACATCCATACACGACACCCGTTTGGTCAGAAGACCCTCCCTTTTCTATAGAGGATGAGTGAATTTTACACCCTGTTCCTCATGCCTCTAAAATTCTTTAATTATTGGAACAAGCGTACAATACTGTGACCCTAACAAGTACGTGTCATGAAAAGTAACCAAAAGGCAAAAGCTATTGAAGACAGCACCAGCAGAGTATTCTCCTCAGCTGAAAAAATATTGATCATGGTCACCAATCCATCTATGTAGCATAGCTTTGCGGCAAATGATAAAATAATGCGGAACATTAACGAGCTGATATAATGATCACGATCAATATATTCTTTAACAAAAGTATAATTTTTTTTATAAAATCTCTGCATTTTTATTTCGTCGATTATGAATCTAAAATTCATGTTCCGGTAAACCACCGCACCCTGTCTGGAAATGACGCAGTTTCGAGAAGAACCGAAAGAAGGAAGGAACGGTTTAATACCAGATAACAACAAAAAATTAATCGAAGTCGGAGGTCACTCAAAAAAACGGACATCACAACTTTTTATTAACAATAATTGCCTACAAATTGCACTATTCTATACACATTAGCGCTCGTATCAATTACAAAAGAAATTCTTTGAATGATCTTGAAGCGTATTAGGCAAAAAGCTCACATACAGAGACATATCATTTGGACGTGTTCTCACGAACACTAAAAATCAAGTACCAATCATTACGCAGAACCCCGTGAACTAACACGTAGGTATATTAATTCCAATAATGACCGTTCGAATGAGCCTTCTTTCGTCACACACCGTATAGAAAACATCAAATACATATAATTAGAGGCATCTATAAACTACGGTAATTGTGAATCGTCTTCTTTAATTACGAAGGCCGGTATCGAAGGTTGTGGAAGAGTTGCTTGTGAAATATATTTTGTTGGTGATGTACTGGACATGTATTGACATACTAATCGACTAACTGTGCACGACTACGTGATAATTAAACTGTCGATGTAATGTATCGTCACGTAACCGGAGTTGTACTTTCGTGGAAATAGTTTGCCAATTACCGGGATCCAATTAATAGAAGACGGGCTTAATATTTTGGGTCACAATTGAAATAACAGCAACTTGAACATAGAAGGGAACTAATTAGGCTTTGTCTGAGTTGGACTGGTCAATCAAACAGATCATTGTGCATACATAGATATACTAGTTCTTAATGGATAGTTAACTATTACAGACCTATACGTACTTATACATTGTCACAATGTTGGTCAATGTGTTAATATTTGCGAGAGCAGTGTATCCGTGTGCTTAGCACAGTAATCGCTGCACATTCCGATACACAAAACATCAGACGCTGAGCATCATTATACAATGACAAAAGAACCTTGTGCAACTAGTTAAAATGTATGCTCTCCTGGTACAGACGGAGAAACAAATACACTGAATATTAGAAATAATGATGATACATATTTTTTTACCAAAACAGCTAAAGAATGCGAGAGTACAATTAGGGATTAAAGGTAACATTTTTAAAGAATGCATTCGCAGAAATCTGATAATCTCTAGGTTTTTAGCAGTACCAAGAAAACATCTACGAATTGATAAACCTTTTCAAATGATGTTCCAGGTTCTTACAGCCTATAGACTTAGCAGTAAGTTAAGTCGGGCTGTGGATAATAAGACTCATATGAAATATTGAGATTGACATAAACATAACCAAAGAAGCCAGCGGGGGCAAAAAGATAGCAGAAGGCTAAGAATCGGAAGTTGTGACGCAGTTTCGCAAACGCACAGTCCAGCAGTTAACTGTGACAAATTGACTTGACAAAAATATGAAAATGACGATATAATAAGAAATCTCGCTCCACATATAGCTGCGGACGCTACCGATCGGTTCCACCACAGTAACCTTATTCCGCATCACAATAATGGTCTCTGATCATTTCTAAGCGCATTTCTTGCAATCGTCGACTATTACAACTGTATTGTTTAATGCCTGATGATGTTCGACTGTCTCGTAGATATTGTTCCAAGAATATTAGATGCAATTTATGTAAATTGTATTGTATGTCGTGTGGTCTTGGCAGCAAAATAGAAATAGATCTCCCGAGATTTCGCTACTTGGCAAGCGGGTAATGGTGATATGATTATGTTGTAGATTCAATCCTGGGCAAAATAATTTAGCTAGCATTTGTCTCAAAATCAGAAATACTAACGGCTTGGTAAAAAAGGTCAATCGAGGAAGTAAACAAATTGACGAATAAAATGTAACCTTTGACACGCAAGAAGAATTGATGATTCTCTTATAACTTAAAGACTCTAAGTAATAAACGAACGGTGAAAAAAAACAGGAATCAACATTGTGGGGTTTAAGCACAAGAAAAGAGAGGCCTATTCCCAGCAATGAATGAAATCGGGCACCGGATCATGATGATGTCATCGTCATCATGATGGAACCAACTTATTGAATGTAACATTAGCGAGACATGAACATATGAGGAAGTATATGAAGATCTCAGTATTGTTTATAACTGTTTTTATTTCCATCAATTCATCAATGGCTGACGAAAGAACTTGGAAAATCAACTATGAAAAGGTTGAAATTAGCATTAGTAGCGTATTCAGCGTTTCTTTTTGTATAATAATGATTCCATTCAACGTTTTGTTGGATAGTTCAATCGATATCATTGTTACGATTTTGTAATAGATCATCGATCTATTAGATGGAGACTACTAGCTATTCTTCAAGCCTTTCAAGCTGCCTTTTGATTCTATAAATAGCATTATTGCGATTATTGCAATGTTTCTTGAGTCATCATCATCTGCCTAGACTTTTTCCAATTATGTTGGGGTCGGCTTCCAGTCTAACCGGATGCAGCTGAATATCAGTATTTTACATGGAGCGACTGCCTATCTGACCTCCACAACCCAGTTAGGTACTGGGTAACACGATACCCCTTGATAATACTGAATTACTGAATGTATGTAATGAACGATACATTTTAAAAATCTGTTACCAAAATATAAACTTTGACCAATAAACCTGGCCATGGAATTCATGGTTATTACGTTATTGATAGACATTAATTAAGGCAATAAAAATTAAGGCAGAATTTCAAAATGTTTCCTTGATTTTGATATCTCTTCAACGTTTAAACGCTTAGTTCCTGAAATGATTACAAACGGAGTGAAATTGAGTTAGTTTTGCTCGTTTGTGAATTGACAGTCAATTTCTATAATATATCCTCCATGGACTAAGGTGTCCATACAGCATATTAGATATTGTATGGACCTTAGTCCCTGAAGGGACTAAGGTGAAAAGTGAGTGAACTCACTTTTTCTATTCATTTCGCATTTGTCTATAAACTTTCAGTTCCCATAATGACTATATTTTAAATATATTAATATAAACACCTCTTTGTCATAGGAGTCACAAACAGTCCGCTGTGCAGAGCCTGCATGGAGGACGACGAGACAGCAGCTCATGTGCTGTTAAACTGCCCGGTGGTCGCCACATACAGGGCCAAGTACTTCGGTAACCCAGGTACCCTACGTGAGATTGTCAGTGACACCAAGGCGTTGCTGGCCTTCTTTGAGGAGCTGGGGTGGATCGAATAACCGATTTTCCCACCCGTACGCAAAATACGCGCTTTGACGTGGAGTTGCGGATACCAGCCCGTTTTACCTATGACTATATTTTACCGTAAGTTCCTAAATGATTATCAAGTGCCCATACAACCAGCGAATTAAAGCTGTTTATGAAATATTTGGTCCATTACAGGTACGATAGTGTAAAGTCGATACTTGTATGTCGGTATCGTGCGCTCGCGACCATTAGCTGCGCTTGCGCAACACGCATTTAGTTCAATAGTTACAAGCGATTCTGGGGAAATGCTGTAATTTTGTATATTGCAATTTAGTAACTTGTAATAATGTAATTATATGGAGTTAGTAGCTCTTATGTTTTGTTGTTAAAAATTGATTTTGACATGGTCAAATTATCATATTTGTTATGATTTTGAGAATACGGAGCAGTAGCTCTTTTCACCGACTTCTGATAAGTTTCAGTTAACTTATTTAGCAGATATAATAAAATTCTGTTCGAATGTCGAAAAAGAGTTAGCACTCTTAGGAGTGCAGCGAGCAGCGAGCCACGATACACAATCGTAAATTATATTTTGGCGTACTTGTTTCAGAGAGAATGTCAAGTGTTAAGATTTGTGTTGTATACATATACATAAGTGTCTAGTCTAGAGGATTGTTCGTATGAAATACCATAGATACAAGTTGCTAGCTTATCTTTTATTTATAAGCCGTATACTGGCCCGCTTCCCTCATTTCAATTTTCAAACGTAACTGAAATTCCTCTTGTGCTCTTGTAATAAATTCGACGTTTGCAAACAAAGACAATTTTGATCTTAAAATGCACCTTTTTACAAAATCTCTATGAATTTATCTTAATAAAAAATATTTATAGACGTCATAACTGACAGATGCTAAAAATTATAATAATTTTGATCATATATGAGTAACCGAACATGAAATATCTGTGTTTTGTGCTATATCTGCAGATATCTTTCAAAGAGTGCACTATAGATATCAATATAAAAGAATTAGTTTACATTGCTGATCATTTGACCGCTGTAGAATGTCGTCGACTCTTTGCTTCTTTGTACTTTGAGTCCTACAAACTTCCAGCCGCTTTGTCTAAAGTGGCGGGACGGTTACCGAAAAACATACCATGCTTAAAGCTGCTGGTTAAATGGAACAGTGGTGTAGAATCATGGGAAGGAAAAGGTAAAGCCCATGCTGTTGTAGAACGCAGATTACGTCAACTTAATAAAACTGAGTTAGCTGATTGGTTCGGGAAGATGGTGTTTCATCAGTTAGCTAAAGAAGTCAATAAGTCTTTAGAAAATGAACCGCATTTAGCAGACAATAAAACTGGGATTACACCAAAAGTTTTTAAAGACAGTGATTCGAAGGTTCATGTTGAACAATGGACAACAGTGGATTCTATACTAAGTGTGATATTATGCGGTATGCTGTTTGTCACAATGGTTTCGTTCTGTCGCATGTTGAAGCTAACGTTTTGGAGGGCAAAAGTTAAACGTAAGAGCCCTGAGCAAGCGGAGGAGTTGATTGATTTGATGAGTGCGGACTCGGTTGAGAGTGATCAGGAAATTGTTTATGCTTTCAACGTGGAAAATAGAAAACGTTCCCTTATTAGTTTTGAAGACGATTTAAAAAAAAACATCGAGGGAAGTTAAATAAGTTATTATTGTTATAATAAAAAGGAATTAAATTATTTTGAAAATAATACTTGCTTTGTTTGTTTTCCTCCATAGTATTAAAAGAAAAAACTTTAGTTAAAGTAGTAAAAGTTTTCAAGAGCTTTGAGAATTGAGACTATTAAATACATCTGCAGCGACCTATCAATAAATTATACCATCAGCAGCTATTAATTTATTTTATACGTTTAAAGAAGGCTTATAGACAAATTTATTTTAGGAACAACAATACACAGCTAGATTGTTAGCGATGCAAAAACAGTGCAGATTTTTTTTTTTCTTTTGCTTTTCTCTCGAAAACGGTGAGTCCTATCGTAAAAGTAATGAAGATTTCGACCCCCTTTATAAAACTCTTAAACCCCTAATACTCTACATGTAGGTAATAAGTTTCTTATTTTCCATACAAAAAGTGAAAAATTCCATATAAAACACGTTGAGGCTGCCCTCCGGCTCTAAAAAGATTCACATGGTTAGGTATCACGTGTGGAGTCACGATTGTCAAATTCGATTTAGATGTGTCAAAATTATTTTTAAATTTAGAGAATTTATTTTGCAGAATAGCTTTGAGATTCTCATAGTCAAAAGTAAGGAATTTTAGTGATAGTTTAGTTCGGTGTACAAGAGAATTGGCACCATTAGCATACAAAATTATCCATCGTCTATCAATTAACATTTCCTACTTAATTCCTTGAATCAAAGCACAGCTACCTGTCGCTAACAAGCCGGTGTGTAGCAATGCGCGCACGCAGGCATCGCCCGTGTCATCGCGCAAGCGCACCGATAAACCTCATTAGCGACCGTCCTTCTTAACTTCATCAACCGATACCATTAAACTTGGGATATCGGACCAAAGTGGGTTGGCTAAATGGCAAACTTTAGTTCAGTGAATTGGCTACTCGCATGAAATTAACTGAATTTGCGGTACTAGTTAAATTGAAGTTTTATTGTTTGCGTATTGTTCGATTGGTTCTACAACTGGATTATTTAAGGATACCATTTAAATATTTAGTAGTCAAATAATTTGTAATAACTGTAAATCATATATTTTATGCCACAAAATAAAGGGTTAATGTGTTGAGCATAAAATTTAATTGTGTTTAATAAAGTAATGAGAGTAATGAGGTTACTGGTCAATGATTATTGCGTAGGTGTCTGAGTTTTATGTCACAAGTATTGTTGGAAAATTATTGTCTATAATAAGATTTAGCCTTAATATTTAACTATGGTATGTTTGTTACAAAAGCATTGATATCTTTACAATCCTTGTCTTTACTCAATCACTACTAGTCTCCCCGCCGCGTCTGTCTGTCTGAAGGCGATAAACTCAAGAACTACCGAACGGATTTTCATACGGTTTTCACCAATGGACGGAGTGATTCATGAGAAAACCTTCCTCAGGTGTTTTATTCAAGGTTTTGTGTAAATTGGCTGAAATATGACGGTGATTGTTGAAGATGTCGGAAAAAATCATGCTGACTGGGAGATTTACTGGCGTGCGTTTTACGTTAGTACGTTTTCGTGGGATAATTTCCGATCTCCATGCGGGCGAAGCCGTGGGCAAAAGTTAGTACTACTTAATATTAAGGCGAGCCAAAATAAATAGGAATGAGAGCTCATTGGTTTTCATGTCTTCAGGGACCATCAAGTCTAAAGCCAGAAAGCGTAGCTTGGTTATCGCTCGTTTCATTTTGAAACCCCATAAAACATAAAAGTATGACTGATGCATAATCAGTCTATATTGCTCCCACTGCTGGGACACAGGCCTCCTTTCATCCCGAGGGAGAGGGCTGTGATTTACCACGCGGGCCCAGTGCGGGTTGGTAGATGTCACAAATGTCTTTGAATTTTTGGTTCCAGGACATGTCCTTTTCCTCACGATGTTTTCCTTCACCGTTTTGAGAGCGTTGGTGATGAAATTATTTACACAAAATAAAGGGCTTGCTTAGGCTCGAACTCACGACCTACAACTCGTAAGTCAGAGCCGTTACCACTGGGTCACCACTGCTCTCAATTACCTCTCACTGATGCGACCACTTTATTAGAGAAAAGTAACTAATTGAACTACCAAATTATGAAGAATGAATAAAAGTTCTGACGCCAAGACAACGCAAAGAAAACAAGAATGATTATTATGATCAAGGAGGATGTAAAATTCATTTAACAAAAAAGTTAGGGGAGGTGTCGTAGTCTGGTTGGAACGAAGTTCCTTTCGTTATAGAGGTAAGTAGTGCCTGGTCAACTGAGCTCTGATCGGGTGAAAATAGATAAACATATCGTCCAGGTATTCCAACGTTGTATCACATTCCCGAGGCTGTGAAAATAGAGAAAACGAATTTTCCCAGATATGAGACCTAGCTAGATCGATTTTTCGCCCCCGTAAACCCCTATAATGTAACTTTCATCGAAATCGTTAGAGCCGATTTCGAGAACGTGAGTAGAAATCTATTTACAAACAAATAAATACAAATTTTGCTCGTTTAATAGTATAGGATTGTGTATTAATACAGAGCCATCTAGTATAGTCTCGAGTTTCTCTGTATAAAAAAACCGACCGAGTGTGTGTCGAACAACGCACAAAGAATCCGTAGTTGGGATGAATTTATCCCAAAAACAAAATTTGTAGTTGAAAAACATGTTCTCCTCCATACATCGATATACGTCACGGTCAATTCTCCAACTGCAAATGTAAGTTTGTAATAGCAAAAAAAAAGTGAAAAAACTACAAATTAAAGATTTTCGGATTTTTCCTTTACGTGTGTTGTAAGACCATACTTCCTGCTAAATTTCATGATTCTAGGTCAACGGAAAGTACCCTGTAGGCTTTGATTTATGATATTTGCGAGTATTAAAATATGTAACATAAATCACCGTATATTTAAATGCATTGACTTAGAAGCTTGATTTTTTAGAGCTTCAAGGGACCATAAGTCTACGTATTGGATATTAATTTCGACTTGATACATCCACGTGTTCCTGAGAAAATGGGTCTTGACAGACTGACAGACAGACAGACAAACGGACAACGAAGTGATTCTTATTATAAAATCCTTAATTAATATAATCCATAAGGGTTCCGTCTTTTCCTTTTGAGGTAAGGACCTTATTTTTATTATTTTATTTATCTTTTATATACCTAGATTCTTTTCTTTTAGATTTTGTGAATGTGAAAATGTTGTAGGCGACTTGTGGACCATTTTCTATTTTGCTAAGTACCTGGTACTTGTTGATAGGCCTACACTGTCCTCTCATACCTATTAACACTGTAATTTGAAAACATCGTAAAAAACATTTATTTTTAAAAGAGTAACCGTGGAGTTTCTTGCTGGCTCTTCTCCATAGGAAGTGACCCATTGGAACCGTGCACCTAGCTTCTGACGTTTCATAAGTGCCCTTGTAGGTTTATGTGAAATAAAAAAAAAATTAAATCCTACTAATATTATAAAGGCAAAAGTTTGTGAGTGTGTGTGTTTGTTTGTCTCTTCTTCACGCTCAAACGACAGAACGGATCTGGATGAAATTTGGTACACAGATAGTTGTTGTTGGCGAAATGTGGGTGTACCTGCTACAGGGACACCTCTGCCCAACCCTTCGGGGAAACAAGGCGTGATGTTATGTTATGTGTAATACTTTTTTATCCCGATATTCCCACGGGATCGAAAACTTCTACGGGTGAAACCGCGGGGCGCAGCCATTTAAAACAAAAACTTTTGACACTTGAAACTGACTTTTTCGGGTATACCTAACACTTTTTAGTTACGTGAAGATTGCTAGCAGTTTCCTCCTACCGCAAGCCGCGTTAAAAAACTTAATTCAAATAACTAAGACCTGAAAAAAATACAGAGGTAGGTACACCAACGGTCACGTATGTATATTAGCTAAGTAATTTCACGCCTATAATTCAATACAATTATTTATTCATATTATACCTAGTACGTCAACGAATGAATTTCTAGTTATTAGATATATTTCTTAAGACACATTCAGTTTGAAATTACTATTATTTAGTACCTCATTATCATGAGAATTGCATTTGTTTCTTACGTATTTCTCACTGTGGGACTGTCTTTTACTATGTATTTTATTATTTGTGTTATATAGTGGGAATTAACTGTCAAAATAAAGTTAGTTATCACTAACTGTCAGGTAAAATGGTAACATTTTATTTTAGTAACTTAATTTAGTTAAGCCTCGGGGCTCAGTTGGTGCAAATAAACTGTTTTGAGGGCGAAACGGTTTTAGCATTTATTTCTCTTACTAAGTCAATTGCTATTACAATTCTGTCAAACAACTCGTGGATACCTATAATATTTTGAATCATTTCTGTAAGATTGTCGTGTGTCCTTAATAGAGTTGTCGAGGTATAAACGTATTGCTGGAAAACGCAAGTGAAAACGTACTTCGTGAAAACACTAAATAAAACGAAAAGGGTCGCAGTACCTACGCAATATTTTCTAAGTTTAAAATGATTATAAGAAAATTATGAAATTATTTTTCTGTTCATTTTCTGTTAAGTTTTAGGAAGAGCAACATTCAAGCGCAAGGCTCAGCGGGTCTAAAACGGCCACATTAAGCAATTCCTCTAAAAGCAGTTAATTTTCTGAATTCCCAGCAATTCCTCTATGGTGACACATATTTTAGCTGAATCATATTCAATTCAATTCATATCAGAATCATATTTAGTGTAAATATTGCCGCATGAAAAAATTAAGACCGTAATTTTATCGGATAATTTTTCTTTACAGTTTTTATTAATCAAATGAGATTTTTATTTTTATTTCTACAGTTTAAATGTTATTTCATTATAATACAAAACTGTCAAACAGATGAATTGCGTAATATGAATTGAACGCAGATAATGTTATGAATTGTCAGTTTGTGACAGTTTTTGTGATTCATAATATTATCATATTATGATTCTGCCAAAGCGGCCGTTTTAGGCCTCCTGGGCTTAATTCTTAATCTGTAGAACAAGATTTTTAGTTTACATGTAGTAATTATTAGCTCCACGGTTATAATTTATAACACAGTTTCTGATACCTACCTACTTTCGTTTTTCGTAGCATAATTTAACATCATAGGATCCCACTTCCACAAAAAATTACTCAAACTCAAAGCATTTATTTCTATGAAACCATTTACAGGAACTTTTGAATTGTCAAAGAGTCGGCCAGTTAGTCAGAAAGTTGAAGGTATAGTTGCCCATTCCAAAACGTAGATCTCTATGGAAAAACATGTGTTACATAAGTAACTCATGTTTTTCACACATAATCCAACCATCAAAGCGTAAAAAAACTAACAGAGGATCCCTTCCTAACATCTTCATTACCATACGACCACACAAACGTACGCCGCGCCGCTCGCAGTAGGCGTGACTTTCATACTATTTTCTAAATAATATGTCCTACAATATACGTATACTTTAATGCCTACAGGCGTGCCGCCTCGCTGAATAAACATTAATTCGTGTATTGTAAGGCCCGGGTCGCGATTGGTGGACAGCTAAATTAATGTGGTTAGGGAAAGTTGAACTGAATGTTTGGTTAATCGATGTTGTAATTGGATCTTTGTAGTTATTGGTGTATGTTCATTTTATTCAGTATTTATTAACCCACCACTGCTGGAGCAAAGGAATTTTGGCCTCGTGTGTTGTATTTCCCAATTTAAAAAGTATTCAGACGTAAGCACACTGAATATCCGTCTAGTACTTTTTGAGAGATTAATCACTACGGTACATGGCCACAAGTTACGTTTAAACGGATTTGTGATCGTAATAGATAAGTATATTGCTATGCTTTTTAGCTGGTAGAAGTGAGATTGTTTTCTTTCCTCAAAACCTAATTTAACAGACACTTTTCAAGATAGCCACGAGTGCTAAACTATTCTTTGACGCCACTACCGGCACAAATATAAAACAAAAATGTATCAAACTCCAAATTAAGTCTATTATGCTAATAAATAAACTCGACGTGTATTCAGAAATGTATTTACTTTTTAACCGACTTCCAAAAGAAGGAGGTTCTCAACTCGACTGTTTTTTTTTTTTTTTTTTTTGTTAGGTACGCGATTACTCCGCCAATTATGAATTGATTTTGATGATTCTTTTTTTGTTTGGTAGATCATATTTCAGAGGTGGTCCCATATACATTTTATTAACTTTGCTTGGGTGGTTTTTGAGTTAGCTTCAATAATAAGTATTTTTTCCTACTTAGTATGTAGATGATATGATAACTTCTTGTCACTGTTATTTACATAGCAGGTAGTGGTATTCGAATTTGTGTAGGGTAGGTACCACAACTAAAAATTTAAAATACAAAGTTTTTACAAAAAAAAAAAAACAACCGACTTAAAAAGAAAACACTACAAAGTGAAAAATAACTTTAACTTCAGAAGTCGATGACAAAGAACGAAAATTCAAAACCAAAGACACCGACTTCCGAAATTAAAGTTATTTTTCACTTTGTAGTGTTTTTTTTTTGAAGTCGATTGTTTTTTTTTTTGTAAAAAGTTTTTTCTAGCTAAGATGTAAAAGGTACTGTACTTATCGGAAATGCTTGAAGGCTTACTCATAACCTTTCGAGTTTAAATAATACAACGCCGCCGCATATTTTAATGATATTCATCAAGTATGGAATTACTTGTACAAGCCTTCATTCGGTGGATGGCCTTTTCGACTCGACAGATGTTAGTCATCCTTGAGGCATCACTAGTCAATACGTGTCGTAAGGTTGTGCCCAAACTTAGTAGGAAATTGTGGGTCTTGTGACTTTTAGTTCCTCGACTTGCTTCATCGGGTACCTACTAGTGGTTAGCTAATTTATTTATAATATCTATTCAGTTTTTTCTTGTCGATGTTTGAATAATTCCCTACTGTACCTATAAATACGCAAATAATACAGGCATCCTTTAATATTTTATTTTTTGTTTTTGTATTTATAAAAATATTTAAAAATGTAAATGATATGTACATAGGTGATATAAAGGAAATAACATTATTATTAGCCCGTATTGTCTCACTGCAGGGTAAAGGGTATTATATCCTTTAGATGGATATTTTTTTGGACATAAAATTAAAGATAATCCGTCAAATTATTTTTCTTGACGCATGTAGGCCAGTTATTTATTAAATACAATAGACGTGGATATATTTAGTAACCTGGGGGCCTACCACCAGCTCAAATACAGTATTATTTTAATATTACTTCAGTGGGAGAAAGAGATGTAGCTATACGTCCTGTAGAGCTTCATCTCTTTCCCACACTGAAGTAATATTAAAATAATATTGCTTTATGAGCTGGTGGTAGTTCCCTGTTCCGCTTAGCTGTTTCTAAAGAGCCATAAAAAACTCCTGAAAGAAATCGACACGTGTTTCACCTCTCAACGAGGCATCCTCAGGATGACGATGGACGTGTTGCGAACTCGAACATGGCGTGTTGCCACACCGAGCGCTGAGTGCAGACTGAACGTCGTTCCACGTCTATTGTATTTTATAATGGATTTCCGCAAGGTCACGCCTGAATCAATTAATTATCTTAAACTTACAGTTATTTATTTTACAGTATTTCTATTTTAATAATGCCCCTCGGCAAACTTCGAGTTTCGTCAGTCGTCAAACTCTTTCAGTTGCCCTTTGCACTTGGCGCAGACTGAACGCTCTCAATCGACTTGGAGGTATATAGAGTTGTTAATACTCTTTTAACTTAATGTAATTTATTTAAAAAATTGGAGGAAAGCTGCTAAAGTCGCAGGCACAACAGATAGGAAAATAGTTTTACAGCTCCATATAGTTCACACGGAAATCAAAACAAAACAATAATAAAGTACTTAGTTTAGAATTCAAATTATTATACACGATAAATATTATAATTGATGGACATGAAAATTAGCACTCGTTTGTATTCGGAAATGCGATGATTCCTGAGAGACATTAAGAAAATAGAAATACTGTATATAATTATAAATCAAAACTACATTACATGCCTGTTTTCGTGCTATTCTGGAAAACTTGTATGCCAAGCTATAATAATGTTGCACCGTGTATGTATAGATATACCTCTTAAACTGCACCTAGTAAGGTACTGGTATGTAACAATACTGAACTATTGTGTGGAAAGTGGCACCCAGCCCAACTCAGGTGATAAATACCGGTAATTGGGTATTTTTGCTCAATACGAAAACGTGTCAACAATACAACAGCCAATTTAAATAAATACTCTAGAATTTAAATAGATCTAGATTAATCTACAATAGGTCCTAGATCAGACTTACAAGGCTCATAGACAGCTGAAAAGGATAAGCTGTTATCGAACACTTACAGTTTGATATTATGTGTCAATATATTTTAGTAATAAAACAGTCTCTATGAAAATAACTCCCAGCATTGGGATTAAGCCAATTCTTGATTAACTTGGCCATGGGTAGGTACACCTGTCCATCATCGATCTAAGTCAGCTAAGAAATCATTCTATGACTAATTTGTTTTTTCGCGGGCTGAAACGTAAGTCATTATTTCAGCCACATTTTTTTTTAAAGGTTTACCATGTCATTCAGCAACTGTTTATGTGCCATGTCTAGTTCATCTTATAATGGTCATCTCTAGAAAAAAACGTGATATTAATCACCTTAGAAAAACAGTCAAATATACCCTGACCTCACAACTGTATACTATGTAAATACACTATTTCCCATGACAAATGTACAACGACCAGCCAATCAAACACCCAACACTTGGGTACAAACTTACAAATGGTTCAGAGCACGTGCGCCTGCGCCATATTAATTTCCTACAGCGTACGCACAGATAGTTGTCATTTGTTATTTTCAAGTGTTTTACTTCTCTACTGTATCTGGCCACTTAGCTGGTGGGTGTTGGGATTAGAGTAATCTTTATTTATTGCTGTACCCTTATTTCTGAGTTAGTTAATGTATTGGCAATAGGCCTAAGTTGAGTTATTTGAAATGATCTTGTTTTGAAAATCACGAGGTGAATTATTATTATGAGGGAATGTTCTAAATTTAATGAGGCGTTGCTTAGTTTATGTTACTAAGTTGTCAATTTTCATTAGTATCGTAAGGTTTATTTATGCTTTTTGCAAGTCATATTAGTCGCCCAAGACCATGAATGAGTAAGAATTTACCTTGGGGCAAGTACCTAGTCTGTCACAATGATTGCCAATTTTTCTGTTTGGTCGTGGCTAGAGCGTAATTTACAGATGACAGTTGGAGAGGAACATGGTTAAATAATAACAGCTGCACGGGTCGATCGAAGTTTAAGCTACGCTTGCTGCGATCGGCACGTGGATGGGTGACCATCCATTACATATCGAAACCCCTGCGTGGCTCGAAAAGCACGTTAATCCGTTGGTCTCGGCTGTTATTTGTAGATCTTTGACAGTCGCTAACGGTAGTCAGACGCCCAAAAGTCTGACAACCAGTCTTACCAAGGGGTATCCTGGTACCTAGTAACTAGGTTGTGGAGGTCAGATAGGTAGTCATTCCATGTAAAATACTAGTATTCAGCTGCATCCGATTAGACGAGAAGCCGATCCCAACATAGTTCCCAAGTGTCCGTGGAGTTTCTTGCTCGTTCTTCTCCATACGCTTTGGAATGGGCAACTAGGTTCATATTTCTGATTGACCAATTCATTGACAGTTCAAAAGTGCCTGTAAATGGTTTAATTGAAATAAATGCTTTGACTTTGAGTTGAGTTGGGAAAAGGCTAGACAGATTGAGTCAGCTTATGACTTGTCAACGTTTAAGTTGTACTATTGAAGCGAATAAGCTCAGAATGTTATGATGGTCTCAATGACTCACCTAGACCTACATCTCGCCTGGGAGATTAAAATCCAGCCATTTCCCAAACGCAAAACTAAGGACACATAAATCCTTACAAATTGGCAATAGAATAGTTATAAAAAACTACATAAACACGACTTCCGTTTACACCGGAACTTGATCTTCAAAAAGATTCGGCGGTTTTCTCACGATGTACCATGAGTGTTAACTGGGTTTCAATAAACCTATGTTCGTTATAGCTCATCTGATAAGCCTGATTACTGCTGATCAGATCGGTTTATGGCCACAATATAATTACTTTGAAAGCAGGCTACTAAACGCTTTGATTTAAGCAGGTATTAATGGGTCTAATTAATTTTATATAAAAACTGATCGTGATGTGGTTATGAGATGAATTATTAATTTTGTTTAGTATCTAGTTGGGGTTTCGCTTCTAGTTAATAGCACTTAGGTTTTTGGGAGTAATAAAATGTGAGAGTCTCAACACACTGAATTAAGGTTTTTGGAAGAGTTTGAGCATAGAACCGGTCGACGTGGCGATGTTTGTGGGAGGCCTATGTCCAGCAGTGGGCGTCTTTGGCTGAAATGATGATGATGATGAAGAGTTCTAAATATTTTTATCTTCATATGTTGAAGTAAGACGACAAAAATCACCTTAGTATTCATGTATTATAGTTTGACCGATAAAGCTGTACCGCGCCTTAGGTATTCTGCGCGGCGTGACGAGGGGCAGTGCAGGCCGCTCATTCGTCAACGCTCACGGTGTCCCACCCCCCGTCTTGCCGCGCATCCCTAAACACTCACGCGCGGTACAGCGGTATCGGTCAAACTATAGTTGAGTATTCTAAATTCAAGTAGATACCTAAATGTTAGCAATTTTGACAGTTTATATGGTTAATAAAAATTAAGAAACAGCGAACTATATAGTTGCGGTCAGATATTACAAATGCTCAGCTATTATTCATATTTGCCCTGCTGGTTGGTGAGTCTAAGTGGCATAATCAATAAATTAGGATACCTATAAAAGAGTGTCGATGAGAGTAGGTTGTAGTTTATGTCTAACATGACCAATAATGCTAGGCCTGACTGTATGAGAAGTTTTAGGTCTATCATTAGGGAATTAATATTACCAACGAAGGTCTGTGAACGATGGTAGTACCTTCAGATCTGAACTCCCTGCGTTACCAATCACTCGATGATATTTATTGCTCGATGTAGGTACTACTTACCACAAAATTACTGTGTGTGTCGATATGTGTATATTGTGGTGTGTTCTGTAGTATTCTTTTTAGTTTTTTTATTCAGTATTAAAATTAATCTATTAAAAACATTTTCTTATGGTTTACGAGGTAATAATGACGAGGATAAACAACTTTGGCGTCACAAACCAATGAAAATCAGTAAAATATTGAGTTATTAATTCCAAATAATCTTAAAATATTTGTATAACGGCCAACATCTAAATAACATCCATATAATATACCAACTCAAATATTAAACCAAAAAAGTTGTTCTATTTTGTACGAAATAAGGTTTAATTTGCATAAACGTTGAAAAGCTGAGCTTTCATGCGCGTGAGCATTGAATTACTTGTAATAACGCGAGTGTATCGAAGCCTATCAATTTGTCAGTCTGTCCGTAACCTCTTTATATGTACATTTTATATTCACTTAAACATTTTGAAAGTAAACTTGTTAATTATGCTCTCATCGATTTCGTGTATAATATTTTATAGCCAGGTTCGAGTGTAGGCGATATAATTACTTTATAGTTGAGCTGTTTAATGTGTGCCTATTATTTTATTGCCAGAGCCAAAATACTTTAAATCAAAAGAATGTTTGTTTTTTCTATTACCTACCAATTAAAATTAAGAGTAGTCAGTTATTTAAATTCTCACGATGAGTTAGAAAGCGCAAAATGAATAAAAATACTTCAGCTTTCGATATGATATGTTACGGATGGGTATTATAAGGTGTAGGTATTTCGTCCCTGTAAACATATCGATACTGGAAATTTCAAATGTCGTAAAGGACAGGGAATACAATGTCCCTTACGACATTTGAAATTTCCAGTATCGATATGAATCTTCAGGAATCAACGTTCACAAAATAAATTCCCAACATCTGCAGTGATTAATAATCCTAGCTCAATCAAGGAACTCAACAACGCTTACAGTGGAAACTAGCTCAATCAAGGAACTCAACAACGCTTACAGTGGAACCTATCCTTCCAAAATCCGACCTCGCACCTCTTGACTGACGTTACAATTTTAATACGATAAATGATTGAAACAAATTCTCTCATAATACTGATGATTAAAAGTGCGTTAATTAATATTTCAACACCCTTTTTACATTTTGCTAATCATGACTTTCAAAATTTAAAGTTCACAGGAGTCAATTACGATTCCTTTAATAGTATTAGGTCTTTAATTCAGGAGTCTTAAGCTTGTGGCTAAGTAAAGCTACGCTTGCCGCGGTTGATCCGTAGATGGGTGACCACCTCTTCATGCTTCGGAAAGCACGTTAAGCCCTTGGTATCGGCTGTCATTCGTGGATCTTTGAGTTGGGAAAAAGCTAGACAGATGAGTCTTAAGAAAATTAACTTTTCGCTAAGCACATTTTCAAACCTTCCGTAAAATTGGAAATTATGAGAGTTAATTAAAATATCACTCTCATTTCTGAGAAATCTCAAGTTCAAATATCTAATAAACCGAAGACAAAAGTTTTGGGCACGTTTCCCACTGAAAGCGATGCGGATGAATTTTTTGATGCCCAATGATTTGTTCCTATATTTTATTTTATTTTTTCCTCTGTATATAGTTAGTTCTAATTAATGTTCACAAGAAAAAAGTTGGATCTCACTAGCACTAATTTGACTTGGAACTATTTCACAACATAGGTATCATAGGCCATCCAAATTTTTGACCACTAAGCGTACCCACGATCTGTAACTCAAACCACAAATCTGTCACCCACCACAATCGGATCATCTATACTAATAAATAATAAATATTATAAAGAGGAAAGATTTGTATTTTTAACCGACTTTCAAAAAGGAGGAGGTTATATGTTCGACGCGTACGTTTGTTTTTTTTTTTTTATTTTTTATGTATGTCCACCGATTTCTCCGTCATTTGTGGACCGATTTTGAAAATTCTTTTTTTGTTTGAAAGGGTATGCTCTCAAATTGGTCCCATATAAATTTTATTAACTTTGCTTGGGTAGTTTTTGAGTTAGCTACAAAATACGTATTTTTTCCCACTTAGTATGTAGATGATATGATAAGTTCCTGACACTGGTAGTAAGTAGGTAGTGGTATTCGAATGAGTGTGGGGTAGGTACCACAACTAAAAAGTGAAAAATAAAAACTTTTTGTATGTAACAAATAAACTTAAAAACTACTGGACCGATTTGAAAAATTCTTTCAGCAATGGATAGCTACATTATCAGCGAGTAACATAAGCTATATTTTATCCCCGTACTCTCACGGAAACGGGAACTACGCGGGTGAAACCGCGTGACGTCCGCTAGTAATAATAAAGCTAGTTACACGTTACACTTACTTTCTGATCCCCAAACCGCATCTGGCGCCTGGCATTCCTGGCGACGTTCATCCGACAGAGGAAAACCCGGTCCTCTCCGTCGGTAGGCGCCCGGGAGAGCTCGGTCCTGACCGCCTGCTGGTCTTGTTTGTCTATGACGTCGTAGACGCTGTCGCCGTGGATTAGGAGGTCCTCCTGTGGAAATCGATGAAAAGTATTAGATTAATATACAATAAGGAAGACTCGAGAAAAGCTTGTGTAGTTTAATCGCAATAATATTTTTGTTTCTTTCAGTTACATAAGAACTACAAAGCTAGTGCTAGTGTTAACATTTGATCTGTTTTTAGGGTCAAATAATTTTGGCAGAACTAAGCCCAATAATTGAGCTTCTAAAGGGAAAAGCACAAATATGGCACAAGCACGTCATACGAGAGCTCTGTATTTTTAACCGACTTCCAAAAAGGAGGAGGTTATATGATCGTAGTGTTTTTTTTTTTTGTATATCCACCGTATTCTCCGTCATTTGTGGACTGATTTTGAAAATTCTTTTTTTTTTTTAAAGAGTATGCTCTCTAATTGGTCCCATATAAATTTTATTAACTTTGCTTAGGTAGTTTTTGAGTTAGCTACTAAATACATATTTTTTTCCCACTTAGTATGTAGATGATATGATAATTTCCTGTCACTGGTAGCAGGTAGTGGTATTCGAATATGTGTGGGGTAGGTACCACAACTAAAAAGTGAAAAAAAGAAGTCGGTTGTTTATTTTTTTGTAAAAAGTTTTTTTCGGTGTCGTACGACGTAACTCATAACTTGTATTTTAATTAAAAATCTAGCAAACATCCTTTTCATATCATTGTTTTGTGAAGCTTGGTAATTTTCTACACTTCCTGTTTTATCCTGGACCCAGCTCAGACATTAAAACAATAACACTAAGTCCGTATACTCATTCATCCACAAAATAATTCTAGACGTAGGAAACGCTGTAAGGTGGCTCTGCGATTAAAATAATACAGGCTGCGGTTTGCGCACTGATGAAAATGTCGAGCCAATCTCCCTAAGTATACGCCTCTTTAAAAATAAAAGCGTTTGCTTTAACTCTGCGGCGACGGATCTGATGGTGATGGTTCCGCAATTAGCATTCCGTGTGCGCTAGGCCTTTCTTTTGTTGTCATTGTTTAGGTCGCTTGGTGCATGGATTTAGATTTAACTCAATACAAAATAACGGTTTTCATGGAGGCTCAAAATCAACATAACGTTTGAGCAAACGTTGATTGACCAAAGAGACTTAACAGAAATAACACTCGTTTTTTGGCTAGTCGTGTTTTTTTTGTTTAATTGGGATGATAAGGGCCGGAAAATGATGATGATCATCAAGGATCACTTTTGACCAGTCAATCTGCCTAGCCTTTTCCCAACTATGTTGGGGTCAGCTTCTAGTCTAACCAGATCCCGCTGAATACCAGTATTTGATATGTAGCGACTGCCTATCTGACCTCCACAACCCAGTAACTGGCTAATTCGATACTCCTTGATAAGTCTGGTTGTCAAACTTTCGGGCCTCTGACGACCCGTAACGACTGTCAATGATCCACGAATGACAGCCGGGATGGCTTAACATGCTTTTCGAGGCACGGAGGAGTCTATATATGTAAAGATGGTCACCTATCCACGGACCAACCCTGGCAAGCGTAGCTTAACCTGATGGATCGATCTGTGGAGCTGTTATTACTTAGCCACGAGCTTGCTTTTGTATGAGGTCAACTATGGTGCAAGCTTGCTTAGATGCAGGTTACGCACAGAAGGTTTGAAGAGTCTTAAGGTAAAGATATCGCGAAGTAGGTATACTAAGCAAGGTTCATAAATACAATAGACGTAGATATTTAGTAACCTATTCCTAAAAAGTCATAAAAAACTCTGCAAGAAATCGACACGTGTTTCATTCACCTCTCAACGAGGCATCCTCAGGATGACGATTGACTTGTTGTGAACCCGAACATGGCGTGTTGCCACGCCGAGCGCCGGACGCAGAGAAAACACCGAGAGAGGAGAAGCACGTGTCGATTACTTACAGGGTTTTTTATGACTCTTTAGGAATAGTTAAGCGGAATCGGTTACTAAATATAACGTCTATTTTATTTTAGATTTCCGCAAGGTCACGCCTGAATCAATTAACTAGGTTCATAAATGATTACGTTTTCAACATTGCTTTTTCCTTGTCTCGATTATTTACACGATTTATCAACAGTCGCATCCCGAAGGTCAAGCCAATTCATGTGAAATATGCTAAGCTAAATATACTGGATGACAGGGAGGGACATCGACGCGAAAACTGTTACCATGGATTCAGTACATAGTGCTCAACCCCAATGCGTTGAAATTTTTCGTCGGTTGTTTTAAAAAGAATCAGTTGTTTCATAGAAAAGTGCAATACCTACTCGGTCAAAATGTATGGAACAGCTGATTAAAAAAAAAAAAACCGACGAAAAATTTCAACGCAGGGGGGGTTCAGAATCATGTACTGAATCCATGGTAACAGTTTTCGCGTCGATGTCCCTGCCACTCTGTATATAAACGAAAGTATCAACATAATTTGTCAATCGAATTAGATCAATATACCGGAAAGGCAGTCCGAGAAGAATTATCACATTAAACCGTTTTCAGACGTCGCAATTGGCAAACAGATCGACACATCCAATCACCAATAGACTATTGTGCGCGCAATAGAACATTACTTACCTATTTTATTAGGCAGTCTCTGTTGTATTCTGAGCGTTAAATAAAGCTATTATTAATAATGAAAATACATGTTTATCTAGTTCAGGATAGAATTTATAACCAACAATTATTATTTTATAACTTCCTAAGTGCCAGCATTCGACCTAAGGTCAGATGGGGTCAATAAAATTGTAGACTGCAGTACATAATTCTCTTTGCTTTCTGCATAAACAAATTTCAATTAACCTGGGACCGCTTTAATAACTTTAATTAAATCATATTTCTCGAGTAAAGTAAAACACAACAGAATTTTCTCTAGATTGCAGTGTTGCGTTTCTTGTAGGGCTGGCAGAAGATAATACTTAGTAAGTATTTTGCTGTATTACATTCTTTCATTGAAGTTTTCTAAACTAAAAAAAAAACAGTGGCACTCCGGGAGTGCCGACAGAAGTGGAAACTTGAAAAAAAAATCGGCACCGCGGTAATCAACGCGTTGATGTCTTTTACTCCACGCACAGCGGTAATCAAAGCGTTGATGTCTTTTACTCCACGGTGTCGGTAAATTCGGTAACAGTTTCGCGAAATCAATGGTTTAGTAGTCCAATCTCAAAAATTCCCAACGCGCCTAAATAAGTTATCAATAAAAACAAAAAAAACTTAAAATACAAAAAATCAAATCTTTCCTCTAATAATAATAAAATAAAAAAGTATTTTTGTTTGTTACGCTTTCACGCTAAAACGGTTGAATGGATTTGGATGAAATTTGGCACATGGGTAGATCATGATCTGGGTTAGGATATAGCATACTTTTTATCCTGATACTCCCACAGGGTCGAGACTTATGTGGGTGAAACCGCGGGGCGCAGCTAGTGTGATATATTTTCTTATAGTGTGGTAATAGGAATTAACCAAACGAATGTGAAGTGTGAAGTTTGATTACTTAAAACTGGATGTTTAACATGAATTCGATATTTCAGAGTGCATTCATTAGCTATTATTTAGCATGTTACAACAACTTAAATAAATAAATTGGCCAATTTTATTAAAAGTTTTAGATGAGACAACAATACTAATTAGAATTTACTTATTGTTATCTAGGTTCCGGAAATAACTGTAGATACTTTTAAGTTTTTTAAATTCTTGGATTTATAAAGAAAATTGGCTGATTGGTTGTAACTAGAATATGAATGAATGAAGAGAAAAAAAAATGTAAATTGAGGATAAAAGGTAGCTCGGTTGAATTGCCTCCGACTCTTGGACTAAATAAGTTCCTGTGTTTTGAGTCATCAGTGGCATCTCTGTATCATTACGGAATGTTTGTATTTTCAAGATGGTGTAAATTTTCTCTATTTTATCGAATCCCCGGTTCACCCCTGACGTTTGACGTCACGGCGCGTCACTTAGCCCCGCCCACCTGTCGCGAACCCTCCACGTTAAGACATAATAGTGCGCGCGCGCACCACCGCCCACGCGCATGCGCGAGCCGCCGCTCTCTGCCCGTGGGGGGCGTCCATGTGAACCGGCAAAAATATTGTTTTGTGGCTATGAAGAGATCAGGATTTGTACTCTATTTTGATGTCTTGAAATATTTCAAAGATTTTCGCTAGATCATGTGATATGGATTGAATGAACGTAAATACGTGTACCTATGATGTTACTCGTCAGAGTATTTTCTGGCTCCTGAGTTAATAAAACTTGTGTATCAGCTTTAGTGACCAATATATGGCTGAATTGTCAAACTGGAGGAACCCTGAATATGTAGTCTAATGAAAGACTGGAGCTTTACCAGTATAGGGATTGCACTGTAGTCAACTCCTTGCTCAGTTATAAAGTCAGAACAAAGTGTCATACACGTCATCATGTTATGCTGAATCAAGTACCATCTATAGCAGATATAAGGAACTTCTCGAAGTCTCTGGGTGGTTACATAAAACTTCATCCATACATCTATCTACCTATATATATATATATAGCCCGTACTGAATAATCCCAGCAGTGGGATCCATGCATGTCATCCGTACCAATAAAACCCCCAATTATTTTAGAAAAATAGGTAAATGTTTTTAACTCTTACTTTATTAAACTTTTACAACATTCTACGAGCAACAACATGACATTTACTATGCCAACCCATAGACCACCAACATTGTACAAAGTAGAAACTTTTCCTGCTTAGAATACTCTGAGAAATGAAATTAAACGCACACACTGCATCTAATTGCCGCGGGCGACCACGCCCTCTGGTGATGACCATACGTAAACACAGTAATGTATGCAAATACGTCAGTTATGAACCGCTAATTGTAGACCCATACCGCGTTATGGGAAATTAAATGGATCGTTTGAAAGTTTTTGTGAATGGGCATATTGAATTGGATAGAAACGATTTTGGTAATAGCAATAGTGTCCAAAAATATTCAAAGTCAAGAAAGTATAAATCATGTTGTGACTTTCTTTCTACCTTTCCAAAGGAGATTTTGCTGTTGAGCGTTCTTTGAATGACATACCAAATGTGAATTTACTTTATCTTCTTTAATTTTAAAACTACGTAATTTATAGCATTTCCTCATAAAGTAAAGTGGCACAAACTAGCATTGCTACTTCAAAGCACAAGATTTGATACTTTCAGGAATCTAAATGACATTTTCAGTAAATTATGAGAAACTTTAGAACACGTTAAAATTACTTCATATGAAAAAGTTATACAAATTCATTACTAATAATATGCTTATAATTTTGCAATTTCATTTAAAATCAAGTCTCAAATCTCGTCCAAGCCTGCTCAAGTTAAAGATCTACCAGGCGTTGCCGATACAATATCTCAGAAAATAATTGTGTTGTAAAATCGCCTTGTTCTGGATTACACCATATGATAGCCGTGGGCACTCATAAATCCCCAACTATTGGGCAGGGGACCGTAAATTACTCGCTAAAACCTCAACTGCACGATTTCACTCAGAAATAACCACCTCACTGAACCAGCGATAAATTTCGTCTTAAGTGAATTACGTCACTGACACTTAAAGTTATTTGCTTTGATTTTTATAGTGATTAATGGGTGGGTAATATTTTTTTTTGGTACTTTGTTAGGCTATGATAGTGTATGGTTATAATTGTGGTTTCTTCATTGAAACTCGTAATAAAATTGCACGGTGTTTGAGGTTGATGATAAGAATTCGACTTGCAACTCCCAAACGGATTAGCAGTACTGGATAGTATACATTTTTCTGAAAGACTTTTCAGTACAAAACTGAAAGTTATTTTACTGGTGTTTAGTCAAGAAATGCTGCATTTACTTGTAGCTAAATTCTACCTTTTCAATGTAGGTATCGAAACTAAAATACAGATAAATGTCACATTACAGTTTTGGAGTGAAAACTTCTTTAGGCGCGTTGGGCATTTTTGAGATGGAAAAAATAATTGAACTCGCGACACCTTTACCGACACCTGATTTTTGTAAACGCGATTGTGCTCTTTATTTATATTATGTTACGGATCAATCTTCAATGCAAGTATTTTTACTTTAAAGGTTTTGGAAGATTTTTTTTAAATTGTTCAAGTTTTCACTCCCGGAGTGCCACTTTTTTATACTGTTTAGTCAACCAGTCTTACCAAGGGGTATCGTGTTACCTAGTAACTAGGTTGTGGAGGTCAGATAGGCAGTCGCTTCATGTAAAATACAGGTACTGCATCCGGTTAGACTGGAAGCTGACCCCAATATAGTTGGGAAAAGGCTAAGCAGATGATGATATTGTTTAGTTTTATTGTTAGGAATTTGTACAAAAAAAAACTGTTATGACCAATAATCTTGCAATTTGGATCAAGTTAATCAAAGTAAATTAACGTAAAAAACGTAAATTGACATCTCAGTGCAAGCTTAAGACACCAAATAGAAAGGAACAGAACGGTACACAACAGAATTCCGCCCATAACAGACTGTACAAACCAAATAAAGCCATTTTGTATTACAAATGCGTTTTCCCTCTCAATGAACGAATACAATAAATAAACAGACCGCGAGAGTTCATTACTTACAGAATCTGTTTATTTTACAACATTAATACGGGTTCGACTCCGCGGTGGGCCATTGAATTTATATTTGTATCTTTTGAATTATTTCTACCGCGTAGTGTTGCTTTCACTTAGTGTTGGGACGTGTAACTGAGAGAGTTTATAGTTTTAGTTGTGGTTCCTTAGGGTGGCATATTGCTATTAAGCGTGCCGGTCTGAAATGGATGTTTTAGAGATTATTTCAGGTTCATTAAAGAAGGATTTTGGGATTGCAAACAAGAAGATATCCACTTCCATCTGTCTATTATGTGACATCCACGAACCCGCACTGAGACCGCGTACATCCTGTGGTTAAACGAGCAGATGACCCAGCTGATGTGCGTGAATGGTCACAAACGTCTAAGGATGGCCTTACCCGTTTATGACCATTCACGCACATCAGCAATACAATACCCGAAGTATTGCAGATGCATTATATCCCAGAGACAAAACTGAAATGATCTCATGAACCTGCAATGTCATGTCACGAACGAGATCCTTCACAAAGATGTTTACTATTTTTTATAGTTCTACTACAGCAGCTGCTCCACTAAAGAAGTAGCTATACCAGTTTAGCAGCTAATCT
Organism: Agrochola litura; assembly: GCA_949152395.1. Classification (NCBI taxonomy): domain Eukaryota; kingdom Metazoa; phylum Arthropoda; class Insecta; order Lepidoptera; family Noctuidae; genus Agrochola; species Agrochola litura. The sequence goes on from OX424512.1 coordinate 8,097,608, forward strand.
TGTTCCTGCTAGTATGGGTAGCTAACCCAAATAAGCTTTTACTGGTTAAGCTACTCTAAAACCTACAAAAACAGACTAGGTTGCGAACTCCCGACCTTTCCCGCCATTATGGAATACCTGCTGAGCTATTGTTGCTCTATTCCATCGACAAAAACGACAACATTTTATACCACAATTTCAAATCGAGTTCCAATCGATCGAGTAAAGGGAATCGATTTAGTACCCATCACTTTGTATCGATATTTCGCTGTTTTCAATTGATTTCAATATCGATGATGGTCATATACCGTTATCTAGTTCATGATGATACAGCAAATGATTGCTCCAGTTTCATTGTTAGATTTTTTGGAATTGATTTCTATGAACTAATGTTATTGTGAATCTGTGAGTCCATCTTGATTTTGTGAAGTTCAGTTATATCTAATATTTGTATGAATCGGTGTTATTAATCTACGACTGTTATTATGTTGGAGTATTGAATGTTAACGGTTTTATACCTTTATTGGTTTGGTTGCTAGTAGGTAATTTTTTTGATTTTAATCGTCAGGTTTCTGTCGCAAATGAAGTTTGCTGACACCAATGATATACGGTGATACATAATACAATGTCATGATTAAGTCTCCAATTTTGGAACACATTCTTTATGAAGACTTGATGAGAAATACTTTTGCTGGACTCCTCAGAGTTTTCTACAGAATTATGCCAAAAATAGGGCAGCTATAGGGCTTACTGCGTATTCAGATCCGCAAATTACAATCACCAATACGTCTTCTAAGCGTGGTGATTATGGCAATAAGATTTTTTCAAAAGGCCGTTATGAGGACCATTCGTCGAACACACACCACACATGTTCGTCAGCGACAAATTCGATTCGGTTGTTTTTCCTGCACAACAAAGCCGACCCGAAGCAATTACTACCCATATTCTTTCATTCGGCTCATGCCGATCGGCATCTCCCGAACACATATCTACAATTCTAGATATATATTCGATTTTGACTCCCGGCTGTGCCGAATCATGCCAACTCCTGAGTGTGTAACACCCCTTTTTTTTGGGTGGGAAATTATCAAATAACTTCTCCCGCTCTGCGCGGAGCGGGAGCCCGTGTCAGACTCTTACTGACTAAAACCCACCCGTGTTCTTTCAGTTGCCTATATGTTGCCAGGGGCCACGGTATCCGTTTCGGGCTTTCCCGCAACCCCGGCAATCATTGGCCCTAGTGGACCTCGTCAGTTCTGCTGACATCTCTTTGAGGCGCGCGTGGAACACAACGCGCCGTCGACCCGGGCCTGGTCCTTATCGGACGGCGAGCTCAGTGTGTAGCACCCCTGAGAGGCAGTTGTTCAGTACTATACAAAACGCGTATAATTTGACCTCAACTCATACCAATGAGCGACAAAGCGAGCAAGGAAAATACATTCCGATAAATCTCCGATATCTCTAAAATTAACAACAGTCGGTATAATGCCTTACAAGAAATAAGCCAAAGGCGAGATAAAACAATATATCAATATATTACCACAATCTATTGTTAAGTTATAAATCGCTTTCGACACCTATTATTGCAATATCGTTTAAAAATACAGGCTTTATCTATTATTTGATAAAGTCCAACTGTCGATCTGAATTCTAAATGTATGTCATTTTAATCTTTTGATCGGCAAACATTGAATTGCACATGTAAAAACAAAAACAAATAAACTAATCTTGATATGCGTTATTTATTTTATCTTTATTCATATGTTTGAAAGCACACTGGTCTAGTTTTGGTACAATAAATCATTCCGTACACACCTATTAAAATATTTACACTGCATGTCATTAACTGTACCTACTACTAGAGATGTTACTATGTCGACTAAATAAAATATTATTAATCTTTTTTCGAATGGAGTTGGAAAGCAAAATTAGCAGGTAAGTACTGAGGTGAGGATTTTCAAGGATTCGCATGGCATGATATTATATGATATGTTATGAACTGTTTCGAATCCCTTATAATTTCTCAGTCAGATTAATATTCTAGATGATATCATCGGAAAAGTTATCTTGTTGAGAATCTGTTTTCTAGTAACGGTGCTTTTATTAACTAAGCATTTGCATTGACTATTTACGCTACTAATATATACTTAATTCATCCAAAGTACTAAACTGAATTTTCCATCTGCTTCAATTATTTTGTTGAGAATTCTGCAGTGATTGAAGATTGCAGTGATGTATAATCAACAAATAGTGTAGGTACACTATTCGATGCATCGACTAAGCCCATCCCTTTTACAACATACTCGCCACTAACAAATGTAAGACAGACAGAGAAACAAGCCCCCGGATATGTAGATTAATGATTCACAAACGAAAACACACAGACTAATTGCGCTACAAATGAATACATGTCTCGATTGATTAATCGAGTCGTCATTTAATATCGATTGATTTGGACACTTGTCGGGGGGCATATAAAAATTAATAACTAAACACATATGATTTAAATTAGTTTGATTAGTTCTGGGATTGGCTCTTTTGTTTGTAGTTAATGAAATTCGTGTGGATTAATTTTGAACGAGTATCTTAAGCCACTGCTGAACATGGGCTGGGCTTCCATACCCCAATACAATAAATGTGATGAGAAGGATTTGAGCCAAATTAATCCGATCAAGCCTGTCCCTTGCCAGCGATGCCCTAAGCCGAGGTCCATACCCCACAGGGGGACCCTTAGCGTGTAGTCGCTTAGTTTCTAAGTTTTATTCCCTGGCTGGAGGCCTTAATTTATTCAGGCAGCCACAGGAAAGTCCGGTAACCAGCCCTCCTAGGTTGAGCAGCGAGATGCCATAAAAAAAAATTGAGTCAATCTATATACATTTTGATCGTCATTTGTTTTGATTCTTACCATCGAACAAGACGACAATGATGGTGTCCCATAGGGTTATAGTCCGCGCGCGATTGCTAGTTACCGACTGAGGTATGTGAGCGGTGAGACGGGGAGGTAGATAAAGGTCAAGCTAACTCAATCTGTCAATTTTGTCAATGGTGTCCTTTCCCGTCTCACAGCTCAACGTGCGCGATTGCTAGTCACCACCTGGGCATACCCCAGGCTAGCAGTCGCGCGTGGACTACTATAGTCTAGCCTGTGTGTGATTTAGCTAATAAATATCGAATTAATTTCGGTATAGGAAAAATACATTAGATAAAATATTTTGAAGCACAATACGGTAGTTGCCTAGGTAAAAAAAAAGCTATTTAGTCCGTCTTTTAGATTATAAAAAAAACATTAGACACGTATTTTTTGTTTTATCATATTATTAAAAAATAACGTAGAAAATACGCATTAAATTTGAGGAGTAGGAGCTTGCTACGTCACAACGCAGTATTAAATCTAGCAAGGCGTGACGTCGTGCCACATTTTAACTCAATGTATTGCCGTAATCTTTTGATTACGTCAAAAAAGAAAAAATACGTATTCAATATTTTTTAATAAGCTACTAGACGGACAAATTGGACAATTGGACTTAGGTCTATTAATTACCCAATGCATAGTGAAGTGTGAATAGTAGATGCAATTGACGAATAAGTACTTTAATAACTTATAGTCGTTTTAAAGGTCTACTTGGAATAGTAATTTATATTCCAACAGACAGAGGATGTAATTAACCTACCCAGGAAGCTAATTACAGAACAAAACAGCCACCATACAAGAAACAAATGACTATTTAAATAATAAATTCAGAAACGTCACTCATAAATCAGTCATAATATTGACCGACGAACTTTGCCTACTGACCTTTAAATCTGCGATAGCAATTGACATTAACGACATATCATCGTCCATAGTGTGAAGTCATTTCAGTGCTTCAAAACTACAAAGGGCGCATATACACAATAGCAATGATAAATACCGGATTGCCTAAGGCTTAGGCGCGGTGCAGCCCATTCCTTACTTGGATAACCGTTTTCACAAGACCTTCCTCGCCTCTTGATTTCTTTAAATATACAGGTGTAAGAGGGGTTTAAAGATTCGGTTTGGGAGGTCAAGGGATGCTGGTTACTTTTATTGCTCAAGTATTTAATATTGAACATCAATAAATCGATATAGTGGTTAGCGACAGTGCATTGTCTAAAGCATTATCATTACATTGTTTTGCATATTGAATTGTGCGTTCTTCTATTGTTTATGGTGAGGTTTGGTCTACGTGTGGGGTTAGTGTGATGACGGGGGGATTGGATTATCTTGTGTGGAAGACCTTGTTTCATTGGTGCGGAATATTTGAAATGTTTGTTACCGCCCCTTTGGTTTGGCGACAATAAGGGTAAGTTAGTAAGGCCCGACATAGGGGTTAAGTGGAAGATTTGAACGTGGGGGTTAAAGTATCTGCGTCAATTCCAGACTAAAAAAATTACAAAAGGCAAAGAATGTATAATTCGTACTTAGTTAAAGAAAAAAGTCTCAATAAATAAAATTTTTATAATTTTCTTTATTAACACTTCAAAGTCACAAACATCCAGTGTAGCCCTGGGCTCCTGTACTAGGAGTTCTTGTATCACAAGAGCCAGACCTCTCAATTTACAGGGAATATGGTACAGAAGCGCGATAGACAAAAATGAAACAATTAATTACAGTTATGGCATGCATTGGCAGGAAGGTTTACAAATATATAAGAGATTTTTTTAACATCTCTCCTCCATTCCAAAGTGTACTTTTTGGAAAAGGCCATCCCCCCATTTAGAAGAGTCGAGTTTTGTAGAAGAGTCAAATGGGTCAAAGCTCAATGAAAACATTGAGCTGTGACCCATTTGACTCTTCTACAATTTCAATAGTCCACTTTATTTCATCTTCTCATAGAACATAGAAGGTATTATGAAAACTTTGTTGTGGATAAAGCTAAATAGAACAAGCTGGTAAGCCGTAGTTTTCCAAATTATCCTTTACTGATTTTTCCGTTTTTTATCTTTAACAAATATGTAAAAACATCTGCCACTAAACAATTTAAGAAACGCAACGTGAAAAACAAAAACCGTACATTCCTGCTAGAGCGGACATCATAAATAATGTAATTAAAGTCATTAATTCAGTCTCGAATAATTGTGCGCAGATAATTATATTGTCTCTTAAGACAACTGTAATCTTCGATCTTACGCTTAGTTAAGCTGTACATCAATTATAGAAGAGGTTTATACAGTTTGCAGAAACTGTTTAGTGTGGAATATTATTTTAATAGTTATTGTCAGATTGTTGTGTGGTCTTCAATATAGATGACCATGCTATTGGGTTATTTAGAAATGAGACTTCCCATTTATAATTTCATATTAGCCAGAGCTGTGGTGGCCCAGTGGTCACGGCCGCGACTTATAAGTTGTAGACTGACAGACTGGCGCTTTACTTTGTGTAAATTATTTCATCACCACTGCTCTCAAAACGGTGAAGGAAAACATCGTGAGTCCTAGAACCAAATATTCGAAGACATGTGACATCTACCAACCCGCACTGGGCCCGCGTGGTAGATTACGGCCCGCTCCCTCTCATAGAGAGGAGGCTTGTGTCCCAGCAGTGGAAACATTATAGGCTGATGATGTATTTATATTAGCTAAAATATGTGGGTGGGCATAAACTGCAGAACACCATGTTTTACTTACTGTTGAGTACTGTACTGCCGTCCTTACGAAAAATGTAATAACTCGAGTTTTGCGCCGAAATGAGATAAGTACATATTCGGAATTTGCAGAACGAGATCTATATATTATTTTTAGACACTTTTTACGTATATATGACGAAGCCGGTTTTAATACTAAAACTAACTGCAATATCCAGTACAAAAAAACCAAAAATAAAATCTATACCCGCGTTTTTCTCGAAATCAGGTTTAACCTAGTTATTGTACTTTTCGTAAGGACGGCAGTGTAGTGCTATTCTGTAACCATCTCACCGTGTATCTTAGGTGAAGTGAGCGTGGAGTGAGATGTCAGTTGCTAAGGATTGACACTATTGGCAGCTCACTTCTCCTAGTTATCACGGTGAGATTTTTACAGAACAACTCTGGTTCTTGGTCTGTGCAACTCTTATCCAGGATTTCTCCGCAATCTATTGTAGAATAACATATGCTACGGCTATGATATTGTTCTCTAGAAGTAAGACGATCGTGCGATCAGATGACTGTAATATTTAAAATTCTTAGGGGGATTGTAGACGTTCCTGATCTGTATAATTAAATCTGCAATTTTTTTGTCCCAAACAATTACTGTCGTGGCAGAAAACACCGCTTACTGGCTGTTCTAATTTGCCGTACTGTTGCACACTCCAAGTCACCTATTCCTCGGACATTAGCCGCTATTGACGCTCTCCTGAACTCAAACATAGATCTTGATATGTTTGCGAATGAATGGAAGATGATACTGTCAGAATGTTTGAATTTTTCTGAGAAGAATGAATGACTGTGTTAAATGAATTATATGTTTAAGTAGTGTAACTGGCTTCGGCCGTTCTATTTAAAATAAATAAAATTGTAAGTTCGAAGAATAGATAAGTGTTTTTCATGAAGAGTGCCTATTTATTTATTTAACACTTTAAGCACATACAAGTACAGAGGCGGACTTAATGCCATAGGCATTTTCTACCAGTCAACCTTTGGGTGATGCAGAGACAAACAGTGGTAGGTGCAATATTGAAAATTGTGGAATAAATATTTATTTAAATATAAGTATATATATATACCTATCAAAACAAAATATATAATATAACTATATATATATATATAAGAACAAATAAATACACATAAATACACGAATATATTTATAAAACAAATAAGACAAACAATGGGAAAACATTACCGCTGTGATGATACTGCCAGCTTCTTACGAATATGCTCGCGAACTTTAACTTTAAAGGATAATCTGTTAGTTGCCATCCTGATTTCTTGGGGGAGCGCATTCCACAGAGAGATAGACTGTACGAAGAAGGAAGAGTGAATGAAATCAGTGCGGTGAGTGGGACATAGAAGAAGACGATTGTGTGATGAACGTAGAGTTTTATTGTGGTTTGCGCAAATGTACTGAAAGTGGGGGGCTAGATAACTAGGGGAAGAGGGAGAGTCAAGAAATGAAAACAAGGTGCCCTATTATTGGCTGTGATAAGAGTTGGTCGCCTTTTTTTAAACCCACGTGTTCCTTCAGTTGCCTGTATTGATTCCTTTAAATATACAACCCGCATGTACTTTTAACTTCAGCAGTCGCTGTCGTTTCAAAACTGTCAAAAGCAATTAAATAATTCGTGGAACAGGTGGATTAGTAATTCGATAGGTATTTGATCTTCAAAATGCTTTTGATAAATTATTTTGTATTACCAGTGTTTCTTCTTTGAAGTGTGGAACCGTGTGGTGGTTTATTTTAATTTTGGGCCACGGGCCACGGTAACCCTTTCAGACGAAACCGCAACCCCGGCAGGCATCGGCCCTAGCGGACTCCGTCAGTTCTGCTGACATCTCTTTGAGGAGCGCGTAGAACACAACGCGCCGTCGACCCGGGCCCTGGACGTTATCGGGCGGCGAGCTACCCATTGCTCACTGTTCACAACCCCGCGCCTTGTCAATGATCTCTGTCTATAGCGTAAAACCACATGAATGATGTAGGTTCCAGTATAGTATTTGGTAAATTCTCATTATTACGAGACACGCTACAGCTGATCACCATGATAAAGAATTACATAAAAGTCGGTAGTAAAACGAACAAAGGGAACATAATTTTAATTTGACATTTAATACTCAATCATTTGTAAAGGTTATCTCTTCATTACAATATAGAAACGAGTCATAAAAACCATTCGTTGGTACCCAATTAAAGTCCAAATGATCTGATAATGATAATAAGCCCTAACTTATTGGAAGACTAAAGGTGCGTGTTCATTGCACTGCAACGTATTTGTTGCATGGGCAACTACTATTAAGGCAAATGAAAAAATTGCATTAAATTAAATGAACTGCAGTATTGTGACTTTAAAACAATAACACGAGACTTCTGTGAGGAAATATAAAAAAAAATTGATGGAACGAGATTTTCCGTGAACGAGATGATGAAAAACGCGAGAGTGATGAATGGTGCAGTGATGTGAAAAGGAAGGAGAAGATGACATAAGATATATACAGACATAATTTTAATACTAGAAATAGAGATAAACTAGATCAACCATTTTTCAGATTATCTAAAGTACATACATCTTTTATGGGGTACTGTGTTAAATGTTACAACAAAATACCTCAAGCATATTACAAATTAGAGGATTATATCCAAGATAAGAGTGCTTGGAAACATGCTGGTCCTGCTCCATAGGACAATTTAGAATCAAGACAAAATCAAACTGGTTGCTAATTTAATTGTAAAATTGATTATTTTGTGTTTTATGACATTGATTTTACATTCTGTGATTACTTTCTCACATACTGACTTATTAATTACAAAATTTTAGGAAAATCGTCTACTTTTACAATGTTTGTAAATATGTGAGCACCATGTATCTATCACATATTAAATTATCTGTCGTTGCTTCATTTTTAACCGACTTCCAAAAGGAGGAGGTTCTCAATTCGTCTGTATGTTGTTTTTTTTTTTTTTTTTTTGTATGTTTGTTACGCGATTACTCCGCCAATTATGAATTGATTTTGATGATTGTTTTTTTGTTTGGTAGATCATACTTCAGAGGTGGTCCCATATAAATTTTATTAACTTTGCTTGGGTAGTTTTTGAGTTAGCTTCAATAATACGTATTTTTTCCCACTTAGTATGTGGATGATATATGATAATTTCCTGTCACTGTTATTTACATAGCAGGTAGTGGTATTCGAATTTGTTTGGGGTAGGTACCACAACACTAAAAAGTGAAAAATAAAAACTTTTTACAAAAAAAAAAAACAACCGACTTCAAAAAAAAAAAACACTACGAAGTGAAAAATAACTTTAATTTCGGAAGTCGGTGACAAAGAACGAAAATTCAAAACCAAGACACCGACTTCCGAAATTAGAGTTATTTTTCACTTTGTAATGTTTTTTTTTTGAAGTCGGTTGTTTTTTTTTTTTGTAAAAAGTTTTTTTAATTCTTTTTACCTATTGTGGTATAGTAATTTTATTCTAGGTGCATCGTCTTCACATATAGGTAATATTATTTAACTAATGTACGTGCATATACAAACAATTGTAAAACATTTTAAAAGAGTAACGGTGGAGTTTCTTGCCCATTCTTCTCCATACGAAAACTACCTTTTGGAAGGGGCGACTAGAATCAATTTTAATATTTTGTAATTTTTGACGTTCAAAAGTGCCATACATGGGCTTATTTGAAATAAATGATTTGACTTTGACTTTGACTTTGACAGTTGACATGTCAAATGTGAAGATTCTTTAAAAAAAAAACAGTATAATTATCTATTGTGTTTGTCCTACTGGACTCCAGATGCAATAATTTGAAGTCCCATATTACTGCTTTTTTACTTTTGCAGTGTAACTAACTGTACTGCTAATCACAATGGAAGATTGTAGATGGATCTACACCATTAAGGAATACATGAAACAGAAGTCGCATTGTCATTTATTTAGGCTTAATTTGAGTGACCCTTGGAAAATTAAATCAAATAATATAATCAATTGATTGATTGCAACCATTCGCTAAAGTTATTAATAAGTCATTGGCATATCTAGTGAAAACGCAGCCTTATCGAAGTGTAGAAAGATAACAACCGCTTTGTTTGACATTTTATAATAAATTGTAAACAATACGAGTACTGTTAGGATACTCCTACGCATCAATTTGATCTCATAGGCGTATTTACGATATCAGCCGTGTTTTATAGAGGTCCGTAAGATATAAGGTGAACCTTTAATAAACTTCGGGATTTATGATTTTATAATGTCGAGTAAGCAAATGGAATATGCCTATCGAAAGTGTTTAGATCCTAAGGCTTTATAGACCGTTCACTATAACTTGTCCCTTTGGTCATGTTGGCTTGTCAAGCTTAGTTTCAATACCTATAGAGTTCAAAATGGCTTGACAAGTAATGGTGCCAACATGACGGCAAGGGACAAGTTATAGTGAACGGTCACTCCAAGGAAAGCAGTTCCGTCATATTGTAACGGCTGTAATGAAAATCTGTCATTTTTAATAATATTTGAAAATAAGGTTTAAAAAAAACAAAAAAAAAAAACTGGCACTTCGGGAGTGCCGACAGAAGTGAAAACTTGAACAATTTCGCTGTGCAGGAAATACTTTTAATTTTTGAAGTCGGTATAAAAAAGGGAAATCTCGATTATGTCGTTGTCATGTCTCAATGTTTGGAATGTCATTAATCCCAAAGAAAATGTATCGCGCGTTGATGTCTTTTTAATGGTCAAAATCTGGTGTCGGTAACAGTGTCGCCAGTTCAATTGTTTTTTCTCATCTCAAAAATGCTCAATGCGCCTTAAGAAGTTTACACTTCAAAAAACAATTTGGACAGCCGTTATTGTGCGACCCGGTGAACGGTCACATAATATGCTTTCTTTGGAAGCCAAAGCTTAAAGGCAGACAGACGCGACGCGACTCTAGTAGAACAATTTCTATAAAAACTTAATTTCATGGAAATTGTTCTACCAGAATGGAAGAACAATTTTCCCGTGGCGCCGTAGTGTCGCGTCTGTTTCCGAGAGCCTTAAGTTGTCAAAATAGAGAGCAAAAGTGATACGTTTCTTTTACGGCGGTTGGTACTTTGTCATCCGTTGGAATTGTTTGGCTGCTAATATACATATTCTACCAATTTCTTACACATCATAAAATTAAACATGTGTAGGTATTGTTACTAAGTATTTGAAACAGAACTCATTTTTGTGAACGTTATGCATATATGTACTCTTTCAAGCTTTTAATTAGACAGTTACCTACTAATGGCTGTTTTTAAATATATTTTGATTGCAATTAGGAATGTAAGATAAAATTAAATGCTACAGAATCCTCCCCGCTCCAATCGAGTTCATACTTAAGATTTTTTTAAACTAGATATTTGGATTAAGTACTTACTGCGTCTAAGTCTTATCATTAATCTTAATTGCGGAATAACAATAAAATATTGCTCGGAGGTTGGTTTCATTCCGTCCAAAACTGGTTCTTATCTTGTAGAAATTAAGGTATAATTTTGATGTTTAGTCGAGATAATAATAGTTGTATCGATCGTTACATTACTGGGCTTATAAGAAGTGTATCGTGGGAACTCTGTCGATGGATGAGTTATGGTCAAAAGTTGGACTAAGGATTTTGAATTTTCTAATACCGGATACTATTTAGCCTTTATTAGCTTTGATTGTGGACTGATATAGGAATCATTATGGCAAACTTTCTTAAAGGTCAAGTGAACTAATGGCCCTGAAACAACAGTAACTGTATAGTCAAGAAAATTATTGTTAGGTAAGCAAATTGACACTAACCGACCAATTGGAACCGTGCACCTAGCTTCTGACGTTTCATAAATGCCCTTGTAGTATTATGTGAAATAAAATATTTTGAATTTGAATTTTGACGGTTGCGATTCGAATATACGGATAATTAGGTTGGTAGTCAATTTGAAAATGGAGGAGGAGCTCGTGGCTAAGTAATAACAGCTGCACGGGTCGATCCATCAGGTTAAGCTACGCTTGCCAGGGTTGGCCTGTGGATGGGTGACCATCTTTACATACCGAGACTCCTCCGTGCCTCGCGTAAAGCACGTTAAGCCGTTGGTCCCGGCTGTCATTTGCGCATCTTTGACAATCGTTACCGGCCCTCAGAAGCTCGAAAGTCTGAGAACTTAATCTTACCAAGGGGTATCGTATTACCCAGTTACTGGATTGTGGAGGTCAGATAGGCAGTCGCTCCATGTAAAATACTGTATTCAGCTGCATCTGGTTAGACTGGAAGCCGACCCTAACATAGTTGAGAAAAGGTTAGGCAATTTGATAAACAATTGAAGAACTTGCCTGACTTTGCAAGGTATTAGATAGTATTTTTTTTATAAACTAGATATCATAAATCATAGAGTAATTGAGTGTCAAAAGCTTAGCAAAATAATTGATACTGTATTTAGTTTCGCCCGCGAGGCACGTGGTGATATTATGATATATTTTTATTGATCAGTGGGACATATTTAAATTAATATTTTGCAATTCAGTTCTTATTCTTTGCATCCGGGTGCTTTCACTTTTTTTTGACAGGATTTCTGTCACCTTTGGTTATAAAATACAATAAACGTGGATATATTTAGTAACCGCTAAAAAACAAGCGCTGGACGTCTCTGCGTCCAGCGCTTGGTGTGGTAACACGACGTTCGGGTTCGCGACAAGTCAATCGTCATCCTGAGGATGCCTTGTTGAGAGGTGAAACGCGTGTCAATGTCTTTTAGGGTTTTTTTATGGCTCTTTAGGAATAGCTAATCGGAATAGGTTACTAAATATATCCACGCCCATTGTATTTTACAATGGATTTCCGCAAGGTCACTCCTGAATCAATTAACTATCACTGGTTATATTATTGCCAAATAAAAATGGAAGTGTAACATCATTATCATCCTATAGCAGTCCACTGCTGGAAATAGGCCTCTCCTATTACACGCCATTAAACTCGATTTTCGGCAACACTCATCCAGCTGCTAACAGGCACCCTTCGAAGATCGTCGCCCCTCCCCTACTGAGGGGCGTCCTACGTTATGTTTGACGATTTGATTTCCATTCAAGAATAAGTCTACCGCAAATAGAAGTGTTAGCCGACGTTCGCGTGAACGTAATAAAATCGCGGTGGGATTTTTTTGCGCACTGGATTTTTAACTCTCTGTGTTGAGCCGAGCGTTGAGAATCCAACGCGCTGGGACGCACTCTCATCCCAGCGCGTTGAAAAAATACACTGTCGGATTTTTAACTCTCGGCGTTAAGCAGAGCGTTGAAAATCCAGTGCACGAAAAAAAATCGCCGCGATTTTATTACGTCCGCACGAACGTCGGCTTACATGTTCGAATGTAATCCACTTCGTTGTAGGTATGTTTCGGATTCTTTCATGAAAAGTGAAAGAGTGAGAAAGGTCTGAATGTGGAATGAATTGTTGCAGTGTTTTTTACAGATTTGATAATATTCCAATCATTAGAAAAGTGGAAAGTAAGCCAGGTTGAGTATAAAATTTTGGACATTATCATCATCTTATATTGGGGTCGGCTTCCACTCTAACCGGATGCAGCTGAAAAACTAACTCCCAACTTTTGGACATTATATGAACTATTTATTAATTATTGAGGAAAATACTGCGTGATTATCAATTGATTTTTATCAGACCTTAACATGGTTTAACCCAATATCAATTCCACGTCCAAAAAAAACGCATTAGGTAATCCGTAATCCAATGACGTCATCATAACATGCACTGATTCATGCTTAATTAAGTCCAGTAAGCTTCTTATCAATTTCAAGATCTACCTCAACATACGTCACAATGACGCCAACTTCCACGATCAATACATTCAAAAACAGAACCGATTCCAAATACAAAAACCGAAACACAACTACCAGGATATTACAGTAAAAATCACACATCGAGCGCCAGGAAGAGACTGTCAATACTTCTTACCGTGATGACTTAGGCGAAGTGAGGTTGAAGTGAGCTGTCATTCTACTTGATGCTCGGGATAGACACAATTGATAGCTCACTTCAAGCTTCGTCTAAGTTTTACGGTATAACTTTGACAGAATGCATCGGCTGATGCTACGGATTGGGATATTGACTCCTTCCTCTAGCCGTGTGCGGGTTCTTCAACAGAACATAGATGACTCTTGCAGGAACTGTCGCCGCTGAAGACCACAACTGAAGAGCTTCGAGTTTGAAGTGTTTTCTTCCGAGACTGTCAACTTTCGAAAATATGACGGCGAGATCCTTGAAGGACCAATTAAAGAGTGGATTGGATTTTAAGCAATGGTTTATTTGCCGTGCTTTTAACAATATAAAATACATATGCTTTTTATGAACAAACAGTTAATAATTAGATTAGGGGAATCGTCCGTTGCAGTGGAGTCCGTGGAAGCGAGTGGTCATTGGGCCGAGCCGTGTAGCCGTCGCGCCGCGCCTCAGCAATACTTATGACGCGCCGATCACGATGTCTGCGCGTGCAGACTGAGTGCAAGGTGTTGTGTTGGGTTTGATTTTAAACACTTCACTAAGTTTTTACAATGAGATTTTTACGGAATAGTTCGGCTGATATAAGTGACAGAGGCAACGCTCAATACTAGCAATTTTGAAGTGAAAACTTCTTTAGGCGCGTTGGGCATTTTTGAGATGGGACTAAACCATTGATTTCGCGACACCATGATGACACCTCATTTTTGTAAACGCGATTGTGCTCTTTATATATATTACGTTTCGGATCAATGTTCTATGCAAGTATTTTCACTTTAAAGGTTTTGTAAACGCGATTGTGCTCTTTATTTATATTACGTTACGGATCAATGTTCTATGCAAGTATTTTTACTTTAAAGGTTTCGGAAGTATTATTTTTTGTAAACGCGACTGTGCTCTTTTTTTTCTAAAATATGCTGTGCTTTATTTATGGCCCCTGTATATCATTGACATTTAATCCATAACGACATCTGACAAGCACCTTTGTGTAGTCAAAACAGAGCCACAGATGCATTTAAGCGAAAAAATATGAATCTCTAGATAAGCTATGATTCGTTTTGATAGTGTGCCGACATCCTATTAATCACAATTTGGACATATTGACTGGCAATCATTAGTATACATGTGTGGTAGCTAGTTTTCACACGGAGCGGCCGCCAAAATGGTTGTAGTACAGGTTGATGTTAATTGTTTGTGAAAGTACCTATTGTTATTTTAGTATCTAAAAGGTAAGTGTACAATACATTTATATCACAGAAGTTGCTTTCCAATGGTTATAAGGATATATAATAAATTACCCAAATCATATAGGGAACCGCCAATCAATCGTTTTAAAACAGCGTTATTTAAATGGCTCATAGAAAAATCTTTCTATTCTGTGAAAGAGTACCTAAATTTTAAAGATTTACACTGATATTTTACTATTATAATTTGACTAATGACTGACATTTTTATTCTTAATTTAATGTACGTTCCAATTTTATTAGCTTCTTATTTTATTTTTGTAATTTTGCATGCTAGTTTTAGCGACTTGTTTTAGAACTTGTTAAAAAACCCGACATACTAATTCCATGTATAGTATATACTAATTCCATTCTGCCATGTCATTATTCTAAGATACGGTAACCAACTTGTTCTAAACTTTGGGCGATCGAGCTCTGCTCGGGTGAAAATAAGGAGAAAACGGATTTTCCAAGATATGAGACCTAGCTAGATCGATTTTTCGCCCGAGGTGCTCGTGATTAAGTACTAACAGCCGCACGGGTCAATCCATCAGGTTAAGCTACGCTTGCCGGAGTTGGTCCGTGGATGGGTGACCATTTCTACATACCGAGACTCCTCCGTGCCTCGGAAAGTACGTTAAGCTGTTGGTCCCGGCTGTCATTCGTGGATCTTTGACAGTCGTTACGGGTCGTCAGAAGCCCGAAAGTCTGACAACCAGTCTTACCAAGGGGTATCGTATTACCTAGTTACTGGGTTGTTGAGATCAGATAGGCAGTCGCTCCATGTAAAATACTGGTATTCAGCTGCATCCGGTTACACTGAAAGCCGACCCCAACATAGTTGGGAAAAGGCTAGTCAGATTGATTGATTTTTGAGGCTACTTTTGGTTTTTCATTTTCGTTTTTCATACGTTTATTATAGAGTTCGAATCTATGGAGCTTTGCTAGACAAAGCTTTTTTCCTAGGTATAAAGCTATGATGTAGAACTCACAAGTTAATATAGTTTTATTTTATTTATGGCTTTCCAGTATTACTTTTAACCCCGACAAATAAGACACGCTAGTGCTAAAATTACACTTCAAAAGTGCATCGAAAAGAGATCAGACTCAAGAGTTTTCGTTTGAGCTATTACAGCTTATTAAAAAACCCCTAAATCCAACAAACATACTTCTTTCAAACCAATCACATCAACCTGTATACCGGGCGCGGCTAACAATAAAACATAGTGATTAATTCACGTGCGCCGGCGCAGGCTAACGAGGAACTATTTGGGGTCAGACGGTACCATTGGTATCCGGACCCACCGGCGTGCTTTGTTACAAAAATTGAAAGTATTAGCCTATCCAGTTATTTTGCTAGTCTTTAAATGTCATGTTAAAGATCTTGGAGGATAATGGTAATAGATTTTTGTTGTAAATTGATTTTATTTTTAATTTTGACAGATATGTCTAGTGGTCGTAACTCCGACTGGTCAGCGTGGGGTAGGGTTCGATCCTCAGGTCGCGCTAAGTATTATTTATCACCTTCATTGGGAAATTCTCAGTAGATGCCTTTTTTTTTGGATGGGAAATTATCAAATAACTTCTCGTGTCAGACTTACTGACTAAAACCCACCCGTGTTTCTTGAGTTGCCATGTTGCCAGGAATCTCCCTTTCGGACTTTCCCGCAACCTCGGCAGCTCAGTAGATGCCTGGAGTCTGGATTTTTCCCTGTTTAAAGCCTCGTGCAGACTGGCGTGACGCGACACCGGTAATTGTTCTATCGTGAAGTTTTCTAAAAAAATGTTTTGTTAAAGTCGGGTCGCGTTGTCGCGTTGCGCCAGTCTGCACGAGGCTTAAAATGGCAGTTGAGTCTTATTATTACATGGGACTTAACACAACTCACGAATCCTTTAAAGAAACTGGTGTTATTTTATGACATCACATTTTAGATTATTAAGTGCTTGCTGAGTTTGAACCTATGATATTTAAGTAGCTGCAGAAGTGTTAGCCAAATCGTTAATGTAAAGAATTGACAGTAGATTAGATATGGCTAATTAAAGATTATGCATCTAAAGGTTAGGCAAAAATGTTGTCGGAACCTGACATTTATCTTGATTGATAACCCTAAGTGGTCACTTTTGGTTTTATTTTATTAAGGTTATATATAGAACGTGTAGGTGAAGCCAATCGTCCACGACGCTACTCAATAGTAACGTTGAAAGTAACAAACTAAAGTCACCAATGAGTAGCAAGAATGTCACAGCACTAGTATGTCGATGGTGGTTACTACTACATTGGTAATTGCAAAAAAAAAACTAAATTCAAAATATTTTATTTCACATAAACCTACATGGGCACTTATGAAACGTCAGAAGCTAGGTGCACTTGAGTTTGTAACTCGTAACTTTTGATTTGCGTCGTGGAAGGTGGGCCTTAGTTTACAAAACTGTTTGTCAATTTCAGCGGAGAGTAGCGGAAAAGTTCAGTGCTAGATAAAAATAAAATATTCAAGGTGACTGGTAATTAGTGACCGATACTTAAACACGTGACTTTACTCATCATTACGAACAACTTTTACTATGAGACCAAACCTGAAATCGCGAAAAAAAATCAGCTGTTCCCTACATTTATGTTCGCATAACTCGTCAAAATGTAGGAAACAGCAATTTTTTTTTATCGGTCACTAATTACCAGTCACTCTATATAGAATTCTACTAAATTCACATTCGTCACACTGCTTCGTACACTATCACCTCACTCTTCTCTGCTTACTCACAGCATAGCTTAGTATAAAAAGCCTATAATGTTCCCACTGTTGGGACATAGGCCTCCTTTCTGTAAAAGGGAGTGTGCCGTAATCCACCACGCGGGCTCAGTTCGGGTTGGTAGATGTCACATGTTTTCGAATTTTTGGTTCTAAGACATGCCATTCACGATGTTTTCCTTCACCGTTTTAAGAGCAGTGGTGATGAAATAATTTACACAAAGTAAAGCGCCTGTTAGGGTTCGAATCTATGACCTACAACTCGTAAGTCGCGACCGTTACCACTGGGCCACTACTGCTTACTCACTTCGCTCAAATTGACAGATAGCCTAACAGCCGGTTTCTGTATTCAAAATTTGAAGTTGAGAACTTGTCAAACTCTACTTTCGCATTACTTAACGCGAAAATTCGCGAAAGTAAAAAATTAATTCGCAAAAAACGTAAGAAAAGAATTTCGCAGGCTACATTGAAGGAATCACCTTAAGCAATGCTCAATTCAGAAACCGAGTATTAGAGTGGGAATATAAAATAGCTTACCATAGAATGTCCCAGGTATTCCGCCGCGTTGTCCGATATGTAAAGTAGTTTGCCGTTTTGTGTCATCATCATCAGGAACCCGTTTAGTGCCTGCAAAAGTGAAAAACAATTGAAATACTTTCCAACATATTTTATTTATTATCTAGTTATAGTAGTAGTATGTTACAGCGGTCCTTTATGTAATAGAACTGACTTTCCACCTGTGACAAAAAATAAATGAATTTGAATTTAAATCGATGTTACGAAGCTTTAACTTGATAAAGATGTGAATTCTTTATGAAATTAATTGGATACAGCATTTGTATTTCCCTGCTGGAATGGTTCTTTGAATTTTATAGGTACTTTAATTAAACAACTATATCGGAATAGTCTTTTTTGTGTCGGTTTTTTCTGCACTCAAAGGGTAATCCTTTGGATCCTGGAAACTCGACACAGATCTTCATATTATAAGGGTCATATTTTATGAATGAATTCTATCATACAGGGTAAATTTTTAACCAGTGCGCAAACTTAAACACGTGACTTTACTCAACATTATAAACAACTTTTACTATGGGAACAAACCTGAAATCGCAAAAAACAAATCAGCTGTTCCCTACATTTATGTTCGCATAACTCGTCAGTGTTACCAGGCGCTAACTACTAATTATATTATTCCATCTATCATTGGCATAATAATAATATACCTAAGTTAAGCTAGTCACTACCTGAATCTTTCTCAATAGGTACTAATAAAAATAACAACAATCGCAAAGTTCTTGAACTTCTGATATTTATAAGTTTATTTGGCAATAAAATAATTAAGTGTAACATTGAATTACATTGTTCAATATTCATGAGATAATCAATATTTTCACGGAAAACAATCATTTAACGGTTATATGTGTAATTATTTAATCGATTTGCGAATTTCAATGTTTTATTCTTTTTAAATTTGCATCAGCCCGGACTCATTTGTTTGTAAATAAAAGGTTACTTTGTTTTTATTTGTTTACGTTTCTTGTCTTTTTCTTTGACCTACTGAACCTATATGAATATATATATAATATTCTCATATTGTAGGTTTATATTTAAATTAGTTAATTGTTTTCATATATTTTGTTTCTCTTCTCCTCCTACACACGTTGTCTACATCTATTTTTAACTACTTTCCTGTCGCAGGTATGATGGAAGAGATTTCTTTAGAAATAAGCATCACCTTTGTACGTATTTTTCTGTTCCTTTCTTCTTGTCTGTTTATATATGTGTGCATAAATGGATAAATAGATTAATAAATGATTACTAATAAAATACTTGGTAAGTATTACTTAAAAAATATCTGATTCCCCTCTATTCTCCCCTTCAAAAATAGTAGGTAGCGCGACTATAAGTGCTAGAAAGCCTACCTTAGCCTTTGAGAATTTCTGTACCTATCTTATAAAGTTATAGCATTACTAATTTGGAATATGCTACATAATCTTTATGATTATCTTGCTACAGAGCACTTAAACATTCATAGCAAAACCTAGACTAGTCCTATAACTAAAACCTATTAATAGATTGATCTCATTTGTGGACAACACATACCTATATTAGTATGAAAACGTACCATATTGTGTTCACCGTTCTAATTTACATTACCGTTTAAACGCGATACACTTGAGTTATGGATCGTATAAATTAAATCTCGGACAATCGACTCGCGATTGCCCGTAACACCAATATCGCGTATTATGCCAATTTTGCACATAAAGACAATATCGCGCGTTATGCTAATATCGTACATAACGCTATTATGGCGAGTTTGTCACATAAACTTTCTGCGATTAGCTTTTGTTTTATTTACAGCAAGATTATGTTAAATTGATTTCATTATTTAGTCACATGAAAAGTGGACATCTAATGGATATGTGTTTGCATCTCATGTAAATAATATGGCTAGGTTAGTGTACATTGCCAATGCGATGGAAACAAGATGTATTTTTATTTGTACTGCGAGAGTTGTTTAGATTTGTAATACATAATTATGTGGACAGCAGAAACCACTTGTAACTCACCTAAGCTCGTAGGAAAGCGGTTTTGACATGACACAATATGTCCAATAAATACATCAGCTGTTGTAGTTAATTTAGAGAGGTCAGTAGGGGCCATAATTATCATGTATGTATCGATTGATATTGAAACATGTGACAAATGAACCCACATTTCGCTTACGTAAGTAGGTTAACAATTATTAATAGTTCATCTGACCTTACCAAACATACGAGTGTACACAAATAAAAAAGTTTATAATGAATACGTACCAACTAATATGAAAAATAGCTTCCAACTTATGATTAAAACCCCCAGAATTAAACATAATGAGTGGTTGCCACTGACCACACCCCACTAATACAGCCTTACGCAATGATTCAAATGTATTTTATGTCTCTTTCCCACTTAGATTACCTCCATAAGAGTAAAAGAGATGGAAAGGTCGGGTACTTTGAAAAGAACTGAGAATTTGTAAATGTGAAATTACCTGGCGTGGGAAACCAAGTTTGGAAGAGGTTTTAATTAATTAAGTTAGGGGTTATGGCAGGGTATGGTTTTGCGTGTGTCGGTATGTAGTGGTATATTACCAGGAAAATCATTCATTTGAACCTTCCAAGGACTTTAACGAAGAGAATATAATTATGATTACTGATTATAGAGAGCTCTCCTTCTTTTCGTGCATTCCATTTGCAATGGATTTTAACTAATACAGGGTTCATTCCTGTTTCACTAACCTCATCTGCCTATTTCCCAACTACGTTGGGGTCGGCTTTCAGTCTAACCAGTATTTTACATGGAGCGACTGCCTGTCTGACCTCCACAACCCAGTAACTAGGTAATACGAAACCTCTTGGTAAGACTGGTTGTCAGACTTTCGGGCTTCTGACGACCCGTACGTAACGACTGTCAAAGATCCACAAATGACAGCCGGGACCAACAGCTTAACGTGCTTTCCGAGGCACAGAGGAGTCTCGGTATGTAGAAATTGTCACCCATCCACGGACCAACCCCAGCAAGCGTAGCTAAGCGTAGCTTAACCTGATGGATCGACCCGTGCGGCTGTTAGTACTTAGCCAAAAGCTCCTTATCTCTAGCTCTTTTTAGCTCTTGTATCTCATCATCATAACATCACGCCTTGTTTCCCCCAAGGCTTGGGCAGAGGTGTGCCTGTAACAGGCACACCCACATTTCGCCAGTTATGTTGAAGTCCCATGTAATAGGGGGGGTCTTGTATCTCTCTTATTTTAATATAAAATATAGGTGTATTGAATAATTTTGAGTACCCCACAACCCAGTTACTGGGTAACAGGATACACTTTGGTATACAGGGTAAGTTTTTAACCAGTGCGCAAACTTAAACACGTGACTTTACTCATCATTATGAACGACTTTTACTATGGGACCAAACCTGAAATCGCGTAAAAATAAATCAGCTGTTCCCTACATTTTGACGAGTCATGCGAACGTAAATGTAGGGAACAGCTGATATGTTTTTCGCGGTTTCTGGCTGGATTTCGAATAAAAATTGCTCTTTCCAGAAACTTCCCTATCCTGAATGGACCCTGAGTTGACCTTATTCTTTACGGTCCTCAGTTATTTGCTCAGAGGAGATTTTATTTGTAGTTCATGTATATACAGTCCTCAGGCAAGTCAATTGTGGACTTGTGACAATTTTTCCTTCTTTCTTTCTTGTAGTAAAGTAAAATAACTTACCTTAGAAAATCCGAAGTTGAGTGTGGTGGACGGTTGGTGGTTGATGTCAAAGCGTTTGAAAACTGTCAACAAAAATAAAACAATTGAGTAAAGAAACAACTGCGATCTTCTTGTTAAGTGTCAAACAGCTGAAAATCGAAATGTATAGTAGTATGTGTCAGTGATAATACCACAGCCTAAATAAATGTTACTCAATACTTACAGTTAGTTAGTGCAAACATTTTGACACTACATTATGGCTTGGCATGTGACATTCTTATGGGAGCCATACACGTTACAGTCTACCTGTGCAGGTTTGCCGGCGCAGGTCGACCGACATGTCGTATGTTCCAAGAACTGCACAGGTAGACCGCAGCATATATGGCTCGCATAAGAATGTCACATTCATCATCAGCCCATAATGTTCCCACTGCTGGGACACAGGCCTCCTCTCTGTGAGAGGGAATGGGCCGTAATCCACCACGCGGGCCCAGTGCACGTTGGTAGATGTCACATGTCTTCGAATTTTCGGTTCAAGGACCTGCCGGTTTCCTCACGATGTTTTCCTTCACCGTTTTGAGAGCAATGGTGATGAAATAATTTACACAAAGTAAAGCGCCTGTCTAGGTTCGAACCTACGACCTACAACTCGTAAGTCGCGGCCGTTACCACTGGGCCACCACTGCTCTCTCTAATGTCACATGCCTAGCCATAATGCAGTGTGAAAATGTTTGCACTGACTAACTGTAAATTATTTCATCACCACTGCTCTAAAAACGGTGAAGGAAAACATCGTGAGGATACCGGCATGTCCTAGAACCGAAAATTCGAAGACATGTGACATCTACCAACCCGCACTGGGCCTGCGTGGTGGATTACGGCCCACTCCCTCTCACAGAAAGGAGGCCTGTGTCCCAGCAGTGGGAACATTATAGGGTGATGATGATGATGATGACTAACTGTAATTATGGAGTAACATTTATTTAGGTTGTGATATTATCATTGTGGTATTATCATGTAATACAGACTATAAAGAGAAATCTTTATCTGTTATGGATATGACTCTTGTGATCGTTTAGTGAAATAGAACCCACCTAGATACAATTGCACATTATTACAGATAAAACAGTTAATGTAGGTATAATGCCTTCGTTCAATCTGCCGACAAGAAATTGTAATGACACATACAATATGAAATGTTTGTGTTAAGGGTGCTTGCAAACTTATGAACAGGAACGTTTCTAAGCATTTGATGATATAACTGGTTACGTAGTCGGGTATCTCTGACTATTTGTTTTTGATGCTTACTCTTAGATTTAGAGCATTCCAATATTCAGTAAAATATTTTCAGAAATATTCCGGTTTTCTTATTATTTTTAAAAACGCCATGCAAAAGAAATCCTCAAACGCAAACACAAACTCAAAGCATTTATTTCAATTAAACCATTTACAAGGCACTTTTGAACTATCAAGGGGCGGTCAGTCAGAAATTTGAAACTAATTGCCCATTCCAAAGCGTAGTAGATAGGTTTCTATGGAGAAGAACGGGCAAGAAACTCCACGGACACTCTTTTAAATAAATAAAAAATGTTACAGAATATCGGTAACATCATTCATGTTGAAATTATACATGTGAGAACAAAGTAGAAAGACGTGCACATTAGAAGTGTCCGTAATAAAAATATAAATAAATTACAAATAAGCCATGACAGCTAAGAGACAGCCAGTCCCAACTGACGGCGCCCGTTCACGAACATGATGCATGGATCAGCACCATTCAGCTCAACCATTTTGAAGGGAGCTAAATGATCCAACACACACGCCACCATCTGCGACAAATCTGAGTGATTCCTCAAAAGCTTGCTCTTTTTATAAAATACCCTTTCAAAAACGCAAAAAAAGGACCTAACTATATTCAAAACTTTTCATTTTAATATTATTTAAAAATATATTGGTTTTTATAATAACATAAATTAAAAACATGTGAGGATCAATGTGAATCTGCCTTTACATCGACACACGAGTAATATACGAACAATCGATAATTCGGAGCGGTCTCTACACCGCTGATACACATCTCTATTGAGACTCGATGTCGACTATTGTACTCGACGAGCGCTCTCTATCACTCTCATAACTATTGAGAAACCTTTCTCTCGACATGAAAAATTACGACATTATAAAAATGGTATTTTAACTAGCATAAATGTCGCTTGAAAAAACTGGAGCAAGCCATTTAACGACATAAAAAAACATAATCTATTTCAAGCCTAATAACAATAACACTTTTTTTATCTTGATTCACTAAAGCATTAGCATTACGCTTCATAATCTGTAACGTAATTAATTGACAACAAAAAAAAAAAAAGATAGCCAATCACAAAGTTGTGACACTACCTTCCAAATTCAAATCGATGTCATTGCGCACTTACGGGACAAACAGTATTTGTAATTAATCGATAGTATCGATCCATACTTTCTCGTCCGGCGGCCAGGAAGCATCGATAAACAATAAGCGGGCGACCACCCGATTATATCGATACGTTATCTGTGGAATAATTCCCGTCTCTAATGGGCCCGCCTCAACGTAAGGGATTTACACTTTCTAAAGTATCTCAAAAGGGTTTCAGTGGAGGATGGATTAGAATATTGATAAGTTATATGGCGAGCCTTGTCTCACACCGTACGATTGGCGCTTGTTTTAATTGTGTTTATGTGGCTAGTGGTGCCCATTCCCTTGTTCACAAACTCAACTAAATTTAAGTTCAGTGCATCTTTTTCTTTCTATTTCATTAAGAAAAGGACAGAAGATAAATTTTAGTTTAGTCCTGTCAAATTAATCAGCACCTGTCACTACTCCATACAAGTTTAGACGTGATTAAAAACTTGCCTACTAAAATTACGTCAATTTACGTCAAGCGCTGATTAATTTGACAGGACTAAACTAAAATTTATCTTCTGTCCTTTTCTTAATGAAATAGAAAGAAAAAGATGCACTGAATTTAAATTTAGTTTAGTTTGAGAACAAGGGAATCGGCACCATTGTCTATTAATATAATTAGAGTGGTTCTGATTGATGTTTGGTAAGAGACTCGAATAGAGGATTTTCGGAATTTTGTAAGCTATTTTCGCGTACTTCTACTCCAAATGTAATGCCGTAATTGTGTCCTCACAATCATATAAGACCATTAAGAACATATAAGACCATTTTTTTCAATGTTTTTATAATTGCCTGATCAATCTGATACCAAAACTACTAGAAGAATACTAAAAAGCGTATCTTTTTAAAACTTTTCGGATTTTTTTGTGTTCGTAATCTTGTTACTAGCTAGATTCTGAAAAGTTTTGGTATCGTTCCAAGACATGAATTGGTACAGTCTTTATTCAAACCCAAAAAAAACCATTTTAGTCAGGACGAGTTACCTACCGAAATAGTCTACAGAAAAAAAAGCGAGCCTAATAGTGGTCGCTAATGATCTGTAACATCTGACATCTCACCTTAGTAATAAGCAACATTATGGTAATGCGGAATTAAAGGGGCGGGGCTTCATCAAGGTCGTTTCTGGCGGCCAACTGAAAAACCGCGCACGCTCATTGGTCAAATCAAATAGCGCGCGCTTCCCCGGCTTCCTGTTACACACTTCCGTCCCTTTTCAGGAAATCATTCCCACAGTTTTTTTTTTTAAATTTTGATTGCAGGAAAAATGTTACACATCAAAAACCCAGAAAATCTCATACAATTCTATACATTGGCATATCTGAGTCGTCACAAGATATTCGTCGGGCAGAATTCCTGAACCATTAGATAAACATCAGAGCTTGCCGCGAACGTTTGTATACATTACGTTTTAATAATGCATTCCCCACCGTTATATGGCTGTGAACTACGATATGTATGCGAAAATTGTTGTTTATGATGTATTTGTATACGGTCGGTTATAATAGTGGAAGTGGACCTGAGTTATTTTGTATTTGAGTTGAATAAAATGTATATGGCACAGTATAAATAAGTAACAGTATTATATCTTCAAAGAAAACGGCCGAAACGACGCGCTTCGAAATCTCAGTGTGATTGTACGCAACAGTATCGAGTGCGTGGCAGTTACGCACGAGCGGTCGTAGGTAATTATTTCAAGGTCACTGCCGAGATATATTACTGATACTTATTTATACTGTGTCTATGGTTTGTATTTTGTTTAGTTGACTGTATGAAGGGATGTTTATTGGAATATACTTTAAAGTATTCGGTATTTTATAAAGTAGGCATATGTGTAATAAAACCGTTATCAATGTCTAACCGCGAAAAAAATATTTGCGTAAATTGAATTGTAATTGAGTTTTTACTGCGATTATAAAGTCGCTCCATGTAAAATACTGGTATTCGGCTGCATCCGATTAGATTGGAAGCCGACCCCATTATAGTTGGGAAAAGGCTAGGCAGATGGATTGATTCGAGTATGAAGTTTGTGTACTGTATACCTACAACATTTTTTATTTTAGCTGTAGGAACAATTAGTAATTTTTTTTTTTTTTTTGTTTGGGAAATTATCAAATAACTTCTCCCGCTCTGGGTGGAGCGGGAGGGCGTGTCAGACTCTTACTGACTAAAACCCACCCGTGTTGCTTCGGTTGCCCTGTTGCCGGGGGCCACGATTTCCCCTTTTCGGCCCATATTCGCAGCCCCGGAACAATTAGAGTCCTAGTAGGTAGATCATCAATATTTATTGTATATAGATCCTGACATCTTTTAAAGTTAATTTCAACAGCTTTTGAAGCACATCTTCTATCTCCTAAACAGTGAATAGTAAATAGTTATTGTTTTATTATTTATTACTTGTTAATTGGACATCTTAACGACATCTATACTCAATTTGAAACAAGATTAGACATTTAAATAAACCTTTTTTACAGTTCGTTCAACCGATTTTGACTTCTATTGCGTTGGTGGCATGACAAATGACAGCTGCAGTAAACAGTTAGTATTGTAACCACTTTTTTGCTTTTAATGCCATCCTTATGCCTACGGTATAGAAGATCAAAATCGGCTGAACGAACTGTAAAAAGGGTTTGTTTAAAAGTCTTACCTTATTACAAATAGAGTATAGACATATATTTTTTCTGAAATATATTGAATTGTGATTTTATAAGTTTTGACTCAATTTATGTTAATTTAATGTCTACAGACTGAATAGCAAACCACCATTGTGTTTTGCGGCGCCCTGACAGAGTTCATGTACAAAAACCGACAGTAATATATTGTAAAATGTGTAACATGTATGAGAGCAAATAAATGTTTTCACATAATGTTAATATTGTTGTTGTTGTTTGTTGTTTTCATGTTTTGGTTTGTGTTATTTTATGTATTTTTTGTTTTCATCCTCCTTTTTTTTTGGGTGGGAAATTATCAAATAACTTCTCCCGCTCTGGGCGGAGCGGGAGGGCGTGTCAGACTCTTACTGACTAAAACCCACCCGTGTTCCTTCAGCTGCCTGTGTGTTGCCAGGGGCCACGGTATCCCTTTCGGACTTTCCTGCGACCCCGGCAGGTTTTCATCCTCCTGGATATGTTGTTTATGTGAAACCATATCCTGTCTAAAGCTAAAGAAACGCTAACAACCTGCACCCAATAGATTTCATCACTAATTAAAGCAGTTGCACAAAATCCATTGACTTTCAACGCGTGCGCAAGCTTGTATTGCTTACATTCATCTTCAACTATCGTCGCGTTCGCTGATAAATACAAACACTTAGATAATTGAAACATACTCAATCAATTACTGATTCCCTCACATCTAGTACACGTGTACTGACGACAGAAGACGATTGAAGTATGAATGAGACAAGCTGTGGAGCAAAATGAGTAAAATTTTATTACAAAGGTAAAAAAAAGGTTTTTGTCATGAGGGTGTCGGTATGACGTTCACTAACTATCACTTAGATTAAATGTTTAGAACTTTCACCTTACTACTTCTAGTAAGTAAAAAAGTTTATACGCATCAGACTAATGTTGCCCGCGATTATACATGCAGGGCATAAGCCTCATCTACTATACAACATGTCCCAAAATTCAACGATAATCCGGCACCAGAGGATGGACCTACTAATGACTACTCGAGAACTCTCTACTTTTTTTCAACAACTTTTTTTACAACAAAAATCTATTTTGGGCACATAGTAGAAGTGATTACTATTAACAACAACTTATGAAATTTGGTTCTTGATTAGAAAAAGTGTCATTTTTTTTTTGTGGCTAGTTTTCCTAAAGTATTATACTATTTTAAAATCTAGGTTAGTTGCGCTAATTTTTTAAAAAACTTGCCATAGTAGTGTCCATATTTTTTTTTTACACTACGATGAATTAAAGTTTACTGAACGTTAAAATCTTTCAAAATTTTTGGGAAATAATTTTTTTTGGTTGTTTTTTTGTACAAAACTACGAAAATTCTGTAATTTTCAAAGATTATGGTGAATAGTAGTACTACTTAGGTTGCCGATACAAACAAAAAAACTGAAATATTTGAAAAATTGTGGTCATGGTAGTTAAAAGTGTCATAAGGGGTATACATTTTCGAAGAATTTCCATTTTTTTAAGTAATTTAAAAAAAAGTAGCGGTATTTTTTTTTTCTTTTTTTTTCTCGAGTAGTCATTAGTAGGTCCATACTCTGGTGCCGGCTTATCGTTGAATTTTGGGACATGTTGTATATCACATTACTGACAATATCTTACTTCACCGTTGGCGTTGTTAAAATCTGTTCATATGCGCTCACTGACTTCACCGACCTTTTATCCGTTTGTCTGGATGTATGTTTCGGATTGGCGAAAAAACTGTTGATAGTTAATAATCTGAGTTAACACATAAGATACTTTTAATCCTGGTAGTACATTCCCGTGAGATATTTTCTGACATCCTCGCGGGCGAAGCCGTTGCCAAAAACTAGTTCAATAAAACCATTAGCGCTCCATATATCTTACATACTCAACCTCAAATGTAAACACTTGCTAAATGTCTAAGAACAAGACTGATGGCGCCGTAGTCGCACTAATGCGTGCGATTGCAGCTTGAATGGCGCACTGTATCAATGTTACGAGCAGATAGTTTGACTCCACTCGGGCTAAAATTAAGCGTATTGGAGTTATAACTCAGTGCTGTGCACAGAGGGTAAAAGGTTGAAGCTAATTGGAGATATGTTGAGTTTTTGACAGAGGCGTGTTTGAGTTGTGTGTTAACAAAAATGGTAGCCATCATATGTACTGTATGGAAACAGTTTAAGATAAAGGTTTAGAGTGTGTAAAAAAAAAGAAAATGATAAAGATGATCTTAATATAGCTATTGATAACTAAGGATATAACATTCCTGTTTCTATATTTTAACTCAGCACAGTTTAATACAAACCTTAAAAGAAATAAAAATAAGGCAAACATAACTACATTCACCAAACTACTCACCAACAATAATAAATCACCAATAATTCCTCACAAACCACCCAATTTTCAAATCACTTTAACACTTTAAAATTAGCTTTATAATCAACAATATTAATGCTCAATACTTAATAAAATGCTTTAAAAAATACTAATACGAAAATTCACCTAATATCAATATAATAACTACTTAGCCTCAGGCACTTCGAGCGAAGTCAAATGGCTTCCTAACTGATTCAAATGAAGAACATTTGTTAAGAAGAAGTCTCACAAATTGTTTCGTTACATTAACTTAATGTTAACACGGAAAGCTCCGGTGTTGGTAATTAAATATCGTGGACGTGGGCTGGGTGTTCGATTTTCTAGGGTAGAAATACACATTCCTTACAAAACTTAACTTAGCTTAAGTTTTGTAAGGAATTTGTATTTCTTGGTGAACTCGTAATGGTTTGAGGACGAAAATTTTAGTAGTCCGTGTTCTTTTTCTCCTCATTTATGCAAGTGAACAGGAGTAATTAAGCTCAATGTTTTCAGAACTATTTTTGGTTTGACTTTAACTACATCAAATTGCAACAGACTCGAACAGTTCATGTACGGGAGGTACGCTCTGTCTATTTGCTACTCGCCTTTGTAAATCCAACGCTGGATTCACCGCGTTCACCACTTCATCATTTGGTTGAGACATATAACAATGAGTTTAATTCAATCGACATTCTTTTTCTTAGTAAAAATGCATTTAAGAAGCAAATCCAAGCAACCCTAAAGGATCAGCAAAGTATTGTATAATGACGTAATATTTGATAATGTACGCACACAAACTTACTTTTTATTTTTTGTTTCTTTTATAAATTAAAAAATCCAGATATGAGTTCCCGGGTAATGCCGGTTGTATCTGTGTTACTAGCTAGTTTTTAAATACTTCGTATTGTAATCTGTGGAAAACGCAGTGGGTAGCATAATTGTTTAAAATGTTATACAGGGTGTCAGGGACATCGACGCGAAAACTGAAACCATAGATTCAGTACATGATTCTGCGTTGAAAAGTTTCGTCGGTTATTTAAAAAAAATCTGCTGTTTCATAGAAAAGTGGTATACCTACGCGGTCGATTTTTTTTTAAATAACCGACGAAAAATTTCAAAAGTTCAGAATCATGTACTGAATCCATGGTTTCAGTTTTCGCGTCGATGTCCCTGACACCCTGTATTTAAGATATTATGACTGTTTCTTATTGTGCTACTGTTTGTACTTTCTTTAAAAAAAATAAAAAAATTCGACGTCGCCGATCTTACATAAAGTATAATTGCATGACAACAAAATAGTGACTGGCAATGACAGGTTGTATAAAGAAGGCAAGAATACTATTAGCAGAATATAAATACATCCAGCAAAAACAAGACAGTAGGTAGGTCTCAGTAGTTCTAAAATTCTAAAAACAAATTTTCACAGTATTTTATCTGACGATGTAAAATTCAGTGAGAGTTAGTGAGAGTTTTAAGTGGGCTTAACAAATTAATGCAAATGAACTATAACTTCCCAAGAAATTCCCACAACATTCAATAGGACGTTATGGTGTCCATAAATAATGGCTGAGCACGTGCCCAGCGCCATAATCGTTACTGTAATTAATTAACAGCGCGGCGAGCGATCTGCGCGCGCGCACGCCGCCTAATCAATTCTAATGTGAAGCGCATTTGTTTATACGGAACTGTGTTTTTTATATTTTCGTAGTATTTTTGGTTGGTTGGTGACATGAGGTGAATTTGCGAGGATTTGAGAGGCTTTTGCCCAGTAGTGAGATGTTGCAGCTTAACAGTAACAGTAAAAACAGTAACGGGACAGCGCGACACGACTCTAATTGAACAATTTTCGTTAAGTTTTCATAGAAATTGTTCTACTAGAGTCGCGTTGCACGCTGTCGGGTCGTGCCTGTCTGCGAGAACCTTAACAGTGGTGGCATGGTGCAGCAGAAATCAATCTAGTCCAGCTATTTATGCAATTTATAAGATACTTAATTCCAACATCGTACCGTGCACATTAGTATTAAAATTTAAATAGGATTTATAATATGCTATCATATATTTCCATGAGATCAAGAAAATAAGACATCTATTCTTTTAGTTAATCTGTCTGTCTGCACATTTCAAATTGTACAAATCTACGTTATTCTAAAGTTCATGTTACTTAATTGATTAAATTATTTTCAACATACATTGTACTTACTTACAACGTGGTGAGATTTTGACTCAAAATTCTGCACCTCTAAATCACACCATATAAATATAATATTATAAAGGCGAAAGTTTGTGAGTGTGTGTGTATGTTAGTCTCTTCTTCACGCTCAAACGGCTGAACGGATTTGGATGGAATTTGGTACACAGATAGTTTATAACCCGGATTAACACATAGGATACTTTTTATCGCGATATTTCCACGGGATCGAGACTTCTGCGGGTGAAACCGCGGGGCACAGCTAGTAAAATATAAAAACCGAGTTCTCAAAATAAAATATGAAAGTAACAAAAATATTTCAATACCACCATTGCTGAATAAAAAACATTACACAGTGGGTTTATTTTTAAAAAGCCAGCCTGCAGGTGGATAACTAAATTAAGATATTCCTTACCTCAAATTATGAAGTTATAAAGTCAGTTTTATACTTATTAATTTTAGTATCTTAAAACATCAGCATCACCAGTACCTTAATTGCGTAATACAACACAATCACAATCTGTTTCGATTTGAAACAGATTGCTAATCTATTGCTTCATAAGTTGGAAAAAAAATCTGCTCAACAACGTAAATAACGTAACGAATGTTGTTGAACTGTCAAAATGAAACAAATTAGGCATAATTGTTTACGAAAATAAGTTACGCAATTAGGGTACAGATTTGAACAAATATTTAGCACCTCTGAACTTAAAGAATCACAACTAATAATAATATCCGAAACAAAATATTTCAATACCACCATTGCTGAATAAAAGCATTCTAACGCGGTCTAAAGTGGGTTTATTTAAAAGCCAGCTTGCAGGTGGTTAGCTAAATTGAGATGTTCGTTAGCTCCTAATGGTATGTATCTCGTCAATCGCAGCCTGTTATTTCTGTCGCCCAAGAACTGCCCTCTTGGTCACTGATCCGGGTTTTTAATAAATTCGCGTGGATTATATTGTGGTGGTATTGTCAGTTGGACGTTTTGTTGGAGAATTTCTTTACCAAAATAATGAGCTAAATAATCAGAAAAAAAAAAACAGTGGCACTCCGGGAGTGCCGATAGAAGTGGAAACTTGAAAAAAATCGGCATCGCGGTAATCAACGCGTTGATGTCTTTTACTCGACGGTGTCAGTAAATCGCGTTACATTGTCGCGAAATCAATGGTTTAGTCTTATCTCAAAAATGCCCAACTGCCGATATAAATTACTTCTTAAAACTAAAGAACAGTACCCAGTTTTATGTTTGAATATCTACCCAAATTCACGAAATATTTAAATACGAGAATTGAATTACTGCATGCTTCAAATTCAATTTATTTTATTTCACATAAACCTTCAAGGGCACTTATGAAACATCAGAAGCTAGGTGCACGGTTCCAATTGGTCGCTTCCTATGGAGAAGAGCCGGCAAGAAACTCCACGGTTACTCTTTTCAAAATAAATGGTTTCTACAAGCTTCTTAACATCTTCCTTTTAAATGGCGGAAAAAAGGAGAAGATCCTGCACTGAGACGCAAATCCTATACATGATGATAATGCCTACCTTAGAATATACATATTTTAAAGACTAAATTGATAGTTGGTTGTTGATTGACATTGGCTACGGAATTGTCTTGTGAAAAATGATGAACCGACCATGTATTCTTGAAGTGGACAGCGCATTATCGTCTCACACCATAAGCTATTTTCTCAAATATATCTAACTGAAAAATCGAAACTGTGTCACGGAATAAATCACTAAATTCCAAACATTAGTCAAAAGTGGTAGTTGATGGGACAGCAAGCACCACATGGGTAGTACGTACAAATCCCACAGTCAATTCCTACAAAGGACAATTTACTGTTTCTGACAAAAAAACATTATTCTTTTATTGTACAGCTATTGCTGACTTAGCACACCCTAGGCCTATCTTTCCTTAAACTTGTTTCACTAAAGCCCTATAAAACTGTCTCACGAGACTTTTCAAAACATTAGTCCCCTACCAAAAGTGGTAGGTGGAACAGTTGGGACTGCATCAGTACCACCCCACTTATGCAAATCCTACAGTCAATTACTACAGAGGAAATTGTTGCGGTTCCTTGGAGAGTCGTGCGATGCCTTTTCGGGTTGCTCTCGAGTAAGTCTATTG
Source organism: Agrochola litura (assembly GCA_949152395.1). NCBI lineage: Eukaryota > Metazoa > Arthropoda > Insecta > Lepidoptera > Noctuidae > Agrochola > Agrochola litura. Next base: position 8,131,212 of record OX424512.1, read on the forward strand.
TCTGTCAGTCTGAGAGTGTGGACACTGGTGGCTTAATTAGTATATGTGGGATATGTTAGGCTAACTGTATCTTGGGATTATTTGGATGGTTAGTGAGCGGATCCTGTTTGTAGTTAAAAGGAATGCAGTAAAGATTATTTTGTAATTTGAATGTATTGAATAAGCTCAACTTTTGCTCGTGGCTTCGGTCCCGTACGGGGAATTTTTCCGAGATGAAAAGTGTGTCAACTCTCGAGTAGTCTATCTATTGCAGGAATTCCCAACTTTTTAACATACGCGCCCCCCTAACTTCGTTTTAAAATCACTACGCCCCTTTTCTTTTTCTTTTTTTGGGTGGGAAATTATTGCCATATTGCTATATTGCCGGGGGCCACGATCTCCCTTTCGGACTTTTTCGCAACCCCGGCAGGCATTGGCCCTAGCGGACCCCGTCAATTCTGCTGACATCTCTTTGAGGCGCGCGTGGAACTACTCCCCTCAGTTACTTTATCGACATAAGCAGAAAATCATAAGAATGTAAGGCGAGCGAAAGTGAGGTCGAAAATCTTGGCACCCCTTGGATAGGTCAGATTTTTTTTTGATCGTCTAAACAGAAATATGAGTTACTTTGTCGACTTACGTACAAAAGTTGAAGATTCAAGAGAATATAGAATGGAAGAGCGAACGAAGCCAGCTCAAAAATTGTAACAAGCCGCTTCGGGTAGGTTCAGTTTTATTTAGTCCATTCATACAGAAATAGTAAAACTTATTTTATAGATTTAAGCAGAAAAGCTGAACCTCATCTTACAGCACCTAAGTAAGTATTATGAAACGTTTGGGTTTTGGAAACTAGTTTTAACTTTTTCTAGTACTAAGAACATAAAATTTAATAAATCTATACTTTATTGTTGGAGTCGCCGCGCCCCCCCATTGGTCACTCTACGCCCCCTGAGGGGCGCACCCCACCGTTTGGGAATCCTTGATCTATTGTCTATCAGTCTGAGGGTATGGACACTGGTGGGTTAATTAGTATGTTTGGGATAAGGGCTAACTGTATCTTGTAAAAACTGGACTGGGAATTGTGTATCAGGGATTTATTTAATTTTTTTAGGTAGGACATCTCGTAGTTGACCTCTGAGATCATGACTACTTAACCGGGCTTTCCTGTGGGTGCCTTAAGCTACTACACTTAAAACCTCCAGGGGTGTGTATCAGGGAGCTGAGAAGACGTTGCATTTCGTCAATGAAAAAAAAAAAACGATGTACAGTTTTTGGATACAATTTTATTTGAATGGGCGAATAATATTATTTATTCATTTTTTCCTAAGTATGTTAAGAGTGAAAGAAGTAGGAAATTAAAAGGTTCAAAGAAAAGAAAAAAATTGAAAATCTAATCTTCTTTCATCTTATTTACTGTTTTGTAAAATGTTTCTGCATTTTATATCAGAGTTATTATACAAGTGTACCAACTATAAAGTCTGTAATGTGAACTCACTATGCAGCAATTAATGTTAAAATGCCTAATGTTGACAACACTTAGATCAATCAAATAACCTCTGAAACAAACACAAGCTGTCAAAATTACGTAACATTAAACGCATCCTAAGGTCACCTTCACACCGGCTGTCTAAGTCGCAATTAACGTTTCAAACGCGTCAAACAAATTGGCTTGTCATGCCAACAGGCTCGTGTGAGGGGGCCGTTACTTTAGGCACAAATTGACGGCTCTTTGAAAGTTTGATGGGTACGTAAACTGTGGGAGAAATTGTTGGTAATTAGAGTAGTCTGGGATTCCTTGTAGTTGTGGGTATTAAATTATAATTGCTTGTTGCCTTTTAATGAGCGCTAATCTGCCATATCAGCATGTATTTTAGTAGCTATGAGGAAAATTAACACCACAATCGATCGCAAAGAAGTGACTTCGTGGAAGACCTTGATGATTTTTTTTTTTTTTTAATTGTCTATGGCATTAAGTTCCCGTTTGTAAAATTGTGTGATTGAAGTATTAAATAAAAATAATAAAAATTGATTTGGATGATACGGTCATAATAAAAATCATATAAATTATAGATCTTTTCTACACCAACACAAGCTGCAAAATACAACTTAATTTACAGAAGTAAATTAATTACCTCAACAACTAATTGATTCTATTATTATTTTTCAAAAAAATAAAAGATCACAAATCAAACCTGCTGTTACTATGTCAAGGAACATTAATAACTTCGAAACACGTTAAGAGTATAATTAATCTTCACACGTATTGATATACCATTTTATCTGTAAACGAATAATTATTTGATCCCCTTGACATTTCGCTTTTTCAATAAAAATAAACATTCCGATAAATGCACCATCAAATAAACAAAATTAAGCAGAACATACGCGGGTACGTGTTATTTTTAATCGATATAATATATTCGAATCGATAGGCCGCATAAATACAGGTCATTCGATTTATAAATCAAACTCGAAATCGATTTCAACAAGTGGCTATTAATTAAGTTGTAGTTAGATTAGAAATTAGATAGAGCAACAGCTGGGCGGCGACGACGGTTAATATATGGGATCTATTATTAAAATTATCTATAGATACGTTAAATACGCTGCAATCGTCGAAAATGGAGGTGTGAAGTGGTGAAACTCGATGCCACTCAATATTTTTCAAAACATATAATTATGTGTTTTATAAACCGCCTTGTATCTTCGGGAAAACTCTAACTGTTTATTAAGATATTACGTAATACAACCACCTGTTGGTATTTTATTATAATATGGTAGGTATAGGTGTTGTTATGCAAGGTTATTTTTGACATTACAACATCTTAAATTTTTTATTGTTTTTTCACTTATTTGCACCTTTTTTCTCTAACGCGTTGATGTCTTTTATATGCGGTTAAAGATTTCAGTAACAGATAGTTTGTTTTGTTTGTTTGAACGAGCTAAACTCTGAAACTACCAGTTCGATTTGAAAAATTATTTTTGTATTTGATAGCCCAATTCTTCTATCGGCTATTTCACATCACGCTACGTCCGACAAAAACAAAAAAAAGTCAGGAAGAGCGTTTTTCCTGACTTTTTTTTTGTTTTGGTTTGGCTAGCGGGGTTCGCGGTGGGTCGGGGTAACCAGAAATTCCACGCAAACGAAATTTCGCGGCCAGAAGCTAGTATTTTATAGAATGTTGAAAAAAACCGCATAAATGCTATACTAACAACGCAATTGCTTTCAAATTATTCAAACACACAACATTTGATCACTAGTACTTAATTTCTAAATAAATCACGCACATTCCGTCTTGATTGGCTGTCAACATTGACAAATAAAAATTGCGAAGTAAACATGAATGAAATATGATATTTCTTTTCATGAATCCATCGATCAATACTTTGAAACAGCGCGCTTGATGATTAAGTCATCAATTTTAATTATATTACATTCGCAATAGTAATGAAAGGACAGTCTCGTGTATGTATAGATGTACATTATGTACAAGTTTGAACAAACGCGGATTGATTCAATGTTATGTACAAATGTCGCAATGTGATTTGCGAAGTGTGAACACGTATTATGAGATTATGACGCTTTTATAATCCGTATAGCTTTCGTTTTAGTTCCCAGGCATCTTATTTAAATTACTACAACTTGCTTGATTAAACAGTTTAATCGACATGGAAGACGAAAATATCAGAGGCATCTAGGAAAGAAAGATTAGTTTTACCATGTTTAGTAAATGCACCATTTATTCGGACCTGTATTTTAGAAGCTTATTTACTCAGAAAAGCAAACTAACACTAAAATATATATAGTATGTACAAGTATACAGGGTGGCAGGGACATCGACGCGAATACTGTTACCATGGATTCAGGACATGATTCTGAAGCCCACTGCGTTGAAATTTTTCGTCGGTTATTTAAAAAAAAAATCTGCTGTTCCATGCATTTTGACCGCGTAGGTATTACACTTTTCTATGAAACAGCAGATTTAAAAAAAAATAACCGACGAAAAAGTTTCAGAATCATGTACTGAATCCATGGTAACAGTTTTCGCGTCGATGTCCCTGCCACCCTGTGTATAATACGGCTTAAAATAAAAGATTTGTTCCATTCTAATACCAACAACTAATATAATTTTGTTTCAACTCATATTTTTTTTCTATTCCGAACGGAAATAATTAAATTTAATGTACGAACGAATACTAACAACTTGAATTTGGTACAGTCAGGTTAGTCAAACCTAATCAATTTATAATATTTTTATGTGATCGTAATATACTGCTATACTCAGTATTAGAACGGAATAAATCAAATAAAAGGGAAAGAGATCATTGCGCATTTAAAAAAAAACCGGCCAAGTTGCGGGTTGGACTCACGCACGAAGGGTTCCGTACCATTATCTATAAAAACGGCAAAAAAAAACACGTTTGTTGTATGGGATTAAATATTTATTTTATTCTGTTTTTTAGTATTTGTTATTATAGCGGCAACAGAAATACATTATCTGTGAAAATTTAAATTGCCTAACTATCACAGTTCATGAGATACAGCCTGGTGACAGACGGACAGACGGACGTACAGCGGTGTCTCAGTAATAGGGTCCAGTTCTAACCTTTGGGTACGGAACCCTAAAAACGCACATGTCATTTAGAACTTCTAAGATATTTCGTTCCTTTTATGCTTGTAAGTACACCATAAATCAACAAATATCTAGGTTATAATTTTAGCAGTCTATATATATAAAAATCAATTGCTGTTCTCGTCTCGCTAAAACTCGAGAACGGCTGGGCCGATTTAGCTGATTTTGGTTTTGAAATGTTTGTCGTAGTCCAGGGAAGGTTTAAACGGTGAGAAAATATGGAAAAACTCACGAAAAAAAAATTAAGAAGAAAATTCACGTTCTCATACATTTTGTGTGGATCGGCTTTTTTGATATCTAGGTAGGGTAGGTAGGGTAGGTAGGGTAGGTAGGGTAGGTAGGGTAGGTAGGGTAGGTAGGGTAGGTAGGGTAGGTAGGGTAGGTAGGGTAGGTAGGGTAGGTAGGGTAGGTAGGGTAGGTAGGGTAGGTAGGGTAGGTAGGGTAGGTAGGGTAGGTAGGGTAGGTAGGGTAGGTAGGGTAGGTAGGGTAGGTAGGGTAGGTAGGGTAGGTAGGGTAGGTAGGGTAGGTAGGGTAGGTAGGGTAGGTAGGGTAGGTAGGGTAGGTAGGGTAGGTAGGGTAGGTAGGGTAGGTAGGGTAGGTAGGGTAGGTAGGGTAGGTAGGGTAGGTAGGGTAGGTAGGGTAGGTAGGGTAGGTAGGGTAGGTAGGGTAGGTAGGGTAGGTAGGGTAGGTAGGGTAGGTAGGGTAGGTAGGGTAGGTAGGGTAGGTAGGGTAGGTAGGGTAGGTAGGGTAGGTAGGGTAGGTAGGGTAGGTAGGGTAGGTAGGGTAGGTAGGGTAGGTAGGGTAGGTAGGGTAGGTAGGGTAGGTAGGGTAGGTAGGGTAGGTAGGGTAGGTAGGGTAGGTAGGGTAGGTAGGGTAGGTAGGGTAGGTAGTTAAGAAAAGTACTAAGTGCTACCCGTGTGAAACCGGGGCGGGCAGCTAGTAATATTATAAAAATCTGTTACCTTTACTCGCCTTAACGACGAAATTTGTCACACATATCTTGGGTTAGGATATAGGTTACTTTATATCCCTGTAGTACGTTCCTGTGGCATAATTTCCGACCAGCACGCGGGCGAAGTCACGAGCAAACCCTAGTTCTGAAATAAAACATGGTAACATACGCTCGTCACTTATAAATCTAATGTTAGTTAGAAGACGTCGAAGGCATAAAATTGTAGATCTAAGTAATTGCTGTATTGATTGATTGACGTAGGTTGATCATGTTTGCTTTCAATTAGTAGATCATAAGTTTACGTCCACTTGTATCTAATCTATCATTTACTTAAAGACTTAAATGGATTAGTCATTTGATGCTTAATTTATATGAAATACTAGCTGACCCAGCAAACTTCGTTCCGCCTAACAGTCAATGAATGTGCATGTATAGGATTTTAAAATTTCTACTCTACCTACCCTACCTACCCTACCTACCCTACCTACCCTACCTACCCTACCTACCCTACCTACCCTACCTACCCTACCTACCCTACCTACCCTACCTACCCTACCTACCCTACCTACCCTACCTACCCTACCTACCCTACCTACCCTACCTACCCTACCTACCCTACCTACCCTACCTACCCTACCTACCCTACCTACCCTACCTACCCTACCTACCCTACCTACCCTACCTACCCTACCTACCCTACCTACCCTACCTACCCTACCTACCCTACCTACCCTACCTACCCTACCTACCCTACCTACCCTACCTACCCTACCTACCCTACCTACCCTACCTACCCTACCTACCCTACCTACCCTACCTACCCTACCTACCCTACCTACCCTACCTACCCTACCTACCCTACCTACCCTACCTACCCTACCTACCCTACCTACCCTACCTACCCTACCTACCCTACCTACCCTACCTACCCTACCTACCCTACCTACCCTACCTACCCTACCTATCCTATCTCTCAAGTTGGATCGAACTGCACATGGTGTGCAAATTTTATTATAATCGGTTAAGTGGTTTAGGAGTCCATTGAGGACAAACATTGTGACACGAGATTTATATATATTAAGATAAAGTACTAGCTTCTGCCCGCGACTTCGTCCGCGAGCCTATCTACCTTCCTCAAGAATTTTGCTATCAAATGCAAAAAGATTTTTTTAAATCCAGCTGGTAGTTCCGGAGATAACCCTCTACATGCAAACTTACAAACAAACAATTACCTCTTTGTACTGAGAGCCATATATCCACACGCTTAACTTACTAAACCTGATTCTAGTGTCAAAAACATCCGCCATCTTACATCCTAGCCCCTATAGTTCCGTCTCAACACTTGAGTCCGGTGTGAAGGTACAGTATTGATGAAATCATCACCACTACCGGTTGCTGTGACCTTTTGCTCCGTAACTAAATAGTATTCTTTTTTTTATTAAAACAATTGAAAGTGCGATCGGTACTTGAATTTAAGGTCATGTGGATGTAAGTGATGGACGAGACTTTTTGTTTTGAGTGCTGTATTGTGTTGTAAATGTTATTGTATGGTTATAATTATTAAGGACTAGCTGTTGCTTGCGACTTCGTCTGCATGAATTTTGTTTTCCATCATTTTTAGGGTTCCGTACCTCAAAAGGAAAAAACGGAACCCTTATAGGATTATTTCGTTGTCCGTCCGTCAGTCTGTCAAGACCCTTTTTCTTAAGAACGTGAGGAGGTTTAAAGTTGAAATTAATATCAATTATTAATATTATTATATCCCTTGGAGCTCTAAAAAAAAACAAGCTTAAGTCAACTCAATAAAAAAATACGGCTATATATATGACATATTTTGATACTCGCAGATAAACCAGAACAGGGTACTTCCCGTTGACCTAGGATCATGAAATTTGGCAGGGAAGTAAGGTCTCACAGCACATATAAAGGAAAAACTCCGAAAATTGTTAATTTTTAGTTATATAACACAAAAAAAAGGTTTTTGCGATTGCAAACTTACATTTGCAGTTGAAGAATTGATCTTGACGTATCTCGATATATGGGAGAACATGTTTTTCAACTACAATGTTAAGTTTGTTTTTGGGATAAATTCATCCCAAATAAGGAACCCTTCATTGTGCGTGGTCTGACACGCACTTGGCCGGTTTTTTTACATAAATATCCAAGATGAAAAGGAGTCTATATCCTTCTCTAGGTTATAGGCTACCTGACTATAAAAAAACGATTGGTTTAGTGGTTTAGGCGTGAAAAGATAACTAACAGAGTTATTAATATATGGTTGTGTGGTTGCAAATAATAACAGCTCAGCACAGCATAGCTTGTGGCTAAGTAATAACAGTCGCACGGTTCGATCCATTAGGTTAAGCTACGCTTGCCGGGGTTGTTCAGTGGATGGGTGACCATCTTAACATACCAAGACTCCTCCGTGCCTCGGAAAGCACGTCAAGCCGTGGGACCCGGCTGTCGTTCGTGGATCTTTGACAGTCGTTACGGGTGGTCAGAAGCCCGAAACTCTGACAACCAGTCTTACCAAGGGGTTTCGTATTACCCAGTTACTGGGTTGCGGAGGTCAGAGAGGCAGTCGATCCATGTAAAACTTACTTTTCTATACTCGTGCCCACTCAGCAAACATCTGGGTTATAAATTTTAAGCAAAGTTCATTCAGTAACTTACAGCAGCTAAGTATTACTTTAGATTGAGTTAATTTGGTTAACATATTGTTATCTCTTATTTAGGTTGGCAAAACTTATGTACCGTTGAATTAGTCCACGTGTGAGTTCAGCAAGTAAACATCATGAAAAGTTACTTGACCAAATCGAGTCAGGATTACCCCATAAAAAAAAATTACATAATCCAAATCAATATTAAAACACAAGCAGTAATTAACTTATATAACTCCCATATTCAATAGCTACCTATTCAGATTACAGAACAACAGAACAACTCCTATGAATCGATACTCTAAACAATGCATTACGATACTTGATTGATAAACTTTTAACTTGAAACAAAAAGGTATTAATGTTCCTCGTATACACTCCACGTCAAACGTCTTTCATCGATTCGTATCGCCCATTGTATCGATTAAACGCGTGTCGTAATCGATTGTATCAATCGATACGTATAAAAAATTATTATTATTATTTCCGACCTTACCCAAGGCGTTAATTGTTGCTAGAATAGTTAACTGACAATTAATTTAATTAAGAATGTTGTAAATGTGTGTTGTATAATTTTTGGGCTACTCAGGAAGGTCAAGTGAACCAGTTAATGGTGACCCTATTTTTCGGTTAATGGGTGCACGCGAAATATTCGGTTTTATTGCAGTGTCAATTGGCCCTACCAACTAATTGAGTCAGTTTATGTTTTTAAATCAAAATATCATTGAATCGACGCGTGTGCGAACGTGAGTCAGCGTTTTAAGTTATGTTCTAACTTAGATATTACAAATGCAACATCATCATGCGTGTTGTTAATATTTCTTTAGAAATATTGACATCCCTTGTAAGTTAATAAATAAGCAGTATTACAGAAGCTTGTAGGAAACTCAAACTATGGAATATACAGTGTGAGTCTTTATAATGTGCACATATCGAAGTGAGGGAATCTATGCTTAATTTTATCGACGGAAATAATATTTAAAACTGACACTGAAACTGACTGGACAGGCCCTCTCAATCTGTGTGGTGCTTTCCTCAAAAGACCACTTTAGACACCAATCCACATGGCCTTCACATGATCTGACCAAGATTATGTCTGGACTTTAAAAGAGACTGAGACCTCTGAGTTTGTTTCGGCCTTTCTTCTCAGAGTAGTCAGATAGGAAACGCCGATCTCATCTAGTTTTAAAATATGATTGACGTGTAAAAGTTTTTGTACAAACCTACTTACAGAAATAAAATCATTTATCATTTAAAAAAAAACTAAATAATTTTTTAATATTTTTTATGGAATTTAAAAAAAACAAAACAGTGTAACTTTTAAACTAAATGATCTATCGCGATGAAACAAACTCCATAATGATTGGAAGTAATTAGGCGTCTTCAATAAATAAAAAATGTGGGAAAAAAATTACTCTCAATTGAAAATAAACATGTTTAAAGAAAAAAAAAACATTTTTTTAAATATTTTTTCTGTCGATAAAATTAAACATAGATTCCCCTCATTTCAATATGTGCACATAATAAAGACTCACATTGTATTTCGTGCCCTTGCAGAACTTTGTGACTCATGACTACGGGTAAGCTACATAGCTTACCCATAGTCTTCAATAACATTATTGAAGTCTGACACTTCATTATCATAGCTTACCCATTGTCATCTACTCCTAAGTCTGTTTTTGCAAGAACTACCCAGATAGTCAAGACAAGATTACAAGACTGATTCGCTCTGGCAAGTTTTGCCTGCAAGAAATAAGTACTATAAATGTAGGTACCAGATATACTTACGTTTGTCCATCTTAGGTAATTTTCATATCCATAGTGGATAATGTATCCCCTTTACAGCCTCAAACAAAATAACAAATCAACGATTCCCATTATCAATTCAAGGTTTCAATACAGCTATAAGAAATAAGTAACAACATTTATTAAAATAATATTCAATTGTGAGGTTTGTACGTAATGATAGTGAACAAATGTTGCCATAAATCTCGGGGCGTATGGTATGAATAGGACCCAGATTGCCAAGAACCTTGACCCACAAGTATGGCTTGCCGCCTGGCGTTGCTTGTCAAAACCGGCTTTGATGTTAGGCCTTTTTAGTTGAGTGAAATTGTGTGGACGTGTGGTTGTTGAAATGGGTTTTTTGATTGAGTGATTGATCACTGCAAATCACTGTATTTTAAAGATGACAGCCTAAAGTAATATTTGAGAAAAAAGATTTATGAAACTATACAGGATAAGTTTTTATCCATTTATGTTCGCAAAACTCGTCAAAAATGTAGGGAACAGCTGATTTCTTTTTCGCTATTTCAGGTTTTGTCCCTGAAAAAAAGTTGATTATAATGATGAGTAAAGTCACATGTTAAAGTTTCCACACTGGATAAAAGCTTATCCTGTATTGTGTTTGAATTCAGTCTGCAAAATATATTTTTTATCTATATCAATTAATATATATTTTCGTTTCAGACCTGTAAATTTTGTCTCGAATTGCACTACTGCAGGAACAATTTATTGATTACTTATTTTGTAATCAATTTCCTGAAGTCAACTCAAAAATCATTTAAGCAAATCCTGAACTCGATCTTTTAATTTCAAACTAATAAATTACAAAATTGAAATAAATTAATGTGAAAGATTTAGCAGATACGGTAGGCAATAAATATATAGTTCTTGAAATAAATTGCCCGAGGCAGTATTGTATTGTGAATCATCACCTAAGCATTAGCAATATAGCGTGCGTATGTTACTTATTAAATAAGTACAATGATGATTCCGCGCGAGCTATCCTTGTGAGCGGACGTTTTTTTAAATCTTTGTCTCAGTTTATTGAGTGTATATTTTTTATCTTGTTTACGCGCGGGCCAGCCGGTTTTTTCCGGTCGGTCCCTGCAGCTGTTGCTTTGTTCACATGAGTGAATCAAATCTAAGTAATGTAAATATCAATTCATTATCGAGCGCTGAGGAGTTTGAGCACGGTACAATTATGGAATTGGAGGACAATACACAAATGGATGACACTGAGTCGATAGGAGGGAAAAGGCCAAGGGATGAAAACTCTTCTGAAGAAGGATGGACCGTAATGAATAGAGGACGAAACAAACTGGTATGTTGTAGAGGAGACCAAGATGAGAGGGAAAAAGAAGAGAGGATACAGGTATGCGTGACTTGTAAAGAACCTTTGCCGAAACAGTTCGCTTTGGCACGATTACTTAAGACGAATAACATTGCCAGTGGCAAGATTAATAGAATTAAATACGTGCATCAAAATAAAATGTTGATAACGTTTGATAACGATATCGGCGCAAATGAATTCATAAGTTGCTCGGTGTTTACTGACATGGGCTGGTCTTGTCAAAAAACATCCGAAGTAGGTGTGTCGTACGGCCTTATCAAAGCTATGGAATTGGATATTTCTGATGTTGATCTTAAAGATAATTTATCAAGCAGTACTGAAATAATATCTATTAAGAGGTTAAATAAACGATGCTCGGAGGACCCTGATGGTAACGGATGGACTCCAAGTGAAACGATACGGCTAGGATTTAAAGGAGCTTCTCTTCCGCCTTATGTTTATATTTACAGTTTGAGGATTCCAGTGGAGCGGTTTATATTCCCGGTCACACAATGTGCTAACTGTTGGAAATTCGGCCATTTAAAGATAAGATGTCCATCAAAGAAACCCGTTTGTCCCAAATGCTCTCAAAAACACGAAAATTGTACAATTACATCATACACTTGTGTGAATTGTTCAAGTTGTCATATGGCGTTTGATAAAATATGCCCATGTTTTAAGAAAGAAAAGAAGCTGAGGGATTTAATGTCAGAATTTAACTGCACCTACAGGAAAGCCCTTACGATGTACGTTCCTCCCTCCCCTGTTATTGTTCCACAAGTGGTTTCTGAACCAATGCCTGATGTCGAACAGACTTCTACAGTGACTGCCACAAATATCATTTCGGTATCAACACAACTTCCGACTGACGAAAATGCCGGTACAGCCTCCCAAGTGGACTACCCAGGTACATCCACAGCTAATCAGCGAACTAAACCTTTGCCTAAACGTAATGTAAAGAAGCATAATCGTCGACCAGCGACCCCGACGCCTGCCGAGGATATAATATGGCATCAAGTTTCCGAATCTTCTGAATCCTCAGAAAATTTTAACGCACCGTATTTAGACAAAATCAATCGTTCTGAAAATAAGTCTTCCCATAATCTAAACTTTTGGCATTTAATTAGGAAAATTAGAAATATTATAAAAAGCAAGGAATCCCTTCAGATTAAAATCCAGCAATCAATTTCCATATTTTCAGAGTGGCTGACACATAAAATTGTAAGTTACTTATCTATTGATTCGTTATTTGATTTATTTGTTAGAAATGCTTGATAATAATGACTGTATGAACTTAAATATTATACAATGGAATTGCCAGAGTATAAGACCTAAATCTCGTTCACTAGAATTACACCTAAGTCAAGAAAAAATCCACATTGCCGTGTTGAGCGAAACTTGGTTGGAACCCGAGAGTTTTTTTAAAATTAGTGAATATAATACATTTAGATTGGACAGAGAAGATGGTTACGGTGGTGTTGCCATTATGACTCATCGCTCTGTAAAGTCTGTTGTTTGTAGTACGCAAAGTCGCAACCCTGGTATTGAATTGTTACATATTAGAATTCTGAATTGTCAGCATATTGAGAATATAATTTCCATTTATTGCCCTTCGACAGTATACACCATTCAAAGCGATTGGGACGCGATCTTTTCTATTGGAAATGGCAAAACTCTTATCTTGGGAGATTTTAACGCACATCATTCTAATTGGTCTCTAAGAACTGATCGGCGCGGTTCCGAAATATTTGACTCCATGTTGGATTATAATTTCATTAATTTGAACGATGGTAGCTTCACTAGAATCAGAATGGTTGATGGAGTTCTCCAGCAATCTAGCCCTGATATTTCATTTGTTTCTTCAGATCTGTCTTTATTATTTATGTGGAAACCAACAAACGAATCACTCGGAAGCGATCATTTAATTATTAAATTAAGCTGTGTACTTAATATTAACCGTGCATACCAAAACAGAAGAAATTTTAAAAAATCAGATTGGACTTTATATGCTGCATTTATAGACGATTATTTGCAAGGTTGCGTAACTCCCCAGGATCCACAGGATATGTATGACCTCCTATATAATATAATGCATAAAGCTGCGGACAAGTATATTCCATACATTAGAATCCCTCAAAACATTTGCAATACATTTAAGCCAAAACCATATTGGTCTGCAGAGTTGTCCAGGGCTGTTGCGGAGCGACGCTTGGCTCTTGCAAATCTGAGAGGTTGTCCTTCTCCAAGGAATTTAGATATTCTCCAAGAAAAAATTAGCACTGCTCAAAGGCTTATTCGCAGGGCTAGGTGTAGATCTTTTCAGCAGTTTTGTTCATCTGTAGATGAAACCTCTTCAGCATCCGAAATGTGGCGCAAGATGAGGTGGTTAAAAGGTCGACAAATTCCAAACACCGCTGTGGATAAGGAAAAAGCCGAGCGTCTGCTTAGCGAACTTACTCCAGATTTTGTTTGTCCCTCGCAGCCTACTTTTAATTCTAATAATGCAATGTTGGAGTCACCAATTTCAATGCCAGAACTAGTCAACTGTATAAAAACCACCGACACAGCTCCTGGGTCAGACCAAATTTCTTTTTCCATGATTAAACACCTTCCGCCTTCCGGTAAATATATGTTACTTTTAATATATAATCAATGTTTTTCTGTCGGTTTTGTTCCCTTGCAATGGCGTCAAATCAAAATAGTTCCAATTCCCAAGCATAGTAGTTCATCTTCATCTTTACGTCCTATTTCCCTGATATCTTGTATTTGTAAAATCTTTCATGCTATATTGGGCAAACGTATAGAGTGGTTCTTTGAAAAACAATGTCTTTTTCCTGAGGACATGGTGGGTTTTCGTAAGGCACGATCCTGTCTGGATAACCTTACGAGGTTGGTTTCTGAAATCCAACTAGGATTCTCTAAAAACTTGGTTACAGCGGCGTGTTTTATAGATATCGAAAGCGCCTATAACAATGTTGATATTTCTTGCTTGTTACATATTTTAGATCAGTTTGAGGTTGGATCAAAAATATGTATTTATTTGTGGTCCTTTTTATCAAATAGACATCTGCAAGTGGCGACGTACGATTGTAAGATTGTTAGATATACTGGTCGTGGGTTAGCTCAAGGAGATCCATTGGCTCCACTTTTATTTAATATTCTAACACTACATATATGTAAGAACGTTGGTCAGGTTAATATATCTCAATATGCTGATGACTTTGTGTTATATTCCACAAAAAATAATTTAGATTCAGCGTTTGACGAACTTCGATCTGCTTTAAGATATACCAAAGTGTTAATTGGTAAGCTGGGTTTAACTATGTCTCCACATAAAACTAAGATTTGTGTTTTTAAAAAGGGTTGCTTTAGGAGGTCCGTCGACTTTGTTTTTGATGATGTTTCAATAGAAGTCGTTAATAATGTTAAATATTTGGGTCTGTGGCTGGATAGCTCATTGAGATGGGGTAAACATATCAATGAAACCTCACAGAAGGTAATGAAATTCATGAATTTGCTTAAAGTTTTATCCGGTACGGGATGGGGACTCCATCAAAAGCACCTAAGACGTTTATATATTTCTATAATTCGAAGTAGAATTGATTATGCCAGTTTCTTGTTTGACTGTAGTTGTAATTCTAAACTAATTAAACTAGATAGGGTCCAAAATCAGGCATTACGTGTTATCGGCGGATTTATAAGGAGCACCCCGATACAAGTCATGGAAAGCGAGTTATGCCTACCGCCACTTCATATTCGTCGGAGATACTTAGCTAGCAAATTTATGTTAAAATCAAAATCTTTTCGTAACAATAAAACTATAGAATCACTAGAAAATCTTTCACTAGTTACAGGTTCCAACTATTGGCAGAACAAGAAGCTGCCATTACTTATTAACACCTTTTCTCATTATAATTCTGTTCCAATACACTCAAGCGTTCAACTCGGAATGTTTTCACTTGATAAGTGGATAAGTAGTATAAATATGTCTCATATAGTCTTTGATAAAATTCCTAGTATATCTAAAGCTAAACACCGCTACAGTACTTTACAATTAAAAAACTTATGTACTTCATATATTCAAGAACAATATTCAGAATATCACACAATTTTTACTGATGGTTCCAAAGATAAACATTTGGGAGGCGCTGCCTTTTTGGATCCCATTCTTCGGAACCACATGAAGCTTAGGATTGATTCAGATATTTCTATTATGCACATTGAATTGATTGCGATATTGGAAGCTTTGTCCTATATTCTATCAATTGATGGCGATAAATTTGTGATTCTGACAGACTCCAAAAGTTCGCTGCAACACTTGGCTCGGCACACTTCTCATATGCGAGGTATTCCGACAGCCTACATGATATATGAATTGCTCTTAAAGCTTCAATCTAATTCTAAAACGGTATGTCTTCAATGGATCCCGTCGCATTGTCAGGTAGAAGGAAACGATAAGGTTGATATGCTCGCCAAACAAGCGTGTGTTGATGGAGTTCCCATGAATATTATCCCACTGTATTCGGACTATTTTGGAAAGGCTAAAAGGAAGTGTTTAGATCTTTGGCAGGAGTATTTTGATGAAAGATCAAAAGAAAAAGGAATATGGTATCGAACTATCCAGCCAGAGATTTCTCGGGTTCCGTGGATTGATTGTAACCTCAATAAAAACCTAATTACTATAGCCTTAAGACTTCGTTCCGGACACATTCCATCAAATAAGTTTAATTACTTAATGAGGAGAGCTTTGTCTGCAAATTGTGATGCCTGTGGAGTGGTTGATGATGTTTTCCATATTCTGATGGAGTGTGTCCGGAATGAAAATACTAGAATTAATGTTTTCGGACGATATAAAAGGTATGATATTGGCTTTTGTAATACCATCCTTGCTTTTCCAATGTCCGATAAGGCTAAACAATTGTACAAGTTAGTGATAAGGTAGACCGTCATCAACAATTTTGTGTTTTTCTGCACTGGGCGATGTGGTCGCTAAGCGACAAAGCCCTTTAAATAAATTAAAAAAAAAAAAAAAAAAAAGTACAATGATAGAATAAATTGTATGTTCTAAAGCTGTGGTTGTTTCTCTATACCTTTTAAGTTTGTATTTTAAACTGAAGTGCGATAATCATGGCTGTAATCATTATTAATATTATAATAATAATAATAGGAGCTCTGACCACCGGTAGCTTGGATCCTGTTTCCGATACTGGTGGGCTAAAAATTGTTATATTTTTTTAATGTTTTTTTTTTTCAAAATATTTAAAAATGGTAAAATAGATGTTTGTCAATGAAATGATAATAAGGAGAACATATTTGATTTTTTGTATGTTTGGTTTTGAATGGATTTGGATGAAATTTGGCACATGGGTAAATCATGACCTGGTTTATGACATAAAACACTTTTTATTCCGATATTCTCACGGGATCGAGGCTTATACGGGTAAAACTGTGGGGCGTAGCTAGTTATTAATATTTTAAATATAGAATAGGCTCTTTCTCAAAGTGTCAACAGACATAAATAATTTGTTTTACTCACAAGTCACAACTCACCTAGAATTTTTTTATGCATTTATGTCGAGCTTATTGCTGGCTATCGCCATGCAAGGTCAGCAAAATGTGACAGCAGTACTATTCTTTTAGATTACGAGTAGAATATTTCATATTCCTCTTCTTCTAGGACAAGGGTTTGTAATTTGAAATGGTCAATAGTTCCACATATTAGTTAGTTATAAGAAATTGGTTAGAATAGAATAGACTCTTTTCAAATTCAAATTCAAAAGTCATTTATTCAAACTAGGCTGAGAATCAGCACATTTCGAAAGTCAAAATTACATAAGACAGTCCCCCAAAAACGCCCACCCTTCACCACACATTTCGTCACCAACACCGCAAAGGGGCGAACCTCAAATAAGAAAATTTTACAGGAGAGCCAAAAAACGTTTTTTTTCTCCCGATGATATTTAAGAAAATATAACGGTATAATTTAGAACAAAAAAAAAAAATCCCTACAATACTGATTTTAAGATGACGCCGTCAATCTTTTTTCGTTTCTATTAGTCTTAGAGCTTCGCCCTTTTATGACGACATAGAGCTCGACAAATGGAGCATTTTTGTATACTAAACTAATTTTTGACCGTTTGTATAAGGTTCGCCCCTTTGCAGTGTTGGCGACGATTTATTACGTCAATCAATCTGCCTAGCCTTTTTCCAACTATGTTGGAGGTCGGCTTCCAGTCTAACCGTAGCTGAATAATAGTATTTTACATGGAGCGACTGCCTATCTGACCTCCACAACCCAGTTACTGGGAAACACGGTACCCCTTGGTAAGACTGTTTTACAGACTTTTGGGCTTCTAACCGGAGTTACCTACATAGCTTGCAGAGTAAGCAAACTGAAGTGGTAGTGGGCCGGCCATGTTTGTCGAAGGACCGATGGCCGGTGGAGCTGACGAGTCCTAGAGTGGAGACCGCGTATTGGCAAGCGGAGTGTGGGACGCCCTCGCAGCTAGATGGATCGACGACCTTAAGAAAGTGGCTTGTAGAGACTGGATGTGGAAGGCATAGCTTGAGAGAGGCCTATGTCCAACAGTGGACTGTGAAAGACTGATTTGATTTGAATTACTGTCAAAGATCCACGAATGGAAGCCGGGACCAACGGCTTAACGTGCTTTCCAATGGAGGAAGGGGTCTCGATTTGTAAGACCCCACGATGATAATGATGATGATGGTCACCCATCCACAAATCGACCGTGGCAAGCGTTGCTTTCCCTTCGATTGACCCATTCGGCTATTATTATTTAGATTATGCCACAGGAACGTACTACAGGGATATAAAGTAACCTATATCCTAACTCAAGATATGTGTGACAAATTTCGTCGTTAAGGCGAGTAAAGGTAACAGATTTTTATAATATTATAAAGTACTAGCTTCTGCCCGCGACTTCGTCCGCGAGCCTATCTACCTTCCTCAAGAATTTTGCTATCAAATGCAAAAAGATTTTTTAAAATCCAGCTGGTAGTTCCAGAGATAACCCTCTACATACAAACTTACAAACAAACAATTACCTCTTTGTACTGAGAGCCATATATCCAAACACTTAACTTACTAAACCTGATTCTAGTGTCAAAAACATCCGCCATCTTACATCCTAGCCCCTATAGTTCCGTCTCAACACGATGATAATGATGATGATGGTCACCCATCCACAAACGACCGTGGCAAGCGTTGCTTTCCCTTCGATTGACCCGTTCGGCTATTATTATTTAGACTCAATAAAAGATATAATTAAATGTGGAATTGTTAGTTAGTTGTTAGAATTTCTCGATAGACTGCGTGTAAGACCAGAAACAGACTTGCGTCACGGTATACCGTGTAATGCGAACTAAGCGTTTTTATTGATTACAATAGATCTTGTGGAGCTAATCAGTCAATTGATTAATACGCACGTGTAGACAGGTATTGGTTTAGCAGCTTTATATATTTAAAAAGCCCCACGTTACTGCCACATTACTTACCGACTTAGATGATAAAACCTCAGACAAGTTTTTTGAAGTGAAAACTTCTTTAGGCGCGTTGGGCATTTTTGAGATGGGACGAAACCATTGATTTCGCGATATTGTTACGACACCAGCTATTGACTATTAAAAAGACATAAACGCGTTGATTACCGCGGTGCCGATTTTTCACTTCTGTCGGCTTCACTTCTCCAGGAATGCCAATGTTTTTTTTTTTGCAGTAAACGAAGCCATGACCCAGAGTAGAGCCAACCGTCCGCTCGCCTAGAAAAGCCAAAATGAAGAGAGACAGTAAATTTCAACGAGTCCAGCAGATATGTTTTATTTTAACTGTCTGGAACCCGCAACGGAAAAAAATTGGAGAAGTAGGAAAATAATCATAATTTCTTGTTCCCATCAAAACAGGAGACAGAAAAGAGCTAGGCTATAAGAACGTAACAAACATTCAGATTTATTCAAGAATATTTGACAGATTAACGTTCTATGATGATGTGCTCTTGACCACCTCTGTGTTCTAGTGGTTAGGCCACCTGTCTCAGACCCAGAGGTCCCGTTTTCAATTTCCAGTCGGGGCAAAATTTTCTGCTCGGTTTGCTTGGTGGTAGGGCTTGTTCTACCATCATCTTATCTAAGTCTGTCGCCATAAAAGCAATGTTAACAGCAAAGTTGTGTTTCGGCAGTTAGAGGTAAGACAGCCAGTTCCTCTGTGGTTGAGAATTCCGGGTGAAGCTCGCATCCACCTTCGGCCTGATCACTTACCATCAGGTGAGATGCAGACAAAGAGCTTCCTCGTTGTGAATAAAAACACATCCACTCAAAGCTGACAAAATGTACTGAAAAACTTGACCCAAGACCAAACTGTTTTGTCTCTACTGTGCACACTGTCTTAGCAAGACTGACATTACAAAAAAATACAAAAATACAAAATAGTTTATTGTGCCAAATAGAAAATTACATTACATTTTAACGTGTTTGGAGCCTCCTTTTAGGCAAACAATGCCTGTATTAGAAGGCTCCGCTCTTTCATATTACTTTAGCTAAACAATAAATTAATACCACTAAACCACTAATTATATTTAGGCACTATATCTATTAGCGAATCTATCCACCTGTTCCTATAACAGGTTCCATGTAATTTTCTGCCTGTTTTAAAATTCAAATCATATGGTAATGTGACATAGCACGGCAGACACTAATTGGATTAACGTTCACTACTTATATACTACTTGTAGTTATGTTTATGTAGTATTAAGTAGTGATAACGTTAAGTGTTAATGTTGTTTATATTGTGGTTTAATTACTTGTTCAATACGTCAGGTTATATGACGTTATTTTCAGGTTTAATGCATATTTCGTGTTGATGTTCTCAAATGGTTACTTCGCAGATAGATAGACAGATAGAATATTCTTTATTATGTACACCATAAAAATTACAGATATTAATTTAGAAATTTTACATTGGGTGACACAATGGGCGGTCTTATCGCTAAAAGCGATCTTTTACAGACAACCTTTGGATGGATTTAAATGGAAAAGGAGAGACAATACTGCGGGTAGTCAGTGGTGTACCATTTACATATATAACAGATACACAAATACATAAAGCATATATTTACCTATATAAATATATATATTAGATATACATAAAATATAATCAATATAACTGCCTCGTTGGTCTAGTGGTCGCAAGCGCTACTGCTGAGTATGAGGTCCTGGGTTCGATTCCCGGGTCGGGCAAAGTGTTATTGGGTTTTTCTATCAGAAATTTCTCAGTAGCAGCTCGGAGTCTGGATTTGTGCCCGGTTGATGGCAATAGGCTCGCCCCCTATTACATGGGACTTAAACATAACTGGCGAAATGTGGGTATACCTGCTACAGGGACACCTCTGCCCAACGACAAAAACAATTGTATGTAACTTTTATAACATCCATAATGGACGAATGGATGACCCCTGTAACACAGGTTTTTCCTAGCATAGGGGTCATCGTTCAATATTTTGTATCAAGCTATTTCCACGTGTAATTAAGTGTCAACCTGTATCTGTGTACTTTTTTATGTCAAATAAACTTTAACTTTAACTTTAACTTTAACTTAACTTTAACCCTTCGGGGAAACAAGGCGTGATGTTATGATTTATAATCAATATATAATTATGAGCTAAAGCATCAATGATACAATCGTGTTTTTAATTGGTTTGTTTGGGTATTAAGGCATAGGTACCTATACATTTTTTTGGCAGTCCCTAGACTGAACGTAGGTCTTAAAAAAGGTTCAGGAAACCATAAAAACTTACTTAACAAAGAGTTCTCAAGACATCTCGGACATTCTGCCTTGTCTTCATCGTGTAAAAAGTGCTGTCTTTTTTGCAGTCATTGTTTTTTTATCAATGTTATAATGTTCTTATTCATAAACGACATGTGAGCAACTTAACACAAACAACCAAACAAAAATAAAAGTGTTTGTAAACGTTCCTCACTAGCCATACCTAGAAGTACCTACCACCACAATTTACTACCTACTCCCAGTAATTATTTCTAATTATAGTGCAATTGTACACACAAACGAACAAACAATTGCGATACGTCGATAATAGGCCGCTAAGTGTCGATGCTGCCGCTCCCTTGCGCCCGCGCACCGAGTAATCATACCTTGATGCGCAGACGCTTATCACGATTACCTTCGCTTCAATCTTTGTAGGTTATACGGGATTGGCTTAGATTTTAAACAAAGATAAGATGGCTTTTTTGCTTTTTTAATTGTGGGGTAATTGAATCGTTTGTATTTTTGAGGAGCTTTAGAATTAGATCTTCGTCGCTGGCGGCGGTGATCTCTCGCGTCCGGCCCTGATTCGGGCCATGCTACGGAGCGAGAGGAAATGGGAGGTCGTCACCTCTTTCTGCGAAGCAGTAATGCTCGCGAAGGAGGAGACGGAGCGCGTGAGGGAGAGGCAAATTTCGCGCCCTCGCGCCCCTAACCGTCGCAGGAGGAGACGCCCTGGGCGTCGGGAATCGCAGGAAGATTTCCGGCCACCGTAGGCGCGGGCTTGCGGACGGTGAGCAATGGGTAGCTCGCCGTCCGATAAGGACCAAGCCCGGGTCGATGGCGCGTTGTGTTCCACGCGCGCCATAAAGAGATGTCAGCAGAATTGACGGGGTCCGCTAGGGCCAATGTCTGCCGGGGCTGCAAATATGGGCCGATAGGGATATCGTGGCCCCCCGGCAACATGGCATAGGAAGGAACACGGGTGGGTTTTAGTCAGTAAGAGTCTGACACGCCCTCCCGCTCCACCCAGAGCGGGAGAAGTTATTTGATAATTTAACACCCAAAAAAAAAAAAAAAAGATCTTCGTCGCTAGCGCAGAATAAACTTTCAAGCTTTAAGTTTGGAACTTAGAATGCAACTCGTGCATCGTAAATACGATAGGTAAATTCTGCAAATATTTCAATCGTAACCATCCTATGATATATTAAAATAATAAAGCTCTTTCATGACCTTACTGTTTTTGAATGAGTTGTCTTATGATCTAGGTACTTAGATATTAAGGTTACATATTATCATTACACACATCAAGAATAGTTTTCCGGAAAACAGTTACTCTATTATTATTTTGTATCCTAATTCCGCAAGGAAATAAAAATAATTACTATGTTCATAAGCTTTTCGAGTCCAACATAGATAATAATTTGATTAAATAAATCAAAATTCTCACATCACCAATCAAAACATGCAATGAAATTATCTACGCGTTGATCAAGGAACAATTTTTAATTTACTAACATTTTTTATGATAAAGTTGATGTATGTTGAAAAATATTTATTAAATCGTGTTTAATGCCCAATAAAATTGGAGGTTATCTGTTATCTGATCGAGTACTACCTATTTGATCATCAACACTAACTTGCTTGTAATGATTAATATGTAATAATTATAAATTTTTAGTACCCATCTGACGGGAATCTAGATAAAATATTGCACGTTTGATTTTATGAGTTCTAGTGTTGATTTATACATTTAAGGTCTGTTTGTCTGTCTGTCACAATTATAAAATACTAGCTTCTGTCCGCGACTTCGTCTGCGTGTAAGTCAACTATACGATAAAACATAGTTTATGGCACTTAGAATTAGTGAAAGAATGTTCGGAATAATTTCAGTGGTTCCACCCCCAAACGACCCCCCTCTCAAAAAACTCCCCCCAAAAACCCCTACAAATTTGCAAAGCTAACCTTTTAACAGTATAGATTTAATGCTGCTGGAAGTGTAGGAATGGATACTTCGATAGTAAGAGAAACTTGTAGGTACGAGAGCGTTTGGTTGGTTTTGCAGAATTAACCCCCTTCCCAAATAGCTTAATTCTCTTCCAGACATGATTTAAGTAGTATTGTTAATTGTATTCGACCCAATTATGCAGCTACTGTGCAAATTATTTCATTGGTTTTTTTGAGGAACAAAAAACAACTGTAGCCTCGAGCATATATTATGTTAGTAACAAATATGTATGAATCGTGTACAGTATGGCACACTACAACATTTTTTGTATTATTTCGATCACAAAGATAATTACCACACAAAAGCTATGATTACTCGATTATATGAATGAATCGATGTAATTTTTGTGAACAAAAGTGATAATTTCGTACAAATTCATCGGCAAGGTCGTCTCGAGACGAATCGCAAATTGCTGGTACATAATATTTATTATAATTATTGGCATGTGGAAGAATCGTTTCGTGTGTGTCCGTGACCTTAGTGCCAGAGTTTGTATGAAACTCTGAGGACTATGAAAATAACATCATCTCGACATAAATACTGACTACTAATAATCTGTTGTCACCAAAAAATGTACCCAAAGCTGGACAGCTTTGGGTACATTTTTTGGTGACAACAGAGCTTATAGTTTTTAGTGGTATGAGGAACAGGGTGTAAAGTTCACTCATCCACCATAGAAAAGGGAGGATCCTCCGACCAGACGGGTGTTGTGTCTGGCGGGCAACTGCCCATCGGTTGGAAGTTGAAAATCTTGTATGTATGTCGATCGCTCGGTAAACTCTAACTGTGCGATGCAGGATTTTGTGTGACGTCATGTCTTTGATGCGTAGTTTGTATGTGGCGGTGTAACCGCTACATCACTCCCCTCCGGAGACCGGAGGTCGATAGTGGGCTGAATCTTGCGATGCTTCACACAGTGCCACAGTGCCAGCTGTGGTTCCAGTGAATCGGAACCGGGTGCCGCATAGTTCGCGGTGAGTCGGAACTTTCTGTGGTGATTGCGGCGATTGTGGTGATTGTGGTGATTCCCCAGTGAGTCGGGGTGATTGCGGTGATTGCGTTGATTGCGTTGATTCCCCAGTGAGTCGGGGTGATGAGGCTGCTTGCGTTGATTCCCCAGTGAGTCGGGGTGATGAGGCTGCTTGCGTTGATTCCCCAGTGAGTCGGGGTGATGAGGCTGAGGGTGATGACCAGGAATGCGCGTTCGCTGCATGCTGGTGGTCAGGATACCCGTTGAAGCCGTGGGTGCTGGCTGGCTGTGTGACTCGCCTCACGAAAGCTTGCGGGAGTGATGATGATGATGACGTCACGCCGAAGTAATTGCACGAAGGCTGCGTTGACGTTCATCACGTCGGGGTCACCAATTTAGTGGTATGAGGAACAGGGTGTAAAGTTCACTCATCCACCATAGAAAAGGGAGGATCCTCCGACCAGACGGGTGTTGTGTCTGGCGGGCAACTGCCCATCGGTTGGAAGTTGAAAATCTTGTATGTATGTCGATCGCTCGGTAAACTCTAACTGCGCGATGCAGGATTTTGTGTGACGTCATGTCTTTGATGCGTAGTTTGTATGTGGCGGTGTAACCGCTACAAGTTAAAGCAATGGCATGTAAAATTTAATTGGAGAGGCAACCGGATGGCGAATGGTAATCTGGGTCTTGAAGTGATACCGAACTCCCCGTACCGTCCGAATGGACTCCAAATGGAAAGTGAAAAAGTTTTGCCCCCATCCCCCATATCTCTGCCCCCGTCTATTTGGGGTCCATTCGGACGGTACGAGAGGGTTCAGTATCATTTCAAGACCATTCGCCATCCGGTTGCCTGTCCGATAAAATTGTACGTGCCATTACCTTTAATATTAGTACTCCTTGAATATTTGTAGTTTCATGTTACGGATTACCAGCCTGTACCTGCAAGCCTAACATGACACACGCGACAATTATCCACTTTCGCGCGACTAATTTTTGTCTATTTCTGTAGTTTTCTGACAGCTAAGCCATACAAAATACTCGACTCGTTCTGTCAAACTTGATGTTTTGTTGACAAGCCCTAACATGTAACCGTTATTTATCTCGACTTTTGACAGTTCAACACGATATAATCAGTCATTTTGTCGTATTTAGTCGTCCTCGATTTTGACGACGAGAAGAGTAGACAAAAAGACAAAATTATGATACATAAAAAACTCGAAAATAAGATGGCAGATTCATAGTCGTTTTTTAGTTTGGGTGTACACCGGTGTACTATAGTGGAGGGACCACTATCACGTAGATGACTATTACTTTCAGTAATAACCAGTCACTTTGCCAATTATGGTGATTAATTAATAAATTATCAAAATCTAGGGATAATGGCTGTATGGTAATATCAAACCTTCACAACATAATTACTAAAATCACCAGTTTATTTCCTAAGGGTGGTGATTAACAATTTTTATGGTTATAATAGCGGAATCAACTCCACCTGCCAATCTATTTGAACGTCAGTCCTTTTGGTGAGTGTGGTGATTAACAAAATTTGCAATGTCATGGATTTTATGGTGACTGTTACAATAATAAACTTCGATTTGTCGTTGGTCTAGTGGTAGCAAGCGCTACTGCTGAGCATGAGATCCTGGGTTCGATTCCCGGGTCGGGCAAAGTGTTATTGGGTTTTTCTATCTGAAATTTCTCAGTAGCAGCTCGGAGTCCTGGATTAGTGCCCGGTTGATGGCAATAGGCTCGCCCCCTATTACATGGGACTTAAACATAACTGGCGAAATGTGGGTGTACCTGCTACAGGGACACCTCTGCCCAACCCTTCGGGGAAACAAGGCGTGATGTTATGTATGTTATGTTATTTGTCAAATTGCGATCATCGGCCCATTTGTCATTTGTGGTGATTATCTAATGAGTATAGGTGCCACTAATTTTAATTTCCGTCATTTTGTATTTTAATTTCAGCATGCCAAAGAAATCATTTAATTTTAATCAAAAAGTCGGTTACACAAAAAACTAATTAAAAATAATTAAAAGAGAGAATAATTAAGAGAGAGAGAGAGAGACGTTTATTCAATAAAGTACATAATTCCATGCATAAAATTGAATGAATGAAACAGAACTCGTCGCGTGATAAAGAAGTGTCAAAGTGCCTTTTTCGAGTTTACTCGTCGTTTACGGTCATGTTAGGGATTAGAATGACGTCAGAATCGTAGACAAATTACGATAAAACGAGAAAAAGAGCGTTTTCGCGCTTGTCATGTTAGCCCTGCTGGCATAATCTTGATTAGTTTATAATTCAGGTTTTTATACAACCCACTCTGAAAAGAAACTTCCTGTAAAAGAACCTCCGATACGGCCATGCCCCTTGACTTCTCAACACTAATAACGATATTAATTTAGACAAAAAAATGTTGTAAGAATTTTAGAATAATGATTGATTGACAAGAGCATTCCAATCCGATCTCCCATTAAAAACAACCTTACTAATAACACTTTAACACTGCATTAGCACGCAGTGATATAAAAATCGACAGTCCTTCGCCAGACCATTATTTTTAGCTTCCGACAGCAAACTACAACTTGAGATAAACGATGTTTTAATACTGTTTCGGACATGAAAACAAGTCATAATAAACTGCTTTTATTATATCAACTAGCTTTTGCCTGCGGCTTCGGCCATGTTACTTTAATAATAATAATATTTATTAAAATTGATTTAATTTCAATTTGAATTTTTTTACCATTTTTTTTTGTTCTTTTGAGGTGTAAATTTCTTTACGCGCGTTGGGCATTTTTGAGATGGGACCAAACCATTGATTTCGCGACACTGTAACGACACCAGTTTTTGACCATTAAAAATACATCAACGCGTTGATTACCGCGGTGCGTGGAGTAAAAAACATCAACCCGTTGATAACCGCGGCGCCGATTTTTTTTCAAGTTTTCACTTCTGTCGGCACTCCCGGAGTGCCTCTGTTTTTTTTTGTTCTGTGCCTATTCTATTACGAGTCTATGTTACTCGAATTAAATGATTTGATTTGATTTGAACATCCCACGGGACTAAAGGTACCCTATATCCAAGTCTTCTTCTTTTCGTGTGGTTAGTGACTAACCCGGTGTCAGAGTCTTAAAGCCGCCCATGGGCCCCTGACTTGAGTTCACATGCCGTAAAGAAATATCTCTCAGGCAGCCGGTTTCCTCACGATGTTTTCCTTCACCGTTGTTGAAGCAAGTGATAATTATACGATACGCACATCTGTGTGCCAAAATTCATCCAAATCCGTTCAGCCATTTTTGCGCCACATATATCCCCAGACAAACGTACAAAAATTCTTCGTTATTGTTTTATTATATGTAAAGATATCGGTGTGTAGAAAATAAACCTTCGATTATGAGTTGGCTTCGAAATATATATGTTATCAATATGTCGTTGTTTTGTTGTTTATGATATTATTATGTCACTGTTTACTGTAAAATGCTGGGTTGTTTTAAGAGATTGTGTGTATTGTGTATGCGACAGATGTAGCTCAACTACTAGATGCTGCTGCATGCTGCTTGTTGTAGTTACTTTGATTGATACGACTCTAATTATATGAAACAAATCCAAGCTGGTCGTAGTTACTTCTTTTTTAGTATTTCGTATTTTTAGGATTCGTCCTATTCTGGGGGAATAGGATTTATATGAGATTAACAAAAAGAGGCGCATTCATTATAATTAGTGTTCGATACTATTTTTAGGAAAGCAAACCGGGAATTCTTTGAGGTTCGATTAAGGGTCCCTGCACGAAATCGACTGATTTTGATCAATTTTGTTCATTAGTTGTGAGAAAGGGAAACAGAATTTAAACAAAATTATTTGTGATTTGAAAAGTCGAATTCTTTGTCCGGTACATAGCAAAAAGGGATTTTTCAAATAAATTAAGGATTCGTGGAAAATCACTAAAATTCGCAACAAGTTTTCTAAAAATTTCTAAATCGTTTCGTTAGAAGAAACTGCTTTTGATTTAGAAAATTAAAAAATATCATCAACATCATTATATGGTCTACTTGTACATAGGAAAACCATTTTTTTCAACTTCCATACACAATATAGCAGATTTTTTTTTAAATAACCATTTTTATAAACCCTGTCAGTAATGTATTTTTTCTTATTATTTAGCAAACCATATCAAGAAATTTAAAAATCACACATCAGCTATACTTGAAATAAAATCAAAATTTTATTTTATGATTATACTATATCTTCATTAAGTAAATCAAAGGTGAAATAAACCATATTTTCGAGAGCGCGACTGACACGAATGGTTTGGCACCACGAAAACTATATTTTTATACTTACACAGACTTAATGTAACAATTATTTAAAACTTTCTTAAAATTAGATAAGTTATTGACGAAAAGGGGTTTTTTCGTTCACGGACCCTTAAGTACACGCCTTATGAATAAATGTAAAGAACAGAGAATATATTTACAGTAGCATTTTGCATAATCTACACAAAATGATGGGAACATATAGGTAAATTAAAATTACCAACATGATGTCTTCTGTCATAATCTTTGGACAACGTTTTAAGACAAGCAATAATTAAAAGTCATTACGTCGTACATTATTAATACACTAGCTGCCCGCCCCGGTTTCACACGGGTAGCACTTAGTACTTTTCTTAACTACCTACCCTACCTACCCTACCTACCCTACCTACCCTACCTACCCTACCTACCCTACCTACCCTACCTACCCTACCTACCCTACCTACCCTACCTACCCTACCTACCCTACCTACCCTACCTACCCTACCTACCCTACCTACCCTACCTACCCTACCTACCCTACCTACCCTACCTACCCTACCTACCCTACCTACCCTACCTACCCTACCTACCCTACCTACCCTACCTACCCTACCTACCCTACCTACCCTACCTACCCTACCTACCCTACCTACCCTACCTACCCTACCTACCCTACCTACCCTACCTACCCTACCTACCCTACCTACCCTACCTACCCTACCTACCCTACCAACCCTACCTACCCTACCTACCCTACCTACCCTACCTACCCTACCTACCCTACCTACCCTACCTACCCTACCTACCCTACCTACCCTACCTACCCTACCTACCCTACCTACCCTACCTACCCTACCTACCCTACCTACCCTACCTACCCTACCTACCCTACCTACCCTACCTACCCTACCTACCCTACCTACCCTACCTACCCTACCTACCCTACCTACCCTACCTACCCTACCTACCCTACCTACCCTACCTACCCTACCTACCCTACCTACCCTACCTACCCTACCTACCCTACCTACCCTACCTACCCTACCTACCCTACCTACCCTACCTACCCTACCTACCCTACCTACCCTACCTACCCTACCTACCCTACCTACCCTACCTACCCTACCTATCCTATCTCTCAAGTTGGATCGAACTGCACATGGTGTGCAAATTTTATTATAATCGGTTAAGTGGTTTAGGAGTCCATTGAGGACAAACATTGTGACACGAGATTTATATATATTAAGATAATAATAATCTTGATGCAGGAAAGCAGAGGTCAAGATGGAAACTACAATAGCCCAAGGGTGTTCCGATCGGCAGTCAATAAGTACAGTAACTGTTGATCGTGAGGTCACGGGTTCAATTATGTTCACTGAACTATTGTGATGAATCACTTGAGACACTAGAGTCGTTTTTTAATTGATATTAAATGTTGGTGTTGAAATGTGTAGCGTTCAAGGATTGAGAAAAAAAATAAAATGAATGATTTTATGTGGTGTCAATTATTATATGGTTAGATTTTGAGTAAAGGCTCCCGCAGACTAGAACAATTCTATGAAAATTTCATGGAAATTGTTCTACTAGAATTGCCTGAATTTAAAAATAATTTGATTGTAACAATATTTTGATTTAAAAGTGTGTCCGTGGATTTTCTTGCCCGTTCTTCTCCATAGGTACCTACTACGCTTTGGAATGGGTAACTAGTTTCATCTTTCTGACTGACCGAACCCTTCACATTCAAAAGTAGGTAATTGGTTTATTTGAAATATATAGTTTGAGTTTGGAAGAATATGGGAGAGGCTTTATGCTAAAGCAAAACAATCTTCTGAAATCGATGTCTGAAGAATTAACTTTTTTTATCAGCTTAATAATATATGTAATTAGATTCTAAGACTTTTAATAAAAGCAACTATTATTGTTTCCTTTATAAATTACATATAAATTATATTATTTACATATAAATTATTTTTTAAATATTAGAATAAAAACATTTAAAAATATAAAAAAATTGTAGCTCTCCGGTTTCGGGAACTGGTTATTATTATTATTATGAAGAGATAAACCGTCTATTCACGGTTTTATTAATGACATTTAAATGAATACTCAAAACCCTTCAATACAAACAAAACATCAAAAGCATCCGCGCAATTACAAACCTAAAATTACAAGAGAACTCCCCCCTTGTATCATATCGGCATAACAAAACGCAAATAACCGATTCGCAAGCACTGCAAGTTAATTAGGCGCAAGAAACGATCTCACATATCGATAGTTCCCAGGGTGGTATGCAAAAATTGTTGAGAAAATACCACAGGAGTGCGTGGTCGATAATTCGCGGGACGCACGCTGGTAATTTCAGCATTTAGGCCTATAAGACTGGAAATTGTAATTGTCTGAATTGGTGTTACGCACTGCTACTCGAGTCATATAGTGCGGTGCATTGTAAGGTGGGAATAGTGAGGGGAATTTTTGCGGTAAATGTATCGATGAAAATATAATTTATGTTGTGATGAATATTTGAAAGTACATTTATTTATTGAAACGAAGTTCCTTATCGCACGTTATACTCTGCACGCTTGGCTAGTGAGAGCTAGACAGAAAAAAGTGTAACATTTTGACCGCCGCGACACTTTTGCCATCGTATTTTTTTTCATTTAGTTATTCTAAAACGTTGTTGATTTATTTCTTTGTGTTGGTTATTTAATATAATACACTGAAAGGAACTTTGCGCCAACCGCGTGTCACACAACACCTGTCGACTTTTTTTGGGGTTTCGTTGCTTTATGTATTT
This sequence comes from Agrochola litura, assembly GCA_949152395.1. Taxonomy (NCBI): domain Eukaryota; kingdom Metazoa; phylum Arthropoda; class Insecta; order Lepidoptera; family Noctuidae; genus Agrochola; species Agrochola litura. Next base: position 8,162,401 of record OX424512.1, read on the forward strand.
TTAGTGCCTACTGAGATATGTGGAAACATATTAAACGATTCAATTATGCGCATTTTATTGTTATTGCACTTTTTTCAAGAACAATAAAATTTCAATAAAATAATCGACGTTTGGACAGAAACAAGTTATTCTCAACAGTCGATAAATACACAAGGAAATCATTCTGGGTTTTTTATCCTGGAATTTAAGGAGTTTATTTTTATAGCCCATCATTGGCATAAAACTAGCCATCTATCGGTTGCCAATAAAACAACAAAGTCTAAACTATGGAGGAGTCAAGCATCATTGAGAAGCGGGGCTCAGCGAAATCATATGCAAAATGCGTTTCCCACGACCCGTGGACAATCGAACGTTTATCGAGTGGCTCGGACCCCTATTCTTTATCGATTATTACTTATCGATATTGCGTCATTTGAGTTGATTAACGAAATAAAAATCGACAATAATGGCTCGAGTTCAAATAAAAAAAAGAAACAAAAAATAGTCATTAATCCATAGATACTGTAGCTATTTTTTTAAGCAATAAATAATTTTTAATGCAGCTGTTCAAATATCATTAAACTAAATACAGCAATATGTAATAAATCAAATCAAAATGCCCCAGAAATTGATTAATTAAAATCAATCTCACTTACGTCCGACTCGATACCGTTATCGTAAATCTATCGGTGTTTAGATGTTAAAGCTTTGACAAATTAAGCTTTTTCATTTTATCTAAATCGTTTTCTTTATCGATATAAAAAAAAAAATTACAGCACTTAAACTTGGAAGTTTAATAAAAAAACAACTATAATTAGTGAAGATAGATTTTAATATTCTAGAAATCTATTCGAGTGTTATTTATATAATTTCTATGTAATACATATATAAGTATCGAAGTTGTTAATTGAGTTTTAAGTATTTATTTTATTACTAGCAACCCGCCCCTGCTATGCAAGATTTTTACAAGTATGTAATTACAAAGATTTAAATCGTTAGATTTAACGTACTCAGTCACCAGAAAAATTATCCATACTGAGAAGAGTGAGCTCACACATGACATAGCGATTCCACAACAAACGACCAATGACAACGCGACTATTTTTGACGCGGTAGGGCGAATCAGACTATTTAAATCTTTGGATAATACACATTCACCTTCCGGAATAAATTGGCTAAATGATGGTGAAATCGCATCTAAATCCCTTGTACTTTAGAAGAATATCACGTTCACACAGACGGACACGAAAAGTGACTTAATTTATACATCTAAACATATATGGTTGGCACTTTAAAACATATATGGTTTAAAGTGTTCAGACAGGAATGGATAATTGGTTTAATAAAATGTTGAACATGCAATAAAATGTCTCAGGAGTGATATTATATTTATGAGCTTTTACTCTTAAGATTTACGTCTCAATTGCATCGAATACTTCGTTGGATGCAAACGATTGGCTAGTAAGCGATAAACCTTTTCGGATAAGATTAAAGTGTCAAATATGGTTGATTGAAATGACTTGGTTTATGTGAGTATGTACAAAATATTATGCTGACAAAAAACTTTATTTTTATCGACCTCATAATTCGCCTGTTGTTTTCTTGACCTCAAAGCAATCCTCCTGTTACAAGCTTTTACTAACTTATCTCTAAAATTTGTGGGATGGTGTTCAGTGAAACAAATTGTTTAAAATCTTAAGTTAATTCCATCTTACGTCTTAATTTTACTTCTTCTTCTTGCCGTCATTCGTTCTCTGTAACTTCTACTTCCACGTAAGTGTCGCCTTAAGGCGTTACCAAGTAAAACCATGCGATAGTGCGTTTTTCTTCATTATTCAGATGTTTTTCACCGCCACCGTCGTTTGGTATCGCTACCGAGCGTGTCAGCGATATCGCTTATAGTATTTGAATAGAACTTTACTAGTAGCCAAACCAAAATATGACGTCCCTACATCGGTAAACAAACGACGATCAGAATAGGGTTGTACATCCTCAAAAACCCATTTTAGTACGGAGTCCGGTAACTCGGTAGTCCCGGGGGAATCTTGGCGAAATGTGAGTAACGTCGGCTTACATGACAGTGAAGTATGTATGTATGATAGGAATTCATTGTACGAAAGGTTAAAGCTTATTTATTGAGGGTCATTTCGTAGGTACGCAACTTGAATTCCTTGGTTGATTATTCTAAGTATTTTATAAAGTATTCAGTAGTCGCGTGTTTAGTTTATGCTAAAATTAAAATAAGTTCAATATCGTCAACAACAACAATAGAAGTTGTATTTTAGTGTACCGAGTATGAGAATTACCCAAAAAAGGGCTTGCCCATTTTTTTTTCTGAATTTATTAATGATTTTAATGATTTTGAAAAGCAATATCAAGGCATTACTTGAGTATTTTTAGTTCAACGGGTGAAATTTTGAATCTCAAACATAAACGATACACAATATTTAAAAAAATCTTTATTTAAATCGGCACACAAATAAATCCAGAAACTTCTCCTCAAATTCCATCGTTGTAAAACCATGTGAACCGCGAACCTTAGCGTGCAGTACGGGCGTGACAGCCCGACTGGGGTTCGATTCCCTGCAGGCACCATTAGGACCAATAACCATCAGTCGGTAGCCGGTCGTCGGACCGCTAATTCAGACTAATTTTCCTATCAAAACCGAAACGCTATTGTTTTTTATGCCGACAGTAGCCGCCTAACTGTTTCATCGTGAGAACTTCGTTTTGTTACGTAATTGCGTATTTTTAGTACTTTTTTTGCACATTTTTTGTTGCTATTTGCGTGTATGTTTCGTGTGTGAAATTCGGCCTTGCCTTAACACGGTAAATGAAGCTTGAAGGAGAGATTCTAAACGGTTAGCGTATCGCGATAGTTACCTATCATGGTATAAGTGAATATAAAGATATTCAAGGTAAGTTTCGTAATATATCTAACACTTTGGTAACCTTCGTACTGGGGAATTATTTTTTGTACTTATTTTATGTGTTTTTTTATAGAAACATTTATGCATAAGCACAGAAAATTTATAAGACTACATTTTATATCTTTCCTTAAACTATAATTTTTGAAGTGAAAACTTCTTTAGGCGCGTTGGGCATTTTTGAGATGGGACTAAACCATTGATTTCACGACACTATTACCGAGTTTACCGACACCGTGGAGTAAAAGACATCAACGCGTTGATTACCGCGGTGCCGATTTTTGTTCAAGTTTTCGCATCCGTCGTCACTCCCGGAGTACCAGTTTTTTCCGAGGTTTTTAAAGTTTGCTATTCAAGTCTTATTTAAAACACCATAAGATGTGATTTATGAAACCCAGCACCATTTTTTTATTAATTTTGTTTTTCCAGAAATTTTCTCGACTGGAATTTTATCATACTAAACATTTTCCTCAACAAACCCACAGGTGCACAACATGTACACATATTCCCTTATGTTTCTCTAAATAGGTAGGTATTTAAGTACCTATATCATGTGGTGAGTAAAGGATGCGCAAGAGCACGTTATGGGGAGTGGCTCGTTCATTTTACATATTAATTTAAACACGGTTCGTTAGCGATGCGAACCGCTTGTCATGTCACTACTTACGTCAGTTCGCGACGCGTTCTGTTTTAGTTGTAATAGGAGAGAAGAGGTGTGTTTTGTTGTTTTATATGTGGTTGCCTTTTTTTAGCTAAACCCAATTTTTTTTTCGTATAATTGTAATAGTTTTTATAAAAAAGAATTGACACTCTGTGCAACTTTGTACTCTGTGTTAAAATTTATGAAACTTCTGAATTCGTGTACTGTGCTAGATGTAGGTACGTAAGTACAAAATTCTTTAACAATTGATTGATCGCAGTCGAAGGATCATAATATACAACGTGAAACGTTAAATGCGCAAAACCTCAGACACCCCAACTGATTTTTAATTCAATTGACCTATTTCAGAGAGAAAAAAAAATTGTAAAGGTATGTGCTGTTTTAGTTCGTAAGATTAGTATTTGCATTGAAATAAAAGCTATACTATCCCGTGTATGAGAAAATTTAAATTGGTTGACAACAATTTGTGTTTGTTTACCTATTTTGGCGGGTTTGCGCATGTGATGGCTTGACCTATTAATAAATAGACAAGCCAACGTTTTTTATGAAGATTTTTTGAAAAAATGTGACCTATATTAAAAAGTGGTTCAATTGATTCTGCTCGTTATTCTGATCAAACAATTTTCAGGTTTTGCGCATTTAACGTTACATGTTGTATAGATATTATTTCTAGGTCGGATACATAGCAGCACCAACAAAAAGGTAACCTCTGATGCAGATTGCAGAACCTGATGTTGGTTACCTTCGAACCTGTTCAACACAATATACCAGTGAGACCTCGTAAAATACATATTAGTTGATGCTGTATGTTAAGAGCGCTTTTCTTGGTCCATCTATTGTCAACGCGAGCATGGTCTAAAAGTTTGTTGTTTCATCTAGCGCAAGTGAGAATTGCTAACAAGCAAGTGAGAACGCGATAACATTGAACGAAAAATAGTGTGCGGAAGTTTCGTAAAATTTATTTCAGGAAATACGAGTTTTTGAGTAAGTTTGTGAAATAAATGTTTGTTATTTAGAATCTCCATTCATTACATGTGTGTGGTTTCGATGAAGATGTTTTCTTTATTTTTGCAATTTATGAGTACATTGTGAACGGCCAAAATTCAGGTAAAAATAGTGTCAAAAAAAAATTTTTTAGTCTTATACTGAATTTTTTTCAGATTTTTTTTTTGCTTTCTTTGAAACCTAGATTTAGTGCAAAAGATACCTATTTGTTAAAAAAAAAATCAAAGAAAGATGAGTTACAACGCCATAATCACATGTACGAGCGTTTGTATGAAAAAGGTGACGGGTTGGTCGCTCTTAAAGCAGTAAATACATACCTTGTTGGAAGTAATTGGACTTCCTCACGTACACACAGACGAGGGCCATGAGTTGGAGCTGTGACAGCCGCTGTCTGGTGGACGGAGGGAGCGGTAGCAAGTCTCGAAGGTTGGCAATCTCTGCGTTTATGAGGTCGCGTCTCAGCTTGCTCGCGCCTTTTGTTGACTTGCCCTGGTCGAACCTAAGGGGAGAAATACTAAATTAGATTATTTTACATGAGTGCTCCAGAATGAGGGTAAAGGTTTTCGAATCTACACTCGAAAATCTACGTATGTGCGTAAGCTGTAGCCTGATAGAATTGATGCATTTTAACAAATGAGGTAGTATTCGATTGGTCTTGCTTGACACCGTGAGTGACACTAACCATATAAAGAAAGAAAGAAAGAAAAATAGGTTTATTTGTCACAGAAACACGTGCATACATAAAAAACATGAGTATGGTTTCTTTTAAATCTTAAAGTGTTAAGGGATTCAAGAACCGTCCTAATATACAACAAATAAAAAAAATACAATGGTACATGGCGCAATAAGTATGCTCAGTGGCTGATAAGTTGGCTTCTGATCGTCAGGTCACGGGACAAATTGTTATTGTTCTACGGAGGGTCTCGAAAGTCGTCCTGTAATAGGATGTTTATAGATGAGAGTATGCTTTACTAGATAATCGTAGTGATAATAACTAATCGACATTTACGTGTAGTGACCTCTTTGAACTCATTGTAGTACTGAGCTGTATGAGTTAATGCCATTTATATCAACAATATTGGCGTATAAACTATTTGCTTGATTATTTGCTCAACCTACCGTTAATAGTACTTGGACGTAGTTATGCTACAACGTTCCAATCCACACGCAGGTCGAACTGAGTAAATCGCATTTTTGTAATTTTGTGGTACGCTTTTTTTTGGTAGCGAGTACAACTAAGTAGTATGTATCACTTCAACTAAATAAATAAACATTATTTTATTATATACTTGTCATTAAAATTTATTAATATTTCTCATACAAATTTTGAAAAAAATGCACTTGGAACTTTTTTGAAAAAAGGCTTTTTGTATGGAAGTAGCTTTTAACTTAATTTGCAAAAACGATCCAATATCTGAAAATTGGTATATTTTGGTAGTTAATATATATTTTTTCTAAAACATAAGTATAACAATGAAACAACATTATTAAAAAAATATTTATTAAGAAATAGTTGTATCAAAGCATGGAAAATCATCACAATTTATTCATCATCCAGATCGAAATCCAGCTCCTTACCAAATCCATCGACATCGTCAATAGCGTCATTAGACGCTTTCAATGTTTTATAAAAACTAAGGCAATCTGCTGGAATAAACTTGTAAACAGATCGTAAATCAGCCAATTTAGCTGGAGCAATGGGTTTCCCGTTAGGCCATAACTGTTTCAGATCAGATTTATGTATAGTCGAAATCTCTCCTTTTGTCGTTTTTTTAATGTTAAGTTCGTTATAATCCTCATCAAGGGACGTTTTCATAAAAATAGAATATAATCTAGCTTTTTCAATCTTTATCTCCTTTGCCAGCAGCCAGTTTAGTTTACTTTTATCTGTGTATTTCTTACGATTTACTATGTTTTTCTCAATATCTTCAGTGCTATAAAAGTCATTTTTGTCCATTCTATATACTTGAAATGGTTTTTTTCTTCTAGCATTTTTCATAATTTCTATATATTCGTCAGCTGTATAAACACGTTGTTGCTTTTTAAGCGCAGTTTCAATTTTTGAAAAATCGGTATCGTTAGGTAAGAAACTATGCCCTGACTCAAGATACCGAAAAGTTATCGTTTTTAATGTAGAATGGGAGTCTAAGATAACCTTCAACATTAAAACAATTTTTATGTTTCGGTTCTGTCCACCGCAACAATCACTCCATAGTATGAGATGTTCTATAGTAGGAGGTAGTTTGTTTTCAATATATTTGGCAAGGCATGATCCTACTTCCTGAGCGCCTCTTCCGGCTTCACCTTCCACCCAAACATAACAGTGCCCTACATCATCTGATGCTGAATGTATACCGCTATTATATAGCCAAAGCTGACGTTTATAAAAAATTACGTTTGTCGGTATACGAGGCAGGGGCAAAGTTTTTTCGAGATCAAATGATAAGCATTCTATGTTTGGGGTATTTTGTGCAGTTTCAAAGTCGCATTTCATCTGTTCCCTCATTTTTTGTGCCTTCTCTAAGTGTAACGATTTCTCAGCCTCTACTTTTGTTTTTTCTGATCCACTAGTGTTTTGTAATTGCACCGCAAACAAATCACACTTATTGCACGTGTCCTTTTTTAACGGTTTACACCTCAAATTAAAATTAGTCAAGAAAATTTTCTTTACAGTTTCAAGAGAGGCACATTTCAACTCGGTGCCAAATTTTTCAACAAAAAGTTTCTTGTAAATATCATAAAGTTTCGATATTGTCATGCCAGGCTCTAAATATTGGATCTCATTGTTATTCTCCCTACGATAATGCGATTCATATTTAGGTAATTTTGAAATAACTTCCTTAATAAAGTTTAAGTTCTGTTCAGTCAATTTATTCCAGCTTTTGTCTTTCATGCCTCGACAGTCATTTATTTCATTATTACGAATCTTGTATAATGCTATGGTAACTTTTTGTGTTGTAATTTGTAGAGTGTGCAGGAACATATCGCGACAGACTTTGACATCGTTAAATTTATAGGTGCGATGAAATTGTTTAGGCTTTTTTTTGGTAACAGGGACAGAAGTCATGGTGTAGCTCCGTTTTTTCGGTTCCTCTGTGACACATGACTTAATGTACATTAACTGAGCATTGTAAGATCCAAGAGTTACATAAGTCTCAAATATTTGTTTTCGATCTTCCAACGAAATTGCACTGGCACATATTTTAAGACATTTGCATTGATAATCCTGAAATACTTTTGGTTCAATTTTTTTCTGTGAGCGTACAGTAGTATATGATAAATTATTATACTTTTTAAACTTTCTTTCCGAATTGGATTCAGGATGCTTACGTTTGCGGCCTTTTTTCGGTCTTCCAGCCTGGGAACTAGATGTTATTATTACTTGGTCACTGCTTTCATTAATGTTTTCTTCATTTGAGCTTTCAAGTTCTTTTTCAGGTGAAATGTTTCCTATTTTCTGAACTTCAATGACAGGACTTAAAACTTCACCATGCTTATCTAAGATAGTTTTTTGAGGAGTAGGTAAATTAGTTTCATCTTCATCTTGTGTTATAGTGTCATGTCTTGTATCATTTTCTACATTCATAGTTGTTGAATTCAATACCCTTTTCTTGCTGCATTCTTCACTATTTTTTACGAAGCTCTCAATGTGTTCATCTCTAGTGTTGTTATTGGTTTTAGTGTTATTGTCGTCGCCACTAACATTTGATTCACAGTCTGTTTCAGAGTCCGTTAAATTACGAATCTCAAAGTTTGGATCAGCAACACTATCATCACTATTTTCAATATAATCGGGTGAATCATTTTCAAGACACATTTCTGTTTCATTAAGGACATTAAAAAGCTTCTGAGTTTCAGGAGACATACACGGAAGAGGCGATGCATCCTGTTCTACATCATTGAGAGCTGTTGTAATTTCTGAAGTCATATATGGGATAAACGATGAATTTGGTTCTAAAGTAATCGTAGTTAATTCTGTACTATTCACAGAAGTTACATCAGCAAGAGTGAGTGGCAATGGTGTATCTGAAGTGCATCCATCTGAAACTATATAATTTCAAATTAATAGGTACTCAAATAACTGCTTTATAGTAAAACACCGACCAAGTGCGAGTCAGACTCGCGCACGCAGGGTTCCGTACCATAATGCCAAGCCCTTACGAATATCGACCAAATAACAAGATAAAAATCATGTTTGTTGTTTGATATTATGTAAAATATGTATTTATGTATTTTTATGTATATTTATTTTCAAATATGTATTTTATTATGTCTGTTAGTGGCAGTAGAAATACATCATCTGACTCAAATTGTCAACTGTCTACCTATCACGGTTCATGATATACAGGCTGGTGCTGTCACCAGGCTGACAGCGAAGTCTTAGTAATAGGGTCCCACCTTTCCCCTTTGGGTACGGAAACCTAAATACCTAATTTGTCCACGTAAATTAAGTTTAAGTATCAAAAAATATACATATGTACGTACTCAGCTGATTTTTTGTTGGCGAAGTATTTGAACACACGTAAGTCAATGGACTGTCAGTATAAGATACATCTGAAAACAACAAGATGAATTTAGAACCATCTGCACAGAAACTTTGTGATTGCATAAAACTATACTGAATGCCACATAACTACCTACCAATTTTCATAAAACTACTTACGTTCTTTGTTTTCTTGGTTACTTTTTACGTACATTCGAGGAGTAAGTGGTGAAAATGGTGGTGGAGTAATTGAAATATCCGTAGTTGATGATAATGGAGTGTTAGGCTTGTCCGATGTGATATCATCATTTCCTGGATAGTAAAAAAAATATGTTGATAGAAATGATTGAGAGAAAGAAATAATTTGTAGTAAAGTAAGAAGATAGATATATTCTTTATTGCACACAGAAGAAACAATTGATAACAAGTTACAAAGTATAAAGTAAAAATAGTTAATTAGGTTAATGTTTTTTTTAATGTTTTTAACAATCCTACAAGTCCCACAGTAAAGATCTTACTGTGCCTCTTTACATTCTAATTAAGCTACTTTTGCAACGTTAGGATAAATTTGGCCAATCCCCGAATGAAATCGGACACCTCTGAGCAATCAGATTTACGACCGCACTTAAATAAACAATTACTCGGGTTTCATTATAACGTCTCAAGTAGTATTGTTTATGTTTTTTGCTACTCGAATAGATTAGGAATACGTTTCAAATGGTTGCAGTCTTTGTAAACAACGTTCACTTATCTTTATTACCCGCTTTTGTTATTGTTTCTTTTGTTCTTTGTGATAACGATTTCTGATAAAACTACCGTACCAATTCACACGAAATTTTGCAGGGTACATTATGGATAGATAAGTTATCTAACAAAAGCGTTTTTAGAGACAAACATTCAAAACAAAAAATTCAAAAAATCTAGATTTTAGATAATCTAGATTTTCTAATGCTTACGTAACTTTCTCCGTCCCAAAAAAATATTTTTTTGTATTATTTTGTTCTAAATGTTGTCTAATACGATGATACATGTAATATAAAAAAGAAATAAAACACTTACGGATCAGATCCATACAGAAAAACCACAAAATATCACAACTTTCACATTGACGGGAACTTTCTCTTATCTGTTTGTTTACACTTTTTTGGTTGGGTCAAAATAGGTATAACATGATGTTATTTATATCTAAAACGATGTAATATTTACTTCAAAATGAAAATATCACCACTTTCCGACGATTTACACACAAAAACCATTAAAAAACGAATTATTACAGCGAACGGGAGTGACATTTGACTGACATTTTACCGCGCGGGAACGTGATTTTCAACATTTTTTTAAAATGTTGCCTATTAATATTTTTGCTTTTAGTCGATTTATTTGACGAGAATATCTATCCGACCATAGACACAAAAATTCACAGACAATAATAGCCATTACAGCGAATACAAATAGAGTTGTAAGCCGCGTGGGTACTTGGACGCACCGGTGCGTTCGCGGTCCTTTAGCGGTTAAATTGGTTAACTAATATCTCATTTTCGATAATAAGTTACTTATTACCTAGGTACTTACCGTCGTCATCTTTTAGGCCACGACATTTTATCGTATCTCGCAAGCTTAATAATTTTCGTCTTTTTGACAACAAGATCATTAAATCCTTGTTATTCTCATTGTTCTTGTCATACTGCGAAAAATTAACGACTAAACTTAAACCACATTTACTTAAATAAACCACATTTTAAGTCAATCAAAACAGCACCAATAATAACAAAAAACCGTCTGATCAATACACAAATTAGTTACTTACTTCTTCCTCGTTCATCGCGAACACAAACTACACTTTGTATTATTATCTAAAACACGCTTTTATTAAAATATCAATTGAGAGCAATTAGCCGCACGCACTTGTTTACATTAATATAGGTCAAGAGCAACTGTCACTGTGTCACAAGGTCACAACAAATAACAATAATCGTAGTGCGCAATCTTTCCGCGCATCTCACCAGTCTAGGGAAGCGGAGAGAGAAAACATACGACACACCAAGGCGTAGGAGTAGGATGGTAAATGTAGGTAAGCGCCGTGGTCGTTACGTGAGTTAAAATTTTATAACAAAATCTAACTTGTTTCCCATAGTCGTAAGTTACATTCATGTAGTTTGAAACATTGTTAATTTTCATATTTTATTTACAAATCAGGAAGATAAGGGGCCTGAGTCACACTGTAAGCCGTGTAATGATTATTCATAAAACGTTTCAAATGACAATGGAACGTTTTATTGTTTAGCTTTATTATTTTAGTGATAACGTTCCAGACTCCATAACGCATTTTTTTTTTTCAAGTTGCCACAATATATCACTACCTAGTTGTATAATTATTATTTTAGACAAGGCCTTATTATAAAAAATACGAAAGTGATGGATCGTTTAATGATTTGATAACTGTATGTTCCTACCAGTGTACACGTTTTAAAATCGTTTACTTTTATTGTTGTCTTTTATTTACGCGAACACGATACATTTAAATGAAACTTCTTTTACGGATTATTTCGCGATTTATTAACATTTTATTTAACCTGACGTTTCGAACACTTTACAGCGTTCGTGGTCACAGGTAGACTGAGGTTTACTTTTACCATTATGAATTATCGTTCACATTATAAAGTACATGGAATGTTTTGAAGAAATAGATAATAAAAAAATATATATATAACAAGATGAATGGATCATTATTTTTATGTTATTCAGTCCAAAACGAATTAAAACAGTACGATCCAAAAGAATTGTCACTTTTTAAGATTTAAAATTGTTATTTTTAAAACGTTCCAAGTTGATTGGATCATTATTTTTATTTCATTCAGTCCAAAACGAATTAAAATAGTACGATCCAAATGGAATGCCACTTTTTATTATTTAAAATTTGTTATTTTTAAAACATTTCAAGATGATTGGATCCTTATTTTTATTGCATTCAGTCCAAAACGAATTAAAACAGTAGGATCCAAATGTAATGTCACTTTATAAGATTATAATTAGATCTTTTGGTTCGTTTTATCATTTAGACCGCTTAATTATTTCAATAGTTATTGTCGTAAGAGAGTCAGTGTCTTCAGCACTAGATAGGACGATCCAAAATACCTAGCTTGGGCTCAAAAACTCAATTTTGACCACCTTGTGGATTGGAACGTTGTAGCATAACTACGTCCACTTGATGTTTGTGTCCAATTAAGGATATCAATGTTCACATATAATAAATTAAATCTACTTACTATAAAAGTAAAGTATTTACTCCTATTTAAGTATTTAATCGACTTCCGAAAAGAAGATGGTTCTATGTTCGTAGCGTATGTATGCCTTTTTATGTATGATTTCCCCGTCAATTGTGGACCGAATTGGAAAATTATTTTTTATTTGAAAGAGTATGTACTCGAGGTGGTCCCATCATTTTTTTATTAATTTTGCTTGGATAATTTTTGAGTTAGATTTAGTAGTACGTATTTTTCCCCACTTAGTATGTGGTATTCGAATTTGTGTGGGGTTGAAACTATTTAAAAAAAAACAACCGACTTCCAAAAAAACACTACAAAGTGAAAAATTACTTTAATTTCGGAAGTCGGTGGCATAAAACGAAAATTTAAGACCAATGATACCTTCTAACTTCCGAACACTGGTATAAAAATAACATAACATAACATAACATCACGCCTTTTTTCCCCGAAGGGTTGGGCAGAGGTGTCCCTGTAGCAGGTACACCCACATTTCGCCAGTTATGTTTAAGTCCCATGTAATAGGGGGCGAGCCTATTGCCATCAACCGGGCACAAATCCAGACTCCGAGCTGCTACTGAGAAATTTCAGATAGAAAAACTCAATAACACTTTGCCCGACCCGGGAATCGAACCCAGGACCTCATGCTCAGCAGTAGCGCTTGCGACCACTAGACCAACGAGGCAGTCCATAAAAATACTTATAGCAAAAAATATCTAGCAAGCTAGGTTTCCACGTCAAAAGCTACATTTTATCTCACTTAAAACCTCATAATACGTAAGCAATAAAACTTAAAACAATTAAGCAGTTAACTTAATACCTACTCGAATAAAATTCGTTCCCCATTCATATCCTAGTAGAGTCGTCATTTATATCGATTATTTGTATCGATATATAATTTAATGATTTTTATTGTCTTAGACATAAACGCGGAATATTTCCTAAAGTTACGATTTCACCTTGAATCGTAATCGAAGTAATAGTACTGGTAATAGCCAAAGGTCAGAGTTATAGCTGTTTTAAAATACCACCAGATGTAGTTTCTGTTGTTTTTTATTACTATTCGATTTTAGTTCTTACTAACATTGAAATTAAAATTATTTAATTTTTGAGAGCAGTTCTGACCTAGTAGTAACGGCTGCAACTTACGAGTTGTAGGTCATAGATTCGAACCCTAACAGGCGCTTTACTTTGTGTAAATTATTTCATCACCACTGCTCTCAAAACGGTGAAGGAAAACAGAGTGAGGAAACCGGCATGTCCTAGAACCAAAAATTCGAAGACATGTAAGAACCCGCACTGGGCTTGCGTGGTGGATTACGGCCTGTGTCCCAGCAATGGGAAAATTATAGGCTGGTTATGCTAACATTGAAATAAGAGGAAACTCTAAGAGCCACAAGAAAAGCTTCAGTGTGGAAAAGGGGGCTTTACTTTTGGCTTCACGTTTCTTTAGTAACCTATTATGTTTGGTTTTATGAAAGCAGACTATTAATAGGCAATAGTGTCCACTTATATTCCGAAAATATCATACTGCAATAACACGATAATTTCGCTTAAAAAGGGATCATCCCTATTCTATCTTTTGCGAACACCTAACACACTACGCAAACGATAAACATTAATTTAGAGCCATCTGATGGACAAGCTACACAATTCTACTGAACGTTCGGCTGTCAATCATGTTAATACATCCATTCTTCAAGTTCACTGGATCACTTGTATTGGTTTTGCTAGTAGAAAAGAAGAGAAATGGCATAAAAAACGAAGATTCAGGTTCTTTTAATTTGTAATTAAAATGAACTAAAATGAAAGCAACATTTTTATGGACAAACAGTCATTTATACAATAAAAAATTGGTCTATGGTTTCCTAAAACCTTCTATTTTGAAATATACCAATCAAAACACGTTCAAATTATACTTAATCGTTTTATTCGAAAGAGTTAATAAAATATGTCCTATAATATTTCATAACCTTCTAAAATTATCTTTTTCCATCACAGAAATATTATGCATTCATTCTCATAATTGTTGAATTTGCAATCATTTAAATGAAGATAATTACTTTTTAAATGGCGATTAATTGTTTTACATGCCAATCAGTGTTTTGAAATTATTTAAATGTCACCTTAATTACGGATTGATGATTTAATTTAATGCATTGAGTTGAGATTTGTTTAGAATAATATGAACATATTGGGGAACTTAATATGAAGAAGAAAAGAATCTAAAAAAAGAAAAGAACAAACGGATTGTTTCTAAATAATTTGCTAACAAGTATTCACATTTGACACAGAAAATGAATTATTGCTATCATTAAAAAATTACGAAATTAGAATAACAAACCAAATCAGAATTGTTCACAATATTCTACCTATTTAGACGCTACGCAAAATCCCTGACAGGAGCCAATTCAAGCTATCAACACAACAGCCGCATTAGCCTCACTCCGTCCACTAAGGCTTACAGTTTAACCTATAACCTTACAACCTAAAGCTGTCCATCTGAATCCTCCATGGTCCTTGTTACACCCGATATACTGACGCAAACATTGCTTTTTACTATAGAATGAGAATTTATAGAAGTGAAACTGACTGACTGTAGTCTGAAAGCAGTTTCCGAATACAGTTTTGGGGCATTTTCCATACCATAAAATTGACGTAACAAATGACTTGCATTGTCTATGCACAGTTTATTATTATTTTTTATCCTTTTCTGGTAAGCTATTTACCTGCATCTCATCTGATGGTAAGTGATCAGGCCGAAGGTGGAAGCGAGCTTCACTGGGAATCCTCAACCACAGAGGAACTGGCTATCTTACCTCTAACTGCCGAAATACAAAAATGCTGTTAACATTGATGATGGCGACAGATTTAGATAAGATGGTGGTAGCTATCCAGGCGGACTTAGAACAAGCCCTACCACCAACCAAACCGAGCAGAAAATTTTACCCTCACTGGGAATCGAAGACCTCTGGAGTTTAGACGGTGCAACTTTTATGGTTACTCCAACAGGTATGCACTAGATCCTCGAAAATGGACAAGCCTATTTTGGTTTGAGCGACTGCGACCTTTTGGGTAGACGTGTTCCTGGGTCGAGGCCAGGAATTGGTAAAGGTAAGGTAAGGCACCTTCAGTCTAGGTGGAACAGTAATCTTCGCAGGGTGGCAGTCAGCACCTGGATGAGAGTACCCGAGGATCGGTTAAATGGCGTGTGATTGGAGATACTTACACACACCAGTGGACTACTAGTGATGATGAGCGTGATTCAAAGAAGGTTTGGACACAAGCTGAAGTGGCAGTGGGCCGGCCATATTAATCGTAGAACCGATGACCGTTGGGGTAGACGTGTTCTTGAGTGGAGACCGCGAATCGGTAAACGTAAGGTAAGACGCCCTCAGGCTAGGTGGAGCGACGATCTTCGCAGGGTGGCTGGTAGCAGCTAGATGAGATTTGCCGAGAATCGACCAGAATAGCGTGCATTTGGAGAGGACTTTGTCCAGCAGTGGACTACTGTAAGCTGATGACGATGATGGGTTCCCGACAAGTCAATCGTCATCCTGAGGATGCTTCGTTGAGAGGTGAAACACGTGTCGATTTCTTTTAGGGTTTTTTATAGCTCTTTAGAAATAGCTAAGCGGAACAGGTTACTAAATATATCCACGTCTATTGTATTTTTTTGATGATGATAAGGTTTAGACCTTTACTGCTATTCTGTAAAAATCTCGTCGAGAAAACTTAGTTGAAGTGAACTTGACGGAAGCTGCCAGTAGTGTCAATCGCTAGCGTCAGGTGCAATGACACCTCACTTCACCTAAGTTTACATGGTAAAGGAAAGCAATATGATTTTCGCTTCTATGCAGCTCTCTAATTCTACGCCTTAACCCTCCAGTAACATGATATGTCACTTAACTTGTTAACTTGGAAGTTTCTGATTAAAATTATCCCGCACTTGGATGTGTTTATGCAGTAATGGCGAAGCTGTATATTGATGATGTCATTGCAGTTTAATTGTGAACAAGCTTGTAAAGTTTTAATACAACTGTCAGTGATGGATTAAGGAAATGTGTGTTACTTCCTTATTTGGTTGTAATCGGAGCGTATGTACTTGAAATGCAATTGTCTATTAAGTTTAATGTTTTCTTGGTTATTTTTCGAAATGAAATATGTTTGAGGAAAGGACAGGGAGATTCTATTAATTATTGTTAATGTCTATACATTAAAATCTGTGCCTATTTGGGTATTGTGACAGCTTTTGTTGCTAATTGGATTACGGATAACAGAAAGGTTTTACATTTTGAAGAAAAAATGCCACCAAAGTGTATCTGTAAAAGTATAGTTTTATAAAAGTAACCTGAAATAATTTTTAATTAAACAAAAAAAAACTTTCACCAAAAAATTTATAAGTAGGAACATAATCTTTTTTCGAGATCTTCCGACTTATTATTTTCAGATTTTAATGACAACAAAAAAATTAAGCATTTTTGTTCAAGAGTCACGTTTTTTGCAATAATAAGATCAAAAATCTCTCTTGCTTTATTCTACTTGGTACGTTACCATTTAAGTTGGCATTCCACCAATTTAAACAAAACGTTTTTTGAATATTTCGCGTTAAAAAGGAAGAGAAATCTTTTGTGAGGCGTTCAGTGAATGGCATAAAGGAGTGAAATCGATGAGGGAATGAGTGAGTGGATCTCTTATTAGCTAATATAGTGCAGCACGCGATGCGCTGGCGCAGTACAGTTGATGTGTGCCGCTTGGATCCGGGGATTTATTGCATTTGGTTCTTGGAATATTCTCACGTACTGTTTTTGGTTTGACAGAATGATAAAATATTTATTTTCGCTGCTGTTTTACAAATTAATTATACTGAAACTGAGTATGATAGCTACTAGGGTAGTGATTATTTGATAAACTTATGTCGTTATTTGTTTTATTAATTGTTTATGTACGGGTAACAAGCCGCTTCTTGGAGTCCTAATGAACGAATGGTAGGTACGTCGTACATCACTCTTAAAATTACAAATTGATTTCAGACCATAGTGATATCTGTGATGTCATTATTAGAATAAAGTGATTTTTTTTGCAAAATATCGATTGCACTTTTTTTCAATTACATTTTTTCTGCCTGTCAGTCGCAAGTCGCAAGCGCAACACACCTACGGCTCATGTGTATCGTGGGAACGCGAAACATTACTGCCGTAACTGGAGAGGCTCCTAACTCCTAACCTATTTTATATATATAAGGCCTTCCTCACCTCACGAACACTTTCCGTATTTTAACGAAAATTCCGTGAGCTCTGAACAAAGGGCCCAATTTATATGAACACACGAATTGGAATGCTGTTAGTCCAGAGTTATTGAATGGAGTAGTGGAATAAAGTTGGATGAAGCGGAATTCACGTAGATATTGTTATAATAAGGAAAAGGTGGAAATGTAAATGAGTTGAGAAAGCTGGAATTTCAGCTGGCTACCGCGTCCATATTTTAGTTTTCTACAACGAAACTTTCGTAAAACTTTCGACTAAAATATGGACGAGATCATTGTTTAATCCAATAGTTCTCAAAGTTGACAAGATCGCGACCCACCTAACAAAAACTTCCAAATTCGGGTCTCACTCTTGGCTTTCATGGCGAAAAAAGTGGCATACTTAACTATATGGATGAAGGACTGTTCAAGTAAGAAAAAACATTTAGTTACTATCGATTTTTTATTTTATTTTATTAAATACAAGGAATGCTATTACTTTTATTTCAATGAGAAGAATGTATTTGTTTCCTATTTTTGTCATTATAGCTTTAGCATCAAGTTAAATTCTAGTTTATAATCTTAATGAGTTTGATATGCCTAATTTATTTCGGTATTTAGTTTCAATATTAATCATAGCTGAAAATCATTTTTTCAAGGCTCACCCAAAATTTCCTCATGACCTAACTGTGGGTCGCGACCGATAGTTTGAAAACCACTGGTCTAACCAAAGGCTACTCGCTGACATGAGAAGTATTTAAAATTAATAAAAAATGATATCTCTTAATTAAAAATTACTATTTGGAAAATTGTTTAAAGTTACCTCTGCAGTATCGCTTCAACAAAGAGGTACAAATAAAATCAACCGTTTAGAACGATAAGTTAAACGGTGTAACTAAGCGGACTTTCCATGTATCTACAAGCAAGTCCAAGTAATTTACTTTCTACTAAAAATTTTCACGCGAATTTTCATAATAAGTGACCGCAACAGCTTTCGGTATTGTATAAGTATAATTTCCTGTGAAAACTTAGCCTGTTTTCCCACGCTGCGAGCCGTTACAAAGGCAGCTAATAATTTAGACAATTTTCCAATATCAGGCTTTGTGTGGTCTAAGTAACAAATGAGGCGGTGGATTTATTTTGAGTATGCAAATGAATATGAGTCATAATAACAATATTTAATTGCGTCAAGTAAGTACATTTTGCGATGTTTATTTTGTGGTTACAAATAAATTTCAGCGGGCTGTGATAAGTTTTTTACGGGTTAGTGAAAATTGAGTAACCGCTTCATAAGTACGCAGCATAAGTTACTGGAAATATATTATAAAATCGTCTTATTCGTCAGAACAAATAATTTTTATTTCTTTAAAATAAATTTTTCTCGCTTTGCAAATAGGACGCCGTAAGATAACTGTAGTTATTGAGCTAAACGCAATTCTACAAGGAAATATATATATACAACAAGCGCCCTGCGGTATCACCCGCGTAAGTCTCGATCCCGTGGGAATATCGGGATAAAAAGTATTATATGTGTTAATTCAGGTTATAAACTATCTGTGTACCAAATTTCATCCAAATTGGTCCAGCCGTTTGAGCGTGAAGAAGAGACAAACATACACACACACTTGCAAACTTTCGCCTTTATAATATTAGTGTGATACATATTTTTTTACTTTTATTTTAAATCGCTCTACACTTTTATCTTCCACCAACCACCAAGGGTAGTCCATAGAAACCGCAACAGCGTATCGGTGGTACAGTACACGCCACTCGCATTACCTCGTAAGGACCATACCTCTATCTCATCCGTTCGCCCTATAAATTCTAATACCATGTTAGTGCATAGAAAGCTTTATTACTACTGCATGTTTATGTTATCCTGGTACTATTTTCATAGATTTATTGAATGTGTGTGTTTATTTAGTTGGGTTTGTGTGTGTCTGGTATTATTGTGACAAATAGGGCAGTATTTGTGATGTTTTTTAAGAAGTAAAATATTATTTTGTACCTCAATCTGGCTTAATTTTCATGCACACTCGGGTAATATTAAGATACCGAATGGTTTATCTTTTTTTAAACAAAACTCCATGCTAATTTATTGTGTGAAAGATGATAATGGCTAGGAAATAGTGAACTCGGAGACGACTGCTAATAGACATAGTATGAAAGAAAAAAATACTGCGAAGACCCCAAAAATAAATTTGGATATGAGCGGGGAAGATGGATGATGCCTATTGTTCGGTGCCGGCAAACCTCGCTATGATGTTATCCCCTCACATTACAAATACAAAATCTTCAATGCAACTATACCAGCGCCATCAACATCCAACAACATCCGTGCTATTCAATAAACTTGACATGACATTGACATAACATACTCCCGACATTGATTCTCAATCTATCTGCCAAAGCCTTCTTAATACCCAGAATTGACAGATCACACGTTTGAGCAAGTTTATAACAGTACTTGGGTCATAATGGTCCTTGCCAAGAAATCTGTAGGGCCTAAGGGCTTATGGCAATTTCCCTTCGTATCACAAGTCACACATACATGCACAAGTTTATGCGTTATTACATGTGTTTTGTGACATTTGAAGGGCATAGGTTAAGTTTGCGTGAGTGTATCTCTAGTCCAGTTTTGTCGGGTCAGTGACAGCTCGGCCCGAGTCAACTGAACCCGAATAATAATGTAAGATACTACGTCGTCAAAATGCCAAAAAAGTGGTTGTGTACCGTCGGCATGAAAAGTATCGACCTCTTAAAATATTGAAGATGTTTTTAATTTGTCGGGGTATAAATGAATGGAGCCTTGAATAACCATAAAAAATATTTAATCGAATAATAATAATTTGTTGTGTCTCCGTGTGTCTTCTGGACAAGAATACTCTTCACACTTCTATTCAGCGGAATTGAAGCGATATCAGTGCAGATTTGTGTGTGAGGTGTCTTTTAAAGGTCGTACTCCATCCGATAGGTATACTATTGTCAATAAGACATTATTAAGATAAAGAGAAGCAATTTCCAGAATTTGAAGAGTGTTCGCACTTTAATTTTAGTCTCGATTCAAAATTAAAAAATAACTTTAATTTTCGTACATTTTTGACAAGTTTTTCATATTGATTGTCGCTGAGGTGAAATTGTAACTAAATTTTAAACGTTTTTAATAAAGGGAATTAGCCACTGAGTTTCGTATGGTTCTAGGGGTTAACAGGAGCATTAGAATGGCTTAACCAAATCGTGTTAATCTTTTTTTTAAAGGAGTAGCAGATCCTTCTGTTTGCTAAGAAAACCTAACTGAGATGACCAAATCGCCTGAAAAGTGTAATGAGAATCATAAATTCCAATATTAATCCTCCCTTTTTCCCTAATTCATATCAAAAGCTTAAAATAAAGACGTTACTTCGAGCACACACACTAAAGAACAAACATGCTCATTTATTAGCCTGTGTGAGTTCTATGCTCGCTCAGTCAGAGCAACACAACCCAGGTCTCCGACACGATAAGTGCATATTTTACAAACTATTACAAAGCTTGTACAGAATGTGGGTAGGTCATATTAAGCTGTGCTTACTCCAGTTATGGCGGGAAAGTTGAAGTATTTAGTTACAAGCTTATTAAAGTTTTTTGAACATTAATCGGTTTTCATTGGCGGTTTTGTTGTAAATTTTGTACGGGACTAACATTTTCTAATCTCGTTTGCATTATACTTTCTACTATCTAGTACTAAAATGTTACTAAAAGTACTGTTTTCTTAACCGAAGCATCATTGACTGACAAGATGTAGGTATATTTATAAAAGGTGACGTCATTAAAGAAACTTCATTATAATTACTTCAATAAAACATCCAAGATGTCTTGCGTAATTTTCTTCATTCAATATTTACGCTAAGAGTTTACCAAAAAACGAAAAGTGCACTCTAAAGATAGGACAAATAAAAAATGTCTCCATACAGAAACACAGACACGCGATTCACAGATGCAGGTTGATGTAAAAACCTTAATTAGCAAATAATACAGGTGACACAGTTAGGGTCAAGCAGGTGACGAGGCGGTACTGGACACGTGTGGACGTGTCGTTATAATTAGCAAGTGCGAGTGGGGTACTAATGAGAGCTATTGTTTGAAGTCGACGACCTAGCACTTGACTGAGTTGGCTAAGGTAATGAGTTTGGTGTGATATTGGGTGAAAAAACTTGCTTTTCGATCTTACATACTTAATTTCGCTGTATGCAAGTCTACCCCAGCTGTCAAATTCTTCCTCGAATGGAAATCTAAAGTTCACTTTAAAATTGTTAGTTGACTCAGTCGTGACCTTGCGGAAATCCATTATAAAATACAATAGACGTGGATATGTTTAGTAACCTGTTCCGTTTAACTATTCCTAAAGAGCTATAAAAAACCCTGTAAGAAATCGACGCGTGTTTCACCGCTCAACGAGGCATCAACAGGATGACGATTGACTGGACGCGAACCCGAACATGGTGTGTTGCCACATCGAGCGCTGGATAGCGATCGATTTCTTTCAGGAGTTTTTATGGCTCTTTAGAAATAGCTAAGCGGAACAGGTTACTAAATATAACCACATCTATTGTATTTTTTTATTGGGGTGTTTAAAAAAATTATGAATAATCACTACGATTAATTACCCCGGTGACTATCGTTTTAATACAAATCATACTGTTATTACTAACATTCTTTAAATTCAAGCTTTTGTATCCTTCTTTAGAGGTATAGTCCTTACTTATTGAAGTCCAGCGATCAATTGATTTTATTTTTCATCGCAGAAATAAAGTAAGATTTATTACAGTGCAGCTATATCCACACTCATATTTAAATTCAATCTCATCCTAATTAACGTTGATCCATAAAGTATTTGCGCTCATTATTCTCAGTTACTATCTGACAGATAGCCGGGCTTTAATCGAAGATTAAAATTATCTGTCAGCTAATGAACTGCAGTGAGCGGCGCCGGCGCAAATTATTTAGCACCCTCTAGCAACCATCGCTTATTCGATTATAATTGTTTTTCACGCCTATTTTGCGTTATTGAAATAAATCTTTTGTTTAATATTTATTATTGTTTTCGTGTGTTGATTGGTATTGTTTTGCAAATAGGTTTTGTGTTTTTAACTTAGTATCGTTTATCATGGATGCTACGAAGTTTAATATTGAGTTTGAACTAAACATTCATCATCATCATCATTTCAGCTGAAAGACGTACACTGCTGGACATAGGTCAAGCACTTCAACCGGTTCTGCGAATATCTATCGATATCTAGCGAAGTCACTCAAAGGGCAATTGAGAAGGCTATGCTTGAAGTTTCCCTACGAGATCGAATCAGAAATTAAGAGATCCGCAGGAGAACCAAGGCAACCGACATAGCCTGAAGAATTGCCAAACTAAGTGGCAATGGGCAGGGCACATTCCTCATAGAACTAAATATTCTCCTTGCAATAATGTAGGGTGATATTTTTATCAAAAAGATCTGAATCTGATCCTCGCTATAGATAATGCAATCCACGAAGACGCGCCCCACTCCGCGATTATTGTACTGTAAGCTGAACTCTAGTACGGCGTTGAGCGGAGTGGGGCGCATCTTCATGGATTGCACACTATCTATAAAACAGCCTATACTTTTTGAAAAAACAAAAAAATCAAGCTCTCCACTATTTTAACTACTTTCTCTCTTTTTTATTTTGGTTTTAATCTCATCTCAAAAACTCATTACTCTGTATCTTACCAATTCTGATCAAATTTACCATCAATCGACCCTATTATAGCGTCAAAAGCATTATTATAATAAAACACAATCCAAATAATGTCACACAATTAACAATACAACACAAATCTTCCCACACCTTGAATACAAGCCTATCGTCAATGAACTGATTCGTAAGCCTGATGATAATCATCAACATTACGCGGAGAACTAAGCTCCTTTTGTATACACGGCCTTGAATCACTGATGAGCAGGAAGCAAGGCCATCACACACTGGGAAGTAATTAAGAACATAATGTTCTTAAATGAGCGAAGAAATTATGTCACTTTGACATAAGGTTTAGATTCTCTGTGGTTTTTTTTATTTTAAGGGG
Organism: Agrochola litura; assembly: GCA_949152395.1. Classification (NCBI taxonomy): domain Eukaryota; kingdom Metazoa; phylum Arthropoda; class Insecta; order Lepidoptera; family Noctuidae; genus Agrochola; species Agrochola litura. Next base: position 8,186,058 of record OX424512.1, read on the forward strand.
AATGCGCTAAGGCCGCCCGCGATGTTCAGATTTTTTTACGTTTTTTGCAATTTGCAGGTCAGTGTTAGGTTGTATGTTGATTAAAATATGATTCGCGACCGTAACAAATATGTATAGCTTTACAGAATTGTAATTATTAGAATCAACTCCATTAGTTAGAATTAGCCTCAAATGATTTCATGAAATAGTCGTTCAATAGGCTAATATTTATTTAGTACATGGAGGACTTACAGCTAATAAAAACAGACAAAAAGGAGACTATCACCAGAGAGCCAATTACAAATCCTCACGTACAGATAATAATAATATGAACTTATAGAGTTGTATTGATGATTTTTATGATTATAATTCTATAAATAAATATTTGATACGGCCGCGAAATCATATTTAGATCAACATACTGACCTGCAAATTGCAAAAAACGTAAGACAATTTGAATTTCTCGGGCTACCCTGACGCTTTAGCCCTTAGAGGACCCTTCCCGGTCCGTCTATCGTCAACGCGAGCATGGTCGAAAAGCTTGTTGTTTCATCCAGCGCAAGTAAGAACCGCTAACAAGCAAGTGAGAACGCGATAACATTGTACGAAAAATAACTGGTTTCAGGAAATTCGTGTTTTTGAATACGCCTTACAAGTTTGTAAAATATTTTTTTGTCATTTGGAATCTCCATTACATGTGTGAGGTTTCTATTTAAAAGATGTTTTCTTTACGTTTACAATTTAATAAGTACATTATGAACGGTTAAAGTTCAGGTAAAATGTGTGCAAAAAAGCAGATTTTTGGAGGCTTATATTGAATTTGTTTCGCCAAATTTTTGTGTTTTGCGTTCATAGAAACCTGGATATAGTGCACAAGATACCCATTAGTTTAAAAGAATTAAAGAAAGATGTGTTACGACGCCATAATCACGTACGAGCGTTTGTATGAAAAGTATGACGGGTTGGCCGCCATTAACAGTGAAGCTAAAATTCAGTGATAAGTCAAGTTATGAAGGCAATGAAAGTAAAATTTGTATTGATATTTAAGCTTTTAGAGCTAGAACAAGGAATGAAAGCGGATTTAGTGGAGTTAGATTGCATTGTTCAGGGCTAAGTTTATATTCATAATTGGATTTGTGACTTTAATCTTATATACCTAATGTAAAATATGAATATTGATGTCAATAGAATGTAATGAGCTTAACAAACCCAAGATTTTCAAAAAAAAAACCACTACACCTGGGAACTAGGTAAAATATTTTATCTCTATGGCGCGACGAGTAGGATATTAAATCATTTTCCAGATTACCAGGTCATTGTGTTCGTCCCTATTGTGTTGAGCGATTAGTTAATAGGTCCGTACTACGTTATTTTAATGTAAGGCTTAGGCGGGAGCGGGTGGCGATGACAACGCATATAAGCGTGATTAGTGAACAGGTGATCACCCTCTAAAACAAAGTTGTACAAAAAAGAGAAGAAGATAAGAAACATTATGTAAATGAGCACATAATATATGAAATTCACTGAGATTGTTAATTTTACTAAAGTCGGGAAAAGAAACAGTTTCGACCCGTGTTGGTTAAAGAAATAAAATACCAGCTAAGAGCGTGTCGAACCACGCACGATGAAGGGTTCCGTAGTTGAGACGAACTTATCCCAAGGACAAACTTAACATTGTATTTGAAAAACATGTTCTCCCATACATTCCAACTGCAAATGTAAGTTTGTACGCACAATATTGGAAAGATTCATCAGGTTATTTTAAGACCACGGACTTTTATAGGTTTTCCTGTAATCTATAAGTATAGAACTATTTTGTGTATTAAAAAAAAAAAATATGCTCAGTAGTTTCGGAGATAATGGTCAATTTCCATAAATTTTCTTAAATATCCCAATTCCAATTTCAAAAGTATTTATTTTAAAATGATAAAAAAATATATTGAAATCCTCACAACAAGCCCTTTCATTTGATATGTCACACGGTACAGACTGTAAAACTTTTTTTTTAATTTTCAGTTTGCTCCCGAAAAGTGAGCCCCATATTCAAAATTCATTTATTTACGTTACACGTCCGTGTTTGGGTCACAGAAATTCTTATGTGTACCAGTAGATTCGGAGCAAATTGGCTGTGACAGACGGACAGATAGACAGTCAGTCAGCTAGACACACGTGTGATCAATGTGATCATATAAGGGTTCTGTTTTTTCCGGAACCGTACGGAACCCGAAAATGATGATTTTTTACATATAACCGAAATATACACTTACAACTAGGAAGTGATCAGCCCAGCTCATAAACTAGCGCTGAATCAAGTTCCAATTCTAATGACATCATAAGTTTGTGTGAAAGATGTCTTATTCAAAGCCACCGAAACATTTAAAATCCAAATACATAAAAGATTTAAAACCTGCCTAATCCCTCAACTTAAGCCATACACAAGCAAATTTTTATATCCGCAACAGTCATAGTTGGGCGACCAATCTGTCACCTTTTATGAGCGTTGACATCTAAAGGTCTTTTTAAACATTACATTTTAATTGGGTTATAAGACATCTTAGTATTTATCGTGTCTTTCAACAATAGTGCACTCTGCATAGTTTATTATATTAAAACCTTTGTTTAGTTAATGCGTTATGTCTGCGAGCTAAATATTCTGAATGGCTTGTATGCAGTTTTTGATTTAGTTTTTGTTTTAATTTTGGTTTGACATGCTTCAGTTTTTAAATGTGACCTGTGGATTGAGCATTTAGTCTATGAATTAACGCGGATGTTTTTGTAGCCTTAAACTAAACTCTAAGGACATGTTCCCACTGTGCCGGAAACCGTCTCCAGGACAATAGTGTTCACATTACACCGGATCCCACGAGAAAAATTACGCGAGGGCAGCACGGGCGGGGCGAGCGGGGGACATAGATACCAGTGCAAACTCGTTCACATTACTCCGGTCCGGGTATACTACCGGCCTTTGCAGTGACAAAACACTCGCTTAAAATGCCGAGCTCGGTATTTTGCCGGATCCAGCATAATGTGAACAGCTTCATTTAAATTCTTTAGCCACTAGCTCTTCCGGCAGTTTTACCATGACGGTAAATCTGCCGGTCCGGCGTAGTGGAACCCTGGCCTAACGCTTTAGAATAAACAGTGTAATATAAATACCGTGGTATTTGATGTAGCCAGAGTGGATCTAACTTGTTACATCTGGTAACCAATGCAATAATCATAATTGGTATTGTTAAAATAATAGAGATGAAAATTGAAGGTGAGTTTTGGCATCCAGCTTGAAAAACCGGGTTACTGTGGAACTTTGTGGAGGCCTATGTCCAGCTATAGTCTGTGATAGACTGTGTTAAAGTGCAAAATGATAAGAACAAACGTCAAACACACCTAGTACATTTTATACATGTGTAATTTTAAATAAAAAGTATAAGGTTTTTTATTTCGAAAAAACGAGAGTGAAAAAATTTACGCGTAGAAGAGTGCGTAGAGTTTCTCTGAGATAATATGACAAATATAAAATAAATATAATATGGTAATCATCTATTATCGAGCGCTCTTCAAAAGCTACAGTAGTTACGTATAAAAAAACAGTATACCTACCTAAACAAAATTAAGTTCTAACTCTGCTAGTTATGACATAATATTATGACTCTTGTTTAATGAAGTTTTATTGCAATGCTTAGTGTTTATTTCATAACAACGACTTAATAATTGCTCTCATCTATTAGGTCATAAAAGGTTAATAATGCAATTTAATTTATAAATCAGGGTTCCTTACATTATAATTAATATAATGAGCATACAAGTTATCCCTTAGTTAATTTGACGTTGTTTATTATTAACAAATTCACTTATGAACTAAGAGAAAATGAGTAAAAATGATTTAAATTATTATTGCGTTATAGCTGCGTCAAAATGCAATCAATACAAAGTTTAAAAGTAGGTTAATTTTCTGTCGGAGTTTAAATTGCTGAAATCTTTTTTCTGAGGTATTCTATGCTTATTTTTAACTACACTAGACTAATGCCCGTTTTCACCGACAATTAAGTGACACTTAAATGAATCTCTAAATAAAAGTGCACTGTTGCATTTTCAACTGCTGTTTTTTTTTTCAGCACATGATTTTAGACCACCTAGCGAAGAAACATTCAGCAGGTTATCAAAAAAAAAAAAACTGCTGTTTCATATAAAATGCAAAACCTACGCGGTAAAAATGTATGGAACAGCGATTTTTTTAAAATAACCGACGAAAAATTACAACGCAGGTTCAGAATCTTACTGACTTCATTGAAGCAGGTTGCGTGTTGATGTCCCTGCCATGTAACCAATGTGGAGACGTCAATGCGACCACAAATGAAAACACTGGTAATACCAATAACAAGGAGTATTTTGAAATCCTATTTATAATATTATAAATGAGAAAGATTGTGTGTTTGGATGTTTGTTACTAAATCACGCAAAAACGGCTGGACGGATTTGGATGAAATTTGGCACACAGATAGTTTATAACCTGAATTAACATAGAGGATACTTTTTGTCCCGGTAGTACGTTCTCGTGAGATAATTTCCGACATCCACGCGGGTGAAACCACGGGCAAAAACTAGTTATCAAATAGATCCTAACATCGAAATTAAAAAGGGATTTAAAAAAAAAAAACTAAAAAAGAGTGATGGGCTGACAATCTCTGACTAGATATATTGACTGAACTAAAAGATATAAGAATTTTTGTATGCAGACTGGGAATTAACGTCATTAGACATACGAGGTTTAATTTGCTGTCGTATGGTCGTCTCCCCCTTGTATAGGCAAACAAAACTTAGCCTGAAGCCTTCTTACTTCTGGTTTATATTGAACTAGTAGCGCCCCGCGGTTTGACCCGCATAACTCTCGATCTCGTGAGAATATCGAGATATAGTACATTACTGCCGCGGTCTATAATGACTACTTTGCTGGTCGCGCTGATGATGGCCGACAGCGCAGCGTAGCGCAGCTCCAGGCCGACACAGCGCGGTCAGCGTGCAGCACTTGATGGACGAGCTGAGATAAAGGCCGAGGCCGTAGGTCGAGGCCTTTACAGTGAGGACAGCAAGGGCTGCAATGATGGCCAAGCTGGAAGGCCTAGAGCGTAGCTAGGCTAGCTCGACAACACCGACTAAAATTCAACACCGACTTTCCCGGTTTGATATTACTAATAGTTTGCGATAATTTTAATGCGGTGTTTGACTGCTGTATTATTTCTTCATTTATTACGCAAAAAAGTCACTAAATTTAAATAAAATTTTCGCTGAACCGCGCTTTTGTTACTTCTTTGTTTTTTTTTTTTTAACAGTGGTAGTTGGAACTATACAGCCAAATATGGAATAAAATCTTTTTGTACCTACCTCTATAAATACAAACAGCTGTGTTTTAAATAAAATCTTTTTGCATTTGATTTTTTAAAACGTTGAAACGTCAAAATAGCGGCCAGCAATGTTTTGCCGGCCTGTTAGAGCGACCAGCAAAACTTTGCCGGCCGCTCCTTGAAACAGAACGGCAAGGTCGACTTTCCTCAAACAAGGTTATCAAAATAATTACCACATTACATGCATTTTTGAGTAAAAAAGTATTATGTATGTTAACATCCAGGTTATAAGCTATCTGTGTGCCAAATCTCATCCAAATACGTTCAGTAGTTTTTGTGTAAAAGAGTAACAAACATCCATCCTCACAAATTTTTAAATTAAGTAGGATTGTAAACGGCTTAGGTATGTCCAGCAGAATTGCCAAACTTAAGTGGCAATGGGCGGGGCACATTGCTTGCAGAACGGATGGCAGATAGGGTCGAAAGGTTCGTACCGGAAGACGTAGCGTTGGAAGGCCTCCCACAAGATGGACCGATAATCTTGTGAAGGCCGCAGGAATCCGCTGGATGCGGAAAGCACAGAATCGGTCGAAGTGGCGGTGCTTGGGGGAGGCCTATGTCCAGCAGTGGACGTCTTTCGGCTGAAATGATGATGATGATGTCCAGCAGCAAATACTACATAATACTCAAATCAAACGATACCCTAATCCATTACCAATTAAAAACTTCAATAAACGTTCTTACGAAACCAACTTTCGCAAACTCTAACTTACTTTAAAAGTTAGTCCATACGTATCAAAATGACTGACAAGGCATTAGTGTTACTTCTAATGTTTTTTACATGTTAAATATAACTAATATCTAGATCGGAGCAAAGGTTAGACTGGTTGGTAATCGAGAAGTTGTATGATAGTAGGAAATGAAAGTAACTAGATATTAGGCTAGATGAAATATTTGTAGTAGGTGTAATGTTTTGACATAGATATGCATACCTACTTTAACATAATATTGTAAGTTAAGTAGGTACTCAAAATATTTATGTTCAGCGCCTCTGCGTTCAGCGCTTGCTATGGCAACACGTCATTTTCGAGTTCGCGACAAGTCAATCGTCATCCTGAGGATGAGGTGAAACACGTGTCGATTTCTTTCAGCGTTTTTTATGGCTCTTTAGAAACAGCTAAGTGGAACAGGTTACTAAACATATCCACATCTATTGTATTTTCACGCCTGAATCAATTAACAATATTTATATTTTATTGCAAAAGTAAGTTAAAGAAACTGTTTGAAATACATCAAATTAAAGCGAAAGCCACACTAGGAACGAAGCGATACGTAGCTAAGTTCGTTTAGCTTTCCTCAGCGTTTTTCATACTTCCGTTTTGTTTCACTTGGTACGCGGAACCGAAACCGAAGTACCGAAACCGAACCAAACTTGGAACCGAAGTATGAAAAGACGCGGAAGAAAGCCAAACGAACGTACCTTCGTTTAGCTTTATTCTTTGTGTGGTCTGGGCTTTAGAAATTCCACGGGCGATGGGACAATTAATTTCAGGACACGCATGGTCCTGTTGTCAGCACGTTACAGAAATTGATGGATGCTACTGAAGATACCAAACAACTAACAACATTTTGGGCCACCTTAAATCATACAGCCGGTACATCGAAACTCTGTGAAGCAGAAGACATTCCATTCAAGAACCCTTGAGTTTTCTGTAAAGGAACCAACGCCGCTGGACATAACTGGTATCTCTCAGTTTTATGCCCAATTGTAATAATTATTATCTTCTTATATCATCTGATCATCTGCCTTGCCTTTTCTCAACAATATTAGAGTCGGCTTTCAGTCCTATTGGATGCAGCTGAATACCAGTATTTACATGGAGCGACTACCTATCTGACCTCCACAACTCGTTTACATCATTCTTTTCTTCTTACATTCTTATCAATTTTCCGTTTGTAATATTAAAATAACAAACACCACTACCTACTATTCTGTAAAGTTATATTTTAAGCTCAGTGAGGTCACTTATTTTTAAAGTCGCGGAATCGCACGTGTTGACGTATGACTCCACGACTACTGTCGACCGTTCGAATTTCGAAGTGGTCTTTTGACATTAGGCGCTGAAGATTGGGCCTGCATATGATATACCACATTTAAATGCTCTGATTTAAACTCTCTACAGCCCCCCGAGTGCAAAGTGCAGATATTATTAAAATATGAATCAGTTCCGCATACGGAATCTGATTTAATAGTCACTGTTATTGGATCCTTATAATTTATGGCCATTTGCCTTCGTGGGAACGACTGGGTACTTAGACTGCTATCACACCGTACTGTAATGTTATCTCGACTTGGCTTTTAAATTGCTCGCTTATCTCCTTCGCCTTTGGTGCGAATATGAGTTGTAGGTTTTGGAATTATAATTTCATTGTTTCTGGGATTTGATTTTGTAATTTAATTGAAATTTATTTGTGGTCCATGATTTAAGGAAATTTCTCGTCGACTGGTCGACACTTCACGTGACAAGAGGGCTGGCTCGTTCTTTGGCCAAAAAATTAGCATTGCCATTCAACGTGGCAATGCTGGCAGTCTTCTGGGCACGTTTCCGGATGACTGCGATGCGGATGAATACTTCGAAACCTAAGTGTCATTTTGTTTTTATTTTTATTTGTACAGATAGTTAGTTAGTTTTTTAATTTAGTACCTAGTGTAAATAGTTGTGTTAAAAACTGTAAAGTTATATTACTAGTATTTATGGTCTAATAAACTTAAAAGAGTAGCCATTTTTTTTTTGCTACGATCATAATGTGGTTTCGATTTTGATAGCATGTTATATTTCTATTATTGCTTACCATTGGAAGATAACTAAGAAAATGTAAGAAAAATATGCTCAAGAAAAAAGAGACTTTTGTAGGATCTAGGGATTAAAATGGCATTTTTATAGTTTGGTTTGTAACAGTTGCATATTAATGACAAATTAGATCTACGCAATTTCATTTCATATAAATAATAAATAAATAAATAAATTCTTTATTGCCATACAAATATTACAGAAAAATTTGAGACCCTGGCTCCAGAGCTAAGTTAGGGAACCTGTATTTCAGGAGCCAAATGACGACGGTGTGTAGGAATGCCGCTTAGTATTTAATTATTGGTGAGACATCATGTAATTAGGTGCCACATTTATGCAAATAAACACTTTAATGGGGATGCATATTATCGCTACAAGTAATGTATGGTCTGCAGAGACTCGAACTAATGTAATGTATAATAATTATATTGATATTTGCATGGCTAGAACTATGCAAAGCATCGGTTGTAAAATTTTCTCATATTAATGTTATCAGTTGCTTTCCGAATTTTTTTTTCTAGAATTCTCCCGTTCTCCAAAAACATCAACATGTAAAAAAAACCTTGTCCAATCTGTGTGGGTGTTGTTAGGTATCGTACTGAGAGTATATTTATGTGTAAATTTTCAGGAAAAGAGAAAAAACAAATCTTAAATTTTTTTCAATGGATAGTAAAATTTTACCAGGTTAATACATTGGGCGCGGGCGGCCGTCGTTTAGCGGGTGTCTAAAAGTCATAAGTTCTCATAACTTATGAATGACCCCTGTTGAAAATTTGCTAGTTTTCGATGGATTTGGGGTAATTTTGGTACTAAAAATGTGAATTTTAAATGACAATAACTTTTTATTTTCAACAACAATTTAAAAAAAAATACATTTTGCTAATGTTTTAATTACAGTACCTATGTGTCCCTTTCGGATCGGACAGGGTTTTTTTACACATTGTATATTAATTCCATTAATTAGTTCACATTACTCTAAATAAAAACCCATCAAATCTAAAAGCCACTAACTCCCCACACGAAACAAAAACGGTCGGCAAAACAAAGCAGTATCCTCTCAATCCGCAAGCAGAGCCTCTTAGCTAACCGTATCTATCAATTAAAGCCCAGAGAACGCGTGAGTGGACTTTTGATTGATCCATCAATAAGTACATAAATCCATTAAGGTAATACGCATGGCCTGTTAATTGTCTATTTTCTACGGCTGTCAGTCGAGATACATCGAAGTTCGGAGTGATTCGAACGTTCGAAACTGTTTCAAACAGTGCTCTGTGATTGGGTATTTAAAAAATCGTGAAAGTTTTGACGATGGTGGATTAATGTAAAGTGGCCAGTTACAGCTGGGTGGCGCAATAATATTTTTACGCATGTTTTACAGTTCAGGGTGGGCCAAATTTTTAGGCAATTTTTTGCCGTTTTTGCAGTTAGTCGTAATTGCGTATTGATTAAGTAAACTGAACTTTAACTCCGATTAAGCTATCCATAGATTTGATTTGTTATCTGTCATTTGGTGGTTTTCTGGGTTAACTCAAACCACACGACTATTTATTTTAGTTAAAATTTTGCAATTTTATTTTAGTTAATTGGAAATTAGGCGGCTTTTATGCAACCTGATTTTTCTAACAAGAAGGCTTTCATAAATATTATTTTAAACTTAGCTTTTCTTTTACTTAAAATTAGTGTTGCCTACGATAGTTACCTAAAAAAACATTGGATAATTACCTATTCACAATTTATCTATCTGACACTAGCTGCGCCCCGCGGTTTCATCCGCATAAGTCTCAGTCCCGAGAGAATATCGGGATAAAAGTATTCTATGCCCTAACCTAGGTCATGATCTACCTATGCGCCAAATTTCATCCAAATCCGTTTAGCCGTTTTAGCGTGAAAGCGTAATAAACAAACATACAAAAAATCAAATCTGTTCTCTTTCAAATATTAGTTTGGATATATATATATATATATATAAATATTAGTTTAGATGCTATTTAAATCGTGAATAATTAATTAATTAATTTGTTAAAATAGGTATAAAGAAATACAGATCTTATGTTTGGTGAACAGAGCGCTATGTTATGCCAGGAAGCGTACAAATATGGTGTGCAAAACTAACCGAGGATACAAATTAAAATTTATATTTAAAAATAAGTAATAAGTTTCATGTTGTGGTATTGTGGTTAGAAACACACCGATGTTCTGCGCAATTAATGTTGTAGGTATTAAATGAATGAATTCATCATTTAATACATGAATATGTTAATTATAATACTGACATGACTACAACACTGCCTTCTAAGTGATATTTGTTATAAAATTATTTGTTTTTATTAAGATTTATTAATGTTTGCATCCTATTAGCTAAGTTTATTCAGGTTTTGCTGCAGAAATACGATAGGCTATTTTTTATTAGGTATTACATAATGCTAAGCTATTTATTAAAGCTTATTAATAGAAATACTAAGTATCATTTTTAATTTAAAAGCGTTAAGAGTTACAAAAAAATAGACAAATACTTAAAAATACAATAGATTTAATATCAATAACGAAAAACATGAAAAAAATTGCTAAAAGAGATAAACATGTTTTACTTGCATTATTTTATTATTAACTAGCGGACTTCACGCGGTTTCACCCGCGTAATTCCCGTTCCCGTGGGAGTACGGGGATAAAATATAGCCTATGTTACTCGCTGATAATGTATCTATCCATTGCTGAAAGAATTTTTCAAATCGGTCTAGTAGTTTTTAAGTTTATTCGTTACATACAAAAATACAAAACTTTCCTCTTTATAATAATAGTATAGATGTACCTTCCTACCTACTTAGTTTATAAATAAGTACCTACTGAATATTTCAAATAAACTGCATGATAATACATTCAACCACGACATTATGGTTTATAATGAAAACCTATGCATGCATTTATTTAGACGAATGAAAATTACATGTATGTATTGAACTGCATTACCTACCTATTCTAAGTCAAGGTTTTGACTAGGCCACCATAAACTTGGTAGAAACATGTTTATTTATAAACTCATTTGATACAATCTATTTGTTTCTTTGGTTTAACTAGATAACCTAATATTATAAATGCTAATGTGAGTTTATTTTTTTGTTTGTTACGCTTTCACGGCTAAACGCCTGAACCGATTTTGATGAAATTTGGTACGGAGATACTTTGAACCCTGGGGAAGGACGTAAGCTACTTTTTATTGACATAACACGTAGGCGAAACCGCTGGCAAGCTAGTAGAATATAAGTTTGACGTGGGTCATTTATTTTGCTCTAAAGTGTAATCATATCAATTAGAAAAATATTATCAGTTATTTTTCTTTGTTTAGCTTTCTAGATAAATTCTTCAGAAAATAAATGAGTTTCAATGAATGATTTTAGGTACATATTACAGTACAAGTAGGTATGTTCTTAATGTCCCTCGGCAAACCTCGTGTTTCGTCAGTCGTCGGATTTCTATCAGTTGCAGACCAGACGCTCTCAATCGACTTGGAAGTAAACAGAGTTGTTAATACTCTTTTAACTTAATGTAATTTATTTCAAAAATAATAGGAAAGCTGCTAAATTCGCAGGCACGACTGATAGGAAAATAGTTTTACAGCTCTATATAGTTCACATGAAAATCAAAACAAAACAACAATAAAGTATTTAGTTCTGAATCCAAATTATTATAGAAGATAAATCTAATAATTGATGAACATGGAAATTAGCATTCGTTTGTATTCGGAAATACGAAGATTCCCGAGGGACATTAAGAAAATAGAAATACTCTACATAGGTATGGTAAAGGAAAAGTTGTATAGAAATGACTATTAATGTAGAAGTATGAAAGAAAAACATGTTGCGCCGAAAATAAATAAATTATTGATATGGGCAAGAGAATGATAAGATACTATCGAATAAATGCATGTCTGTACACCATAAGGACTATTTTTGCTTGCAGCGCTCGGCCGCTATAGTATCGCTTACCTACTAAAAAAATCGACTACGTACAATGAAGGATTCCGTAGTTGGGATGAATTTATCCCAAATACAAACTTAATATTGTAGTTGAAATCCATCTTCTCCCATACATTCAACTGCAAATGTAAGTTTGTACGCACAATTTTGAGAGATTTACCATGTTATTTTAAGACCATAGACTTCTTATAGGTTTTTCTGTAATCTATGAGTAAAGAGCCATACTATGTAGTTTTTTCAAAATTTTAGGCCAAGTAGTTTCGGGGAATGGTCAACTTTCATAGAATTTCTTAAATATCTTCAAAAGTGTTTATTTTAAAATTATATAAAAAATATGTTTAAGATCCTCGCAACAAGCCCTTTCATTTGATATGTCACACGGTATTGTTAGCAAAACTTTTTTTATTTTCTTGTTTGCCCCCAAAAGTACCCCTATATTCAAAATTAATTAATTTACGTTACACGTTTGTATTTGGATCACAGAAATACATAATTATGTGTACCAAATTTTAACTTAATCGATCCATTAGATTCGGAGCAAATTGGCTGTGACAGATGGACAGACAGACAGACACACGAGTGATCCTATAAGGGTTCCGTTTTTTCCTTTTGAGGTACGGAACCCTAAAAAGGGTCGTATGCACGGGATTTTGTTTTCAAAATGCTTAGATATGCGTTACCCAGATGGTACATATGTAGGTATACTAATTTAGGGGCAAGTAATCTCTCCATGATGATAACATATTTGCTTACAGCAACATGAACATAACAAAACGAAACACAGTTTTACTGCAACTTTCAATTCTTCACAAACTATTGAAATACTTAATTTCAACCTTGAATCAATCATTAATTAAGTAAAATTCTGTTTGCAATTACAAAACCAGATATACATGAGGCCAAATTAATGGATTCATCTTTAAATCTCTATACCTCTAATTAAAACTGATGTACCGTTTCATTATACGCCGTAATGAGTTTAGTTCTAACACAATGGTTTAATTAGATCGGAGCTGTTCATTAACATACGATTGTGTCAAAACACTCAGTTCTGTCGTATCGGACTGTCAACTAAATGTCAAAGATGTGTCGGTGGGTTAGTGACGTGGGCCTGTTGTGTAATGTACAGACGAGTGCTCAGTTTTGTCGTTGGTTTTAAGTAGCTTGTATTTTTGCGTTACGTTGCCTGTCATTAATTTAAAATGATTAACTTGTAATTCTGCGTTGTGTCGGTTTGGTATAGATTTTTTGTGAATTAAGAGAGATTTTATTCAGAAACATTAAAAAAATAGCGTTATAATTATTTTAAAATAACTATGGAGACGAAATCAAAGCACTTTTATAAAAGCTCGTGCTTATGTCTCCTTTAAATGACATAACTAGCTTTTTAGTTAACTTTTTTATCATTACAGTTTTTATCAAAACCTAATTCCGATACATAAAATAAATTAACTAAAACATTTTATTTAATATGAATAAAAGATGTAAATTTTTGGTTATAAATACCAATGTTTTATAAACAAACAAACAAACAAAAATCTCACAAATAAATATATTATTACAAAACAATTTTCCCCGCGTGTACACTTGCGGCCAAACAAACCTGCACGCGTTGATCGGCTTACGTCGGCTATCAACTGGTACATCGACGTCTGTCCACGTGCCCGGATTAAATGGACCGTGTGACATGTGATTGTACACTTATTTGTACACGAAGTGTATGATTAATGGTCCAGTGATACGCGTAACGGGATTGGGGAATAATGAGGGGACGATACCTTAGTTATACAAGTTGTGAGTTTTTTCTTTGGTACAGCGTTTAACATTAAAGCACAAAAAAAAAAAACTTTAGTAACAGAAATCTGAGAGCAAAATGGCCTTTTATGATTAATTAAATGGTGAATAGATTGTGGCTAACTAGTAACAGTCGCACAGATCAATCCATCAGGTTAAGTTACACTTGCCGGGGTTGGTCCGTGGATGGGTGACCATCTTTACATACCGAGACTCCGCTGTGCCTCGGAAAGTACGTTAAGTCGTTAGTCTCGGCTGTCAATCGAAAATATTTGACAGTCGTGACGGGTCGTCAGAAGCCCGAAAATCTGACCACCAGTCTTACCAAAGAGTATCGTATTACCCAGTTACTGGGTCGTGGAATTCAGATAGGCAGTAACTCCATGTAAAATACTGGTATTCAGCTGCATCTGGTTTTAGTGGAACCCGACACCAACATAGTTGGGAATAGCCTAGGCAGATTGATTTTTCGTGAAAAAATTGTCAGATTTTATTAATTAAACTTTAGCTACTCAGTTTTTAACTGCACAAAGTTTCTAGTAAGTCTTCAAACTTACGAATAAAACTAGAATACATCAGATCAGACCAGCAAATAACTCCAAACAGATGTGAACTTCAAAAAAATACAAAAAGAAACATCATAAAATAAATCACTTAAATGGTCTGCATCAACTTTTTACCTCACTTTCTATAATGGTTGTCGTCCAATATAATTTTCGAATGCTTTAGTGAAAATACCTGGTTGCCTTGACGCAGGGCAATAAGCAAGTCATCTTTCGGCCTAATATAAATAGCGAACATTAAATGAACGAGCTTGGTTGGAGTACACTGGCGGTCCTAAAATTTTTCTTAAATTTGGGCATTTATATTCTGATTTTATGTACCGACTGTTGAGCAGTGGTGGCCCAGTGGTAACGGCCGCGACTTCCGACGTGTAGGTAGGAACTCTGACAGGCGGTTTACTTTGTGTAAATTATTTCATCACCACTGTTCTCAAAACGGTGAAGGAAAACATCGTGAGAAAACCGGCATGTCCTAGAACTAAAACTTCGAAGACATGTGACATCTACCAACCCGCACTGGGCCCGCGTGGTAGATTACGGCCCACTCCCTCTCACAGAGAGGAGGCCTGTGTCCCAGCAGTGGGAACATTATTGGCTGATTATTCTATACCGACTGTTTGTGTAACGTCTTGTTGAAGCTTAGTGTTTGGGAATGATCTTGACGCTTTCGCTTTTTCGATAACGTAGTTATCCAAAAGTCTCTTCAATATGCGCATAATAGAGTGATTATCAACTGGTGAATACTATGATTCACTTTTTCTTCCACATTATTAACAACACGGTAAAATAAAGTGCTCATCAAAATTCTATGCCACTGAAATTTTGTCCAAGAACATAGAAAAATCTAGTAATCAAATGACCAATATTCAGTGGTCCGCAGTGTACTCTGCCCTGTGATTCGGTAATGGCCTTACGCACATTATGTTATTTTGAGTGGTTAGTACTGAACAAAAAATACAGCAAGAGAATTTGAGTTATGTGCGGAACGTCGACCGAGAGACCGCTTTAAGTCAACTATTTGAAGGTTGACTATTTTTCATTAAATACCCACTATAGCAGCGATAGCCTAGTGGTGTGAACGTCGGACTACCAAGTCATAGGCCTCGAGTTCGAACCCAAGACTCGCATCTCTGACTTTTCGGATTCAAGTGCATATTGTATAATTATCACTTGCTTCAAAATTGGTGAAGGAAACCGGCATGCCTGAGAGATATATCTCGACGGCATGTGAAGCTAAGTCAGAGGCCCATGGGCGGCATGAAAACTCTGATAACCAGGCTAGTCACTAACCACACGAAAAAAAAGATTAGATACCCACTTTACGTTTCATGGCATATTAGAGTTAAGTATAATTTCATAAATTGTCACGAATTTTATGAGAAAGCAATTTTCTGTTGATAGCTACTCGAAGGATGTGTTTAGAATTGAACATATTTGAATCACTTTGGGTATATTTTTAACCGACTTAAAAAGTAGGAGGTTCTCAATTCGACTGCATATTTTTTTAATGTTTGTTACGCGATTAAGAAATTATGTTTTGTGTTGCGTAATATAAATTATTTTGCATACTATTGTATAGAATCATTTTTTTCCAACTTGAACCGACAGCTGTGCTACTGGGGAGTTTGTTGCGCCACTTCTTCTTCCCAGCTAAGGCACTAGGAAGTGGTGAAGGGTGGGCGTTTTGGGGGACTGTCTTATGTAATTTTGATGTTCGCAAAGTGCTGATTCTCAGCCTAGTTTGAATAAATGACTTTTGAATTTGAATTTGATTACTCCGCCAATTATGAATTGATTTTGATGATTCTTTTTTTGGTTGGTAGGTCATACTTCAGAGGTAGTTTTATATAAATTTTATTAACTTTGCTTGGGTACTTTTTGAGTTAGCTTCAATAATATTATTCGTATTTTTCCCACTTAGTCTAAATGGATTATGTAATGATGTTATAATAAGTTCCTGTCACTGTTATTTACATAGCAGGTAGTTGTATTCGAATTTGTGTGGGGTAGGTACCACAACTAAAAAGTGAAAAAAAAACATTTAAAAAAAAAAAACCGACTTCCAAAAAATACACCACAAACAACTTTAATTTCGGAAGTCGGTGGCAAAAAATTAAAATTCATAACCAAAGACACCGAATTCCGAAATTAAAGTTATTTTTCACTTTATAGTGTTATTTTTGTAAAAAGTTTTGGTAAGAACTGAACAGTTGAAAACCAGTGCTATCCTAGATTTAATTTATTTCTTTACTGCTGATGATTGTTTTCTATTTTGTTTACCCAGATCCATGGAACTACAAGGTTAGGCTGGGACAAATTTCATCAATCTTTATAAATTGCCTGTTTGGACTTTCAATCACCTGAGAATTAACAAATAGCTGTCTGAATTTCATTGTTTCATTAATGTTTGAGTATTATAAACAAAAAAATCTTTATAAATATCATTATCATTTATTTTTAGTTTTTAACTATTCTCGGGACCATGGATCCCGGTCCTTTGGAAGGCGTACGAGGGGCCGAAGCCAACTCATAGAGGCCCGTTAGACGCTTTTCAAGAAATGAGGCACCAACCGACGATTATCCCTGTATGCACTTTGCAAGTGCACCAAAGGACAACCCCCGGTTGGTATTGCAGTACATGGAAACAAAACATTGGACTATGGGTTTGGGTAGCTAAAGTGGACTGGATACCTGGAATTATGGTAGGACTATAGCCCCTGCCTGATCAATGTTTAATATTTACACGGATAAAATGGCAGGGGGTGACTTGCACATTCAATAATGGACCCCCAGAAACGGTCGCTAGCACATAGTGACGTAGCAACAAGGGGGCAACATGTCCTGAGGTGCTTGAGGAGTGGAGAGGTATTCCACGGCTATCAGGACAATCCCGGAAGTACGGTCAAGATCCCTACCAGCATCTTACTGGAATACTTCCTTCCTCCACTCAAGCCAGCCAATAAAAGCGAGAATGAGGTGGGAGCTCTGTTCCTCGTCAGTGCTCACTCCAGCCGGCCAATAAAGGCAAGCCAGAGGTGAGGAACAAGATTTCTCCCGGGAGATAGTCGCTACTGCCCAACAGCTCGCCACATGCTGCCTTGTGGGTTTTTGTATCTTTCTTGGTCTGGCTCCTCATTCCAGACCCGTTCCGCCAAAGTAAACTCTACTGGCTCAGGTCTACAGTTAGGAGCACGCAAGCCCCACCACGACATCAACGTAGAGATACGGTGGTGGGGTCATAATCATTATTATTATTGTGTCATTGGTAAATTATTATAATCCTAACATTATAAATCCGAAAGTGAGTTTGTTTATTTGTTTGTTACGCTTTCACGCTAAAACGGCTGAACGGATTTGGATAAAATTTGGCACATGGGTAGACCTTGACCTAGGTTAGGACATAGGATACTGTTTATTCCAATTTTCCAACGGGATCGAGACTTATGCGGGTTAAACCGCGGGGCGCAGCTAGTATAATTATAAATGGCCCGTTTCTCATTCAAATCAAACAAATACATTGAAGTAATTAAGTATAGGACAAATATCGGATTGAAATAATTATTCCATTGCATTTGCTAATGGTAAGCTGGGGGATAGTGACAGGTTGTTAGCTTGCGCCCACGCACGCTGTAACCCATTGGCCTTAGTAGAGTCTTGTAACTTGATCGTGATTATTATATTAAGGCAATGTCCTTACGTCGATATGTTTTGAAAATGATAGTTCTACGTATTCTCTTTGCAAGAGTTACAAGTATGAGAAATGCGGCTGAGACAAGCTAGCCAGTCAATGAGATTGGTTGTAGCCAGTTGTGGTTGTGGGGCAGTTGAAAAAACGATCGAGCCTTATAACATATGATGTGTAACATCTGACATCTCACCTTAATAAGCAACTTTAAGGTAATAAGCAAAGGGGCCCTCGTCAAGGTCGTTTCTGACGGCAAACTATAGCACCGCGCGCGCTCATTGGTCAAATCAAATAGTGCGCGCTTCCCCGGCTTCCTGTTACACACTTCCGTTGCTTTTCACAGAATCACTCCCACAGATTGCAGGAAAGCGAGAAAAAAGATGTTAGAAATAAAAATATTATAATCGTAAAACACTCCAAAAAGTTTAACGATGCGTTGCCAATCTTAGAGACAAAATTGCTAAGACATTAAAACATTGTGGGCTGGATAGTTCTTGAGAAGTTTAACCAGGTTACTGGCAAAGAAAGAATAATTGGTAACCAATAATTATGGTATCAGGAACAATTGTGCACTTCAGTAAAATCTTGATAAAGTCTGTCCTAATCCCGCAAATTAAACGAGTGATGATATTTTCCATTCCTAGAATGTTATTTTTTTTTTTAGTAAGTTATAATAGCTTAGAAATTAACAGTAGGAACATTATTTTCACATACGTCAAAAATAGTGGCGCCAATAATCTACTTAAATAAAATACACTAATATAACAAAAAAAAGTGGTGGCACTCCGGGAGTGCTGACAGAAGTGAAAACTTGAACAAGATCGCCTTGGTGTAAGAAAAATACTTGTATAGAACATTGGTCCGTAACTTTATCTAAATAAAGAGCACAATCGCGTTTACAAAAATAATACTTCCGAAACCTTTAAAGTAAAAATACTTGCATAGAATTTTGATCCGTAACATATATAAATAAAGAGCGCAATTGCGTTTACAAAAATGAGGTGTCGTCATTTTGTCGCGAAATCAATGGTTTAGTCCCATCTCAAAAATGCCCAACGAGCCTAAAGAAGTTTTCACTTCAAAAATACAGTAATGTAAAAATATTGTGAAACCACCCAATGATGTCGTGTGAATGCTAAATGTTTTGGGAGTCTGTTATCATGTCATTAATCTGGCTAAACAGTTATTTAGATGGCTGATAGTGGAAACGTTTTGTTTAGTTTTAAAATATGCGACTACACAGGAGATAAAGCTCCCGCAGACAGGCGCGACGCGGCGGTACGACGTGATTCTGGTAGAATAATTACCCTGAAGTTTTCATAGAAATTGTTCTACTAGAGTTGCGTCGCGCCTGTTTGTGGGAGAGTTAATGCAGCCAGACTGATATACATTAAAAATTGATATACAATAAAATTAATAATTTTACTAACACAACTTATGTTTTTTCTGACAAATTTGGTCAAGGTTTTGGTAGTCTAATTAATCAGTGTTCGCAACAATATGTAATTAATAATTGTTTACCCGGTGCCAGTTTTAGCCAATTAATTAATCATATTAAATTGACAAAAATGAACCCCAGTTCTACTGTTATATTATTATATGGGGATAGTTTAACTGTAAGGAAAAAGGACATAATGGAATGTGTCCATTTGATGTTACATCTCAATGAGACCAATAGTTGTAAATTTATTTTCTGTGCTTTGCCTTATTCAAAATGTTTGTCTGATGAGCAAAATAGGCACATTTATAATTTAAATATGTTAATTTATAATAGGACATGTCGTCACAGTGACGCTATTTTATATTTTGATTGTAATCAATTTATTACTGATTACAAATTGACAAATTATACAATGTATTTGCCACCTAGTTGTAGGAGACAAATTGCTAGTCTTTTAGCATACAATATACACAGTGACACTGGTACTTGTAGTGTACCTTCGATTACTGTTAGTAGTGGTACTAACACTACTTTTGATACCCCTTGTAGTTTAAACTATTAGGAGCGACAACGGATAAGCCGCATATGTTGAATGTTGTACATCAAAATATGCAGGGTCTGTCCGGCAAAGAGCTAGAGTTAAGTTTATTTATGGAGAACTATGATGTTCAGGTGCTATGTTTGACTGAACACTGGTTGAAAGAACATGAAGTAGTTTTTATCAATGATGATTTTTTTACTGTACAAAGTGCTTTTGTAAGAAAAAGTGCTATCCGCGGTGGGTCTTTAGTTCTTGTTTCAAATAAGTTGAAATGTAAACAACGTTTAGATTTAGTTAATCTTTCCATCGAGCGCACTATTGAGTTGTCTTGTGTTGAACTAGAGCGATACGTTATAATTTGCGTTTATCGACCCCCGTCTGGGGATTTTATTCATTTCGAATCGGTAATGGAGGATTCACTCAATAGGTTAAAATCTAGTAATAAAAGTATAATTTTATGTGGAGATTTCAATATTAATATTTTAGATGATACTCCATTGAGTATTAGACTTCTCAATTTGTTCAAATCTTATAATTTAATTAACTTGTTTTTTGAACCCACTAGGATCACGGCATCTTCGTCGACTTGTCTCGATAATATATTTAGTGATTGTGATGCCAAAAATAAATTAGTTTTAAGTGACTTAACGTCTGACCACTGTGGTTTACTAGCTAGCTTCCCTATGCCATTACGTAAAAAGCCACATAAAATAGAATGCAGGCCTTATACAGCTAGTCGTTGCAACAAGTTTAAAAATAATATAGCTCATAGAATTACACCATCTATAGTAGAACACGAGAATCCTAATGAAATCTATGGAGCCCTTTTTGATGTTGTGCGAAAAGAGTACCAATCTACTTTCAAGACTAAAACTATTAACATTAATGGCACCTCCGTTGGCTTTAACCAATGGGCTACTCCTGGTATTTATAAAAGTAGAGCGACACTATACGAGTTATATGGTTTGAAAAAATACAGGTTTGATACTCCTTTCTTGGAGTATGTCAAAAATTATTCAAAATTATTTAAAAATATTTGTGTTTTTGCAAAATCAAAATTTTTAGGCGATACAATTAAAAATTCAAATAATAAAGTAAAAACTACTTGGAAAATTATTAACAATGAAACGGGTAAGTCAGTTAAACAAGAAAAACAACTCGAGATTATGGTCGACAATAAATTAGTTAATATAGCAGCTGATGTAGCTGAGGCATTTAATGAATTTTTTGCCAACATACCTATAACTACGACTCGCTCCTTAAATTCGTCCCCGTCTAAAGCTGAAAACCTTTTGCATAGCAGTGTGCCTAAATGTAGTAGCTTATTTAGCTTCGAGCATGTAACACCTCGTGATGTAGTTAATGTTTTTAATACACTTAAGTCTAAAAACACTGGTGATTACTGGGGCATCTCCATAAAACTATTAAGTAATATAATAGACATAGTAGCTCCATATTTAGCTGTAACTTTTAATAAATGTGTTGATTTAGGAACTTTTCCTGACCTCATGAAGAGTAGTAAAGTCATACCATTATTTAAATCGGGTAACAAAAATGACGTTGGCAATTTCAGGCCTATCTCTATCTTACCTGCATTCAGTAAAATATTTGAAAAGTTAATACTCAAGCAGTTGCTAAGACATTTTAATTTAAACAGACTTCTTCATGATGAACAATATGGTTTTACAAAAGGTCGTTCGACCACAGATGCGGGTGTTGCTCTGCTGAAACACATATTTAACGCATGGGAGAACTCGCAAAATGCTATTGGAGTTTTCTGTGATCTCTCCAAAGCCTTTGATTGCGTGCACCATGACACACTTTTGCGTAAACTACGTCATTACGGTGTCCAAAACGAAGCTCTTAAAGTAATAAATTCTTATTTACATAATAGGTTCCAATGTGTAGATGTTAATGGTGTGAAATCTTCCGGGCTACCAGTTCAGTTAGGTGTACCTCAAGGCTCAATACTGGGTCCATTCTTATTCTTAGTATATATTAATGACTTACCTTTTTATTTAAAGGACATCTGTAACGTTGTACTGTTTGCAGATGATACCTCTCTTATTTTTAAAGTAGACAGGAATAGGCAAGATTTTGACGACGTAAACAGTGCTCTCTCAATGGTTACGGATTGGTTTACGACAAATAACCTAGTTCTCAATGCCAAGAAAACGAAATGTGTAAAATTCGCTCTACCAAATGTTAGAAATCTAGGACCCAACATCGTCTTAGATAAAGAGGTGCTTGAAACTGTGAACTCGGCAGTTTTTCTGGGCATAACAGTAGATGCCAAACTTCAGTGGGGCCCACATATATCAAGCCTAGCCGGAAGGCTCAGTTCGGCCGCCTATGCTGTCAGGAAAGTAAGACAATACACTGACGTTGATACAGCTCGGTTAGTCTATTTTAGTTATTTTCATAGCGTTATGTCCTATGGTATTCTGCTGTGGGGTAAAGCCGCTGACATTCAAAATATATTTGTTCTTCAAAAACGAGCAGTTCGAGCAATTTACCAGCTAGGTGCCAGAGTTTCTCTAAGAGATTTTTTTAAAGATGTTGGTATTCTCACGGTGGCATCACAATTCATTTTCGCCAACATCTTATATATTAGGCAAAATATACACTTATACACTAAAAACAGTGATATTCATAATGTTAACACTCGAAATAAGGACAAACTACGAGCTCCCTTTCACCGGCTTCATAAGGTTCATAACTCATTTGTTGGGCTTGGTATAACCTTTTATAACAAGCTACCCTCTTCTTTGCTAGATTTGCCTTTTAATGCGTTTAAAACTAAAGTAAAATCCAACCTCTGTTCAAAGGCATACTATTGTATCAACGACTACTTAAATGATAAGAATAGTTGGTCGCTGTGATTAACTCAAGACAATGTTTATGTTCTTTCTCCAGAATTAGCTTACCTACTGACAGTTTATATGAGTTTATATAATTGTTTATTTTATTTGAATTTATGATTCAATTTTTTATTTATTTTTTAGGAGTCAATTTATTTTTATTTTATTTTATTGTTGACATAATCTACTCATTACAATGTTTTTGTTATGAGTTGTATTGCAATTTGTGGTTAGCTAGCGACCTCGACAATTGATCATATTATTTTTTGCCTGAGCAACCGGCAGCAAGTTCGTCATGCTCCCTTAGATGTCACTGCTTGCGGTAGCGTCGGGGGTCGGGTTGCCTCCTTCCCTCAAATATGGCGAGGGGGGTAATGGCTGATCTTTGCGTTATGCTCGTGAACGGGTGCTGCTTGTGGTGACTGGTCGTCTTGCTGATCATGGTTTTGTTATTGTTACTAGTAATTAACTGTTCATTTTTTTTTTATCTCGATGGTCCTAGTTTATCATTTATAACTGCCAATTACAGCTTTATGTAAGCGGGCACGCCCTTTATGTCTGGAGGCTTTTATTTAGATATTTAGTTCTGTTTACGTTTAGTTTTATTTTCTTTTTTTAAATATAGCTTGAGTATAGTCCTCGATGTTTTTGGTTGGTATATTGGCGTGTGCTAGCTGACATATGGCCCATAATTTATCATTTGAATTATGTTTTGTGTTGCATAATGTAGGTTATTTTGTATTATACTATTGTATAGAATCATTCTCTAACTTGAACAGACAGCTGTGCTGCTGGGGAGTTTGTTGCGCCACTTCTTCTTCCCAGCTAAAGGCACTAGGAAGTGGTGAAGGGTGGGCGTTTTTGGGGGACTGTCTTATGTAATTTTGACGTTCGAAAAGTGCTGATTCTCAGCCTAGTTTGAATAAATGACTTTTGATTTTGATTTTGATTTTGATTGGTTTAAGACAACATTGTCACTGAATGAATAAATTTAAAATTTTTATTAAGTAAATTATTCACTATCTGATAAAGTATAAACTGAAAACCATAAATCGTTTTCAATGAACATGTTTACTATAGCAGTATTTAAATATCTAAAGTCCTGAAAATGAATGGGCTAAAATATTTCAAAACAAAACAATGAGTTCAATAATTTCCATTACGTAGATAAGAAAACACTATGTAAAATCTAAGAAAAAGTATTAATTCAATTAAAGCCACTTAAGCGTAAATATTCCAGAAAAACAAAGTTTACATACGACACTGTGTCAAAATTCACTTGATAACAACTCTAAGTGAAATCACAATAAATTCTTAAGTAACCAGCTTGGTACATAGTGATATCGAATCACTTAACACACTACGTCACAAGCTAAAAGCTGAAGTGTAAACTAAGGAAACGTCATTTTAGCACATTATGAAAGAAAACGTAACATTAGATATTGAAATAGTAAGGAATATAACACGCAATGTTTACGTAGTATACGACAAAGTGTTACGAAATATTTTCAGGGTTTCAGACGCTATGGTGATAATGGTTGAAGAAGCGAGGTTTATGAACTGTTAGAGTAAAGAAGGAATGACGTGGATACTAATTGACACAATTTTGGGCGATGACGAGGAGGTTCTGTTACCTAGTTATAGCATTGGAATACTTGGAATAAAATGGTAATAAAACTATGTCATCTGACGAATACCTAACAATTGATTAAGAATGTGGATGGCAGTAAGAAAAGAGCCAAATATAATGATGGATGGATTTTGCAGAAAATGGTATGGCTAGAAAAAACGGAGATGAAGGTTGATAGATTATGTATGGAGGAAAATGACTTGCTACAAATTAGTATCAAAACAGAAGAAAGAAAGATAAAATTAAAATAGGTGTATGTAGTAGTTGATTAGAACATGCTACGGCACAAGCTAAAAACTGAAGTGTGAACTAAGGAAACGTAACGATGGTTATTGATATAGTAAGGAATATAATATGCAATGTTTACTTAGTATACGTCAATGTGTTACGAAATATTTTCAGGGTTACAGATGGCACGGTGATAATGACAGAAAGGAGTTTTATGAACCGATAGAGTAAAGAAGGAATGACGTGGATACTAATTGACACAATTTTAGATGTTGAGGTGGTAATTCTGTCACCTTGTAATAGAATTTAATTACTTGGAATTGTATGTGAGGTTGAAGGACTGGTATTATTGTTAGAATGAAGAATGATAGACAATCGACATGAAAAAACTGAGTGGAAGTAGAACTTATACACGATGAACGACAGCAGGAGGAAGAAATTAAGACGTAAGACGAAATTAATAACAGAATATTTCAAACAAGACAACTTATTATACCTATATTAATTTTAAAATGGGGAAGAAAACAAGAGTCAAAGAAAAGGTTACATTATTTAAAGGTGTCATGGATGAAGATAGCACGGTGATACGGGTCGATTGAGAGACATAACTATGGGAAAAATTCTATAAATCGGACGAGGGCAGAAAATAAGGAAAGAAAGAAAGTAATTTGAATACGGATTAAGGAACTTGCCCTCGTCATTCTACGTGTAAAAAATTACCAAACAAATTCCAAATGATTTCGTTACACTAATGCATGCAAATTAAATTATTTTCTCCTAACTGTTTTTCGTCATTGTCCTGCGTGATAATCACGAATTAGGTCAAACATGCGTAATATACTCGTACATGAACCAATCATGATATCACGATTTTTTTTACAAGTACTTTGAGTGCGTAGTACACGTGACTCTAATTGGTCGCCAGGATAATGTTTTTGGGTGACAAGTTGATATGGAAATTCACTTGGTCAGATTTCACCGTTTTCTTTGAATGGTACTTGGTGTACTTTCGACATGTACGGAATTAATATAATCTATTCTCATTCAAAGAAGGAACTACTTAGCATTAATATTTAAAGTGTTAAGACATATTACGTCTTTTAATTATAGGTGATTGGTTTTATACCATAATGATGACTTCTTTGAAAGCCAATAGTGATAGCAGCCTTCTCTGCCCCTATGGTGAACTGGGGCAGTTTTGTTTACTGAAGGGTCTATGTTTGGTAACAAGCTACAGACTACGAAATGATTGCAGCTTAGATCCAACCCAAAACATCTTCCACGTGTCAATACATTTATTAAAAACTTACCTCGTGAACATGTTGGCTTGTTGAGTGCGTCAGATATGTAGGCACGCTCTGGTCGGCGTCCCCGCGCGCCGTCACCGTTGTCATCATTGGCGACACGACGACCTCGCCACTGCTCACCGGTACCTCACACCTGGGAATCAAAAATAGAGTCATTAAAATTAATTAAAAAAAAATATTATACCTCGGAATTATCTAAATGATCGGACCAAAACAGAGAACACTGGGATCGTCTGTCCTAATCCAGGGCAAGGTCTTTTGCCAAATTTTATCGAAATCCTTTCAGCCGGCGTAAAGTCACTTCCACAGACAGAGTTACTTCCACATTTATAAAATTGGTATGAATTATTGGGTTTGAAAACTTCTTTCAGAAGCAGCGTCGCCACTGTGGTAGGATTGGGAGGTTTATGATGAGTAAGTACTAGATGTCCATGGGGAATATATAAATGAAATTAATGTGTTGGTATGGTTAAAATGTAAATAAAGTACATAAATAAAGTACATAGACCTCAAGATTCAACTTGATGTGCCAAATACAGGGTGGCAGGGACATTGATGGGAAAACTGTTACCATGGATGAATCCATATACATGATTCTGAAACCCGCAGCGTCGAAATTTTTCGTCGGATATTTTTTTTTAAAACAGCTGTTTCATAGGAAAGTGTAATACATACGCGGTCAAAATGTATGGAACAACAGATTGTTTTTTTAGTAACCAACGAAAAATTTAAACGCAAGGGGGTTCAGAATCATGTACTGAATCCATACTGAACCATGGGAATAGTTTTCTCGTCGATATCCCTTCCACCCTGCATATCAGCATTTCTTACAAGTACCTACAGCGAGTCGTGAACTGACAAATACACTGTTGGCCGAAAACACGATCCCCTTTTCTGATGACTGAGTGCGTACTGCGTCAGATGGGACTCATAAATCACATTTATAAAGATTTTTAACTTTTGCCACCTGGCAAAGAAAACATTGTATTTATAAGAAAAGTAAATATTACACAAGATTACTATTGCGTTGTTGCGTATGTGAACTAGCGTATAGACGACGCAAGTAGTCGGGATCGGGAAATTAGAGTAGTACTAAAACTGAAACTGTACTTTCAATGGCTGCTTATGACGTAGGCATTACGTATAAATGACGTGTTAAATATTGTATTGCTATGGGCTTTATCGTTTTTGTTATTTATCATTTAAATTATGTTTTGTGTTGCATAATGTAAATTATTTTGCATACTATTGTATAGAATCATTTTTTTTTCTAACTTGAACAGACAGCTGTGGAGTTTGTTGCGCCACTTCTTCTTCCCAACTAAAGCACTAGGAAGTGGTGAAGGGTGGGCATTTGGGGGACTGTCTTATGTAATTTTGACGTTCGAAAAGTGCTGACTCTCAGCCTAGTTTGAATAAATGACTTTTGAATTTTTGTAGTGAAAACTTCTTTAAGCGCGTTGAATGATTTTTGGTAGGGGGTAAACTTATGGATTTGCGTCACCGACATGCTCGTGCCGTAGTGCTGTAATATAGAATATAGATGGCGCTAATACCAGTTTTAACTTTTCACTTCTTTCGGCAGTCCCCATGAGTGCCTATTTTTTATTAGCACGTTTTAAGTGTACAAAATATATTTACCTAGCTTTTGCCCGCGTGGAGGTCGAAAATTATCCCATGAGAACTTACTACCGGGATAAAAAGTATCCTATATCCTAACCCAGATCATGGTCAACCCATATGCAAAATTTCATCCAAATCCGTTTAGCTGTTTTCGCGTGAAAGCGTAACAAACAAACAAACTCACTTTCACATTTATAATATTAAATTAATAAGTTATGACTTGAGATTGAAGTTTTATTTCTAAAGAAAAGTGCTTCGTTAGATACTTCTTATATCAAAGTAGGTACTGACTAAGGAGATTAAAGTATCTACCTAAACAAACTATAAGGCTGTCTGCCTCTAAATATGTACAAACTACATCACAAACACACCTGCTCACCAAAAACTGGCTGCCTTAAGAAAAAACCAACAAACAGTTGACGACTCCTAATAAGGAAGCGCACATGAAGCATAATAAAACAAAAAAGGCGCGCTAAACATTCTTCATTAGCGTTCCAACGCTGACTTACGCCAATCATTGGCAGGCGCCAGAAAACTGGCAAGAATGGGCATGGGAGGAGCGCTAATTATTGACAAAGCCAGACTTATATGGCATGCCAAACCGATCATAAAACACTAAGAACTTAATACCTTTTTCGCGTCGACGAATCGGTGTGAAGTGGGCATTGGTTACTGTGTAACTTTACATTTTTATGTTTTTTTTTTTTTCTATTTTTTCTGTATTATCTGTGAATGATTGATTATGTTTTAAATGTCATGTCGTTTGCGTAATGTGGTTTTGTAGTTGTGCATTGAGGGTTAGGTTGCTAAAAGAGCAAAGGTTAAACCCACATTGGCTTGTGTCGATGCATGATTGATTTATTAATGTTGCTAAGGTATGGCTTTTTGAAATTGATATTTAGCGTAATGTTGAAACAGGTGTTCTCGATTATTAATGACTCAAAACGAGGTTAAATCTGTCTTTATCTACTGCACAATTTTACAAAGTGTCCTCAGTGTTAGAAACAATGAGCTAATGTGAATTATTTTTAATATTTACATCGAAAAAAGAAAACATAAAACGTACTACTATATCAGGAAGTAATTCTTGACCCTTTTCGACTAATAACAGCATACATAATTGTAACAATAGGTACGTATTCGGTTCGCTCTTGGGATTCCATAGCTCATTAGTGACGCAACCCAATTCGACCAAAGAATAAGATCATACCGATATTGCCCACAAAATACCGTACTTGCCATGATCTGCAATTATATTAACGTTATCTTTTTAATGCATACCTTTTACGCACATTTTTCAACGTAAACAAATTACAGTTTTCAAAGCACCAATAATAATTTTGGCCCGATGTGTACTAAGGACGTACATTAAAGTGATTACGTCCACTTTCGGTCAAGTGATTGGACATATTTTAGTGTGTAATTTTTCGTGTTATTATTGGTAAAAGCAATGTAATTGGAATAGGTTAAATGGCTCGTTATGTAGATTTTGATAAATGGCCCCTTTTATGTACATATTTTGTAACTGTTAATTTGTGTTGTGTAATGTAATGAGGCGTGTTTAAAGTAATTCTAAAATTAAAATCATGTGGGAAAACGTGCTCGTCTTATAAATTACATTTAGGTATGTGGATTAAGTAAACATTATCTGCTAATATGAAAATGCTAAAATACTACATCTTTCTTTAACACGTTTCTTTAATTTTTAACTTTATTTTATTTGTATTATTTGTTATCATAGCGTCAATAGAAATACATAATCTATGAAAATTTCAACTGTGTACCTATTACGGTTCGTGAGATACAGCCCGCTGACAGACAGATGGACGGACGGACAGTAGAGGCTTAGTAATAGGGTTCCGTTTGGCACACTACGGGTACGGAACCCTAAAAAGTAGAACGTTAATCGTAAAACGCGAAACATTACACAACAAGTACCAAATGCACCAATAAATAGTTTTACTCTCCGTCAAAAGCTTCAAGTGAGTTTACAACTTAAGAGGGTTTATCCTAAAAGTGTGCAACGTCGTAAATAGCTGTCAAATATTTACCTGTTTTGAATAATTTGGCAATATTACTATATTGAATTAAGAAATGTAGCTAACTAGGGAACTAAAATATTGATTATAAAATGCAATAATAATAAGTTTTAGATGTAAAAAAAGTATTTGAAAACTTTCCAAATGCCTTTTTTACACCTAAAACGGTTACAACATCAAATTCAGTATTATAGTTGCAATTCATTATTAATATTCTAATTCGATAGAGCTACATTTCTTATTTCCATACAGTAATATTGCCATATTAATCAAAACAGCGAAATATTTGACATCTATTTACGACGTTGCTCACTTTCAGAATAAACGCTCTTAATGCTAAACATCACCTACACTAAAAGTACCAAATGCGCCAATCAATGTTTTTATCTACACCCATGCTATAAAACCTCTATAAAAGTTTCTGAAACAGTTAGCTTATTGGCAACATTATACCAGCCAGTGTCATAGTAACCATTACCTCATCCCAATGTTGTACTAAATTTCATTACGCAACTGGTTTCAACGTTCAAGCGGGGGACAGCAGCATCCGCTGCACGCATGTGTGTGATGTGCTGCTGCAGGCGACGTACATACGTGCAGTTGTACTGAATTTCGTGGGAATTTCTTTATTCTTGATCTTGAATTACAAACACCCAATGGTTTCAGAAACTTTTATAGAGTATTCATATCATGGGTGTAGATAAAGTATTGTATGCAACTGTTTTAGTTAGGTATTAAAACACGAATGTGGGTTTATCACACGAGGCGAAGGCGAGTGTGATAATAGTATCACATGAGTGTTAATAATTTATTATACAACAGTTGCATAAATAACTATTACCCTCCATTAAAAGCTTCAAGTGAGTCACTACTTAATCTCGCAGTGACAAAAACGCAGCTTCAAGAAATACATTAATGCATCCCATACCTATCCCAAACCCATGGGAAAGTTTATCATTCACCGAAAAACAAGAAAAAAACCCCACACACACCACTAAAGAAACAATATGAGAAACTGCAAATTCTGTATCCTAGCCTAACAAATCGAATAAAACAAACACTGATATTCTATTATGGTGATCATCTATCCCTTTCCCTCTCGCAAAGACGAAGAGGGACGGAGTTACTGGTTGAAATGTCGTAGGTCATTAGGTCCTTACCATGTAAGGTCTGCAATATGCCAATATGGAAGCCAGCCGTGACTTTTATATGTGGTTATATTGGGCCTAACAATAGGTTATTGGGAATAAGATTTAAACTAAATGCGTAGATGACCTGACCGGCTCCAGATGACTTTGATAACGGCAGACATTGTTGGGAATTAATTGTTCGGGAGAAAGTTATTAGGGTCCTTGTTTGTTGAAATGGGATTGTTGTGAGAATGTTTAGACTATACACTAGATAAATGAATATGACGTCATTGTGTCTTGTGTGTTTAGTTTTTTTTAAGTGAAAACTTCTTTAGGCGCGTTCGGCATTTTTGAGATGGGACTAAACCATTGATTTCGCGACACTGTGATGAGGATGAAACCTCATTTTTGTTAACGCGATTGTGCTCTTTATTAATGTTATGTTACGGATCAATGTTCTATGCAAGTATTTTTACTTTAAAGGTTTTGTAAACGCGATTGTGCTCTTTATTTATATTACGTTACGGATCAATGTTCTATGCAAGTATTTTTACTTTAAAGGTTTTGTAAACGCGATTGTGCTCTTTCACTTCTGTCGGCACTCCCGGAGTGCCGCTGTTTTAATTTTTTTTTACTATGTAACTAGGTTAAATAAATATAGAGCAGGAACATGTGCAATTTTGTTAATGGCAATAATTAATAGAATTTAATAGTAACACAGAACACTTCAGTTCTATAGATTTCGTGGTGGAATATTATTACTTAGCTCTGATATCTGTGTACTAAAGCGAATTTACCTAGTCAAACTTAAACTAAGTAAACGAAAAAGGAAAGTACTTTGAAATACTTTCTATTCTCTTTTTAGGGTATCATGTTTCAGGTTCACAAACTTTCAACTGGAATGTCTCAGTTTGACCCCGCTATTGTCTCCAAGCCTTTGTTTGCAGTTGTAGTTTTAAGTGTAGTCTTACTAATTTTATTTTATGTTCTTGTAGGTTCACCTCCTTCAGTATGTACATATTTGAGGTGTGAATTCTGGCCAAGCTCCTTTTAGTTATTTACCTACACTATCGTTGAATTTACTTAGTTCGGCAGCAGATGCTAATAATTGGACACAATTGTTACTAAATTACTTTTAAGCATTATAATTTTAAGTAGCTAAAACAAATTGTGTTACATGTTTACTATTTCTGGTCTAATGAATAAATAAATAAATAAAATTTAGCCTTATCTACTTCTTTGTCTAGTTACTGATAGGTACCTACTTCCCATTGGTCTTCCATTTAGTGCAACCTTGAGACGCACACCGCACTTTTTTATGTTCGTTGATCCATTATTAACCGACTTCCAAAAAGGAGGAGGTTATATGTTCGACGCATGTTTTTTTTTTTTTTTTTTTTTTTATGTTTGTCCACCGATTTCTCCGTCATTTGTGGACCGATTTTGAAAATTCGTTTTTGTTTGAAAGGGTATGCTCCCAAATTGGTCCCATATAAATTTTATTAACTTTGCTTGGGTAGTTTTTGAGTTAGCTACAAAATACGTATTTTTTTTCCCACTTAGTATGTAGATGATATGATAAGTTCCTGACACTGGTAGTAGCTAGTGGTATTCGAATGTGTGTGGGGTAGGTACAGTAAGCGCTCAAAAGTGCATGAGCACGCTAAGAGTCGTATTGCTGTGAACACGCGGTATAGCTCGTACATTTGTATGTGTAAGCAACACGATACACACACCACAGATAACGCAGTTACACGAAACAACAATATATTTCCGTCGCTTTAAACATGCTAGCACACACGCACTATGCGCGTGAACTTGACCAGTTAATGGCATTGCTAAAATTCGATAGTAACTTAACAAGCGCAGATAGCAGAAAGCGTTAAGCGTTGGTATGGAATTCAAACTGCCTCAGGTTCTAATCTCGTGAAACACAGTGCGGTTTTTTGCAAATATTATTATTTTTGTTTTCGATAATAATATTTTTTAAATATTGCTGCTTTTTTATGTTGTTATTGCAATAAAGGTTTTAGAATAAAAAATGCGTGATATATGATAACAAAATTAAAAAAAATATGTTTATTCGTTATATTTATTTTACATAAGTTAATAAACTGCTACAATTATTTATCATTACTTCAGCTGAATAAGTTGTGAAATAGATGTCAAGAAACTTAGAAGCAGTTTGTATTATTTAGACATATTTAAATTATGAAATATTTTAAATTTTTAATGGATTTTTTCACCATAAATATTAAGCTTTGATCATGGTCGAAGTAATTAAGTAATAAATAAGAATATTAGACTACTTAAAATGTAAAAAACTACTTACAGAATAGGTAATTTTAAGGTTAAATATGGGCAGTTTGTTTATATTTTATTTGTATTAATTATTTTACATTTTATTTGACTTTAGTAAATATTGGTTGTTATTGAGGTTAAAGCTTAAGTATTCATTTTCTTTACGAAAAGAAGATTGAAACTAAACCTCAAATTTTTATCCTAAAATAATACTATTACTAAAATAATATCGGTATAAACAATTTCGGTATATCTGCAAGAAATACGACAAACACCCTATTGAAACGTGCTTAAAAAATTCGTTACCATAAATTCATGCAATAACGAATCTGTTGTTTATTAAGTTGGTACGGTCAATATTTTAAGGTCAAAAACGGTTTTCTAGCTGGTCTTCAGTGATGCAAGCCTTCAGAGTGCACGGCGAACGGTTCATAATGACGTGTTTTTAATAATTCAGCAAAATGTCTCGTTGGTATGAAACCATTTGTTTCATTCACCATTTGACGTCGCTGCTACTCGATAATAAGCCCCTTCCTCATATCTCTTAACCCTCACAGTATTTCTCTAGAACAAAGAAGAACATTGTTTTTATTACACATAATACCTTATTATTTATTATTCACTAATCGAATTAAACCTCACAATGAATTTAAAACTTTAAAGGCATCTTCTGTCTCAACAATACCTCTGTTCTATCAACAATACCCTTGATTAAGATTTATGTTTGGTAAAATATGAAATATATTAATGATAACACTCACACTTAGTCCGGTTTCATTAGATATTCACTTCACTTTTACGCAGCGCAATAATATTCTCTGATCTGATCTGATCTCTTCAATATATTTTATGCCTGCTTTTTGATAATAATAACCACAACACTGCGCTAAATACTCGTCACCAATATTATCCACGAACCAAAAAAGTTCTATTAATTAAACACTCGTAACAAACTGCATCTACCCCACAGAAATCGAAATAATTTACTTAGTTTTTTGTGGTCTACCTGCTAAACTTTAATATTTATGTGAACAAGACGAATGAAACTAAAAACGAATGATGATTATTGAACTAGTCATTGGTTGCAGACAAAGTGAGTGTGTGTGTGTAATGTGCGTGTCTACAGTATTGTAACAACTTATAGAAGAAGGTCGTAAGTCAAACCGAAGCGTCAGTCTATTGCTTTGTGAGATTGCTCATGGACTTTTGGTCGGTACTGTACCACAACTAAAAAGTGAAAAATAAAAACTTTTTACAAAAAAAACTACTGACTTCCAAAACAAACAAAAATAACTTTAATTTCGGAAGTCGGTGGCAAAAAACGAAAACACAAAACCTAAGACACCGACTTCCGAAATTAAAGTTAATTTTCACTTTGTAATGTTTTTTTTTGGAAGTCGGTAGTTTTTTTTTTACAGTGTGTCATAGCCAATAGTGTCATCACAATGTCTTGTTTTCTTCCTTTAATTTTTTTTGTATATTGGCACCTTGCGGCTATTTCCTAATAGCTAATTAGTTATTATTTCATCGTTCTATTGTATGTTGTTCTGTCTTTTGTGGGCATTAAATAAACGATTTATCTATCTATCTGTCTGATAGATTGATAAACAGATTCCTTATTGTTGCAATTAATTATTATTGCAAAGGATGTGAATGTTTTGACGTTTAGAATAATCATGACAAAATTTCGGTGATTAATTCAGATTTGGAACGCGATATACTCTAGATTCGAACTTCAAAACGGTAAAAATATAAAAGCTACACATTATCCTAACTATTGTTTGTTTGTTTGTCTGTTTGCTTGTTTTTTTATGTCGCTTTCATGCTAAAACGGCTGAACGGATTTGAACGAAATTTTGCACATGGGTAAACCATGACCTGGAAAAGGACGTAGGATACCTCTTATCCCAATATTACCACGGGATCAAGACTTATGTGCGTGAAACCGTTTGGCGCAGCTAGTAATAGCTAAATAAATGCATATCATAGTCTACCTAAATCCACAATTATCTCATGTTAACTGCTCAGATTAGTTGGCTGAAATAATTGTTATTATTTCTTTATACGACAGCGCGTTAGTTGAATTTACCAACTTTTCAAAAACCGGGTGTTAGTTAGTTAAAGCCTGAAACAGAACAGTCAAGCTACTGTTTCACAACACTAGTTTCATAATGTAAACTCCGGTTTAAGTAACGGATGATAGTGATAATCGACAAAGGTTAATCTCTGGTTAGCAAGTTTTTTTTTGACAAGGCAATGAGAATTCGACCTAATGAATTATATGGATATAATATGTATTATTATGTATGTTGTGTAAGGGTGTCTTTATGTTGTGTATGTGTATGGGTGAACTACGTATTTAGTTTTATGTATTTTGTTTTCTCTTCTACTCTTACACACGTTGTTAACATCTCTTTATCTACTTTCCTATCGCAGGTATGCTGGAAGAGATTTCTTTAGAAATAAACATCATCTTTGTACGTATTTTTCTATTCCTTTCTTCTAGTCTGTTTATATGTGTGTATATAAACTCTTAAATAAATAATAAAAAAATTTAGCGATGCAATGCAAATAAAATTTGACCCAAAACCCAAGTTGACTGAACTGTCCCCAACCTGACCGTATAATGAGCACACCAAAATTCATAGTACAGCTACCTACGTTACAAAAATTAATAACCGTATAAGAAAACAGAGGTTTGTCATACAAAAGTCATCCAGAATGTCGATTCAAATTATGATAAGGCGGAGTGAATTAGTTCTGGTAGAACGTAATGGCTGGCGATTAGGTTATGTTGAGAACATTGAGCTATGATGCTTGGATGTTTTTGGATGTGGTATCTGACAAAAGTATCCCATCAAAAACATAACATGAACAACAAAAAAAAACAAGTCTCGCAACGCAGTTCTTCCACCGTAAAAAGATGTGAGATTACAAAGTTACTTATGCAGTTCGTATATCTATAAAACGGGACTGAAATTGCGCTATATTTTAATTTTTGCTTGCTTTATAGACTAAACATTAAGGCTTGTGCAGACCAGCGCGACACGCGACGCGACACAAAGACACCGCTCGTCGCGCGACTAGCGGTGCCTTTGAGTCGCGTCGCGTGTCGCGCCTGTTTGAAAGAGCCTTTAATTGTGATCAAAATTTAAAGCTTGTGTGTTTGTAAGAAATACCTTAGAATTTTGATGATCGGTGAGTGAGTGAGTATGTCAGTGACAAAATTAAGGAACTTTGATCTGCAATAGTTCTTAAACTACTAGTTCAAATTGAATGTAATTTGGAAATATACCTAGTTATACTAAGTCCTCTTGGTCATAGAAAGTTCAGGCTTCTAGTTATATCCACAACGAAGTTAAAGGCGTTCGAAAATGTCCTGAATAGCTTCGTAAAAAGATGGTACGGCTGTGCCTTTATGTTTGTTTTGCTCGACTTGGATCGACTTCCCCGATAAGATTTTTAGGGCAGTATTGTTGCTATGCTAATGATACAAGGTCAAGGTCATCTGATGGACTGACAAGTTTTAGGAATGTATGTAATATTAATAGTAATTTTATTTCCAAACTTCAGTACACGTTACATCAATCAGGTCTCTACCCCTGAATTAGGACATCCTGTATGACAGGGGTCGAGGTTTCTCCAGTTACATGGATCGGTGAGAAGGCTAGATACAATGTACACTTAATTTTTACAATATTTGAAATAAATATTAAAAACTTGACAAAAAGTTAGTAAACGGTATGTAGATTGTAAATGGCAAGAAAAGAGGCAGCCGATGAGATTTTGTGAAAAATGATATGGCAAGGCAGGATGTGAACTCTGAGATGATGCGACTTAAAAATATACAGCACCGACCCAAAAGAAATTGGGATAAGGACAGTTGCCGTTTTTTGGAAGATCTAAAATCAGCAGAGGGTGTTAATTATCACTTGCTTCAAAAACAGTGAAGGAAAACATCGTGAGGAAACTGGAGAGATATTTCTCGACGGCATGTGAAGCCAAGCCAGAGGCCCATGGGCGGCTTTCAAACTCTAACACCAGGTTAGTCACAAACCACACGAAAAAAAGGAGCAGAGGGTGTTGTTGGTCAGGTTTACTCTCCCGCGAACTGGGGCCCAAGTCTGCTATTTTTATAAATTCGTCATTCCAACACGATCCCATTGTCATTTTCCTAAAGTTTCGTAATCTGCTAAATTCATAATGGTCGATCATTGGTCGGTCAATGGTCTCTTAATAGAATTGTGTTATAATGGCATTGTTGTACAATACGACCAATGATACCGCCTAAGTCAGTCATTCATTTGTCATTATGTACGAGATTACCAATAAGTGCCATTTCTTTCAATGGAATGTCAGTGGCTGACCATTGGAAAGTCATAATGACGCCATTATATTAGTAGATTACCAAACTTGTCAAAATCAACAATTATGAAATCAATGATAGACCATTCTGACACTATTGTAATAGCAGATTTGAGGCAGATTGGAACATCAGCGAAACTTACGAACGAAATACCGGGAAAATGTTCAGTAGGCACGCCATATCCAATAGAGACATCCTATTTCATAGATTCATGGTAACGTTCATAGAAGCGCAGTGAATGATGCGACGTATCTCGAATGGCCCACAAAACACCGCTTTGATAAGCCTGACGAACTATTTTGTTCCGAGTTCCAAAGTCGGGGCTTTGGGCTAATAATAATGTACGCTGTTAACGTTGAGTGATTTATTGTACCGGATTTAAAGGTAATGTTGACGAAAGAAGTTTTAGATGAAGAGGTGTTGAGAGATGCAAAAGTACATGTGTTAATTAAGAGACAAGTACAATTTTAACAGTAAAAATTTAAAAAAAACCCCGACACAAAAATTTTCTAATATCTCTTTCCTACTCCATCACCAGACCTTCATTGAGACCATTCCAACGAGCCCAAACATGATATCTGTGCTGTAAGTTAGTAAGGGAGTTGGGTATCCTGCAAATTCCAGGTGATACTGCAGCACCAGTTCAAGGTGTGTTTTTTAAATATCATTGAAGTAACAGAATACCAAATTTCAAATCGATCAGACCTGTGGAAGATACTCACATCCATTCATCAACTAGAAAAGAGCTGATAATTTTCAAACGGTTGAACCGATTTTGATAAAACATATCTAAGAACCATTGCTAGAAAACCTGCTTTTAAATGAAAAAAACTGCATTCGAATCGGTTCACCTGTTTAAGAGCTACAAACATAGCGGTCAAACTTATAACACCCCTCTTTTTGCGTCTGGGGTTAAAAGGAATAGTATCAATATACATAATGTAAGTATGGAAAGAATAGCGTGCAATGGTGGAGAACCTACATTCGGCATTGAGTTGATAATTATGGGTTTTAGACAAGAGAGCGAGAGAAATTAGTCTATATGTAGAAGTTTATATACCGAAATAGGTGCAATTAGGGTTACCATCTGACAGGCATTTTACGGTTAAAACAGGCGTGTTAAGTAAGTGTTAAGCTGAGACAGGCATTTTTGAATTTTCCTAATAAATACACAGTTGAGAAAAGAAAGGAATCGCCTGACAATAGAGTCGGTAAAAGCGTTATTTACTTAACTCAAGAAAACTTTAAAAACGTTTCGTGTTTTTTATAATTTAGAAAAAAAAAAAACTTTCGAAAAAAAAAAGTCTTTGGAAAAATATCACTCGTGTAGTAAGTTCGTTTTTTCTTAATAAGTTTAGGGGTCGTAAATTGTTCATACTTTTCATTTTGAATAAATGTCAGTCTTTAAAACTATCTGTTACGTATTTTTTTTTAAAGACTTAAGTACAGTTTGTAAAAAAAACTGTACTTAATAGACAGGCATTATTCTGAAAAATAAAGCATTTTGAACATCCTAGACAGGCATCCTCCCTTACATAGATGGTTACCCTAGGTCCCAAGGTACACTGGACTACGTTGTAGTGTACAAATCTAGCACCGTGGACCTAAGATGAACAATAAAATAAGTGTAAATATAGTCAAAGTATATAGAGCCAAAGTTCTAATTAAGTTCTAGTTACTAGGTTGGTACGGCAGCCAAGCAGGTAGTGCCAACATTTAATAAGTCCACCAATAACATTAATACCCTCCACATAACATTAGTAACCTCCACAAAACATTGCCTCGGACACAAAAAAAAAAAAAAAACTTTCAAACAAAGACCACCTGCATCCAACCCCGTAAGTAAGTAACTGCTAAGTGGTGGTGTTAATTCGGCCGCTACTTACCACACGGCACCCTCCTGTAAACAGTCCTACTTGCTAATGTGAGTGTTAAGAATTTGGGTCCAAATATTTGTGAAACGTATGGTTTTTGGTGATGGGGGAAAGGGAAGGGTAATGCAGGTGTGTTTGGTACTTAACTTACCTACATGATTAAAGCAAATAATCATTTCACTTCGTGAAATTAAACAAAAAAAAAATATGCGAGAAAGCATTAGTGAAATAAAAATTAGAACAACAAACTAGCGATGCTAAATTTTTAAGGATAATTATGTTGTTTTTTTTTTGTGATATAAGGAAAAACGTGGAATTATTAATTTGCTAAAAACGTCAAAAACGCTGTGAAAGAAAAAGTAAGAAAAGTAAGTAGAATAGTGGTACATACGGCTACACATCAAGCTATACATTTCCAGTTTAAGTTGATCTCGCATTGAATAGGATTTCCGTACAATGCAAGGTCAGTTTATACTGGAAATGTATAGCTTGATGTGTAGCCGTGTGTACTAGGATAGGTAGTCAAATAAAATAAGAAAAAACTATTTATTTTCGTACAAGAAAATACCAGATGAGGTAAAGATGGTACTAAGAAACAACGAAGCGTTGAAATAATAAAAGAAAAACAGCACAAGGAAAACCATGTCTTTAAAACAACAATCTATTAAAGATTTTATTTTTAAAGTTTCAAAGAATGTTCTTACTCATTGAAGTCAAAGATGAGTAAGCCTACATCCTATTCGAATTTCGAATCCTGTTCCTTCACATTATTTCCCATGCACAGATAAATAATATATGCGGCGATGATCTAACTTTGATCAAGATTACAAACTCATTGGTATTAAATACAGTTAATTATAGCGATTGCTCATAATTACCAATAAACAAGTAGCTACAAGATTAATTTTTTTCGACTAGTGAAATAAAATAATTCTCAATAGTGCCCGGTTTTTAATTGATCTGAGAAAATGTGGAGTGAATTAAGCTATTTTATATGGTTATTAAAATGCAGTAGCTTTTTCTAACAACAAGTTCGAGATCACTATTTTACTACTAACAAATCGTTGTGTTCGTTTTTCTGAAGAGTTCAGACATTTTCTGTTTTTGCTTCTTTTTGTCTTGTTACTTTATCCAGAAACGTATTTTGCTTTTTCTTTATTATTAAGAACACTTAACTTTGTTCTAGCTAGTTATTATCGTGCAATATGGGTTTTTATTACACAAACTTAATGGTCGTTATATTCATATTTCATTGAACGAACTCATATTTAGCATTGCAAGTCGTATGTAATTATTACAAAAATAGCTACTGACGTTCGATAGGCCGTCTCATTGTGATGCATCAGAGAAAAGAAATCACATGGCTGCAACGTAACAAAAAAAAGTAAAATAAAAAAGTAAACGAGATGCGCCCGCGTACGCCAAGATCTCGGTCAGGCAGGAGCCGAGTTCTTTTGTTTCCAACCTCGAATCAGCCAGTGTCTCGAATCTAGATGCTGTTTTCGAATTGTTTTTTCTTTTTCCCCCTATGGCTTTTTCTTTATTGTCTCAGTGCAGGCTGACTAAAAAAAAGTAAAAATCCGGTGGCTTATGGTTCTCCATTGATATGCGACGTTCGAATTGAAATTTAAATATTTGCTCGCATCCGCGACGGGCTTCATCTTGGGTATTTTGTTTTTAAAAAGATCTTTGTGTTGCCATCTTAATATTTTATTATGTTATTCAAGAATACCGCGAGTACGTATTTATATATATTTTTTGTTTAAATATTTTTGTTTACTGATCGTCGCCTCAATAAATTGATGGCAAATTCTTTTATTATATTATATTTTTCTATATTCTTTAGATTTATTTTGGCTTTTATATTCATTGTTGCCGCAGTTCAGTAATTCGATCAAATGGTAACTTTTTAAAGTACCAATGTAGATTAAGTTCTGAGACTAAAACTATATGGAAGTTTAGTTTATGTACTAAGAAAAGTATTTGACCAACACATGAGCCTGAATTAACATACAATTAAAATTCGCAACGATTAATTTCAAATTACCAAGCTAAATTCTTTCGCAAGCAATCAAACGTAGCTAAAACGCGTATTAACAAAACATACGTCAATCTCTTGTCATATAAACTTAGCCTAAATGACAAGACTATTACATTAACCCTTCACTTGTTTTAACCGCGCCTTCGTAAAACATAGTTCCTTTTACAACACTACACACACATTCTCCGAATCGCTCGAAATATTTTTTAGGGTTCTGTACCCAAAGTGTGCCAACGGGACTCTATTACCAAGGTTCCGCTGTCCGTCCATCCTTCCGTTTTTCACAGGACTGTATCTATTGAACCGTAATAAGTAGACACTTGAAATTTTCGTAGTACCTACTATGGCTGCTATAACAACAAATAATTTATTTTTATTTTATTTTCTTTATTTAGGCAACCAACAGCGATACATAGTAGTATGTTACAGAATACGTGTTATGGTATTGTATGGCTAATTATAGGTTTCCCTGTATAACTAGGATAAGTATAAAACATGCGAACGGATTACTTAGAAATATAAAAATTAAAAAGTGCAATTTTATGTATTACTTATAGTAAAGTTTAAATTTTAAAGAGAAAAAAAAGGAAAAAAAGTTTGTCACTTGCCTTTGTTTATGGTTTTTATTATTTTTTTTTTTAATGTAGGTTTATTACAGTTTTAATAAAAATAAAATAAAAAAATAAAGAAAGTCCCCCATACAAGAAACGTGTTAAAGAAAGATGTAGTGTTAAATATTGTACGGTGGTACGGAACCCTTCGTGTCCGACTCGCACTTGGCCGCTTTTTTGACAGTTAATGAGTCACATTTGTCTTAAAAAGTTCAAAATGTCGAGCGATATGTCATATTGGAAATGTGACGTTTAGGAATGGGAGCACTATTGCAGTTACAAGGTTAACAATCGATTCTTAATGTCAGGTATAGAAATGTGGCGTGACGTAGTGGAAGAAAAAATGGCGATCCGCGTTGGTTGATTTGGACCGAATTGGCCATTGATGTATGGAGCTGGAAGTGTTAGAGTATTTTATTGAATGACAAAAATACCTTGTCCGCAATACCAAGGGACACAATATTTGGTAGTTTGTTGCGGGTTAATGTTCTCGGAAATTTATTTCTATTCTTATTAGTTATCAGCATATTCAAATTCGCAACTTGTGTACCCACCACTTCACCTTGTGTGACTTTAAAACCCGATGCGCGGTACAAAAAGTTTTAAATTTTCTATACATATATCAAAGTCATTATTTTCAAATATGATAATCATACCTTACTGCAGGTAACTATCACCTCCAAACTTCGAAATAGCTTAAGTATGTAAAGAGTGAAAATAAACTCAATTGGCACGTTTCCTTAAGGGTACACTAGTTGGTAATTCTTCCACTCAAACTTAGTATGGTAATTACTCGTCTGTTTGACGATCTACGTTCAAAACTGAAAATTATATCTATTTGCTTTGTCATTATCTAGCCCTAAATTGAAGCAGAATTGGGAGAAAAGTATTGGTTTGGAAGAAATGAGCGTCGAAACTTCCGTATTTAAACACTAATTTTAACTCATCTTTGAACGTAAATAAATAACTTATCTAGTATGAAAATAGCAAAATAAAAGCCATACAGCGATAGATAAGTTATTGAAAAATTCAAATAATTTTATTTTGAGTTGATACATCCAGTAATTTTTCCATAACATTTATACGCCCAAAAGTCTGTTCACGAAATTTTACGCGCTCGTTTTCGTTATAAATCATCGTCTATTTCAATAAATAAATAAAAACCAGATAAATAAATACACATAAATAAATAACTTACATTACTAAATACCATGCATATTAGCCACGTCACCAACGAGTTCAGCCGTCGACTAGTGTAACCTTAACTTATAGTGAATAAGAAAGACGTTATTGGACGATTTAGTATAGTTACTTAGCAGTTTAAATTATATTTAAATTCGTTATTAGCTAATAAGCTAGATTGTAATGTAAATAAAGTATCACTATTGTGATACTTTATAAAAGAATGGGTCCAACAAAATAAAGCTCTTTTAAAGGCAAAATAATCTAGCCACATCTAGTGTCTCTACACAATTATCTCCGCATTTTCGGTGATACGTTTTAGTTCAATTAAAAAAAAGCCATGGTCAGTCATCGGAACGCCACAAATAACCGACAGCGCCCTCTGACCTGTGTTCCGTGAAACATAATTACATTTCTTTGGTCTACATATTTTAGTTTTTATTGAAATAGTTTTTTTTTTGTTCGATCGATATACTTACAATCGATCTTCAAGTTAATGGAATCCATAAAAATCTATAATATTTAATGATCTAGAAAAAGTGTCAAAAACTGCAATCTTACACT
Source organism: Agrochola litura (assembly GCA_949152395.1). NCBI lineage: Eukaryota > Metazoa > Arthropoda > Insecta > Lepidoptera > Noctuidae > Agrochola > Agrochola litura. The sequence goes on from OX424512.1 coordinate 8,229,983, forward strand.
TAAAAAACCCCCGCAAACAGGCGCAACGCGACTCTAGTAGAACAATTGTTATGTAAAAACTCTAGTTACGTCGCGCTGTTGTGTCGCGCCTGTCTGCGGTAGCCTTAATAGCTGTTTAAAAAAACATGAAAATTTTATTGTAAGAAGACTTTTCAGACATTTTGTAGTCAGAATACCTAAAGTTCGTCTGACAAAAATGTCAAAGTTGAAAGTTTAAGTAAATACTGAGTGGTAAAGATGAACGTGAATTTTATCAGAATTTCCTAGAATTTAACAAATAAAGTCTAGCCTCCTAGACTTTTTTAGTTAAATTCTAGGAAATTTACCGGATATTTAAAATATTTATATTTGACCGTTCAAATTGATTTCTTAGGCAAAAAAGCAAAACAGTTTTTGGTGAGATAACTTAGTGATTTTAATTTGAGTTGAGTGAACTTTAATTTTAACTGTTGTTACCAAAAAATATTCAAATCATCATATGCTTAGAGCATGCAGCAAACTGAATTCGCTACAATATTTAATAATATTTATTTTAGTTTATATTCAAATATCTTGGAACGTTTTCTATTGGGGGTTTTTTAGACGTCAATATTCTCGTATTCAAATGTACTTTTTAGGACAAGCTCGTCACACTATTGCCAACAAATATGGCCATACTGGCCATCAACCGGAAAAGCACCAAGTAAATCTTCAGAAAAGAATATTGGAGGAGTGTTCTTAGGTAGGTACTGGTTTTAATTTTGATAAGAAATCTGCCATTAAATTAAGGGTCATACGAATCTAAATATCTGCTTGGAGGATCAAACCTTTATATTGACTCAAAAAATTGTTTGGCTTATGCTAATCCTGTGCTGCAATTAATAAAATTTGAGCATGTCGTGCTATGGCTACATAATGAAGCTTTTCTAATTATTAAGATGTTAAGGCATCAAGCAAACAAGTTCCAAAAAGTTGAACGTTGCAAATCAGACTAATACTTCTTTTCTAATCGTCTAGCCATTCAATAAACACAAATTGATTTCATATAAGCACTAACATTTAAATATAAAGACATAAACATTTAAATCAATCAGACACTAATGTTCTCTAAATATTATTTGCTTTCGATGATTTAATTTGCCACAAATCTTTCGCACACTTAACTTTTCAAAACAAAGATAAGATATATTGAATTCACGTTGTGTTTAAACCGGTTTTTAAAATGATCACGTTTTAAGCCCTGAAAGGGGTAGGACAGAGATGTATTTAATAGTGCACCTATTGCCACTAACGGGGCATTAAATTCATACCCAAGGAAAGAAAGAAAATAAAGAAAAATTGATTAAGAGATAAGGTTGACAAAGCTGCGAAGCAAGCAGTAAGCCAGCTGCTGCTGTGCTGTGTGTATGCTGATGCTGTGGGCAAGGCTGTTACTAAGTTACTAATAGGAAGAATAAAACACATTGGCTGTTATGGGGATTAAACTCAGAACGCCTGCTGCGCTTGCGACCACTATGACCAACGACGCAGTCTTAGTCATTTGAAACCGGTTTTGAAAATGATATTTGTTTTAAGTTTAAATAGTAGCCCCAATATATTTTATAACTTTATCTGATACTAATGATGAACGCAGTTAACTAAACAAGTTAATGAGTTAGTAATAAAATAAATAAGTTGTAATCGTTAAAGGCTGTATATCAAACATAGTTAATTTTATTTAGTGATTATGGTTTTTGATGGAAATATAAGAATGGGTTCGAAGTTTTGAAAAAATTAAATTATTTGAATAATTTCGTGAAATGCAATATATTTCTGCCTAACCTTTTCCCAACTATGTTGGGGTTGACTTCCTGTCTAACCGGATGCCGCGGGATACCAGTACCAGACCTCCACAACCCAGTAACTGGGTAGCACGATACCCCTTCGCAAGACTGGTAATCAGACTTTCCAAGCTTCTAACGACCAGTAACGACTGCCAAAGAACCACGAATGACAGCCGGGACCAACTGCTTAACGTGCTTTCCGAGGCACGGAGGAGTCTCGATATGTTATGGATGGTAACCCATCCACAGACTGACCTCGGCAAGCGTTGCTTAACCTTGAAGATCGATCCATGCGGCTCTATTATTTAGCCACTGTCCCCTCCTCGAATTTAGTGAAATGCAATATTACACGAAATCGAAGTTTTGAAGGTTCCACTTAAAAATATTGCATACAAGTAACTATCATGGAAATACAGTGTTTCGCATGAAAAGAGCAGTTTTAATTACTGAAGTTTTGACTTGTTCACAAATAGGCTGCTAAGGGCTGAGTGATTTGCATGAATTATGTAAGTAATTTTTTTTTTTATGTAGGGCGTCTCATAGCTGGCCATCTGAGGCCATGATTATTTAACCGAGCAAACCTGTGGGTGCCTTAAGCTGCTACACTCAAAGCCTTCAGCCAGGGACTTATAAATGTTTATATATGTCCTTAGTTGACTCAATACTGAGTTATTCTCTTGATTGCTATGGTTTGACTTTAAAAAGTAATATACAGAAACTAGAATCAATTCAAATTAGATTCTTAAAATTATTAGTAAACAAGAAAACTAAAAACATTTGTAAAGGAGACTATAGTAGGTTATTCAAAATATGTAAAATCCTACCAGTCAGCCTTAAACACAAATACCTATTATTAGTTAATAGCCATGGCAAGCGGGATAGTGACTCACTGGTTTCTAACAGGTATACTACCAGGTCGATGACAGCAGGTAAATATGATGTACCCAGACTTATTAGTTACTATGGCGACAGAACTTTAAAAAAACGCGTTCCCTACTTATTGAACACTTTGCCTGCTGACATCAGGCAAGAAGCTAATAAAGTAAAATTTGCTCGTAATCTTAAAAAAATATTTGTTAGATTCTATGTGAGTGTAGGTATTGAATATTATATAGATTATAGATGTACCTGATAAATATATGTTTACTGTACGAGAGACTCAATGATCTCACAGTTAAACTGCGTAAGCAGTTTTGTGGGGGCAATGTAACCTAGCTTTAGGAATTTTTATTAAGTTAATAATAAAAAAAAAACTAATCTAATCAAAACTAGGTGAACGCTCGCTAAGGGCACTCCCTGTGGGGTTCGAGCCTCGGCTTAGGGCGTTTATCGGAGGGAGGATATCAAAGATGGGACGGGCTGGAGTATGAGTCATATGAATTAGTGGCAGAAATAGTACATTACATAGGTGATTCACCAAATGTAAAACAGAATCAGAATTGCAATACCTTATTGTCCTACTCTTGAAGAAGTACCTAGTAAATCTAATATGCTGTAATTTCCTAACATCGTTCAGACCGCAACCAGCAATGCCGCTTGGTTACAAAAATAGGTATGAAGCTCTCCTCTAATACTAAATTAAAATTAAAAACAGAGAGAGGTTATGAGTGAGAGTGGCGCTACTACTTAAAGACTAGCTTTTGCCCGTGGCTTCGCCCGCGTGCTGTCAGAAAATATCCCACGGGAACGTATTCCCGGGATTAAAAGTACCCTAGCTGTGTGCCAAATTTCAGCCTAAGCTGTTCAGCCGTTTTTGCGCCAATTCGGTACATACATTCAGACAAACAGACAAAAGGACAAAAATTCTTCTTCAGTATTTTATTATATTTAATTTAAAGAAAAGCCAGCCAAAATCTAATAGTCCAATACGTAACTACCATACATTCAATATTAAGTTTCTCAAGTCAAAAAAATCACCTACAAACCGACTGGATGCGTCATTAGTTTGACCTATTAAATAACATGGACACAAAAAACAAATAGAATAGACTAGTATTATTTGTACCTATGTTTAACTCTTTGGGTCGTAAGTACCTACTGGTTTTTATGTCAATTAGGTAGGTAGGACCCCATTATCCTTGATAATGGTGTAAAAACATTCTAAATGCTGTAAATAACTCAGTAAATCGTTCTGCGGTTGTTTTTGGACACTTTGTTGCTGTGTCTCGTAATTGCCTGATGAGATTTCGAAAAAAGGTTCTATTATTCTTTATGACAATTTTTTTAAAGTGAAAACTTCTTTAGGCGCGTTGGGCATTTTTAAGATGGGACTAAACCATTGATTTCACGACCTGTTACCGACACCGTGGAGTAAAAGACATCAACGCGCTGATTACCGCGGTGCGTGGAGTAAAAGACCTCAACGCGTTGATTACCGCGGTGCCGATTTTTTTCAAGTTTTCACTTCTGTTGGTACTCCCGGAGTGCCACTGTTTTTTTATAAGTATTTTTGGTAGCAAATCCAGCTGGCGGCCACTTGATACTACCGACGTTGATGTAGGTCTGCAATACCAAGAGCATTGCTGGTGCGTTACCATCCTATAAATTGGAATATTTCATGTGCTTGTAACGTGGACTAAAATGACAATTAGAACGCAAAACGGGAAAAATAAAGTCTAAAGTTGTAGATACTACTGTGGAAGATACAAGACACTGGACACACTGGTGATGTCGATGTTTTCTTAGTTCAAATTGGATTTTACAAATACGGTGTTATTCGAATCAAGCTATTACCCGCGACTTCGTCTGCGATCCAGAATGAAAAGTAGCCCATATCCTTACCCAGGTCATGGTCTATCTTTGTGCTAAATTTCATCCAAATCCGTTCATCCATTTTAGCGTGAAAGCATAGCAAACAGACAAAGTCACTTTTGCATTTATAATCTTAGTTGGTGAAGTTGACAAAAACGCAAGTTAGTAAAAAGAGGGACAAGTAGGACTGTTTCAAAACGGACTAATTACTACAGTAATAGTCAGCTAGATGTCCCCCTTAAATGTTAAGAGTTGCATTAAAAGATTCGTGGGTCTTGCTTACTCTCGGGCGGATTTGCAATGTACGGATTAGAATTATCAGCTAAACTCAGAACTGGTACCTAGGAAAATATATGCCACTTATAAGTCAACCGAAACTTCTGGGGATGTTGTGAGATAAAATTTTCAAAATTATGCAAAAAAAAATCAATGGCACTCCGGGAGTGCCGACAGAAGTAAAAACTTGAACAGTTAAAAAAAATATTTCCGGAACCTTTAAAGTAAAAATACTTCCATAGAACATTGATCCGTAACATAATATAAATAAAGAGCGTTTACAAAAATGAGGTGTCGGTTACGGTGTCGCGAGTTCAATTGTTTTTTTCCATCTCAAAAATGGCCAGCGCGCCTAAAGAAGTTTTCACTTCAAAAAAGAAAAGCGAAATCATGCATTTCAAAATTACAAATGGATTACTCATTTGTTTTTGCGTCCTGTCAAGTTATTCACACTGGCGGCGTATCAAACGTTGACGTCCTTTCACGCTGATTATATTGAAAAGGTTAAGTGGTACTGCAATACTTTAATAGAGATATTAAGACATAGCAAACTGCTTATGTTCAACACAAAAGACACAGAATTTGATATTCCGATACTTATAATTTAGAAGAGGGTATTGAAAATGTTTACGTGGATCGGCTGCACAATTTTAAGTCATGAAATTTTAAAACCAATTCCGCCAAGAAAATTTAAACCTTAGAGGACAGCAGAATATATGAGTGAGAGAGAGAGAGAATATTTATGGGTAAAATAATTGTCTAAGTTGGGATAACATAGCATGTGAAAACAGAAGAAGTCTTTTACAAGTGGAAACCTTGACCTAGTCTTCCTCTATATTAGACCTTGTAGCTATCTTAATATAGATGACATACAGCTGGCAAAAACTGAACGAATCATTACTTGGGCAAGTTTTAATTATTACAATGTTTCGGGACAATAGGACACATACAAGAAATATGCTCTTCCATTGGAGAAGAATGGGATTATTAGCAACAATCCTACTAATAATATAATATATATAATATAATTATATAAATATAATATAATCCTACTAATATTATAAATGTGAAAGTTTGTGAGGATGGATGGATGTTTGTTACTCTTTCATGCAAAAAGAACTGAACGCATATGGATAAAATTTAGCACACTGATAGTTTATAACCTGAATTAACACATAGGATACTTTAATCCCGATATTTTTACGGGATCGAGACTTATGCGGTTGAAACCGTGGGGCGCAGCTAGTAATGAAATATCTGAAAATTACCTTAAAAATCCGATACATTTCTTTAACCTCTTAATATCTGAACTTCTTGTAAAAGATTCAGTGGAGAATATCCTATTGAAAGTAAGAGTGTCAATAGAACATGCACGTTTTATATTGTGAACAATATATAACAAAGGGGTAAAGATATAAAGAAAATATACTATTTATGTTCCATGAATATCATTTCAGTAGTGTAACAAATAGCAAAGAGGCACTTAAAGAAAATCGTCTACTTTTACAATGTTTGTAAATATGTGAGCACCATGTATCTATCACATATTAAATTATCTGTCGTTGCTTCATTTTTAATTCTTTTTACCTATTGTGGTATAGTAATTTTATTCTGAGTGCATCATCTTCACATATAATTATTTATATTATTTAACTAATGTACGTACCTATACAAACTATTGTAAAACATTTTAAAAGAGTAACGGTGGAGTTTCTTGCCCATTCTTCTCCATACGAAAACTACCTTTTGGAAGGGGCGACTAGAATCAATTTTAATATTTTGTAAATTTTTTTTTTATTTTTTTTTTTTTTTTTTTTGACTTTGCACTTGAACAGTTTTTGCACATTGCATAGTTGATTAAAATCTGGTAAAAAAGGTTGACTTGATGCAGTTTTGCTTGTACTAAAAGAACTCGACAGATAAGTACCTACTCGAGTACCATTGTTGCGAGTTCTTGTTGAATCATTGTCTTTCACGATAGTGGCTAACGAGAATCTAGCTAGGAAAAATGCTTGCTAGAGTATCCAAGCCACCTAATAAAATTAAAGGTAGATTGTCAGGTAGGTGTAGTATTTTGTGGGTTTTATGAATATATTTAGCTGGAGAATATGATTACAAGCGATAGGATGATATATATAGTCTGAATAGATGCAAGAGAGATGCAACTTATTGAAGAAATTTTCGACGCTGTCTTCAATGGTAGCTTTGTACTCGTAGGTGTGAAACAATAAGGAATATCGAGAAGAGGGGGAAAATGAAGATAAGGTAAATAATGACAGCAACAAGTTTCCTGAAATGTTCAGCCATATAAGTTTCTTCCGTTCATGATGCTTAATTTTCGCACTTATAAAAACATCGCTTAAAATTAAAGAAAAATAACAAAACAAAGTCTTACCGAGCAAATCAATATGAGCAATCCTTATGCAACAGGAGTATATTCCAAAAATGTGCAAAAAATCTTTCAGAATCTTAAATCAAAATTAAAACACACAGTTTTCATCAAACTGTACTGTTCACAACTACGTACTCAGTTCACACTTCAAACAAGTCAAAATCCACGTCCTTGGCACCACTGAACAAAATGAAGCGGACCTAGAGAACGTTTAGCACTGAATTCGAAACACTGTGTAAATATTTCTAAACATTTATAAAGTGTCTTTGAAAATTATTGTCACCACCCTTATTTACACTATCTAAGAAAAAATCCTTCAGAAAAACTTAAGTCAGGTCAACGGCAAAAAAGTCGAAAGTCATCCGTTCCATTTTTAAAGTCAATTTGCCAGTAACGTGTTCCGAGTTGGAAGTCGGAACTGACAGCGGTTGACAGGTCGCGTGGTTGCGCACGCGCAGTCGTGTGAGCGTGCTGTGCGCACGGGCATCGGCGCCACACTGCGTTCGCGCGCTTTTCGACCTATGAAACCTTCGCTCGCAGCCTCCAGCGAGTATAGGATGTATTAGAACTGTCGATGATTCTAAAAGATTTTCTCACGGAAAGGATTCTCGATATGTAGATCGTTCTGTTGACGGCCTAACGGTTCAGAGCATCATCACTGACTGATGTTGATGAGTCGACTTAAGTTTTGTTTTTAATTTTGACGGGTTAGAGTGGTTGGTTTATTTTTAAAGTGGGATTATTCTATCGTGTTATGAATGCGAGTCTTATGGTCCGTAGTGAATCGGAGCCGAGGCTTTTTGTGTTGTTAAAGTTCTTCTGTCAATGAAAATGTATTGTATTTAATTGTGTAACTCGTTCAAACGCTTCGGACACGTGTTTTGGTTAAATGCGTTTGATCGATTTGTTGGTGATTTATAACTTTAAGGGCCACTATTTTTATTCATTAGGGTTGTGTATTTGACGTTTGTGCTTTACAATGTTATTAATAGGCGTGATAGAGAAGAAAGTGGTGTTTGTTTTAAATGTGTATGATAGGTTTAATTTGAAAAGTTTGTTATTTATGTTTTTTTTTGACACCAAATGAGTTGATGATAACTATCTAGGTACAGACCATGAAAAAGGCTACGTTTGATATGTCACTTTCACTAGCAGCCACTTTATATGTATAGTCTGAGAGTCTGAAATAAGCTATAGACAAAGATGTTGTAGATATCGTGTAGGCTAATGCGATCATTGAGAATAGTCATTTGTTTTTCCCGACACAGCTTTTAAGTTTTCTAAAGTTTATCTTATTCAACGAAACTACCTACTTATAGGATGATTTATAAATCTTATATTTCTGGAAAACTATTGGCATTACTTAGTAAAAGACTTGAAGATCCTGCATCAATTTATTTATAAATGTTATATTATTCTGGCAAAGAATATCTTTAGTAGTATTACTTGACTCTACTAGGCTATTTAAGATATTATTTATGTATAAGTTTATAAACTAGAATAGTTTTTATAACTACCATTTTAAATAACTATAAACAAATAAATAAATAACTAAGTGTGGAAAGCTTAATTAGAACCCGAACGTGTTAATTAGCATAGGTAATTATGAAAAAACAAAAACTAATTTTATCGCTATTATAACGTAATTATTTTCTATCTAACCTATTTCCAAAACTTTAATACCTAGAATATACTAAAATAGTTGATTAAATATTTCCACGGAGCCGAAAGTCCGCTAAAAGCTTTCTAAGAAGAAAAGACATCAACGCTCAATCAAAATCACCAAAATAGTTTTAAACAAAAACTCTCCAATTTTCGAATCAATATCGCCTACGATTTCATGAAAAATGATCATTTGCTATAATTTTCAATAAAAATCTAAAAAGACTTTTTCACGAAATATTGAAAAAAGTCGTGATCAAAACTCACTAGACACAGTTTCAGTGGCCAATAATTTTGATAGATGTCAAAACTTCACACCACGTGTCAATTATCACCCTGATAACAGATAGCCTTGATAATTTTACAAGCATTGCGTCATCAATGACTGTCAACATTCAAATGAAAAAAATAGTGCGTGAGCGAGACAACACTAGCCCCGTTGTTCCGCCGCGTTGTCACCTCCGCTTCAAAGCGAACAGTCGTCACGGATCACTGCGAAAGCCAACCCATTGTAACGACACACCGGCAAACTATAACCGTCTCTTTCTCTCCCAGGCAATTAGCATGGGAGTTATTTATAGAAAGAGACGTAATGAAGTGCGTTTTTTGGACGAATTGTTTAGTTTTTTGTGAAATATAGATCAACTTTAAAATAATATGTCATTGACCCGGAGTTCCGGTAAAATGGCAGTGGTTTTAGAAATTAGAAAAAAAAGAGTTATACCTATTGGGTTCGGGTAACTTTAAGCTAGAAAATAATGTGCTAAATAACAATATATTTGGGTTCACAATTTTAAATATCTGATTTATATTCTTAGAATATTTTTCGGCCGTTATTTAGAATAAGTATAATAAAAAACTGCAAGTACAGGGGCATACAAATGTTGTTTACAGAAAGAACTAGTTGATCATTTCAAAATTTTTTTTCGTTCAAACTAGATATATTAAATTAAAAGTTATATTGCTAATGATTTTTTATAATAAAATACTTCCACAATAATAACTTAAAAAAAAATCATTTGTGCCTAAGCATTTATTTATTTACATTTCATATACAAACCGTGGTCTGTGTACTTAAGGACGAGGACATAATTAATGCCTTTATTATTTTAATTAGTAGATAGAAAAATTTAGAAACAGATCGAAACTACTAAGTTTCGATAAGTACTAACTTAGTAAACTACATGATTGAACTACATTGTTAATAAATAAAAAATAAAAAACAGTATTTCAGGAAACAGACTGTGTTGTTGGTCTAGTGGTCGCAAGGGCTACTGCTGATAATGAGGTCCTGGGTTCGATTCCCTGGTTGGGCAAAGTGTTAGTGGCACTTGTGCAATCTGTCATAGTTTACTGTATCTCCATATGGGGCGGAGCGACAAAAACAAGATTTATAGATGTAGAACGAGCACAACGTGCATTAATAAAAATAATGTACTTTAAAAAAGTAAGATACCCTACTGACAGTCTTTACCAGATTACGATACGGGGGGACATCGAGGCGAATACTGAAACCATGGATTCAGTACATAATTCTGAACCCCAATGCGTTGAAATTTTTCGTCGGTTATTTAAAAAAAAATCAGCTGTTCCATACATTTTGACCGCGTTGGTATTGCATTTTTCTATGAAACCGCTGATTTTTTTTTAATAACCGACGAAAAATTTCAACGCAGGGAGTTTCAGAATCATGTACTGAATCCATGGTTTCAGTTTTCGCGTCGATGCCACCCTGTATACAGTCCTAAATAAACATAAGACACTTCCTTATAATGCAGACACAATATCAAAGGGACGGAAAGATTTGATTGCTCAAATTCCATAAACTAAAACAAAATTCGCTGCTATACATTACAAAAAACGTTCTGCTCAGCTTTATAATAGGGTAAACAAGGACATATACATATACACAAAACTACCACATGCATGTAAAAAAATGCTAACAAATTGGATAAAACCATTTACTTATGAAGATAATGAGGCGCTCTTGCAACACATAAGTTTAACCACAGATAATATTATAGTACGTAGGTTAAACTATTTCGTTTCTCTCTATACTCACACTCTCCTACACATACACTCACCTACACTCACACTCACGCACAAAACACACACAAACCCTCCCCATCCCCATACACATATTTACTATCACGTGAATAACCCTATTTCTGTTCTTTTATGTAAAATTATCTTGTTGTGGAAGAGCGGAGTCTCCTAGTACAGGCATTTTTTGCTTAAAAGGAGGCTCCAATCACCAACCTGTTGTCATGTTTTTTGGATTTTAACATCTGGAATTTCTTAGTACACTCACTCGCCAGTTATGTTTAAGTCCCATGTAATAACATAGGACTTAAACATAACTGGCAAAATGTTGGTTTACCTACTATAGCTACACCTCTGCCTAAGCTATCGGGAAAACAAGGCGTGATGTTATGTTACGTTATGTCATTTCGGGAAAATCACGAAAATCTTCATCAACGATGAATATAATGAACTGCTAAATTGACAACTTTTCTCTTGAAATACAATATGTAAAAAAAAACCCTGTCCGATCCGAAAGGGGCATATAGGTACCTACTGTATTAAAATTACCAAAAAGTTATAAAAAATATTATTATTATTGAAAATTAAAAAGTTATTGCTATTTAAAATTAACATTTTAAGTACCAAAATTACACCAAATCCATAAAAAATTTGAAAATTTTCAACAGGGTCATCATAAGTTATGACTTGTAGACACACCCGCTAAACGACGGCCGCTCGCGCTCTATGTAAAACTCCCCTTAAAAAAAATGTGGTAATTTTTTATTTTTTTTTCTGAAAATAACCACATAAATAGTCTCTCAGTACGATACCTATCAACACCCTCACGGATCGGACAGGGTTTTTTTACATGTTGTAGATGACAGAAAGTTACTTACAGTTAGAAAATTACTTTCTTTCCTAACGGTAAGTAACTTTCTGTCAAATATTTTTATTTACCTTTTACTGATCACAAAAGATATGAATCGCATTAAAGAACAATTCAAAGTTAAATGAACAAAGATAAAGTGAGTGTTAGTAAGTCCTGGATTCACACTAGTAAAAGATTACTGATCTTTTACTTACTTACTCGTAGGAATGCTCTCTACCTTTGGCTTAGTGCGCTGTGTAATGTACGGCGTGATCCTTTTCCATTGTATTACCGAGTTGAATTTTAAGAGTTGATATGGAAAGTGATAGTTTCTTGTCATCATTAGTTATTTAATAATTATCTATATTAGGTATCATCCACTATAATAATTTGATTGAAAAAATTATTGATTAAATTATACAGTTCTTTACCGTTCGCCATATTATTATCATTATTTTAATACTTTTAAATTATGTAAATAGTATCTTGGAAAACACTTTTCCAAGTTAATTATACTTACCTAATAAGTTAGATTCCAATGATTATTCCATATTCGAGGTTTGATTTCAAATTTTCTATCGAAACTACTTATAGCATATACAGAGAAAGCCTTTAACTCAAAATTAAATGAATCAGAAACAAGAGTTGCTTTTGTTTTGGTATCACGATAAGTAGTAACTTTTTACAAACTTTAATCTAACTTCAATTGCTTAAAAAAAATACTATATCAGCGTATGGTTTACACAAAATTTATAATTCGAATAACATATTAAATGAAAGAAAATAACGTCATTTTACACAACCAGAAGCAAGTAAATCCATTGTTAACAAAGATATTGTAAATAAGCACATGAATTAAACATCGAACACCTTTCCAACCAACAATTTATCTTACTGTTAGATCTCTCTAAACTCCTTACAGAATCAGCAACACCCTATACACAATTGACCACCACAAAGGTCATTGGGTACTAGTGACCGGGGGATTCTCACGCCCGTTGCCATGGCAACCGATACCACAGCCATATCACCGTCGATATTGAGCGTAATTTGTAGCTTCGTGGTACAAAGAGATTTACTGCCGAGTAGATACTAGACGTTTACTGAGAAAAGTGGAGTAGGAACTAAATGGTAAAGGTTTGGTTATGTAAGCTGTTGGTGGTGGTATGGAAAAAATGAGGTATTATAGTTTGGTGTGGTAACTGTGATTCTGTAAAGACATCGTGTTGATTTTATTAAGGCCATTTAAAGGTTCTGTAAAGCCTGTATTCAATACGTATTTCTTGAATGTGCCCTGGTGGCTGAGAGTATGTCATGCTCACTCAAATGTCTTGCTGATGGTGGCGTGTGTGTTGGATCATTAAGTTCCCTTCAAAATGGTTGAGTTAAATGGTGCTGATCCCTGCGTCATGTTCGTGAACGGGCGCCGTCAGTAGGGACTGGTCATCTCTTAGCTGCTACAGTTTATTTTAATTTTTGAATAGTTTTTGTTTTTATATTTTTATTACGGACGCTTTTAACGTGCATGTCTTTCTACATTGTTCTCACATGTATAATTTCAACATGAATGATGTAACCAATATTTTGATTTAAAAGAGTGTCCGTGGAGTTTCTTGCCGTTCTTCTCCATAGGTACCTACTACGCTTTGGAATGGGCAACTAGCTTCGTCTTTCTGACTGACCGACCCCTTGACAATTCAAAAGTGCCTGTAATTGGTATATTTGAAATAAATGCTTTGAGTTTGAGTATTCTACAACTAATTTCTCCAAGATTGACAAGCTTTTCAGTAGCTTAAGTCAATCCAATACATTTTTGACATTTCCATCATCCTTATCGCTGATAGAATGACACTTAGTCTAGGACATATTTGGTGGGGGTGCGGTGAATGTAGGGGCTACGTCAAATGTAGGGGCTACGGCAAATGTAGGGGCTACAGCGAATGTACAAGTATCTCCTGGGCCCCTGATTTATAGTAGTAGGAACAGTGGGGTTTTTAGTCGGTAGGAGTCCGACATAACCCTCCATTCTCCCAAGCCGAAGGGTATGCATGAGGATTTATCGGCGGAAAAAAGGACACATTTCATAACTAAAAGTTTACATGCAACACATTTTTGCAGCAATGAAGTCTTGGCTAAAATCAACCTCTTACAGATACGTGTCAGACGGTATGAAGAAGTCTCAAGACTTCCGCAGTTCCATGATAAAGAATCCTGCCTATCCGTCAATCATTGGAGTCAATTCTTTACAGGAAAAACGCAGAAATAAAGCCATGTAATATGTAACACTTAATCAGATTTATGTTAATCCTAGTAAAGTCTTTTAAATAACACCATTTTAATAGATCACTATAACTAGGTAATTATAATTATGTTAGCCACAAAGTTCCCGATGCCTTGCTTATTAAAGATACTAATTCGTAGGTACTGAAAATGTGCTAAAAAAATGAACCTACATGATTTACACGACCGTCATCGGTATTCATTTTCCAACAATTAATGATAAAGGTTTACATATTTATAGCAAAGCTGCCCATCCAAATGACCATCCAATCACAAAACAATTTCACAACCATAACATACATAACATCACGCCTTGTTTCCCCGAAGGGTTGGGCAGAGGTGTCCCTGTAGCAGGTACACCCACATTTCGCCAGTTATGTTTAAGTCCCATGTAATAGGGGGCGAGCCTATTGCCAACAACCAATCAAAAACAAAACAATTCCAAGAACAAACAAACCAACTCAAAAATTAACTAAATTAACGATGTTCATAATAAAAACCGCCCATATTATGCTACCATGAAATTAATTAAAATGGCTGCGGTGACCGGCACATTGCTGCCACCTAGCGGACTGTGACAATTACGTGCTTTGAACGCCTGGCGTGCCAGCTGGATTCCAACCAATTAGACACGAGAGAAAAACGAACGAAAAAAAGTTTGAATTCAAACTGTTCTCATTGACAGGTAATGCTGCTTCATTAGGCTGGATGTTTTCTTTTGCGGTTTTGAAAATGGAACGTATTGCATACAATTATTGTGATGCCTGAACTATGATATAAAACAAATAAAGAGGATTTTTTTAAAATTAGAATTGCGTACTAGTTTTACAAGTAGCTCTGTTCTCAAAACGGTGAAGAAAAACACCGTGAGGAAGCCAGCATGTCCTAGAACCAAAAATTCGAAGTCATGTGACATCTACCAACCCGCAATGAGCCCGCGTGATGGATTACGGCTCACTCCTTCTCACACAGAGGAGGCCTGTGTCCCAGAAGTGGGAACATTGTACCTTGGTTGAAAATAGTTTTCCTTGTATGTTGTAGTGACGAGGTATAAATTTGGAAACTTTGACATCAATATACTATTGATAGAGTCTGGCAAACGAAAGCGTGACCTGAGAAAACGCGGTAAATTAAAAAAAAAAACTCACATCCATGACAGTCAAGGCACCGTCACACCAAACGGAACCATTAAAAACAAAAAAATAATTATAATAAATACAGAAAATACTCAAGTATCAAAACATTTAACTAGAGGTATAGTTAGTAATACCACATTAAGACTTATTAAATTTGCCGCGTTTTCTCAGGTCACCCTTTCGTTTGCCAGACTCGAATCACTTGTCGTTGCTTTTAACATGCAGCTATCATTGAGGTTCAATGTAAATTAAATCAGCTATTACAAACTAAAGATGTGTCCCGCGGATGTCAAATGTGACAACCGCGGTGTTTGCGTATTCAGGTATGAGACGTTTGTCGTTCCTGGACAACAACATCATAAGGTGCTGATAAACTTGAGCATTCTAGCGAATGTTACATTACAGAAAAATTAATGGGAGCGTTTTAGCGAACATTCTAGCGAAAGGACAGTAAATTTGCTTCGAGCTTTTTGCCGAGCCGAGCCATCCACACGCGACCGTCAAGTCTGACATCTTCGTGAAAAATATTTTTTTGACGAGCATTGTTCATCAAATGTTCATCAAATGTTCGTAGCGATGTTTGGCTCTAAATGCTTGGCTCTGTTCGTTGTTTAGTTCGACAAATTTTAAAACGGCGAATGCTCGATGTTCTTGTTACAAGTGAATGCTTAAGTTTATCAGCACCTTTTTGCAAAAATGTTGTTCGCGATATCTGCTCTAATTTACATTAAACCTCAATGGCAGCTATACGCGTATAAACGACAAAAAAAAAACGACTTACTTATCATTTTAAGCCATTAAGTAATTGTATATTTGGGTATGACTTCCTCTTAAACTTAACTAAGTAAAGTGAACTGTTTTATAGAATAAGTAACTCCCACTTGGAAAACGAATCGGAAATCCTACCCTATCCTAACTAATATTATAAATGCGAATATGAGTTTGTTTGTTTGTTACGCTTTCACGTTAAACATGGTGACGACGCAAACGACATGGTGCTGCTGAGCCCCTCAATCAGTAGATTAAGGAATCTGGTGTCTCAATGTGAGGCATATGCGATGTCACACGGGCTTCAATACAACTCCAAAAAGAGCGAACTACTTGTATTTAGAGCAGGTAAATACTATCCTGCATATGTTCCTCCTGTCATTCGGAACGGTGCAGCCTTAAAATTAGTGGACAAGTTTAAGTATCTGGGTCACATAGTAACAGGTGACCTTAAGGATGATGAGGACATAGAGAGGGAGCGCAGGGCTTTGGCGGTGAGAGGCAATATGCTCGCTCGCAGGTTCGCACGTTGCACCAACGAGGTGAAAATAACACTTTTTAAGGCATTCTGCCAGTCGTTCTACTCGAGCGACCTGTGGGTGAAACATACGCAGCAAACCTACAGAGCCCTGCGCACCCAGTATAATAACGATTTTAGGATGCTGTTGGGGCTGTCGTGGCGATGCAGCGCGTCTGCTATGTTTGCTGAAGCGCGTACGGATGGCTTTCCAGCCATCATGCGCAAGAATGCAAACTCCGCTGCCCGTTTCGACTGTCTTTCCAAAATCTGTGGATAAGGACAGCCATAGGCATCCGTTAAGTATAGATATTAACTATGCTAATATAATTTTTTGTTCAATTGTGTTACTAACACACTAACATTTTATGATTATGATTTTGTAACCTATTATGGAGTTTTTCTCTGACATAAATAAATAATAATAAATAAATAAACGGCTGAATAGATTTGGATGAAATTTGGCACATGGGTAGACCATGACCTAGATTAGGACAATGGATACTTTTTATTCCGATATTCCTGGATCAAGACTTATGCAGGTGAAACCGCGGGGTGAAGCTATGTAGTTACATATAAATCGTAGCTGATATGCATGGACTTATACACATAAGTGATTTGACTTCTTGATACCTATACATTAGAAGATTATTAATCACCGAATAGTTTACCTCGTCTATAAAATACAATCGAAATACCTACAACCAATAAGTACTTTATTAAACACTTCCATCAATCCAAAACTCTAGTAAAAGGGTTCACTTCCGACATTCTTAAAATGCCAACGCGTTTTCAACTAAATTGATACGATGCGTCCAATCCGTGTTTGGAAGCAGACCAAATTAACCAGACCTTCCGTACCTCTCTTCACTGCAAGAAAATGTTACCAAAGACGGGTAAATTAACTGTTATTGAAGGTCAAACAAAACTGGTGGTTTCGAACTATAAAAAGGATGGTCAATTGAGATAGAGTAGAATGCTTTATAAACCTTTACAAAAACTCTATGAAGGATTTTTTAAATACCTTTATCAAGAGTGCAGCTGGCCTCACAAGCATTTGTATAAAAACTGTTATTAAAACACAGGCTTGAGGTAACACAGGGCTTGCAAAATACCTGTGTTATTATAGGGATTTCCCTGTTAGAATTTTGCCTTAGATATTGCTGGATAATCCAGGTGCTTTCGGCATTTATTTATTTACTAATAAAACGTAAACAACAGCTTTTATATCTTAAGTGAATAGGTAACAATTACCCTTTAACTTACGCAGTTGTCAATTACAGGTTAACCAGCATTCTCTAAAAAAAAGTTATAACACAGAAAAATACAATAGATGTGGATATATTTAGCCACCTGTTCCGCGTAGCTATTTCTATAGAGCAATAAAAAACTCCTGAAAGAAATCGACACGTGTTTCACCTCTCAACGAGGCATCCACAGGATGACGATTGAATTGTCGCGAACCCGAACATGGCGTGTTGCTACACCGAGCGCTGAACGCAGAGTGAGTTTTATTTCAGGAGTTTTTTATGGCGCTTTAGAAATAGCTAAGCGTAACAGGTTACTTAATACATCCACGTCTATTGTATTTTATAGTGTATTTCCGCAAAATCACGCCTGAATAAATTAAGTAACAAAGAAAAATTCAAACTAGTGTTTCTATAATTTAGGTAGGTATACATATTATGGCAGATACTTCTTAAATACATCATCATCATCTGCCCAGCCTTTTCCCAACTATGTCGGGGTCGGCTTCCAGTCTAACCGGATGCAGCTAAATACCAATATTTTACATGGACCGATAAAAACAAAAAAAAACATCACATCACTCATCACTTCTTAAAAATCACCATATCAGTCTAAATAATAAAAACTTTTTACAAAAAAAAAACAACCGACTTCAAAAAAAACACTACAAAGTGAAAAATAACTTTAATTTCGGAAGTCGGTGTCTTTGGTTTTGAATTTTCGTTCTTTGTCACCGACTTCCGAAATTGAAGTTATTTTTCACTTTGTAGTGTTTTTTTTTGAAGTCGGTTGTTTTTTTTTTTGTAAAAAGTTTTTATTTTTCATTTTTTAGTTGTGGTACCTACCCCACACAAATTCGAATACCACTACCTGCTATGTAAATAACAGTGACAAGAAGTTATCATATCATCTACATACTAAGTGGAAAAAAATACGTATAATTGAAGCTAACTCAAAAACTACCCAAGCAAACTTAATAAAATTTATATGGGACCACCTCTGAAGTATGATCTACCAAAAAAAAAAGAATCATCAAAATCTATTCATAATTGGCGAAGTAATCGCGTAACAAACATACAAAAAAAAAAAAAAACATACAGACGAATTGAGAACCTCCTCCTTTTGGAAGTCGGTTAAAAATTGGATCAACTACTGAACCGCTATAACGAAAGATCAAAGGGGAAGTATTTATGTATAATCTCTAAGATTTGTAAATGGCTGTTACAATTTGACTGGAAGACGTTGAATCCAAGTTTCATCATCCTCTAACGACACCAGCAGGGCTAACATTATCCACGCAACAACAATAACTTACTCTCACGAGTAAAATATTGTCTATTATAATATAATATTATATAGCCTATGTCACCCGGACTATTATTACGAATCTATTGATACCTCTTTCATCAAAATTGGTTTAGTAGTTTAGGCGCTACTGCAGGACACACGTAAATACAAACATACATACATAGACTGCCAAAATCATAACCCTTCCTTTTGGCTTTGCCGTAGTCGGGTAAAAATACTTAAATCGCTCTGACAAACGTGATATTTCCTCGCCAAACCCTAATATGGCACTTTAGTTTTCTAGAATTTTGACACTTCAGCATGAGATATTCTGCAATTCTTCTGTCATCTATTCACCCTCGTTTGTGAGGACGAGAAGACGACAAAACTCCAAAAATAACATGGCGGTTTCGTAATGTAGGTATCTACTACTACCTATTTATTTTGGTCACAATTTTATTTATTATTAGCGACCCGCCCCTGCATCGCAAAGTTATTACGACTTGACAAAACATCGAGATTTCTTAATTATCTAAATGTTTAATATTAATGTTTTTACATATAAACCTTCTGGAATACATTCTCTAAAATATGTTGAAAACCTCATCAAAATCTGTTGCGTATTTTAGAAGAACAACGCGGACATACAAACAAACGCGAAAAGCGACTTTGTTTTATAATATGTATGTACAGATAATACATAGGCTTAGGAAACTATAATCCATTACTTGCGAAGAATACCATGATAACATACTAGTACATATTCCTTAAGTTTTCTCATTTATTTTCAAACGAGCCGTCTATCTTTCCCTAAGAACATCTGCTACATCCATCAATTTCTACATTCCCCGCTGCACTTATATACTTATAGAATTATATTCAATCCAATCTGCAAGTAAAGTAATCGGGTAATCTCACACAAAACGTATTGTGCGTCGGTGGCAGTAAAGGCACGCGCACACTGAATTGTTTTATCCCGCACGCAAGTATTCGACGCACATTGCAAGGGGTACAATAAAACATATGAGATGGAGTAGGGTTGGGCCGAATTCGATTTGAAATTTTGAATTTGAATATTTTCCTGTTGGTTTTTTTTTTAAATTGATTGTGAGTTTTTCTATCGCACGTTGGGTGAGCCCGTCGCTCGGCCAACGTATACTGGGCCTTTTGAGTAATTTGCCGTTTGATTTGCGTATATTTTTTTTGTTGGCTGAGGGAACTCGCCAAACGGGCTTGCCCAAGCTGTACTGGGGGCTTTAGAGTAAAATCTACAATACTAAATGAGAATGACACCGAAAAAAAGGTGTCATTGAGGTGTAATCTATAGATTGTGACAGTTGTATAGATGGTGTTGGATTGAGGAAGGCTTCTGACTATAAAGTAGCAACTGTTCTGACTAAAATCACTCATGGATAAAGGACCAAAATAAGGGTATAAAGGGGTGATTTACACGAGTGATTTGATTGTCTGTGGCACACCACATTTGAAGCAACAATGAAAGTTGCATCGTCTAAACAGTGTTTAGATGGCCATTTTGAAGCTTTTATTTTATTGTACTGTATTTTATGGTTTTTGCCACAGACAAAAACCTAATAAGGCTTTAATGTGAATAAGAGTCACTAAAAGCAAGACAGCATGATACTAAACTTTCAAAAAGCGCGCAGCAGAAACAAGAAATTCTATTTAGTCTGTCTTTCAGATAATAAAAAAATATTAGACACGTATTTTTTTGCTTTATCATATTAATAAAAAATAACTTAGAAAACACGCATTAAAGTTGGGGAGAGGGGGCTCGCTACGTCACAACGCAGTATTAAATCTAGCAAGGCGTGACGTCATGCCACATTTTAAACTCAATGTATCGCCGTAATCTTTTGATTACGTCAAAAAAAAAATACGTGTTCAATATTTTTTAATAATCAACAAGGCGGACAAAAAATTTTGGACATAGGCGTATTATTACAAATTCAGAACCATCGATACCACCAACTTTACCACGAGGGGCATCCACGTGGTAGAGTTAAACGTGCCTACGGAAAAATCTATATCAAAATATATTTATCTATACAGATTTTTTCGTAGGGACGTTGCGACTGAGTAGACTGATAGATGGTTTTATCAGATGTTTAGAACACAAAGGGTTTTTTTTGTAATATTATCCTTCTCAACCAATTATTCTTTCAATTCGACACCGACTCCCGCGCATCCCTACACCTATGAATCGCATAGCGGCGCGTACGTACGGGGTAGCCTCGCGTTACGCAGACGATCTCACTTTCCATTTCCTCAGTATTACAATAGCGTTTTTATATCGACGCGTGTTCGGAAACAATGCAGCCTTCTCCAAGAATTTTATCATAAGACAATATTTTTTTTAAGGATTGTTTTGGGTCACAGCGTATGAAGGAGGTACATTTGTTATTTTTTATTTGTGTGTAAGTAATTCATGGATTTTTGCTGAATGATACTAAGTATAAAATTATTTTGTCAGTGCTCCAGGACAAACAAATGTCAAAAATCAGAACACTTAATATTAACTATTTTACATTAAATACTAATAAATTATTTATGTTTTGGGTGGACCACCCTTATCACTTAGGGGTATGAAAAATAGATTACGACTGATTCTCAGCCCTACTGAATATGCATATAAAATTTCATAAAAATCGATCAAGCTGTTTCGGAAGAGTATGGCAACTAACATTTACACACTTTTACCTTTTTACACATTTTTTTGGCACGAGAATTTTATAAATATAGATTGAATCTCTATACATTTTTTAAACGAACCATGGCAATAAGTTATCACGGATAACTATACAAAAGTACATCTGCAAGACGATTATGCAAAAAATATATTTACAATTTAAAGTTATTATTGCTGCATAAACTAACAAAATCTGTAAACGTCTCTTTAAAATGCCTACTACAATATTTTATTTAAAATTCTCACCCTCAATTCGCAGTAAAGCACATCATAAACAACAAAACTATGATTTTAAGCGTTGGGCAGTAATTTCATCTATCGCGGACAGAGGTCACATCCCGATTTTCTCCCCTAGGACCACTTGATAAGATCAAATTACTGATATTATGCAACGTAAGAACCACCTACGGATCAACGAGCCTCGTCCTGGTGGAAGGAAATATACGGGCGGATGGTGTGACGAACTTTTGAATCGAGTCAAGCTGTAATGATAAAGCCAAACGTTGAGCACTGAGTTTCCTATACAGTACGTGCCACGAAAGATGAGACTTGACTAGGGATGTAAAACGGTAAAGTTACCCTGTTAAAATACAGTAAAAAAATATTTTACGTAATTTACGTAAAACATGGTAATTTTCGATAGCAAACGTAATAAACGTACTCATACAGTCGTACCCACTAAAACAATACAAATACGGAAGTGAGTATATTTGTGTGTATCATGGTGTGACTTCACTACTTCACTATTAACGAATAAATGGATTTGAATGAAGTTTGCCAAAGATATAAGCAGCATTGGAACTTAAAAAAAACAAAAGACTGGGCTCGTGCGACTCATGCGTACTAAAAATCCCTAAAACCTAATTCTCAAGTCAATAATTCAAGATATGAATGAGCAGAGCAGAGGACAGCACAATTAAACATTTAAAACTTCATAAGTCGCCGGTAACTTTAACGTAATTTATATAAATGACCGCAAAATACCCGTGTTTTACCAGCGTTTTCTAGACTTGACCGCGCCGCCCCTATGACACCCCGAAAGGCGAAGATCTCATACCACTAAAGAGACCTATAAATGATCTACTGCGCAAGTCAAACCACGTGTTGTGTCAAGTCTCATCTTTAGTGGCACGCACTATACCTAAGCTGGAAGACAATTTGTATTTTATGTAATATAAAAACTCTTTTACAAAAACAAAATTTCCAAAAAACCACTACAGAGTAAAAAATAAATTAAATTTCGGAAGTCGGTGCCTAAGTCTTCTTTCAGCAAAATACCCTATCTACGATATTTAGGTACTTTCCCTTCATGTCCCATAACTTTGGGACGCCCTGTATAGTTCCTAGTGTACTTTTTTCTTAACTTTATTGCATACAATTTTAAATGTGCCAATTGCCTAATACGTATTTCTGGGATTGTCGATTCGCCCACAAATAAATTAACTTCGAGCGAAAGGCATATAGAAAAAAAAATGACGATTCGCCCGTTTCGGGCGAGTCAATTAGTGCGAATCACCAATAAGCCGTAACGGCTTGCTTACCTTTAAACAATTTTCCAGATAATATTATTATTAACTAAGAGACTTCACGTTTTAAATACTTCTCATATTAGCGGGAAATCTTTGGATGAACTCCTCCATAGTCTAGTTATTGTTAATTTATTTGTAGGCGAATCGACAACTCGAGAAATCGATTCGCCTACAAATAAATTAATTTCGTGCGAAACGCAACAAAAAAAAAAAAAATTGTCAATACACCCGTTTCGGGCGAGAAAATTCATGCGAATCGACCAATAAGCCGTTCGATGTGTCTATCTGTCTAATTGATTGTTGTTTGTCCACAAAATTTCACACTAATTTATAATCAGGCATCCAGTGTGAAATTTTCGACGATGGGAGTGAGTGGACCCAGTGACTCGAAATTTCGAACTCAGTTACCCAGTAACTGAGTTCGAAATTTCAATGGTCTGCACCATGGGGCCTAATACGGCCGCTTTGGCAGAACCATGATATTATGAATAACACAAACTGTCACAAATTGACAATTCATTATATTATCTGCGTTCAATTGATATTACGCAATTCATCTGTGTGACAGTTTTGTATTATAATGAAATAACATTAAAACTATAAAAATAAAAAAAATAAAAATCTCATTTCATTAAAAAAAAACTGTAAAGAATTTTTTTTTGTAATAACTGAAATGAATTGCTTTTAGAGGAATTGCGCTGGACGTTGCACTTTCTAAAAACATAACAGCTATTGCTCGGCAGTTTACTGAACACTATATTTTCACAGAGGACAACCCAACCAGCTATTCTAAGCAACCAATAAAGTAAAACCTCCAACAAAATACTATAGCCATTGAAATTTAGACGTAAGCGCATAAGTGAATCTTATTGCCAGTACGTAGTATCGCAAATTATAATATTTATACGCCATAACTCGTCGCTAACAGCCACGTGAGATATGATAATAATAGTATTCGTTGGAATGTAATTTACTGCTGATATAGTCTTATTTATGTTACTCATGTATTGTAAAATAGTATGAGGTAATGTTTGTCATTTGTTTTGAATTGTGAGGTAAATTAACATACAGCACAAATATTTTCTTAATGTCCCTCGGCAAACCTCGTGTTTCGTCAGTCGTCGGATTTTTATCAGTTGCCTTTTGCACTTGGTGCAGACCGGACGCTCTCATTCGACTTCGAAGTCGGTGTCTTGGGTTTTGTGTTTTCATTTTTTTTGCCACCGACTTCCGAAATTAAAGTTATTTTTCACTTTTTAGTTGTGGTACCTACTACCAGTGTCAGGAACTTATCATATCATCTACATACTAAGTGGGGAAAAAAATACGTATTTTGTAGCTAACTCAAAAACTACCCAAGCAAAGTTAATAAAATTTATATGGGACCAATTTGGGAGCATACCCTTTCAAACAAAAAAAAGAATTTTCAAAATCGGTCCACAAATGACGGAGAAATCGGTGGACATAAATAAAAAAAAAAAAAAAAAAAAAACATACGCGTCGAACATATAACCTCCTCCTTTTTGGAAGTCGGTTAAAAATGGGAGGCAAGCCGCTAAAGTCGCAAGCACGACGGATAGGAAAATGGTTTTACAGCTCTACGGAAATCAAAACAAAATAACAATAAAGTACTTAGTTCTGAATTCAAATTTATTATAGGTACACGATAAATCTAATAATTGATGGTCATGGAAATTAGCATTCGTTTGTATTCAGAAATCCGATGATACCCGAGGGACATTAAGAAAATAAAAATACTTGTAACGGTGTTAAACAGCGTGGCTGTATTTAGCTAGATAATACGGGCTGGTATCCGCAACTGTACGTCAAAGCGCGTATTTTGCATACGGGTAGGAAAATCGGTTATTCGATCCACCCCAGCTCCTTAAAGAAGGCCAGCAACGCCTTGGTGTCAATGACAATCTTACTTAGGGTACCTGGGTTACCGAAGTACTTTGCCCTGTATGTGGCGACCACCGGGCAGCTTAACAACACATGAGCTGCTGTCTCGTCGTCCTCCATGCAGGCTCTGCACAGCGGACTGTCTGTGACTCCTATGACATAGAGGTGTTTATTAAATTACCCCTGGCCAGTTACAGCAGTTGTAATTGTACGCAGCTGCTGATTCGTTAGTCGAAGAACCTGTTTCGTGAAGCAGCCATTGATTATAGGGAGTGCCTCCTTGGCCTGCCTGCACTCACCGTTGTCCAACCATAGTTTGTGATGTTGGTCCCTGGTTCGTTTCCTTACCAGAGTGCGTAGGTAACAGAAGGGTAGTGGCGCGATGGGTTCAAGCCCCACTGGTGCCATGCTCAACCCCTTTCCGACTGGTAATTACCTATCACATAGGCTATTCAATTTATTTCTGGTCTCCAGTTTTGTCTATAGTATCCACCTGTGACGTACCTTATGTATTATGCAATGTGATCAGTGACACAGGTACATCGCAGTTGGACGGGATTATTGCAATATTGTAAGCATGGCATCAGGCTAACTATAGGTACTAGTACTGTAAATTACTTGAAGATATCTCTATATGAGTTTCCCTACGTGATCGAATCAGAAATGAAGGGATCCGTAGGAGAACCAATGTAACCGACATGTCTGCCGATGGTCGATGGGGCTGAAAGGTTTTGGAGTGGCGACCATGTACTGGAAGGCCCAGTGTTGGTGGGCCTCCACAAGGTGAAGGTGACCTGTTGGAAGGTCTTGGGAATCCAGTGGAATGGGAAGCATAGGATCGGTGTGGCGACGCTTGCGGAAGGCAGACGTCTTTCAGCTGAAATGATGATATAGCAGTGTGATGCCTGCATGTGAGCCTTGTGGTGTGAAGCTCGGACTACCAAGTCTTAGGTATTGAGTTCGAATCCAAAGCACGCACCTCTGACTTTTCGGATTCATGTGGGTATTGTATAATAGGGATGATGCCTAGGTCAAAAAAAGAAATTCTATTTAGTCCGTCTTCCAGATAATAAAAAATATTAGACACGTATTTTTTGCTTTATCATATTAATCAAAAATAACTTATAAAACACGCATTAAAGTTGGGAAGTGGGGGTCGTTACGTCATAATTCAGTATAAAATCTAGCAAGGCGTGACGTCATGCCAAATTTTAACTCAATGTATCGCCGTAATCTTTGGATTACGTCAAAAAAGAAAAAAATACTTGTTCTATATTTTTATTAATCTGCCGGACAAAAAGAAATTTTTTGGACACAGTCCTATTATCACTTGCTTCTAAAACGGTGAAGGAAAACATCGTGAGGAAACCGGCATTCCTGAGGGATATTTCGCGACGGCATGTGAAGCCAACTCAGAGGCCCATGAGCGGCTTTAAAACTTTGACACCAGGTTAGTCACTCACCACACGAAAAGAAGAAGAAGCTAAAATGATGATGGAAAAAACAAATCCTGAAAACCTACGCCTTTTTTGAGGATAGAGGTCCCAAAAATGACTGCTGAATGTCGGATCATTGTTTTCTGTTCCTGAAATTAAAGTTAACTGTATCCTCAAAAACAATCATGCACATGCCAAATTTATTTCCGCAAACAGTTGTGTCACTACATTACAAACCCCATCAATCTAAATATTGAACGACTCGGGCATCGAATGTGTGCGGTCTCGTTACGCAGCTGTAATGAGTGCGCTTGCGTTCATTAGCGGCACAACACAGCGCACTCCTGTGCAGCGTCACCTCTATGCATCTTGTATGAGACACCCGGTGAGGTGGAGTATTCTGCACGGATTGCAAATATTTAACTTTTTCGCAGCTTTATCGTACTTCAATACGCCTGGTTTGAAAATTACACACTGTTATGGGTTTTGGAAGTACGGAGTATCCTGCAAATAAACGGGCACCACATTTCACGCCACCTGCTCTTGACGTATGGATTAGCAGATTTTTTTTTATTTACTAACGCACCAAGTTCCAATATATTATTCACAAATACATTCAATTCATAACATTAAAATAAAATAAGTACGTTACAATGCAAATAGATCATTAAAATAAAATATGTATATGACATTCAAATTCAAAATTCCAGGCAATCACAAAACACTACTGCCGTAGCCGATGCCGCCTCCACCGTCGTCGTCGCCGCCGTTGCCGCCGCGGCAGAGTGTCCTCACAGGGGGGGAGCTCGGGGGGGGGGGGGGGGGGGGGGTCGCCACAATTGCGGCGATAAGGAGTGGCTAGAGAGGCCCGTCCGTCTGACGTAGGTCCTCATCGGACACGGCTGTTTCGGGAGGTTCCTGTTCAGGAAGGATAAGACGGGAGGAAACGCCCGGGTGTCACCATTGTGTGGATCGCCCTCACGCCTCTAACCGCCGCAGGAGGAGACGCCCTGGGTGTCGGGAATCGCAGGCCAATTTAAGGCTCGTGCAGACCAGCGCGACACGCGACGCGATATAAAGGCACCGCCCGTCGCGCGACGAGCTGTGCCTTTGTGTCGCGTCGCTTGTCGCGCCTGTTTGAAAGAGCCTTTACGGGTACCGTAGGCGCGGGGTTGCGGTCGGTGAGCAATGGGTAGCTCGCCGTCCGATAAGGACCAGGCCCGGGTCAACGGCGCGTTGTGTTCCACGCGCACCTCAAAGAGATGTCAGCAGAATTGACGGGGTCCGCTAGGGCCGATGCCTGCCGGGGTTGCGAAGAAAACCGAAAGAGAGATCGTGGCCCCCGGCAAAAGTGCAACCGAAGGAACACGTGTGGGTTTTAATCAGTAGGAGTCTGACACGCTCTCCCACTCCACCCAGAGCGGGAGAAGTTATTTGATAATTTCCCACCCAAAAAAAAAAGGCAAACACAAAAACTGAGTAGTCACACGACTGTGTAGTTTCGCCAAATTAAAATTACCTAACTATATTCGCCTAGATTACATTTTATTTATTCAATTTATAGAAAAAGATTCAATAGAAAAAAAAAAAAAACAAAATACATATTCATTTACCACTTTTAATATTTATTCACTTGGTTTCAGAATCGCCCTGCATCGGTGTGAGCCAGTTAGTTTGGCGCGATGTATTGCGTATTGCGGAGCTACAAATTGATTGGACTCGTCACAGGACGCCGCCTTCCCGCCTGTCACTTCGTCACTCCTTACCTGTACGATATAACAAAGTTACGCTTACCCGAACACAAACAATTGTACGCCTGTGAATTTAAAACTTTTTGAAAAGTTTCTGTATGAAAAAGGAGCGGAAATTGTCAGCGCTATAATAATATTAAACTTCGTATTTGTGTATGAATTAGGTCAAAATCTTCAATATTGCGGCGTGTAAATTAGCTGTTAATAAAATTCTTTGTATCCCAATAAATACCCAAAAAAACGAGCGAGCTTAACAGTAGTCGCATACGATGTGTGTAACATCTGATAATATGTCTATATAAAATATCAAGTATCGAAAATTTATTATATTCGATATATTTCCAATAGCAACATCGTTGTCGTCACTGACTAAAACCGCTGTGAATGAGAGCCGTAAAAAAATAAAAACAATATTATCTGTGGCATGACTTTGCCTGCTTTGCTCGGAAAAAAAGAAAATATCAACAAGTGAGTATACATAAACAAATAAGCTAACATCAAACACAAGAAGTTCAAAAGAAAGAAAAGTTTTTTTTTTTTTCATTTTCCATTTTCAAGGTGAATTTAAGGTAGGAATGCAAGAAGTGCCATAATACTCGTATATAGTTTTTTTTCGATATATCGAAATCGATTTTATATTTTTTAAAATATCTGTACGTTAAATATCGATACTTTTTGGCACTTCTTGCATCCCTATCTGACATTTTACTTTTGTAATAAGCAACATTAAGGTAATAAGCAACATTAAAGGGGTGGAGCCTCGTCAAGATAGTTTCTGACGGCCAACTCTAACACCGCGCGCGCTCATTGGTCAAATCAAATAGCGCGCGCTTCCCCGGTTTCCTGAGACACACTTCCGTCTTTTTTCACGAAATCACTCCCTCAGATTATTTTGATGTTTTTTTATTTAGATTTTTATTGCAGAAAAGCGAGAGGAAATATGTTACACATCAAAAATAGTAATGGTTAAGACAAGGAGTTATTAAAATAAAGAAAAATAAAAATAAAAACAATTCACACGACACTTAAGTTGAATAAAAATATTCTGATGGTGACGCATTTCCTTATTATCAAATTTGCACTTTTGCGTTCCTGTTTAAGACATAGCCAATAAATCACTAATATCATTCTTATCTAATAAAAATCTCCAGAAATCTCATAAACTTAATAAGTTTATAACATTGTGTTTTCGTAAGTAACATTGTAAGGAAATCACGTTCGCCCAGGACATGACAATGGTAGTGCATGCTTTCAATAAATAAAGACAAAAATGATCGGGATTGTTTTAGACGAAACAATATTTATGCGCGTCCTGCACGGGAACGAACCCGCGACCCCGGGCTACCGTGTCGGCGCTGGTGGTCTGAACGTACACGTGAATGTGCATCCATTGAGATTTATTGATTATATTAATATTCATTTGTATTTCTTTATCCAGCAACAATTTCATTACTCTATGGGAGATCTTCCATTTCTTTAATCATACATCAAATCATTTATTTCTTTGCAAAAATGGGTATAGTACATAGGTGTTTTATAATAAAGTTCTCCATATTTTACCGTGACATGGGCATGCAAAGGTTTACAATTCCAAATAAAAAAAATAATAAATATGCAGATCATTGGAATTACAAAAAAAATAATAAAAATGTCAGTGTGGTCATAGCTATAAAAAAATATAAAATAAGACTAAGTAAGCGAACCAATAATTATGTCAATTAGGGTATGTCAATTAGTTAGTGAATCATCATTAACAAATGAATGCATTGAAGTCGAGGTATGAGGAACATGGTGTAAAGTTCTTCATCCTCCATGACGACACGAAAGCGCTGCTGGAATAAAATATAACCCTCATTCTAAACCTCACGCATACACTCTGATTCATTCGTGTTCATATTCACACACCCTCACTCTCACTCACACACTCGCATGCTTGCATGTGTGCTGCATGTTAAGCTTTAATTCTCTCTTTTTTTAAATATTATTATTTCGTAGTAAGTACCTACATTTGTGTAAGACAAGTAAATGATACTTATTCAAGTTAACACAGGCTTATTTTCTTAAAAGGATGCTCCAATCACTAGTTGTTAAGGTTTACTTGTAGAAAAGGGAGTTTCCTCCAACCAGATATAAATTGTATCTGGTACTACTACCCGACGATAGATGTCGGGACGTTGTATAGGTTATGCAAGTCATGCGTCGAACTTCACTTGCGCGATGCAGGATTTTTGCGTGATGTAATCGTCAGTGTGATGTTCGCATGTGACGTTGTCGATAGATTCAAGAAATGACACAAAATCATTCAAGTGTATAATAAGTTACGAGAAAAATCATTTGGAAGATGACTGGTCTTCCATTAAATGTGGCTCTATTGCTTCATACAATTGAAATTCACAACAAAAAAAAAAAAACAATAGCACTCTGGGAGTGCCGACAGAAGTGAAAACTTGAAAAAAAAATCTGCACCGCGGTAATCAACGCTGTGACGACACCAGCGTTGATGTCTTTTTAATGGTCCTTTTGACCATGACACCAACGCTGGTGTCGTCACAGTGTCGCGAAATCAATGGTTTAGTCCCATCTCAGAAATGTCCAACGCGCCTAAAGAAGTTGTCACTTAAAAAAATCATCAATAAATAAAAAATAAAAACATGCAATCACCAATCATCAATTAATTAGGTAATCATTTTCATCAGTATTTTTTTTTCTTTTTCTGTATTTTGGGTGTTTGGAACGCTGACGTAATTCTCCTAAATAACAGTATTCAGTAGAATTTACGAGTAAAACGCACGCAACTATAAAATCAGCTCATTCAATTCTCTATGGGTCTCGTAGACTATAGCAAGTGTATCATAGGAAAGTAATGCATTATTTTTAATACCAGGCTTGGTTACTTCAATACGCGGGTCAGTTTTGACGTTTGTAAATAAGTATTACAATGAAGTTCCTGGCAAAGAATATATACTATTTCTTGTATTCCTTGAGTCGCATTAGGTTTTCTTTGTGTGTTACCCATACATCATTCGCTGATCGAACAACCGTGTAAAGTATTTCTATTTTCTTAATGTCCCTCGGGAATCATCGCATTTCCGAATACAAACGAATGCTAATGTTTTATGTTATGGGGTTTGGTTTCCGCACTTAGTCCGTCAGGTGGGCCATTGTGCGTGGGCCATGGCGGCCGTTTGATGGTTATTCCAACCAGCCCAACTCCCTTCAGAAGTTAATTAAAACTCCTGGTTTGTTTAGAACATCAGTGAAAGATCTGGGTGACCCGAGGTTTTCTGTTCTAATCTGGGTGACGCCTGTGCATTCGAAGAGCACGTGCGCGACGGTTTCTTTAGCCTCCATGCACGCATGCTAATATCCATTTCCATCATTTATTAGATTTATGGGGTATAATAATTTGAATTCAGAACTAAGTACTTTATTGTTGTTTTGTTTTGATTTCCGTGTGAACTATATAGAGCTGTAAAACTATTTTCCTATCTGTAGTGCTTGCACTTTAGCAGCATTCCTCCCATTTTTAAAATAAATTACATTAAGTTAAAAGAGTATTTACAACTCTATATACTTCCAAGTTTATTGAGAGCGTCCGGTCTGCACCAAGTGCAAAGGGAAATTGATAGAAATCCGACGACTGACGAAACACGAAGTTTACCGAGGCACATTAAGAAAATAGACATACTGTATACTGTTTCTCAGCAAAAAGTATTGATCTTAATCATATAGGGCAGGTTTTAGGTAGCTATAGTGATTTAGCATTGATGACCAAAAGAACTTTTATCTTTGGCAACTATACGATAAGTGGTAATAGTCATCTAACTGTAGACCTTTTGAAGACAAAATCTGAGACAGCGGGTACCTTATAAAAGGGGCAAGGCAGCAATACCCGTCATAAATAAATTGTTGCAAACAAAGATGCCCATTGCGATGACATTTATATTATTGTTTACAACAAACTAATATCATATAAATGACACGATATTGCTTAACTAATAATACACATAAATAACACCATTAAAAGCCTACTTAAGATAAAAAAATCCGGCCGAGTGCGTGTCGGACCACAATGAAGGATTCCGTAGTTAGGATGAATTTATCCCAAGAACAAACTTAACTTAGTAGTTGAGAAACATGTTCTCCCAAATATCGATATACGTCACGATCAATTCTGCATATGTAAGATTGTAATCGCAAAAAAAACTATTTTTATGTGATAAAACTACAAATCATCCATTTTCGGACTTTTTTCTTTTCTTGTGCTCTGAGACCTTGCTTCCTGGCAAAATTTTATGATTCTAGGTCAACGGGAAATGCCCTGTAGGTTTTGATTTATTTGCGAGTATCAAAATATTTCACATAAATGGCCGTAATTTTTTATTGTGTTGACTTAGAAGCTTGATTTTTTTGAGGTTTAAGGGCACATAGATCTACGTATTTGATATAAATGTCAACTTGATACATCCACGTGTTCCTGAGAAAATAGGTCTTGATAGACTGACGGCCGGACAACGAAGTGATCCTATAAGGTTTCCATTTTTTCCTTTTGAGGTACGGAACCCTAAAAATCATAATTATTGGCCCTAGCATCGAACTCACGAAGCTAACACACGTTTTTGTTCGAGATACCGTGAGTATCATCGTATCAGGCAATCAAAAGCCTTTACATCATTATAAATGTGCAGTACTCGTACAATGAAATAAACGTATGTATGCATTTATCTTAACTGACTTAATTACTGGGGATTATCAGTGGCTTACTATCTCATTGATGTTACAAACGTCATGTGTCTGTGTGTTTGTTAGTTTTCTGTACGTCTAAATGCTCAATCTTAGATTTTTGAAGTGAAAACTTCTTTAGGCGTGTTGGGCATTTTTGAGATGGGAATAAACCATTGATTTCACGACCCTGTAACGCAATTTACCGACACCGTGGAGTAAAAGACATCAACGCGTTGATTACAGCGGTGCGTGGAGTCAATGACATCAACGTGTTGATTACCCCGGTGACGATTTTTTTTTTTAAGTTTTCGCTCTCCGCAATCCCAGAGTGCTTCTTCCGCCATCCAAATATTAGATTGATGCGGGATTTGAATCCACGACCATTAAGGGAGAAACCAATTACTCAGTAACTGCACCAATCGTTCAGTTCAGTAGTCTTTTGCTGCCCATGCAGTTACTTGATACCTGAAAATTACGAGAACAGTACCCTAATAGCGTAATTTATTTTCGAAAAAAAATTTGCCTCATTTGTTTCATTTTGACAGTTCAACAACATTCATTGCGTTATTTACGTTGTTGAGCAGATTTTTTTTTCCAACTTATGAAGCAATGGATTAGCAATCTGTTTCAAATCGAAACAGATTGTGATTGTGTTGTATTACGCAATTAGGGTACAGGTAGTTTTTTGTTACGTAACTTGATAGGTATCCAAAAATAATTAGAAGCAAATTTTCTTTCGGAAAAATTCGAAACATTTACGAAAAATGAGTCACGACTACAGCAGGTAATTAATGGATTTCCCTTGGATTACATTTTTCAATTAAGCATTATTTTTATGGTTCCGTACCTCAAAAGGAAAAACGGAACACTTATAGGATCACTCGTGTGTCTGTCTGTCCGTCTGTCACAGCCAATTTGCTCCGAATCTAATGGACTGATTAAGTTGAAATAAATGAATTTTGCAGACCATTGTTTAAAAAATACAAATTACTAACTTTACCATCACTATATGTTTTTGAAGTAGCGTCGTTTATAAAATCTAACCCCCAACTCTTTCCACGACAATCTGACACTTTTCCGCGCAACAGACGTGACAATAGCCAACTTTGCTTGCACTCGGCAAAAACTGCCCTCATGGGGAAAGCTTTTTTTGTATGGCCCCGAAAATATACAACAAAATACCACAGTCATATAGAGCTATGACAACAAATCAATTTAAAAACAAGATTCGAAATCTATTAACAGACAAGTGCTATTATAATATAAATGACTTTTTGACAGATACTTTTTGACATGCTTGAACTTTATGTTATCTTATCTTCTTAATATATATAAATCTCGTGTCACAATGTTTGTCCTCAATGGACTCCTAAACCACTTAACCGATTATAATAAAATTTGCACACCATGTGCAGTTCGATCCAACTTGAGAGATAGGATAGGTAGGGTAGGTAGGGTAGGTAGGGTAGGTAGGGTAGGTAGGGTAGGTAGGGTAGGTAGGGTAGGTAGGGTAGGTAGGGTAGGTAGGGTAGGTAGGGTAGGTAGGGTAGGTAGGGTAGGTAGGGTAGGTAGGGTAGGTAGGGTAGGTAGGGTAGGTAGGGTAGGTAGGGTAGGTAGGGTAGGTAGGGTAGGTAGGGTAGGTAGGGTAGGTAGGGTAGGTAGGGTAGGTAGGGTAGGTAGGGTAGGTAGGGTAGGTAGGGTAGGTAGGGTAGGTAGGGTAGGTAGGGTAGGTAGGGTAGGTAGGGTAGGTAGGGTAGGTAGGGTAGGTAGGGTAGGTAGGGTAGGTAGGGTAGGTAGGGTAGGTAGGGTAGGTAGGGTAGGTAGGGTAGGTAGGGTAGGTAGGGTAGGTAGGGTAGGTAGGGTAGGTAGGGTAGGTAGGGTAGGTAGGGTAGGTAGGGTAGGTAGGGTAGGTAGGGTAGGTAGGGTAGGTAGGGTAGGTAGGGTAGGTAGGGTAGGTAGGGTAGGTAGGGTAGGTAGGGTAGGTAGGGTAGGTAGGGTAGGTAGGGTAGGTAGGGTAGGTAGGGTAGGTAGGGTAGGTAGGGTAGGTAGGGTAGGTAGGGTAGGTAGGGTAGGTAGGGTAGGTAGGGTAGGTAGGGTAGGTAGGGTAGGTAGGGTAGGTAGGGTAGGTAGGGTAGGTAGGGTAGGTAGGGTAGGTAGGGTAGGTAGGGTAGGTAGGGTAGGTAGGGTAGGTAGGGTAGGTAGGGTAGGTAGGGTAGGTAGGGTAGGTAGGGTAGGTAGGGTAGGTAGGGTAGGTAGGGTAGGTAGGGTAGGTAGGGTAGGTAGGGTAGGTAGGGTAGGTAGGGTAGGTAGGGTAGGTAGGGTAGGTAGGGTAGGTAGGGTAGGTAGGGTAGGTAGGGTAGGTAGGGTAGGTAGGGTAGGTAGGGTAGGTAGGGTAGGTAGGGTAGGTAGGGTAGGTAGGATAGGTAGGGTAGGTAGGGTTGGTAGGGTAGGTAGGGTAGGTAGGGTAGGTAGGGTAGGTAGGGTAGGTAGGGTAGGTAGGGTAGGTAGGGTAGGTAGGGTAGGTAGGGTAGGTAGGGTAGGTAGGGTAGGTAGGGTAGGTAGGGTAGGTAGGGTAGGTAGGGTAGGTAGGGTAGGTAGGGTAGGTAGGGTAGGTAGTTAAGAAAAGTACTAAGTGCTACCCGTGTGAAACCGGGGCGGGCAGCTAGTTATTTCTACAGTTTTAATAATCTCGTAAAATGTATTAATGAATGTTAGTGAACCAGTCTTTAGTCTTTGGTTTATTGAAGTAATTATTTGTTTGTTATATAAAAGAAAAAAAAAAAATTGTACGCCTCGTCAGGCAAAACATGTACGGACTTTTTGCCTATTTAAGATGTTGCATGCTCGATTTGTATGTAAACGCATGTTTGACAAATAAATTATCTTTATCTTTGAATATGGGGGTCACTTTTGGGGGGCAAAGAAGATTTTTTTAAGTTTTGCATTTTGTACCGTGTGGCATATCAAATGAAAGGCTTATTGCGTGGATCTCAAATACATTTTTTTTACAATTTTAAAATAAATACTTTAAAAAAATATTTAAGAAAAAACAGATAAAAATTGACCCTTATCTCCGAAATTACTGAGCCTAAAATTTAAAAAAAAATACAGAGAATAGATTACAGGAAAAAGTATATGGTCTTAATAACATGGTTAATCACTTAATATTGTCCGTACAAACTTACATATGCAGTTGGAATGTATGGGGGAACATGTTTTTCAACTACCATGTTAAGTTTGTTCTTGGGATATATTCATCTCAACTACGGAACCCTTCATTGTGGTGCGTGGTCCAACACGCACTTGGCCGGTTTTTTTGGACACAGATTTGCCTTCCTTCTATTTTAAGAAAATTTGGACGCTACGAGAATAGTCGCTGGAAAAAGTCTGCTCTTATTATTGCATAGTTACCACATAGGTACATCGATCGGTTTGTAAATAATAATGGTTTTCTGTCAGTTTTATAACTAGTATCGATAATTATTCACAATGATATCAATCGGCCGGTATCGGCAGCAGAAATCTATTGGGTTGTTCTATTAACATTTTCTCGCTATAAATGTGTATTCATGAGTGGGATTCGAGTAATACTGGATAAGAAAAAGGCTTTATTATATAGGTAATTTTATGATTGAGAAACAAAGGCTAGGTATTTGTAAGCGGGTCATTAGATCATTGAATAAAAAGGAAGAAAATTTTAGGATTGAAATTGTAAATTTCCAGAACATAATAATGATATATTTCAGCACTACCTTATTCCATAATATTTTCCATTATTACATAATTTAATGAAGAGAGGTCAGTTTTCAGCAGGCTTCAAGCTAGGAATAGAGATTGTTTTTTTCTTTTTTCGTATTGTTTAACTCCACGGTTACTCTTTTCAAAATAAATGGTTTCTACAATGTTTTCAAATTACAGTGTTAATGGGTATAAGAGGACAGTGTAGGCCTATCAATAAGTACCAGGTACTTAATAAAATAGAAAATGGTCCACAAGTCTACAACCTACAACGTTCTCATTCACAAAATCTAAAAGTGAAGTATCTTATTTTTTTAATTCTTTTTTTTCTGAATGGCTTCTCACAGCTGGTTCCTGAAACCATGGCTGTTTAACCGGTCAATCCTGTGGTTGCCTTAAGCTACTACACTCAAAGCCCCCAGCCAGGGCACACATAACCTAAGCTAAAAAGCTTAGGATGAACGCTTGCTAAGGGCACCCCCTGCGGGGTTCGAGCCTCGGCTTAGGGCGTTATCCGGAGGGAGGACATCAAAAGATGGGACGGGCTGGATCAAAAGGTTTTGATCGTTATTATTACTAAACGGGGAATTTAAAGCTACGTGCACAGCTGCTACAAGTGCTGGCACCTCGTTTTCGAGCAAGGGTCGGGGGGGAGTATTATTTACTCGGGGGCGCTGCGGTCGACTATATAAATGATAAATAAAATACTAAAAATAAGGACCTATTTAAACCGGCCAGTCAGTCTTTTCCAACTCAAAAATAACCTAGAAACACATCTATTTCGGAATCGCATAATTACTGATCCATCTTTACCATAATCTTCGTCAAAAAGGCATTAACGTCCGGTGTTGAGGGGCATGCGTGTATCGCAGTGATTTACCGAAGCTAAGCCTTCAGCATTGCTAATTTATAGTCGTTTGTTTGTTTGTCACCAATATCATGGACGTGCGGACGGAACAAACTTTATTGTATAATTTATACAACAAATACCTATTAGTTATCCTTTGTATTGAAATTTTAGTAATTAAATGCACGATTTGTATGATATAATTCTTGATATAGGCCATTTATTTGCAATTTCCTTTCTAGGTTTTTATGGTTTTAGTGTCTCCCTTTTACAGACGCCGGCGTCATTATGTATGTACAGTACAAATATGTTCTTAATGTCCCTCGGCAAACATCGTGTTTCGTCAGTAGTCGGATTTTTATCAGTTGCCCTGTGCACTTGGTACACACTGGACGCTCTCAATCGACTTGGAAGTATGTAGAGTTGTTAATACTCTTTTAACTTAATGTAATTTATTTGAAAAATGGTAGGAAAGCTGCTAAAGTCGCAGGCACGACAGATAGGAAAATAGTTTTACAGTTCTATTTAGTTCAAATGAAAATCAAAACAAAACAAAAATAAAGTACTTAGTTCTGAATTCAAACTATTATACAAGATAAATCTAATAATTGATGGACATGGAAATTATCATTCGTTTGTATTCAGAAAGCGATGATTCCCGAGGGACATTAAGAAAATAGAAATACAGTATATACACAAAGACAATAAAGTTTGATAACCATCATTAGCGGCGTCAAGTAAAGTCTTTATTAGTATGTAAACTTACCTTTTCAAGGCCAATTCCTATAACATAGCGGAAAGCCATAACTTACAACCGTAAGGACTATTCTAGCTTGCAGCACTCGTTTGCTATAGAACCGGGGTGGTAACAGATGTGGTCATCGTGTGCACGGGTTTTTTTTTTTAAAGTGGTTAGTGATGGGCTTCCACGATGGTACCTATTGTTAAAATTCCAAGTGCATTTGCACTCATAAAGATGAATAAATAAAGCATAGATCTTAAGCTATGCATGATAAACATGCAACTTCTTCGTGTCGTTGCCACGACTGAATTTTGGATCTTGATCGCCCAAAATATTGCCACTTCAAAAAAAAACACATAAACCTACAAGGGCACTTATGAAACGTCAGAAGCTAGGTACACGGTTCCAATTGCCCGTTTCTCTGGAGAAGAGCCGGCAAGAAACTCCACGGTTACTCTTTTAAACTTTAGGGCGTCGTCAGTGATAGCGCAGAAGTCACTTTGACTGCATGTTTTGGGACATAGAGGCAGTAGCGTAGATAGGTCTAAAGGGACCTTGTATCAAAACATGTTGTTGAGCTAGAACATTGGAGCATCCTGATTCAGATAGTTTTGAGAACTGGACCGCGCCTGTAACTTGAAGCCTTTGTATAAACTAATTACGTTAATTTTCATAAGGTATTAATTCATAACGAGTGTGTTGTGTTGTTGTTTGTTACTGTTTTCTATATTATTTTTAAGGTGGCTTATTCTCGGGTTAAGTAGTTAAAAATTGAAATGGAATATCGTTTTTGGTTGTAACAATAAGAATTTGAGTATTTTGAATATTTTACGAATTATTGCTTCCTCACGTGGGGCCCCTTAGAGGCCCCGTATCATAGATGCGGGTGATACGGTAGCGGTAGCTACGCACCTGCACAGAGGGTAAGATAGGAGGCTGAGCATAGTTGGCAACATAGTTCCACATCCATACCCTGCTGCCGTTCCTCGACGGAGCAACTTAAAACACACAAGGATATTTCTGTACCTACCTTCAGTGAAAAGTGATGTAACTGGAAAATCATGATTCTGAGAAAATTAATGTTAAAGTTTTAAAAAAATGACTCTTTGTCTACTTCACTAAAATGAGTACTGATTACTGACTTTGGTAAACAATATCTTAGAGCACGATTTAGTGTAAGAAGAAACAGATTAATTTTGTGTAGTTTTTTTTTATTTAAAAAGAAATCCAGTTATATCACCTAACACAACATATATTAAATTCGTTTTTTGTGTAAATTAATTTAAAATGACTTGAACCATTTTACATATTATTTATTGGTTGGTGTTGGATGATGTGTAAATATATCAGTTTGTGTTAATTCACATCTACATATTTAGATCGCGTAATAAGAGTCACATACTCGTATATTTGTATGATACATTAAGGTACTTGAAATATTTGTGCAGTTCACATTGATATTATTTAAAATGTATTTTATTACACATTAATAAATGTAAAAATGCTTAGTTGGAGCACTTTACACCAAAACGTATTGCTCAATTTTAATCTTAGAGGCAATTAGACCAAAAAAATGCATTTTTTATTGTTAAACTTAGTGTAAGAATATTAAAACTGATATAGGTCAAGTTAAATCACTTTTCACTGAAGGTACACAATTATATTAATATGAAATTAATAAATCGCATTTTTATCCGCATGCATCGTGACCGTTGGGTAACAGTCTCCATACGGTGGGTGTCTAAGGATGGACGGCAGCGCCGAGGCCAGCCCAGGAAGAGGTGGCGAGACGACCTAGACGCATACCGTAAGGGTTGGATGGAGGTGGCCCTGGAAATATATGCATGGAAGGATTTGAGCGAGGCCTTTGATCAGCAGTGAAACAGTGTAGGCTAAAATAAACAATAAAAATTAATATAACAAATGACTTCGATAAACTTCCCCGAAGAATAATGCCCGTG
Source organism: Agrochola litura (assembly GCA_949152395.1). Classification (NCBI taxonomy): domain Eukaryota; kingdom Metazoa; phylum Arthropoda; class Insecta; order Lepidoptera; family Noctuidae; genus Agrochola; species Agrochola litura. Next base: position 8,270,333 of record OX424512.1, read on the forward strand.
TAACTTTCAAGACTTTGATATGATGATGTCATATTTAATTCTTGCTCACATAACTATGACGCAATAACTATGATGACCATAATATTCTCGTAACCTCATCATCTTTGTGACGTTGCTCCTTTTCTTGTATCAATTGATTTACGCAGATCATATTTCCGGAGAATAATGAATGACTGCGTTTGAAAATCCAGACGGTGTTGTTATTTCCTTGTTTGAGTTTTTCTTTTACAATGATCGCCTTTTTCCTTGTTTTTGTTTCATCATAATAAATAGTATGATGTGATCTTATCCTATACTATTAAATGAGCAATATGTATTTGTAATCACGTTCTCGAAAACGGCTGTAACGATTTCGATGAAAGTTGCAATAAAGGGGTTTACGGGGGCGAAAAATCGATCTAGCTAGGTCTCATATCAGGGAAAACTCGTTTCCTCTATTTTCACAGCCTCGGGAACGTGATAGAACGTTGGTATACCTGTACGATATGTTTTTTTCTATTTTCACCCGAGCAGAGCTCGGTCGACAAGGTACTATAATGTAATGCAGATTGATCTAAATCTTCGATATTTCTACTAAAATCTAAATGTTTACTTTAACAAGTTTATACCGGTTAAGAATTTTAATTAATATCTGTCAGAAATATTAAATCATCTTTGCACCTGATCAGGATAAAATGACAAAGAGACAAATTAGTCTCTTTTCAATCGCTCTCTCACTGCTGAGAATTGTGACTCCGTATCAAATTGTCAACGGTCTTTTTCCTTCTGTTACGATCAGTGGCCTGGTGGAGTGCGGCGCTGATAGGTATCGTCAAATGCTCGGAAATTTGATCCGACCATCTTTTTGGGCTTCGGCCTCTAGGTCTTTTGCTCTCTATTTTCCCAGTCACCATTAGACGTTCCATGTTATTGGTACTTCTGCGAGCAATGTGGCCGAAGTATCTCACGACACGTTGCAGGCTGGTTGAAGACAGTTTATTTATGTATTTATTTATTTATTTATTTATTTATTTATTTATTTATTTATTTATTTATTTATTTATTTATTTATTTATTTATTTATTTATTTATTTATTTATTTATTTATTTATTTATTTATTTATTTATTTATTACAGCATGGAGTTGTTTTTTTAGCTTTTTTTAGCTGTAAGAGCTAAAAAAACAACAAAAAAGGAAACGGAAAAGGAAAAGTTGTTGAGCTTTCTCTAATTTTAGTTGTTTCAGAATCATGATATTTGTGCGGTGGGCTGTCCATGTGCATCCAGTTTCCTACTATTACCTGCATAATTTGCAGAATCAATTCAAAGCACATAGGTACTCGTACATAATAATTATAATAGTATGTAATTAGATCACAATGCGCTGTACTATTATTAAAGGCGCCATACAATTTCCTCACCTACTTTATTCACACTGATCTTGAAGGTAATGTTCGAAGAATCAATTAAATAATAAAACCCATTTTTCCGAATAAAAGGAAAACCGACATCTATACATAAATTAAAATTAATTACGATATTATTCACAATGAAATTGCACGTTGATTTGAAATTGTGATCACTAGTATCAGGAAAACCTATTAATATGCCTATTTTATTATGAATACATCTGCATAAGTAGGTGCAAATTCATGGAATAGGTGAGATAGATCATAGGGTAAAATAGTTCAGCCATCATCTTAGAATAACTAGTTTGCATCAGTAAGCTTGGTTTCCCTATGAATCATTATAATCTTCCTAGCCTTTTCTCAACTATGTTGGGGTTGGCTTCCACTCTAACCGGATGCAGCTGAATACCAGTATTTTACATGGAGCAAGTCAAGTCAAGTCAAGTCAAATCATTTATTTCAAACAGGCCCATGTATGGCACTTTTGAACGTCAAAATTTACAAAATATTAAAATTGATTCTAGTCGCCCCTTCCAAAAGGTAGTTTTCGTATGGAGAAGAATGGGCAAGAAACTCCACCGTTACTCTTTTAAAATGTTTTACAATTGCTTGTATATGCACGTACATTAGTTAAATAATATTACCTATATGATATGTGAAGACGATGCACCTAGAATAAAATTACTATACCACAATAGGTAAAAAGAATTAAAAATGAAGCAACGACAGATAATTTAATATGTGATAGATACATGGTGCTCACATATTTACAAACATTGCAAAAATAGACGATTTTCCTAAAATTTTGTAATTAATAAGTCAGTGTGTGAGAAAGTAATCACAGAATGTAAATCAATGCGACTACCTATTTGACCTCCTTAACCTAGTTACTAGTTAACACTTGTCAGACTTTTGGGCTTCTAACCCCGTAACGACTGTCAAAGATTTACAAATGACAGCCGACACCAACGGCTTAACGTGCTTACTGAGGCACGGAGGGGTCTTGGTATGTAAAGATAGTTACCCATCCACGAACCAACCGCGGCAAGCGTAGCTTAACCTGATCGATCGATCCGTGTGGCTATTATTACTTAGCTACTAGCCCCTCGGTTTCCCTGTGAATATGTCGGAAAAATCTATACATCTATATACATATAAGAAAATAGTGATGAAGAACTGTACATTGAATATTTTTGTAAAAATGTAATGTCTGATGCCGAAAATATAGGTTTTAGAATTTGTGTCCGTTTGTCTGGATGTATGTTCCGGATTTGCGCAAAAACGGCTGAACGGATTTGGATGAAATTTGGCATTTAGTTAATAACCTGAATTAACATAAAGGGTAGGTACTTTTAATCCCGGCAGTACGTTCCCGTGGGATAATTATCGACAATCCACGCGGGCGAAGCCACGGGCAAAAGCTAATCTAAACTATCTTATCTAATCTAAACTTATATAAAGAGAAAAGATTTGATTTTTTGTATGTTTGTTTGTTTGTTACGCTTTCACGCTAAAATGGCTGAACGGATTTGGATAAAATTTGGCACATGCGTAGACCATGACCTAGGCTAGGACATAGAATACTTTTAATCCCGATATTCCTACGAGATCTTATTTATGCGGGTTTTAACCGCGGGATGCAGCAAGTTCTATTATAATTTTCTACTTTATCAACTTTTATTTTATTCTTTGTGTGTAAATCGCACTACATGTTTAAACGGTTTGATAATTTATAATATTTCTCAGGGAATACAAAACTAAAACACCTGCAAACAATAGGTTTACGAAACATAATCTCAAAATCGACTCTAATAAAACGTCGAAATTCAAACCGCAAACGCGAGCAAATAGTTTGCAAAGAAATAAACGACCACAGGCAAAGATCTCCCAGATTGAAACGTACCGGCATAAATACCCACGTGCCTTTAAAGGTACTCCATAAAATACGCCTAAAGCCATAAATTATAAGAAACTTAAACACCCGATATAACCCCGAGCACTTCGCATTAAAAAAAAAACACAAAAACCCAGTAATGAGCAACAAAACAACACAATAAATTTAAAGTTAAAGAGGTGTTATAATTAATGTTTTCGAGTTAAAAGGATGACCGTAAACGGCCGGTTAATTTCTTAACCCTTTGTGCGGCCAATGTCATAATTTGTATGAAGACAAATATTATGTGCACACAAATATCTGTAGGCGATCGGAGATCGTGTTTGTTTTTTTATTTATGTTACTTATGATTATGACTGTTCTTGGTCGATATTTGTTGTTTTATCACTAGCAGTTTGAATTTTGGATCAAGAAATTATAATAGTAAATAACACAGTGCAATTAATTTATGTCTCAATGGATTGCGTAACCAAGTAGGCCACTGCAGGCATAATTTTGTCGAAGTGGGGGATTACTGACCCATCCAACGACCAGTGCGAGCGCTGTGCTTCAGATCAGACCATGCCCCACTTGCTGAAGTGTCCTAAGCGCCCGTTCGCTTGCACCTCGGATGACCAAAAGAACGTCACTGATGCTGCTATCAACGTGGCCACCACCTACTGGGCACATATGACATAAAATAATAAAAAATAAAAAAAAACATCTAAGAAGAGTACCATCGACACGATAAGAAGAAGAAATTGATGTCTGTAACTTTATTAAGATTTATCTCTGACACGTAAAACTCACGATTAAAACCACACTTCACACAATAGATCCTTTCAACAGCTGTCATTATAAACATGACCCTCTCGCTTTTTCTTCACTAAATCGAAAACGCTTCACTTTACACAGATCTACAAGTAAATCTGAGCACAATAAAGTGCTGTGCACACCGTGGCCATAAAATAGTGTGTCCCAACGTCTTAGTTAGCCATTTATTTATGTGTGGAACTGAAAAAGTAACTCTGCGGTCTTATGGACCGGACTGTGAGTATTTCAAGTGTTAACTAAGGAACTCTATTCAAAGCTGGTGATTATTTATTGGTGGTTACTATAGAACTTTATGTTTCAGTGTGCGATTAAAATTCTGTGTTCAATGCAAAGACTGAATGTCTTTTGTGGATGAGGGTGATATTTTCTTTTTGCTGGGACGTTTGTCTTTGACATTTTCTGTTTAAGTTGTTATTTGTGTGTGTATTGATTTCTCTTTTATGAACTGGTTGACTTGGAGGAAATTAAATTCTAATTAAATGTTGCACAGGAAGGATAAGATCATCATAATATTATTATTTTCGATGTGTCACATCTTTTCTTTCGCTTTCCAGCAATCTGTGCACAGACAAATTATATACCCAAAAAATCTGTGGGAGTGATTTCGTGAAAAGGGACGGAAGTGTGTAACAGGAAGCCGGGGGAAGCGCGCGCTATTTGATTTCACCAATGAGCGCGTGCGGTGCTAGAGTTGGCCATCAGAAACGACCTTGACGCGGCCTCACCCCTTTAATGTTGCTTACTACCATGTCAGATGTAGTGCGACTACTGCGCTCGTTAGTTTTTTTTGACATCTCGCTTATCTTTCATGTTATAAATCGTCCAAGTCCTAGCTAAATTTTACATACGTTTAGCAGCTTGTGCCAGGGATCTTCTTCACTCTTTTGACGCTGCATTTTGTATGGTTTCTTCCAACAATTCTTTCAAAAGTTGTAGAGTACTCGTAATTTTTATTAGCAGAAGTTTTGGAAAAATAATTTTCTAAAACTTTTGTTTACTTACAGCAAATAGTCTGCCTAGCCTAACTTTTGCCAAACTATGTTGGGGTCGGCTTCCAGTCTATCCGGATGCAGCTGAATACCAGTATTTTACATTGAGCGACTGCCTATCTGACCTCCTCAACCCAGTAACTGGGTAATACGATACCCTTGGTAAGACTGGTTGTCAGACTTTAGGACTTCTAACGACCCGTAACGACTGTCAAAGATCCATGAATGACAACCGGTACCAACCGCTTAACGTGCTTTCCAAGGCACGGAGGAGTCTCGGTATGTACTTACAGCAAACAGTAAGTATTATTAATCTTCCTTCTCCCACATTAAATCCCCACAACACTATTATCCTCATATAGCACTACTCACAAGCCTCAAGAGATAATCACTCCCATAGTGGCAATTTAATCGATAATTGTACACCACTATCAGATATCTTGAGAAATATCGCAAGATATATCGTTCAATCTGGACAGGGGCGGTGCAAATTGCAATGACAAACTTCGGAGGCAGTCCCGTTCTGCTCGTAATTAAGTCATACACCTGGGACAATTAGTCAGTACTATGTTATGTCGTGTCTATTTGAAATACGACAGACGATATTAGTACTGTTTCCAGCTGTCGAAGGGAGTGATTTGGGTGGTTGAATTTAAATCACACTTCATAGACTGTCTTATTTTAAAGAGTCTTTTATCGGTAACATCTGCGAGTTAGCAATATTCTGTTCAATCACGTGCGTAGTTTTCATACTTCTGTTATGTTAAATGTATTCAGTAAGTACGTACCTCCATAGTAAGGCACGCATCTCTGAGTTTTCGGATTCATGTGCGTATTGTATAATTATCACTTGCTTCAAAAAACGGTGAAGGAAAACATCGTGCGGAAAAATGCTTGAGAGATATTTATGTGAAGCCAAGTTAGAAGCCCATGGGCGGGTTTAAAATTCTGACACCAGTAACTAAATTGCGTAAAGCAACACAATCAGAATCTGTTTCGATTTGAAACAGATTGCTAATTCATTGCTTCATAAGTTGGAAGAAAAAATCTGCTCAACAACGTAAATAACGCAATGAATGTTGTTGGACTGTCAAAATGAAACAAATTAGGCAAAATTGTTTACGAAAATAAGTTACGCAATTAGGGTACAGGTTACAAACCACACAAAAAAGAAAGAAGACCTCCTTAGTCTAATGGCTAGCCCAGATGATATGCAGAATACAGATGACGATATTTTGTGACCACTTCGTTTTTAACAGCAGCGGACTTCGATATAGTAAAGCATTAACCGTGATGGACAGGCAACATAACAGCTTGAACTACAAAAGTTTATAGATACTTAAAGAAAAGATTTCTTGAACAAAATTGCAGACAACAACATGCTCCTAAAGACTGTTTCATACCTAAATTAAACACTTACCGTTCTATCACATCAAGATAATAATATCAGAGATCAAATTTTAACAATCTAGACCACATAAATTATTGTTATTTAGCACCAGAGGCCTTAAAATATGGTCCTAAAATGTAACGGAGCATTGAGCAACCGCGCAAAGGCATTGTATGATAGATAAGCCTTTTAAGCTGAACTGTGGCCGATAAAGGAAACTTAGGCTGAGCGTAGACCAGAGATAAAATTGTTTTAAAACAGATTTTCGATTTATAATAACACACACATACATCACACACACATTTCAAAACACACACATTCAAAACACCACACACATCCACACATTTCATCACATTTTCAAAACATGTATTTGGGAAATTCAAAAGTGCACGCCTCATAACGCTCATTCAAAAACAGAAAAATATTTAAACGATTTTCATGAAGTATGTTTTGACTGCTTTTTTACCCATCACTATGGATAAAATTTCTGATTTGACTGTTCTAACATAACATCACGCTTTGATTCCTAAAGGATTGGACAGAGGTGTACCTGCAGTACACCCACTTATGGTAATTGGTAATTGGCTCGCCCCCACGTAATTGGGGGCGAGCCAATTACCATCAACCGGGCACAAATCCAGACTCCGAGCTGCTACTGAGAAATTCCGGATAGAAAAACCCAATAACACTTTGTCCGACTTGAGAATCGAACCCAGTACCTCATGCTCAGCAGTAGCGCTTGCGACTACTAGACCAACGAGGCAGCCTGGACTGTTGTCTATGGCAAACAAAACTGTTTTGACTCTGGTGCAAACGCTGTTTTAGGTTTTGTCTATGCTTAGATTTGTGCTCTAGACTAGTAGGTAAAAGCTACGAGAATTCGTAATATTTATCAGTAAAGGTGGTTTTAAACCGGCGAGGCGAGACGTGGATGGGATGGGCGAGAATTGAAATTAGTATGGCAAAATGAATATCCACGCCCTGCCCATCCTTTGGTGTAAAAGGTTTAGATGCGCGAGGATGTCCGAGGCGAGAATTGAAATATTTGTTAGTACAATATTTAACTTTATTGCTGTGATAATAAATATATATACATTGCACAACGGATATACAAATCTGGCACAGGCCATCGAGGACCCACACGGTCTCTTTCCGTCAAGCGCTGACTCGCGATGTCTCGCACTGGCATGCGCTAGCACGCGCCGGCTCACTCCGACCATCGCGAGACATCGCTGCATACGATACTCTCGGCTGTCAGCGCGCGAGACATGGCTGGGCGGGCGGCGCGTAATAGCGCAAGCCGGCGCTTGGTAGCGATGGCCGGCGCGTGACAACGCGAGCCGGCGCGGCAGCGCTGGCCATCGTGAGACGGCGCGGTATAGATTGGACATCTTTCGGTGTAAAAGGGTAAGCGTGATTTCAATTCTCGCCCATCTCATCCACGCCTTGCCTCGCCATTGTTTAAAATATATCGTGATTACTGTTTTACATGATTAATGGCCGAACCCAATAATCTATTTTCAGTAAAAGACAGATCGCTACTGATGGTAGACAATATAATTAAATCTGTCATTGAATGTCGTCCCATCTGTAAGGTATTTATTCTCTGACAGATTATTGGGACGTTAAAACCATAGAAAAATAGGCTTTTCTATATGCAGTATGCGAAAATATCTTATATCCAAATTATCTAATAATCACAATATCGAGAGTAAAAAAATCCTATAATTCACTTTTGCGACGTTATTATTTAGCCATACTTAATATCAAAATTATTACTATTTGCAAATAACAAATCACTGAACTCATATTGCGCAAACCACAAAGTTCCCAAACGATCAGTTTTCCTAGCTGTTACTTTAGTACACAAGTTTACCGTACTTCAACGTTATAGAGTTGTCTATCTAAATGCCAGGCATTCCTTATAAATATGGAGGCTTGGCCAGTGGCTCTCTAAATTAAGACATAAAACCTATATGCTTTGTCTTTGAAACGTGATCTAACTAGACCCATAACTAGGGAGGTACTAGCAAGACATAAAGTCAATTCTAAGACGAAAATAATTAATACTGCATTTCTAGTTATATTACTATCGTTTATCACAGTATTCATAAGTAACAGTATAATGTCTTCCTAGAAAACGGCCGAAACGACGCGATTCCAAATCTCAGTGTATACCAGTACGCAACAGCCTCGAATCCGCGGTAGTTACGCACGGAGCCGGAAGCCCTGAGTGGCCGTAGGTGATTATTTCAAGGTCACTGCCGAGACATAATACTGTTACTTTATTATACTGTGCTTATAGTATAAGCAGTTTATAAGTTTCAATAACAATTGTTTCATTTACAGTGCGATTATCATATGGATCATACAATGTTGAAGCTGTCAATGTATGTCATAAGTAAATAAACTATGTGAGCCCAGGTTTACATAGTTGTTCTACATTCTCGTGGATTCCAAGGGACAAGGATAACAACGAAATTTCAAAAGAAATAAGCAGTATCTTTGTAAATTATAATTATGTCGTTTTTACATAAATAATAAAATAAATAGTGCTTTGGATTCCAACTCGAGACTCATGAATTGGCAAGCTGACGGTCTCAACACTAGGCCATCACAGCTCTATCGCTATGCGTTATGCTCTATCTCAGCTTCTGCAAACTATATACTAGGTACCATTTTCTCGATAGTTTCGGTGTCAAAATACTGCCAAGTGACAGTACCACTCCTATTTCTATTATAGAATATTCCCCGAGTCCTTGTTGTACTCGACGATACAATACGTACGTTACACGGAGGTAGCTATTCTGAACGCTGCCGGCACAATTTTATGTCACTTTGACGATCTTATCAAATGTGCAAATGCGGCTACTCATACTAGCAGTCCAGGGGTCGCCAACATGTTTTGTTTCACAGTAATGTCAATTTGAATATTACCACAAGTCCGCATATTATTGAGCTGTAGGTAATGTTGTAGGTCATTGTAGATCGAGGATTGAAAGGTAAATGTCAAGTAAACAGGCGTGGTAGTACGATGGAATGTGACTTATGGAGCCTAAACTTGTTTCCTTATGTCAGTTTATTGTTTTTGTTTCTGAGTGAGTTCAATGACTTATTACTCAGTGCATAAGTTGATTTTGGGCATCAATTAGTGAATAATTAAAATTTTAACTTTTGTAACAGAAGGTGCGATACATAGGTAAGAATACCAAGAGATACCAACAGTTGCAACAAGTCAGCTGAGTTGATCTAACCAGTAAAAAAAATTGCATAATGAATTAATGACTGACTATTTTGTATTGTCTGAAACCACACAAGAGTAGAAATCATTTTTTTTTTCCTTATCCTAGTGTGCAACAATAGGATGTATAGATGGGATATACTAATAAGTAATTTAATTATAACCTAAACTATAAAATTGTCTTTACTAAGAATGTGTCCAATAGCACTTTTCTTATTATCTCTATTAAGGCGAATACACTTCGTTCTTGTGTTTGTTTGGCACTTTTGAACTTTACACTATTCACTAACACTAAACACTAGCTGGAACGGATTTTTCTTTTTAGTCTTCTATGTTTGTGTGGTCGAGAAGCTGGATTGCCTCGACGTTTACATGCTGATGAAGTCTTTTTTCGTGAGCTTCTGCAAGTTTCTGGATCACACTTTCGTTGAACTCAACTTTAAGGTCCCTGTGGAGGTCATCATTTCGTATGAACCAAGGTGCATTTACAGAAATCGCATGGTAATAATTTTAAAACCTTGATTCCTGTGTGAAATATTTCCTCATAGTCTTCTCATAAAAAAGCAAAATGTTGTCAACCCCTCCCCCCAAAGCGTACCATGTTATAATAATGAAACAGAGCATACCTCAACCGCATGCCAGACAAGGACACCTGTATAACAGTCTGTTTAATTAACACCGTACTTCACCGCTAGATGAAGTTGTTCCTGGCTTGAATAAAATAACGAGGCTTGCGTCATGTTGCCTTATATCGAAGATTTTCTTTTATTTTTGTAAAGGATTTTTACTGCGAGTGTAAGGGTGATTATTGGAAGATGGGGCATGTTGGGAATGCCGATAATGGGAGTTGATTGTGGGTTTTTCTTTTGTTTTTAGATGGTGATTAAAGTGTGCACATTTTTTGAGAGGGGATGAAGTTCTTGGCGTGTGGTCTACTTTTTGAGAGGGGATGAAGTTCTTGGCGTGTGGTCTACTTTTATACATCATTATTTAAGTAAGCGACATAAGAGCTGATCTGGTGACAGATAGTTATTTGTGACCTCAAATTAACATTTGTTGTACCTATTATGTTAATATGCAGTTTCGTTAGAGCACTCGCTACAGGAAGCTACAATGCACGAAGAGCTTAAATGGTAACTCTGATAATTATCTATTCTTGGTTTACCAAATAACGAGATCATGTTCGTAGTTATAATTCTGTAGAACTTATTCTAATATCAACCCTTCTCATATCACTTTTTTTAAACTAATTTAAAATTTACATAACATCACGCCTCATTTCCCCGAAGGGTTGGGCAGAGGTGTACCTGTAGTAGGTACACTCACATTTCGCCAGTTATGTTTAAGTCCCATGTAATAAGGGGGCGAGCCTATTGCCATCAACCGAAACTCCAGAAATTTCAGATAGAAAAACCTAATAGGTAACACTTTGCCACCGGGCACAAATCCAGACTCCGAGCTGCTACTGAGAAATTCCAGATAGAAAAACCCAATAACACTTTGCCCGACCCGGGAATCGAACCCAGGACCTCATGCTCAGCAGTAGCGCTTGTGACCACTAGACCAACGAGGCAGTAATTTAAATTTAATACATGGATTGGATATGGTTGTATTATGTGGACGTACCAGCGCCTAAGTCGTACTTTACGTACAGCAATATCTGCTCTCCTGTTTATAAAAAACTGCTGATAACTAATGATGTAAAAAGGTGCTATTCGGTCCCATGACCTATCTAAAACAAGCGGGTTTTGGAAAAGAAAAATAAAATAAAAATAAGATTTCACTTCTATCTTCATTATAATTTCTTGCATATAAGCCATTTCGGAAAAGAATACTTTTTAGTACCTTTTAGTATTCCAACATTCATTTACGCATAAAAAACCGTATTTTCTTAAAGTTACACAATTGGTTTTGATTTTAACCTTAGAAGACCCCTTTGTTTAATTCGTAATATATACCTATTAAAACACACTTCATTCATACCCTAATTATTATTTAAATTAAATTAAATTTAAGAAAAACAGTGGCACTCCGGGAGTGCCGACAGAAGTGAAAACTTGAAAAAAAATCGGCACCGCTGTAATCAACGCGTTGGTGTATTTTACACCACGCACCGCGGTAATCAGCGCGTTGATGTCTTTTAATCCACACACTGCGGTAATCAACGCGTTGACGTCTTTTACTCCACGGTGTCTGTAAATTCGGTAACAGTTTCGCGAAATCAATGGTTTAGTCCCAACTCAAAAATGCTCAACGCGCCTAAAGAAGTTTTCACGTCAATAAAACTTTATTTCAGACTTTATGGTTCATATTTTTGTTAGTACTTCGGTGTTCGTAACAATGGTGCTTAATGTAGATATGAGGAGAATAATACTACATATTATGTAGACCTATGACTGTCCCCAGCTAGTGTCCCTGAAAGGGACAGTCCGGTCTGGCAGCGGTAATTTTTAGAATGCTGTTGTCACTACCATGCAGGAGTAAGGAGGCCGCTTTCTTCTACGTAATGGCATGGAAATCATCTGTGCGAGCCTCCGCGAACATTCCCGAAGCGCTACAACGCTATGGCAGTCCCAATAGCATCCTTAAAACATTATTAAATTGAACACGCAGGACGTTGTAGGCTCGGCGCGTGTATGACACCCACATGCCACTTGTGTAAAAGGAAAATTACCGAAATAATCAAACAAGAATACAGCAGTACATTTTAAAACCATAATCCTTCGTACAACGACATTCAATTTAGTTATAACAATCGTTACCAGCCGGTGCGCAGTAAAATTTTATAGTACGGACCCACTTAACCTGTGACGTGTCTTCCCCACCAAACAGGGGCACTTAGCCCTAATAGTCACGTCGTTATAGTAAATACTCAATGGATTTTATGCTGGACTTTTTGTGGCTTACTTTTGTTCGAAGTAAATTGGTGTTGGATTGTAAATTACTTTTTTATTTAGTAACGTTTTGCGTTCTTTACATCTAAATTAAAAGGTTTTCATTACAAAATGAGTTGTATTTTTTTTATCCAATCATGTTCTTAAGCATCGTCTACCAGACCTGGATCAAACACTCATCATCTACCTTGCCTTTTCTCAACTATCTTGGGGTCGGCTTCCAGTCTAACTGGATGCAGCTGAATACAAATATTTTACATAGAGCGACTACCTCCACAAGCTAGTTAGTAGGTAGCACAATACCCCTTGGTGAGACTGGTTGTAAGACTTTTGTGCTTCTAACTACCCGTAACGACTGTCAAAGGTCTACAAATGACAGTCGGGACCAATGGCTTAACGTTCTTTCCGAAGCACGGAGGAGTCTTGGTATGTAAATATGAATCAGACACTATTGTAAATAAAGCCAAAGATCCAACAAACAAAACTGTAAGTTAAAGGAGTCTCAGAATCAATTTTGAACTACCTGCTATGCGAGAATGTCAGTATGTACACATATTATCGTCTTCCAAATGACAGCCAAGAGATTAAGAAACAATTCATCATCATCATTTCAGCCCAAAGACGTCCACTGCTGGACATAGGCCTCCCCCAAGCACCGCCACTTCGACCGATACTATGCTTCCCGTATCCAGCTAATTCCTGCGGCCTTCATAAGGTCATCGGTTCATCTTGTGGAAGGCCTTCCAACGCTACGTCTTCCGGTACGTGGTCGCCACTCCAGAACCTTTCGGCCCCATAGGCCATTCGTTCTGCGAGCAATGTGCCCTGCCCATTGCCACTTAAGTTTGGCAATTCTTCGGGCTGTCGGTTACCTTGGTTCTCCTGCGAATTTCTTCATTTCTGATTCGATCACGTAGGGAAGCTCCAAGCAAGAAACAATCATTCACACAAATCATACCTTCAACAATTTAACAACTCCCATTCCGAACTCAAGGAAACAGTACAGTGATTTTTAATCTATACCTGAGCCCGCTAATCATTTCAGTTCGTATGAGAATGCCACCGAGAACAGAGCGATAATAAGCAGCAATTACTATAAAACAAGACATTACGGAAGGCAGCTAATGAAAAAATTCAAAATTCAAATTAAAAAGTCATTTATTCAAACTAGGCTGAGAATTAGAACTTTTCGAACGTCAAAATTACATAAGACAGTCTCCCAAAAACACCCACCCTTCACCACTTCCTAGTGCCTTTTGCAAAGTTTTGTAACTGTAGTCAATGGTGGTCATAAGTCAATGGGGTAGGCAATCACACCTACCACGTGTACAGAGTAATTGTGTGCTTGTGGTTTTGAATGTGGCCAGGAAAACTATGAACTAAAATATTTGGCTTATAGTACCAGGCACTCCAAAGACAATTTCCACGCAAACTCCGCCCCAACGCCACTCCACCATTACACTATATGCTAAACGCTAACACATCAGTAATAAAGTTGAATATCGCGTGCGCTTTTTGGTCGTGTTCAAGCATGGAACTAAATGTCGTAATTCTCAATTCTTATTTCGTTTATAACTAAAGTATTAATTGATCTAGACAAAAAATATCTTATATTTGGATAATGCAGAAGAACAGTGAAGAGCAGTGGTGGCCCAGTGGTAACGGCCGCGACTTACGAGTTGTAGGTCGTAGGTTCGAACCCAGACAGGCGCTTTACTTTGTGTAAATAATTTCATCACTACTGCTCTCAAAACGGTGAAGGAAAACATCGTGAGGAAACCGGCATGTCCTAGAACCGAAAATTCGAAGTCATGTGACATCTACCAGCCCGCACTGGGCCCACGTGGTGGATTACGGCCCACTCCCTCTCACAGAGAGGAGGCCTGTGTCCCAGCAGTGGGAACATTTATAGGCTGATGATGATGATGATGATTTGGATAATAAACTATATTTCCTTACTGTCAATAATTATTTTAGACATAAAAGCTGAGTAATCTTGTTTTTGTTTCAAATAATCTTTAAAAAAGGCATGATTTTCGAATAAAAAATGGATCGAGCGAAAATGTTCCAATAAAATTACGTAACTGTCTTATATTTAGAAAGAAAAAGATCCAATAAATCATATACTAAAGTTCCATTTTGATTGTATGCGTGACTTTTTCAGAATATTAATGCAAATTAACATACAATTTAGGGAGGGTCTTCTTAAACCTTTTTTCTTTTATCTGACATTTTGAGGTGATCATTGCCTGCCTCCCCTTTTTTCGTTGGAATCGGCTTGAAGTCTTACCGGATGCGGCTGCCGACTGCGTATCTGACCTCCACAATCCATTTACTTGGTGACACGATATCCAGATACCACTATACAAAGGTATTTTCTTGGAAAATTACAAATTTCTGACCTAAAATAGACCGTACAGACCTTTATAAAAGACCATGAATACTTTGGTCATGATGAGGCGAGAAGTGCAAATACTAGCAAATAAAGGGAAAAAATTGAGATTAGCATTTCGAGTGAACTTTCTATCAATCTGCCTAGCCCTTTCCCAACTATGTTGGGGTCGGCTCCTAGTCTAACCGGCTGCAGCTGAATACCAGTATTTTACATGGAGCGACTGCCTATCTGACCTCCACAACCCAGTAACTAGGTAATACGATACCCCTTGGTAAGACTGTTTGTCAGACTTTCGGGTTTCTGTCGACCCATAACAACTGTTAAAGATCCACGAATGACAGCCGGGACCAACGGCTTAACGTGCTTTCCGAGGCACGAAGAAGTTTTGAGAGCAGTGGTGATGAAATAATTTACACAAAGTAAAGCGCCTGTCTGGGTTCGTACCTATGACCTACAACTCGTAAGTCGCGGCCGTTACCACTGAGCTACCACTGCTACGGACAGCAGCAGCTGCTGTATTTTACCGACTACAAAAAGGAAGAGGTTCTCAATTCGACTAGGTATGTTTTTTTTTTGTATGTTTGTTACGCGATTACTCCGCCAATTATGAATTGATTTTGATGATTCTTTTTTGTTTGGTAAATCATACCTCAGAGGTGATCCCATAGAAATTTTATTAACTTTGCTTGGGTAGTTTTTGAGTTAGCTTCAATAATACGATTTTTTCCCCTCATAGTATGTGGATGATATGATAACTTCCTGTCACTGGTATTTACATAGCAGGTAGTGGTATTCGAATTTGTGTGGAGTAGGTACCACAACTAAAAAGTGAAAAAGAAATTGGTGGCACTCCAGGAGTGCCGACAGAAGTGAAAACTGGAACAAGATCGCCTTGTTGGAAGAAAAATACTTGTGTAGAACATTGGTCCGTAATCTTATCGAAATAAAGAGCACAATCGCGTTTACAAAAAATAATTCTTCCGAAACCCTAAAAGTAATAAAAATACTTACATAGAACATTGATCCGTAACGTAATATAAATAAAGAGCACAATCGCGTTTACAAAAATGAGGTGTCGTCATGGTGTCGCGAAATAAATGGTTTAGTCCCATCTCAAAAATGCCCAACGAAGTTTTCAGTTCAAAAACAACCGAGCCGGTGGCAAAAAACGAAAATTCTAAACCAAAGACACCGACTTCCGAAATTAAAGTTATTTTTTACTTTGAAATGATTTTTTTATTATTCCTAGCCTACTCTACCTATGGTACCTACACACCCAAAAGCCTGTCTGAATTACAATGCACAATATTCATATTTCACAACATTTTATTACTATTTCGATTATAATGTAATTTAAGGGCTCAGATTTTCTCATTCCGCCGTATTTATGGCCTCAAAGTTAGCTTGGCCTTTGACCAACTTACCCGGTAGTTGTACCCTTTGTGATACGCAAACAATAAGATGATGATATCGCTGGCCAGCAATTAAATGATTAGGATCGATGTAATTTATCTTACAATGACAGAATTTGAATATCAATAGATTGGACTTTGAATTGTTTCCGTATATTTATACTTATTGTATGTGTGCTTGTGGCTAATTAATAACAGCCGCACGGGTCAATCGATCAGGTTAAGCTACGCTTGCCGCGGTTGGTCCGTGGATGGGTGACCGTCTTTACATGCCAAGACCCCTATACCTCGGACAGCACGTTAAAGGCTCTTTTTACTTTTGAATGTGATTGGATAAAGCTACTTTTCCCGCGCGAAACTACATTGTCAAATTACGACTAAACAACCAATAAGCGGCCAATAAGTCAAAATAAAAAGGTAAAAAACATAAACATTACTTATTATCTATAAACAGTTAATCTTTTACAAAAAGTAACTTATAAACTCTTGAAATTAATAATTTAAGCATTCCCAGGGACGATGGGACGTGCCGCTCTGCAGTATTATACGGAACACCCTGTTAAACACGTCACCTAATACTGTAGAGCGCGCCCGTCTGCTCGCTGTGGGAGAATGGGAGTCAGGCTTGTGGCTTCAGGCGCTCCCGTCATCCACCATAGGCACTATGATGGATGACTCATCGTTTCGGCTCGCTACGTGTTTCCGCTTGGGTGCACCTTGTGTTGCTCCGCATCGGTGTCATTGCGGTGAAGCTGTTGACAGTCTCGGGCACCATGGCCTATCCTGCTGCAGGAGCGCAGGTCGCATAGCACGGCATGCCAGCATCAACGACATTATTCGTCGAGTCCTTGTCACCGCCGGCGTACCAGCGGTATTAGAACCAAACGGCTTAGTACGTGACGATGGAAAGAGACCAGACGGGATGACGTGGTTGCCTTGGAAGGTGGGTAGGCCTCTGGTGTGGGATACAACCTGTGTCGACACCCTTGCACCATCCTATGTTCCTAGCACGGTGGGCTGTGCTGGCACCGCTGCTGCGGCTGCTGAGACCCTCAAGCGGCGCAAATACTGTAACCTTATGGGTAACTACAGTTTTGAGCCGTTTGGGGTCGAAACGCTTGGACCATGGGGCCCGAGTGCGTGTCTCCTTTTTAAGGAACACACATAAGAACGACACTTCACGTGACCAGAGGGCTGGCTCGTTCTTTGGACAAAGAATTAGCATTGCTATTCAACGTGGCAATGCTGCCAGTTTTCTGGGCACGTTTCCGGATGACAGCGATGCGGACGAATACTTCGACGCCTAAGTGTCGTTTTGTTTTATTATTTTTATTTATACAGATAGTTAGTTAGTCTTTTAATTTAGTACCTAATGTAAATAGTTAGCTGTGTTAAAAACTGTAAAATAATGTAAGCAGGTTTTTCACCCCCCTGTAAAGTCAGTCAAAATAACTTGAGCGCTGTTGTTTGATAAGCGACGATTTGTCTTTCTATGATGTCTTGATTATACCTTCTTAGATGATTTTTTTATCGTAGTTGGGTTTTAGTTTCATAATTTTTTTTTTCTTTAATCGTTTAATAAAATTGCATAGTAACACAAGGATTTCTAACTATAGAAAATAGAAAAAAAAAACTTCACAAAAGCTAGATCGATTGAAAAATGGAATTCTGCATTGCATCGTATGGGAACAATAATGACAACAATTTCAAATTGGAATGTTTCTATCTCGTTGTTGTCGGCACGTATTGTGCGTGCGCGCATCAGTAGCATCCTCAGTCTTTGTGATACCGATCTGGGAAAGAGAAACACTATCTGGTTTTTTTAACAAGAGTTTACCCACAGCTTTCTTTGCGATCTAAGAAAAGCCAGTACCTTTTTTTTTGGGTGGGAAATTATCAAATAACTTCTCCCACTCTGGGCGGAGCGGGAGGGCGTGTCAGACTCTTACTGACTAAAACCCACCCGTATTTCTTCGGTTGCCCTGTTGCCGGGGGCCACGATTTCCCTATCGGTTTTCTTCGCACCCCCGGCAGGCATTGGCCCTAGCGGACCCCGTCAATTCTGCTGACATCTCTTTGAGGCGCGCGTGGAACACAACGCGCCGTCGACCCGGGCCTGGTCCTTATCAGACAACGCTGGTACACAAAAATCCTGAATATAATCTGAATTATGAAATAGTCAAATACAGAATTAATTAATTGGTCAACTGCTGGTTATTATAAGAATAATTTACAACGCAACATAATGAGGAGATTCCTCTCTGTAGAGCCACCACCGGCAGCTTGGACCCTGTTCCTGATGCCGACGGGCCAAAATTTAAAAAAAAAAAAAAAAAAAAACTGTGGTACTCCCGGCGGCGGCGTGCCGATAGAAGGGAAAACTTGAACAATTTTGCTGTGCAGGAAATACTTTTCTTTTTCGAAGTCGGTAAAAAAAGGGGAAATGTCAATCATGTCGTTGTCATGTCTCAATGTTTGGAATGTCATTAACCCCAAAGAAAATGTATCGCGTGTTAATGTCTTTTTAATGGTCAAAAGCTGGTGTCAGTAACAGTGTCGCGAGATCAATTGTTTTTTCCCATCTCAAAAATGCCCAATGCGCCTAAAGAAGTTTCCACTTAAAAAATGTGTTGGAAACAAATAAGGAACTCTGTATAGACGGTAGCTAGAATGTTGCAAAAAACGAATGCGAAGTTCACAATCAGTTTTTAGGATAGAAAAATCGCCTGAGAGCTAATAACCGTTCTAGTGGCATTTTGTTATTTTATTTTTTAGACTTCTAAAGATAACTTTGTCGCATAATATGGTCGGACCCGAAACTAGCCTCAACATAACTTAGCCAAAATATGAATCATCTGTAGCTACATCCACCAAATAAAACACAATACTATTCTTATACCTCTAAAAAACCCTTTTATTTCTTTCCTCCCCCTGCTTACGGAACGATAAACAATATAAAATGCATTACTGCAGCCCGTCATATTACAATAATAAGCAATTGTTGCTCTTGTCGGCACTGATACGCTTACCGTGATTGTATTGTGATTGTAAATATAAGCCTGTATTCTACTGGAAGCGATGCTTTTTAATTTTAATTATTAAACTTAGTTTCCGTTTTCATTTTGGTTGGACCCTGTGAATCAAAATCTTTTTTTGCACAAATCAAGTCGCTTTTACTTACCCCAGATGGCGAGTTTTTACGATTAAGAATGTGGGTTCCACTAGTCGACGGCTTAAACTTGTTGGTGGCGTGGCTATTATGCATGTTATTTAGTAAAGTAGTTATTTATTTAGTATTTAAGTTATTTTCTCTATGGCATGTGAAGTCAAGTCAGAGGTCCAGGAGCGGCTTTAAAACTCTGACACCAGGTTAGTAACTAACCACACAAAAAAAAATATAAATTTATTTATTGAAATAGATGATGATTTATAACGAAAACGAGCGCGTAAAATTTCATAACCTTTAGGCGAATAGATATTATTAAAAAAATACTGAGTGTATCTACTCATATACTATTTAAAAAAAAAAAAAAAAACAAAAAAAAAATATTCTATCCCTGTACGGTTTCTATTTTGCCATTTTCATACTATTTATGTTATTTATTTATTTACGCCCAACGATGAGTTAAAATAAGTGTTGAAATATGGAAGTTTCGACGCTCATAACTTCCAAGCCAGTACTTTTTTCCCAATTCTGCTTCGATACAGGGCTAGATAATGACAAGGCAAATTGATATAATTTTTAGTTTTGAACGTATACCGTCAAAAAGACGCGAGTAATCACCATGCTACGTTTGTATAAAAGAATGACCTGAATACTTCGGACATAGCTACCCTAGTGGTAGCTATGTCCGAAGTATTCAGGCGAGAACTATTAAGTTTTATTTGGCAAAATTACGTTTAGGAATATTTAACCATGTTAGAAGATACTCATACCGGGTTACGTCATATGTTGTCTTTTGAAATGCACTGGCCCTTAACTCTTTTCAACCTAAGTTTCACTCCTGCACCTAGCCATAAGGCTTTACCTAAATCTCCAAATTACTTTCACCCGTGTAACCTCCACATGCTTATCAATCTGTAAATACAGGTAATATAAAGCAATCTATATTTCTTAATAACTGTAATGTTTAAAAAAAAAAGAATTCAAATGTAAATTATATGTATATAAATTTAAAAAAGGAAGCAATATCTTTAGCTTCACTTGTTACTGGACGGGTTCCCTAAATGGCGTAGAATTGACTTTATGATACGAAACAATTTAGTTAACTATCCGCAAGTATGACTGCGTTTACCAATAAAATATATTACTTGGCTTCTTTGTAAATGTTGTAAAAATTGTTGGCAATTTTTGTCAATGACTGTTCATATTCAAGAAATATAGGGGAAAGCTAGACAGTCGAAATTTCGTATAAGGATGAAGTTTCCCATAAGGATGAAGTTTCCTTTAAGGATGAAATTTCTCGTAAGGATGAAGTTACCCTTAAGGATGAAGTTTCCCTTTAGAGCCAAAGCTTTGTTTTCACTACGGATAAACAGTGATTTCTTGCGAATATTCGTTTCTGCGATGTAAAGTCTATGCACGGACTAGTAAAACTGGTGTGTGTAAAAATTGAGAAGAGACAGCAGATTCGAATTAAATGGGTTTTAAGTATCGCGCAAGGAGCAGTAGTGACCCAGTAGGGAGCAATAATGGCCTAGTTGTAACGGCCGCGACTTACGAGTTGTAGGGCGCAGGTTCGATCCCAGACAACCGCTTTACTTTGAGTAAATTATTTCATCACCACTGCTCTCAAAACGGTGAAGGAAAGCATCGTGAGGAAACCAGCATATCCTAAAACTAAAAATTCGTAGACATAATGACATCTACCAACCCCACTGGGCCCGCGTGGTGGATTGCTGCACTCCCTCTCACCGAGAGGAGGCCTGTGTCCCAGTGGGAACATTATAGGCTGATTATGTATGTAATGTAAGTATCGCGGGTGATTGTAGCTGGAAATGCCTTCATCTGCATTACAGAGGGGCAACGAACTGATTCCTCAAACTTCTATCACAGATCACAATATGATTTCATTACCCGTTAACTTCAAAACAGCCTCTAAAATTACCACTCTCCACCATTACTCGTTGCACACATTATCATACATTCGCCAAGCGCCTAAGTGCGGCCACATCAAGTGAGGCTAACAAAAGCGGCCGGGAAGTCGGTGTACTGGACGATTATAGGGAAAGTCGCAAGCACCTCGTTAGACTGTAACATAATAATCGCAATTTGCTATTACCTACAGGCCACACGTAATATGAGCGTCCTGACAGGCACTTGAGATGAGTAACCGTGAAAATAATAAGCTGAACGATAGTGTTTTATAAGAGGTTTGGGCCTGTTGTGGCGTAGCTTTATGTTGAAAGTACAGGTATAGGTACCTACCTAGGTTACGATACGATAGTCAGTATAGATAATTTTATTGTTATTTTGATCATTGGGTGCACCTTGTGTTGCTCCGCATCGGTGTCACTGTGGTGAAGCTGTCGACATTCTCGGGCACCATGGCCTGTCCTGCTGCAGGAGCGCAGGTCGCATAGCACGGCACGCCAACATCAACGACATTATTCGTCGAGCCCTTGTCTCCGCCGGCGTACCAGCGGTATTAGAACCAAACGGCTTGGTACGTGACGATGGGAAGAGACCAGACGGTATGACGTGGTTGCCTTGGAAGGTGGGTAGCCCTTTGGTGTGGGACGCAACCTGTGTCGACACCCTTGCGTCATCTCATGTTCCTAGCACTGCGGGCTGTGCTGGTGCCACTGCTGCGGCCCTGAAGCAGCGCAAATACTGTAACCTTATGGGTAACTACAGCTTTGAGCTGTTTGGGGTCGTAACGCTCGAATCATGGGGCCCAAGTGCGCGTCTCCTTGTTAAGGAAATTTCTTGTCGACTGGTCGACACTTCACGTGACCAGAGGGCTGGCTCGTTCTTTGACCAAAGAATTAGCATTGCCATTCAACGTGGCAATGCTGCCAGTCTTTTGGGTACGTTTCTGGATGACAGCGATGCGAACGAATACTTCGACGCCTAAGTGGCGTTTTATTTATACAGATAGTTAGTCTTTTAATTTAGTACCTACCTAGTGCAAATAGTTAGTTATGTTAAAAACTGTAAAGTTTTGATCACTTTAATTATAAATAAGCTAACTATGTAAGCGCTGTGCACACCTTTAAGTGACAAGTTCGCTGTAGTTTATTTATAAGTTATAATATGACTAGCTTCTGCCCGCGACTTCGTTCGCGTGGAAGTCGTAAGACACCACAATATCTGGGCACGCCACAATTGCGGCGATAAGACCCCTCTTTGAGGAGTGGCTGGAGAGACGCCACGGCGTCCTCACCTTCCGCCTGACGCAGGTCTTCACCGGACACGGATGCTTCGGGAGGTTCCTGTTTAGGATAAGGCGGGAGGAAACACCCGGGTGTCACCATTGTGTGGATCGGCCTGAGGACACGGTGGAGCATACGGTGGAGGTCTGCCCAGCTTGGGCGGAGCAACGCCGTGTCCTCGTAGAGGCGATCGGCGGCGGTGATCTCTCGCGTCCGGCCCTGGTTCAGGCCATGGTACGGAGCGAGAGGAAATGGCAGGCCGTCACCTCCTTCTGTGAAGCGGTAATGCTCGCGAAGGAGGAGGCGGAACGCGTGAGGGAAAGGCAAATTTCGCGCCCTCACGCCCCTAACCGCCGCAGGAGGAGACGCCCGGGGCGGGAATCGCGAGCCGATTTCCGGCCACCGTAGGCGCGGGCTTGCGGACGGTGAGCAATGGGTAGCTCGCCGTCCGGTAAGGACCAAGCCCGGGTCGACGGCGCGTTGTGTTCCACGCGCGCCTCAAAGAGATGTCAGCAGAATTGACGGGGCCCGCTAGGGCCAATGCCTGCCGGGGGTTCGAAGAAAACCGATAGGGACATCGCGGCCCCCGGCAACAGGGCAACCGAAGGAACACGGGTGGGTTTTAGTCAGTAAGAGTCTGACACGCCCTCCCGCTCCACCCAGAGCGGGAGAAGTTATTTGATAATTTCCCAACCAAAAAAAAAAAAAAAAGACACCACAATATACTACAATAACAGCCACATTTTCCCTGTATCCTACATTTGTAGTTTTATTCTCAGCAGCCAAAATATACAGAGAGTCAGGAATGGTGACTCGGGACCAAGCGACGTACAGGTGTCCGTGTGAGAAGCAGCTTGTCCTGAGGTCGACACCCGCAGCCTTCAAGCCTTTGGTGTCGGCCCCTGTGACTTATTGATCGCAAAGCATACGCTCACAGGGAACTGCACGCGCTTAAACTGGTAATTGTGGGGAATTAGTGGTATACACGGTATAAACACTGTCTCGATATATATGATATGCTCTCTGTAAATGTTTTTGTGATCTAGTCGTTGGAGTGCCATAATAAATAAATAAACTACAGGTTTTAGGTAACCTAACCCAACAAATGCAGATTATAATCTGCATTTGTTGGGTTAGGTTACCTAAAACCTGTAGTTTTGGCCATGAATGTAGAAAAACTTGCTTAAGTACTTCAGAAAATCCGAATGTCGTACATCCGCCACATCGATAATGAGGCGTTGACATATCGACGCGCATTGTGATCTGTGATCTAAGACTTGTCTACATATTAATGACATATACCTATGCCAGAAAGGGAATCTCAGAATAAAACAAATAGTTAAATTAAGCGACTCACGACTCAGCATGCCTAGTGAACTACTAACTGTGTATCACTAAATGATTGATTTGGATGATTTTTGGATAAAAGAATGAAAAAAATTTTTTGATCCAAAAATCAGCCCTACGGGTAAACCTATTTTAAAATAAACACTGAGCAAACAATAAAATACAATCTACACATTTTTGATGCCCTATGATTATTTCCCCCCCATATTTATTATTATTTTAAGTCTTTTAGTTTTTAAATCATTGTAAATAAAGATCTACATCTATACTGCATAAAAAAAGTAGGTACCCACCGCTTTAATTCTTCGCCTATAACAATATATCATCCAAACGCACAGGGTGCCAGGTCACGAGGTTGTTACGACAAAAATAAACAAATCCACACAGTGTTACAGTTCAGGGAATGCGAAAATAAACAGCGATATGTGCTTTTCAAACACCTGACAGTCCCATTACCGCGAACTATCACTGCACACTGTGCACTTGCAAATATTGAAGAAAAAATTACTACTTTAACAAACTATTGTACTAGGATGGACTATGGTTTGCTGTTTGAAGTCCTGAGGGGGAAAGTAATGGAAGTTTTGTGACCCTTTTGTGACTCCCTCAATGGGACGTCTCTAATCCCATGGGAATAAATCTCTTACTGATATACCTACCTAAAGTTAAATTGAGAATATTTATAAAATTATTCGCCGCAAAAACTACAAAAAAAAAACAGTGGCACTCCGGGAGTGCCGACAGAAGTGAAAACTTGAAAAAAAATCGGCACCGCGGTAATAAACGCGTTGATGTCTTTTACTGGACGCACAGCGGTAATCAACGCGTTGACAGTGTCGGTAAATTGCGTTACAGTGTCGCGAAATCAATGATTTAGGCCCAACGCGCCTAAATAAGTTTTCACTTAAAAATCTTTTGGAAACAGTGTTTACGTTAGAAATAAAGTTTATGAAAGCACATTTTGAAATTATTTGTGTGCCATACCAATTTTTTGACTCAGTTATTTATTTGCAACGATAATTGAGTTGCTTTTTATACGTTTTTTTACTTGAACTTTCATTTCATTTATTTCAGCTTAAATGCCCAGAATAATAAACAAAACAAAGTTCTATTTCATCCAGCTTAACGTCAATCGCACCACTGTGTATCACCTCTCACCGCGCGAGGCGCCCGCGCCGCGGCGCTGACACGCAATTAAATAATGCTCCAAGTGTTCACACTAAATTCAATATCTCGCAGCCAACTCTTTTAGATCTACGAGCATTATGATACTGTTACCACTACCCTGAACTAATAATTCTCACTGGGGCTTTATTTCCCATAATTTTCGAGAGCAATTTCTCAGTACCAATGAAGTTTAAATAAAAGATTTCCAACCATTACCTATCGTGGAATATTTAAATTCAAACATTGATTGAGAAGTATAATACACATCGAAAAAAAAAGTGGCTCTCCGGGAGTGCCAATAGAAGTAAAAAAATTAACAATTTAAAACAAATACTTCCAAAACGTTTAAAGTAAAAATACTTGCATAGAACATTGATCGGTAACGTAATATAAATAAAGAGCACAATCGTGTTTACAAAAATGAGGTGTCGGTAACGGTGTCGCAAGTTCAATTGTTTTTTCCCATCTCAAAAATGCCCAACGTAGGTGCGTTGAAGAAGAAGAAGTTTTCAAAAATAGGTATCTTTTTTCTGGTGAAACATCTAGTAGATGTAGAATACATGACATACATCCAGTTGCACAAAGACAAACATTAATGCCCTATTATTTAATGGATCATTAACGCTAACCATTTCTTTAATTTCATCAAAAGACCATTCAAGTTAAGTCTAATGTTGCTTTTTGCAACAAGTTAATGGAAGATGTCACGTGGCCAGGCTTAAAGATGATAGATGGACGGGAAGAGTGATAAAATGGACTGGACCTCGAGACACTAGAAGCAGAGACAGGCCTAACGCTAGATGGGTAGATGAGGTAGTGGAGGTGGCGGGTCAAAGCTGGCAAAATACAGCCTCATCCAAGGAATGCTAATAATCTTTGTTGCTGGCTGTATTTTGCCAGCTTTGACGTAGTAGCTTCCACGTAGGGGGTCCGCGCAAATTACTTAATATTTTTTTTTTGTATATTCTTTTATTTTCTATTTTTAAGTTATTAGTTTATAATTTGCACGAAATTAAATAAAGCTTTATTTATTTTTTAGGAAGATAAGTATTTAATGACAACTTTAAATGCTAAAGTTCGTTTCTGCAAGTGGCTGTTACCATAAAATCTATTTATCGGTGATCGATCACTCCTAGATTAATACCTAATAAGAGCTGAAATTTTAGACTGTTGAATGCCAATAAATCTCGGCCTCCATAACTCATACTTACTCCCAGTTACGAACAAACAAACACACGAGAACAAATAGTACGTAATTATTGAACGCAATTTAAAAACAGTTGTATGTAACAAAACACGGTTTGTTCCCTCCGACAGTTCCCACAGGGTAACTAATTGGCTGTCTGTTCAACAAAATATTGTGTTCGCACTGTATTTTTGCATCACTTTATACACAGCTAAAATTTCAACGGAAAATATCCCGTGATTGTTGGAACTATCGATCCGAGAAAGCAATCGATAGTGATGTTTCAATTTCTCGAAATAAATGGTGTAAGATGATATTTTATTCGCTGATATTATTTACGGGTAATTAACATGAATGGAATGAGGTTTTATTTAGTTATTAAGGGATTTAATCTGATTGTAGCGTGAATTATAATGTGAAAGACGTAAAAAGATCTAAAGATCCAACAAGATCTTACAAAAAAAGAAACAGAACAATTTGTGCAGAGTTGCCAAAAATGTAACAGATTGGAAAGTACGGGGAAAAATGAACTTCGGCTTTTTCAGAGTTGGTAGGTTTTTTTAATAAGTAGGTATACCTAGTATTTACCAATTCTTAGCTTACTTAGCTTTTCTGAAATAACAACAGACTATAAAATCTTTAAACTATAGTTTTCCTCGTTAAAATTTATTCTAAAAAGCTGAAGTTCATTTTTTCCCGTGCTTTCCAATCTGTTACATTTTTGGCAACTCTGCACAAATTGATCGTCCTGTTTCTTTTTAGTTCGATCTTGTTAGATCTTTAGATCTCTTTTTGCGTCTTTCACATTTTCACCTATCTGGCTCAAATTTTTATTTCAATCAAGTTTATATTAATTAAAAGCTATATTAGAAAGTCCAGCAAAGCTAAAACTTTTATTTAATTACATCACGCAACGAGTATGAAAGTGAAACAAATACTTGTGCAACAAAGTAAATCGTGAAGAAAATGCCAGCATACCCTAATACCCTAATAAACCCTAAGAACGATCAAATGGTTACAAGCTACAATAAATCATATTAAAACAATTTATCAGCTACAAGATTTCCGTAAGCTAGTGTAGTTTAATTTATTACGAGTAAATCACCTAATAGGCTTTAATAATTAAGTGATAGGTGTGAGTTTGCTTTATATAAGGTACAGTGAGCAATACTTCATCTATTATGATGATTTCTGTAGACGAGTACTACGTTATAAGTGGGTTGTTGCAAGATGTCAAAGAAGGCAAAATATTACAATTTGTTTCAAATGATCTCTAAACTCTACCAGATGTGTCTACTTTTAGCTGGTCTGCAGTAACGACTTACATATATGGCCACCTTAACTTTTGATGTTGAACAGTTATGAAACAGCTGAAGCTTTCAGAATACGACTGGTTGATATTATAACAGTAAGTTATAGAAACGTGCCCAAATTGTGGTAATTAATTCTTACAACAGTTTTAAAATAATAATCACTTGAAAAAATTTTGTTAGATTAAAATTGCTTATTACTAATATAGGTTAGATTTTAATTAATTATTAAGAATTAGGTTTTTTTTATATAAAGGATTAAAAAAAAATGCAGCCGTTAAATAAATAACGAGAGATATTTAAGCAAATGATGATATGACAACAATTAAATTAACTGTCAAAATTCGCGCCAGTTTAATAAGCACAGATAAAAAATCAATCAGTCTTATCTTCTCAATTCATAAATTACGTTATTTACTTTTCGATTTAACCTGCATTAACGGCACTAACACTACCAACATTAGTTTAGTTCAAATGACACGGGCGCATAACTCACGTCATACCGACCATTACTGTAACTCAAAATGGCGGCTAACTATCAAAGAGAAAGCTCGCGAGCTCTCACATCATTCTCTATGGTCTAGCTAGTCTATGGCTTGCGAAACAGAGTGCAGATTAAAAAGGGTGTAGTAAATGAGGCTTTATTGTAAATAATATAGGGATGATATTAGTTTGATGGGAGGTTTAATTTTGATCGTTTTAGTGGATCCATATATTGGGACCAATATTGGGGTAATATGCGGCCTATAATAAACTTTCATCATTATACCACGGCTTTAAAGAGCTCGATTCGATTAAACTACACTCATACAGTGCCGATAAAGAGCTAAGTACGTATCTTTCGGTTTTTTCAGTTTTCCCTAAATATTCTGATGATCTATGTTGAAGACAAGGAAGTTTGGCAATAATTCCTTCTGCACATGTGGCTTCCCTGGTACCTCATTAACGGCATAACAATGTAAATGTCTATTAACTGCTCCCAAATTACGAAAAAAAAAAATATTTTACTTTTTCTACATACTTCATTGACATAATCTTTTCAGTATTTGACATTGTATACCTACAATTTTCAATTTTTTTTTAAATCAAATTAGATTTGTTACAGCTGTAGTGGCAATCATGTCATTTGGTTTAAATAGGTTCTTATTTTTATTATTTTGTTTATCTTTTAAATAGATTCTTTTCTTTTCTTTTAGATTTTGTGAATGTGAGAACGTTGTAGGCTGTAAACTTGTGTACCATTTTTTATTTTACTGAGTACCTGGTACTTGTTGATAGGCTTACACTGTCCTCCCATACCTATTAACACTGTAATTTGAAAACATTGTAGAAACAATTTATTTTGAAAAGAGTAACCGTGGAGTTTCTTGCCGGCTCTTCTCCATAGGAAGCGACCAGTTGGAACCGTGCACCTAGCTTCTGACGTTTCATAAGCGCCCTTGTAGGTTTATGTGAAATAAAATATTTTGATTTTGATTTTGATGACTAACATTCTAAAGTTTCAGACTAACTAACAGTGGCATGCATTACTGTCAAAACAACTTCTGAAAATTATTTACCTAGTAATTCAACCCCTGAAAGTTTTTTGAAAAGAGCCTTGACAAGAAATAACAAAAGTCCTCAACAATTTTCTTTTTTCAGTTCAGTAATCGAAAAGCTTTTTACATAAAAAAACAACCGACTTCCGAAAAAACAAACACTATAAAGTGAAAAAAAAATATTTTTCATTTTTTAGTTGTGATACCTTCCCCACACAAATTCGAATACCACTAACTGCTATGCAATGTCAGTGACAGGAAATTATCATATCATCCAAATACGAAGTGGGAAAAAATACGTATTATTGAAGCTAACTCAAAAACTATCCAAGTAAAGTTAATTAATTACATGGGACCACCTCGAGAGCATACTTTTGCAAACAAATAAAGAATTTTCAAATTTGGTCCACATTTGACGGAGAAATCGGTGGAAATACATTAAAAAAAAAAACTTACGAACGCTACGAACATATAACCTCCTCCTTTTTGAAAGTTGGTTAAAAATGAGAAGCCAATGTGTGGCTCTACACCATGACCCATCAACACCAACGTTGGCCCCAACATCTTACCTAGTGTGACAGGTCTAAATTTATCAATTTACGAAGATTGTTCGTTGCTACTTAACAAGTTAAGTTCGTGTCTCGGGACGATATCGTTGCAAAATATTAAATTATTGAAGTTTCTCGCGCAGATAACACATGGTTCACCGTCGTAATGGCTTCATGATTTAACGAACTTCTTAGTTTGTAGGCCATGTTAATCAATATATTGTACCCACTAGGAGATATTGGGTTTACTGCATAGAGAGACGTAGGTATCAACTTACACAAAATAGCTTAAAGTTGGACGTGATCACGTGAAATATGATTTTCAGATTCTGTGCTAAATACGGTATTTGCAAAGTTAAAACAATAAAACCTATTTAGTGCGTCTTTCAGGTAATAAAAAAATATTAGACACATATTTTTTGCAATACCATATTAATCAAAAATAGCTTAGAAAACACGCATTCAAGTTGGGGAGGCGGGCTCGCTACGTCACAACGTAAATCTAGCAAGGCGTGACGTCATGCCACATTTTAACTCAATGTATCTTCGTAATCTTTTGATTACGTCAAAAAAGAAAAAATACGTGTTCAATATTTTTTTAATAAACTACAAGACAGACAAAAAAAAATTTGGACACAGGTCTATTGAAATGGAAAAATATTAAATATGCTTTTGTGCATGTCGGTAAAAAAAATGTTTTTAGTGAGTTCTAAGGGATGACCACAAATAAAGGTAGGTACATGATTCACTGTATATATTCATCACATTTTATATAATCAATAATTCCATGTACATTAGAGCTTTCAAATAATTACAACATTTATAATGGTATAATCTGTGATTTACAATAATAGTTTTGTAACACGCCGAATTCGTAAAATTTTAAAAACAAAAACAAAATTACTGGTAACTATCTTATACTACAACATCCAATTATTAAATTAATAATTGTGTTATGAAATATGAATATATTTTAATTGTTTAAAAATTTAACTTTTCGAATAATAAATATTTAAACTTTGAAATAAAGTTGCAGATTGCAACTGTCAAGAAATATTAAATGTTAATGAATATTAATCATTATAATTTGCAAACAAGATTTGATGTTGTTCAAAGGTTAGTAGTAGATTGCGATTCCATAGCATTTAATGTTTTTCCTCGTAATCTACGACATAAACCAAGATCAGCATCACAACCCATTGGGGCATTGAGATCTTATCATGAAGAATTTGTATACACTTTATAAGGAATGCTATAAGATATCCTATGAGATACACTATGAAATAGATAGAATATAATTTTCTACTGTGTGTATAATAGAATTTTGTCTCATGTCTTCCCTCTTAAGTCTTGTAGTTAAGTAACTATAATTAACTACATTGAAAAGACAAGCGATTAGCACAACACCGAATAGTCAAATAATTATAATTATTT
This sequence comes from Agrochola litura, assembly GCA_949152395.1. Taxonomy (NCBI): domain Eukaryota; kingdom Metazoa; phylum Arthropoda; class Insecta; order Lepidoptera; family Noctuidae; genus Agrochola; species Agrochola litura. The sequence goes on from OX424512.1 coordinate 8,301,654, forward strand.
AATTCAAATTCTCATTTAATTATCACACTCGTTTTTTTTATAAAAGAACTAATATTGTCAGTGGCACCTTTGATTTGTAACTGCTTACAATTTCACATTGTACCTACAGAGAAAATACAACCTCGTATCCCTTAACCAACGGCATGTACTCTAAGTAATTATAGTATAGGTCTTTACTTTAGTAATGCAAATAATTAGTCCGTTAACAAAGCACTTAACTGCGTAATTAAAACATGGCACTCCAAAACTGTAAGCACTTACAGCTTTCATACATCTTCAGCCTAAAATACATTAAAATTGACGTTGCTGTAAATAATTTTGAATATAATCGCTGTCCTAGAAATTAATTTCTAAATGTATAGCATTCGTAAATAATCAATTTATTTATAATTGACTCTTTTAAGCCGCTAAAATATAATAATTTGTGTAAATTGCAAATAATTGACTTCTAAGACGCTATAAATACTATTGGACATTCAAAATAATTATAATTAATTTACAATAATTCTATTCATAAGATCTGTTAAACTATAAAATAAGCAAAAATAATTTTATTTTACAATTATTTTTCTTACTAGTGTCAATTCAATTCCGTATTTCTACCATCGCTGTTATATTTGGTGTTATACAATGAGGAAACAATGAATTATTAGTGTTAGGAATATAGATAAATATTATGTGATATAGAACTATTTTACAATATCAGAAAGATTCCACTACATTTGGAAGAATCCAATAAATCCTTTATGAGCTTTTGGCCGATAGAGGTAATTATAGTTACAATATATAAATATTTTTATAGTACATAGGTTAAAATGAGCAAATAGATAACATACATAGAATCAGGACTCTAAATAGTAAATATCTACAAGGCACGCAAATAAATTTTTAGACAGCCATGATGTTATTTTATAATTTTAGTGTCATACATAGGTAAGTATTTCAAACATGAAAAAGCAAGATTTTTTTTTTCTAAAATCGCTCTTTTGTCTAAACCTTTTTTATACGGATAGATGGTAACTTATTATGTATTCACTTAATTTACAGTTACATTTTTTACAACTTTATGAATAATAACTGGATTTTAACCGAATAATTATTTTGTTGCCGAATAATTATTATCTAATTCACGTAAAATTATTGAATAATCGTATTATTCAAAAAACAGCCAAGTATTATGTGTAATATTTCGGTCCTTTTAAGTTTAGAGCCTAATTGTTACAATTTTATTATATGTTTATAATAGATAAACAATAAAATATTATAATATTATAAATCAGCTTCTCATTTGAAGTGGAACCCAACGGATGCGACGAGTGAATTAATTACATATATTTTCCTGAAAACAAAATCTATATTAGTACTTTTATACACAAAGAAGAATTCCATACTTACACCAAGTGCATAATAATAGTACCGAATTATCCCATAAATTTCACATAATTCATGTAAAATCTCTCAAAACACTCTTCACCTAATTTTGATACTAACTTGATAGTGCACGTCATAAAATGCACGAATAAAAACTCAAAATTACGCAAATGTGTGTAGTGAAGTAACAGTTTGCAATGCACTTGACGTGAAGTGTATTTCTGTGAGTAATATCAGTCAAAGTATCATGCTGCATCAAAAATGATATAAAAATTCAAACAGTGGTGTCAAAATTGAAACAATGCAAGTGTCAAAGTTTGAAAAATTCAAAATGGCCGATCTACTTCTATTTTCGCTCAATATAGATGTTAAATCGAAACATTTCAAGTGTCAAAGTGGGTTTGAAAAATTTAAAATGGCGGATCTACATCTAATTTCGCTCAATGTAGGTGTGAGGAACTTTGAACTGTATTGTGAGGACAGTGAGGTGAAAACGCAATGTAAGTCCATGTTAGTAGAATGGGTACAAAATAATGTGTAGAAGCGTCCAAGATGTACTGGGATGGGAAGCTGCGTATTTTCAAACAATATTTTAAATTACAAACGACATACAATGATAATAATTTTTGACAAGGTTTCGCGGTCCCGAGGCATTTGGCAGAACGTTGACGTTAACGCTGGATGAACTCCAGATGCGAAGGAACCTCTCATAATATTAACACACAAAGGTACTCACCTGATCTCTTTAATTGAAGTATCCATGAGGTAGCAAACATCATTGTAACATCATCGAAATTCGATAATACTTAAAAATTAACGACATAAATATTCTACTTCTACAATTACAAGCTCTAAAATGCAAAGATTAGAAAGAAGAAAAGTTTAAAAGAAGAACAATCTAGTACTCACAATGGTTAGTATTTGCTGTCACAGTGCCATTGGTGGCCGCGACCGGCGCCGCAGCCGCGATTGGCGACGTGCTTCGGTACCGAACTAACCAAACATTTGTTTAATGTTATCACCTGCAAACAGCCGTAAGCAAAACATATGCCTTGAAGCGACTAGCCTCTACACTACCCGTGAATTGTTTATTCGTGCTTCTTTAAGGGAAAATTGTATGAGCTAGTATATTTTTGTGCATCCTTTTTCATACTCAATTTTCTTTGCGTGAAGTTGGAAAATCTATGGCCTAGTATTTTCTGTGCATGTCTTTTTTACACCATTTTGTTCGGTATGTGCAGTAGAAAGTATTAACACACTAAGTCTTTCCAATTCATAAAACTTTTCACACTATTTTTCTTCATTATGTTTCCTAATATACTAAATTAACTGTATCTTTGTGCAAGTCTATCAATACATCTATTCGAACTCCTTTTATTTGCAGTGATCAAAACTTAGAACATATGGAACATCAAGTGAAACGGTTTGAAAATGTTGAGGTTAGTGCTGTAGTGCAATCATGATACAAATGTAGGTTGAACGGTTGGCTTTTACTACCTACTCTGATAGGTACATGCTCAACTTTGACTTTGACTTACGATTCGATCGATGCCGATGGCATATAAAGTCAAATGCTAAGGCACGTTATCAACTCAATATTATCAGAGTCATCAGACTCAATAAAAGTAATAAACTTAACAACAGAAAAGTCTTGAGTCGGCGGCTCTCTTTTCAAGATCTGTGCAGCATACTGATTTTTGCGATTCTTTTTTGTTTTTTTTACTAAATTCTGTTCCACGGATTTTTGTCCATAAAACACATGTGGGTAATGTTATAACAGGCAACATTTAGAAAGATAACGAAGAAGCTAGGGAGACAGTCACAGAATTTGGAAGAGAAAGTAATAAGCCAATTGCGCTAAGTTCAGTACATATCTAACACATTCATGACATTCAGACGATCAAGGAAGGGTCAGATGCAAACTAACAGTTTAGTAGCCAATCACAAGTGTTTGCACGTTGCTAGTGGGATGAGATGAAACTTGACTGTTTCTCTGATTATGATAGAAGGATTTTTTTTGCATAATAACAAGTCGTCTATCTACATCTTAGACTCCCTCACAGAGACTCATGTGTTCATGAAGCAAGTCTTTGTGACGTTTATGCTAAATCAGAAGTTAAAAACCTGTTTGCTCTGCTTTAAAAACAACGTTTTTATCAAGATTACATTAATATTGTAACTAACAACAGTTTACTTTTTTCCAAAGCACCTGCTGCTATAAGATTTCAGTTTGACTGTTCATTGAATATATTCAAGACCGCGCAAACATTTAATTTGGTGGATTACATGTTACATCTTCGAACCCGCAGTGGAACATGGCCCACTCCCACTTACAAATAGAAGACCTTAGTCCCAGCAGTGGGAACACTATAAGCTGATTATTATGTACCTATACAAAATTTTGTTGTTGTTTTATAACTGCCTTCAGCTATGGTGACTGATTCTTTCGCCAGTTCGTTCATCTATTTTCTTGTAGGTATAAGACGCTTGCAAATTTTACTTGCAAGTTCCTACGATCGAGCTCATTGTCTTCGGGACTTAACATGAGTCAAGTTTCATCCCTTCCCATGTCACACACATAACATTCCAAGTCACACAGCTAAGCTTCACTTGACAACATCGACTGTGAGTTAGTTATTTTCTGATACTTACCAAATAGTAGACCTATTATAACGACTCCGATCACTCCCATTATTATCATCATCTGTAATGTGAAATATATTAAAATTAAATCAGGGTATAAATAAATAAATATAAATATTCTTTGTTTCACCAGAAGCCATCACAGTACAAGAACCAAAAACTAAGAGCATATAAGGCTTATAACTAGGTCACAATAATTTTAATTCCTTTACTCCTAAACCAGGTGTATTTAAAGCAGATCGTCCATAAAATACAGATTTCACGTAGCTCTCGTTAAGCAGCGGTATATCGTAACTGTATTGTCGACAGTAAGAATTCGATAGATTCTTTTGCTCAATCATATCGATACAACTGACATTTAACACTCACTTAAATACAGCAATATACACGTGTACGGTAATAATTTAAAGAATGAGACTGCTCTTAAAAGTGTTGGGTAGCTTTTGAATACATAACCAATGAATATATTACGACTATGGCGAAGTTGAAAAAGGAAGGTAATGTGTTTGATCTGTATGCATGCATGTATTTTTGTGTGTCCGCCACTATATTCCCTCGTAATTACTAAACAGCTGAACCAATTTTGATGAATGATATGTCGTTAAATTCGTCTTTATTGCACGAGTGTCACTGGGTGTATTTAAATATATTTAAATTTTTGGAGACAGACAAACTACCATATTTTTTCATTTAAATTTTAAAGCTGTCGGGTTTTGATTTTTTAAATTTACTTTTTGATCATTGAAAAAATAAGATTACCTTAAGATTTTGTAACCAGAACTTGTTCTTCAAACTCTTGGCCTGCTGCTCGAACTGTGATGCCCCGTACTGCAGCGCATCTGTTGACAGTTATATAAAATATTATAACAGCATAGCATCACGCTTGTATATCCCAAACGGTTCGGCAGAAGTGTATAATAACATCCACATTTCACAAGCTACGATTATGTCCCATGTAATAGGGGGCAAGCCTATTGTCATCAATCAAATACAAATCCAGAATCCGGGCTGCAACTGGGAAAAATCAAAATGGAAAATCCAATAAAACTTTTCCCGACTTAACAATCGAACCCAGGTTTCACGCTCAGCAGCCGTCCTAACAATTATCAGACGAACAAGGCAGATAAAATATTCATTATATCAGTGGTCCTAGTCAGTCTCATATCATAAATTGGACCTAAGCAATTATTTATTTTTATTTATGTACGTACAGTAAAATACATAAAGATATGACATAATTATAATTTTGATTATAAAGCTAATGATTATTTCTTAAGACTTTTTTTCCAAAAGACCTACGAAAGGAGAAATCAAAAAGAAATAACAGACGTGACAAAAATCAACTGTGTGCACATACATCAAAGACGGCATTAATGGGAAAAAGCGTTTTCTGCATGGCTCCAAAAATTTATAATAAAATACCACAGTCATATAAAGCATTGCCGGTGAATTTGTTTAAAAAAAAGATGCGAGATTTATTAACGGACAAGTGTTATTATAATATAAGTGATTTTTTGAATGACACTACCATAAATGGATTAAAGTGCCTTTAGAATTTAGTTTTATTTTGTAATTTAGTTTTTATGTTATTTATTTTTTGTAAATTTTATAAATTTGTATGCCTTACGGGTGAAACATGTACGGACGAAATATTAATATTGTGACATCCTGCATGCTTAATTTGCATGTATACGCATATTTAGACAAATAAAATTATCTTTATCTTTAATAGTGTGTGAGAACAATTAGAGAAAAATATGAATTATTTTTGTATGTACTGGAAGCTAGAGCAACACCATCTTGTCGCTCGTACGACATCATATATTTGAACAGTCATTCACAATTTTATGTCACGTTTTGTCTTACTCACAAATGCAATGCTCATGTTTTATCCTCGTAAAATGTTAAGAGCACTTCTGTTATAACGGGTCTTTTGCGAAGGATTTTAGTTGAAAGTACTTTTGTTAAGCCCCAAAGGGCTTAGATGTGAACTTTATTTGAAATCCACATATATAGATGATGCTAATATGCTCTTGGATAAAATAAATTAAATTATTTAAAAGTACAGGAAAGAACAATTTTACCTGCTCTGTCGTCGAGTTCAGATAACTTCACATCTCGGTCGAGCACCTTGTCCATGTTTGTCTTCATTATGTCCACCACCTGAACAAAACACAGTGAAGTAATCATTGAGTCCAAAGTATTTGTCCTATTGTAGAGAAAAAAACGTCTTCATAAACAAAGAATAGAAAATAGTTTATTGTCCAGGTAATACAGTTAAGCAGTTTCATGAAAGGACATAAGTAGTGACGTTTACCAATCTACCACGCAGGCCCAGTGCGGGCCTGCGTGGTAGATTACAGCCCACTCCCTCTCACAGAGAGGAGGCCTGTGTCCCAGTAGTGAGAACATTATAGGCTGATCATACTTGTTTTTTTTTATATTGTCCTATCTTTTATTACATTAAATTGAATTTCATCTGTTACCTGATTTATTAAAACAGACACACACTTCCCTATTTGGAGGCACTCGTGGGTTGCAGCTGATAATCAGCATCAGGTGGTACACTTTGTGTTGCCATCTGACATTATGCTGAGCTCAGTCCCCTTTGGCGTTATAATCATTGTTTATTCTGTTTTTTATAGTTATAAGGTGTATTTTTCTGATGTAATGCCAATAAACGTATTTTTCTATCTTTTCTTTCTTTATGCTTATGCTATGTTTGAACATAGTATAGTGGTGACAATTGGCGCTTAGGAGGACACTGTAAAATATATCCTTATTTTTCAATGCCTGCCAGTCGTATGGACTGCCTAATGCCTACCTTACATCTTCTTGCGTATCATGTCAGCGTACCTCATCGACCTGCGCCTGAGTCTGCTGCAACCTCCTCTGCGCGGCGATCTGCTGCGGGGTGCGGGGTCCTCCGATGATCTCTCCATCGGGTCCTGTCTCTCCCTCTGGTGGGGCCAACCCTGTTTGAGCGGGACCAGCTTCGGTAGCCCTGGAAAATATGACAATTGAAAATGTTAGTCTTTAATTATGTATGTTTCCGATGTTATTCCTTTCAGTTTACAATGAAATCTATCTTCTTGCTAGTTATATTTTTCTTCAAAATAAAGCTATCTGTTCATTTTGCAATCGGCTTTTGAATTTAGAAGATATTAATGTCCTTAAAAGATACAAAGATGCATTAACAAGGATTTTTCTAAACTCCGGTCTTAAGCGGATCCAAAATTGTAATAAAGTTAAAGTTTTTACACGAACAAAGTCGAGAAAACAACTGGTAAACAACTTTACTCAAAAAAATTTAAGTTGTGTTAAGTAAATAAGTTACAATTTTAAAGACAGTTTTGACCATCAAAAATATATAGGTCGTATCAATCTTTGTTTACTACCGGGTCGAGCTTTTCCTCCTAAATTTCAAAAAACAATTCTGGCACAAACATAACGACACCTGCCAATTATGACCGAAACCAATTTCTCCTCAACTGATCTCAAGGCAAGGTAAAAAAACAAGTCAGTAAATAATTCCTATTCCATATCTAATAAGAGTTTACGTAAGAAGCTGAAATGATGAGTATGAAAAAAGCTTCGTAATATTTCGGAAAAGGCCGTTTGTCTTCGTTAACTACACGAGTAGTAACAGACACGCGGATGTCAGATAATATTCTAAAGTAATTTGGAGGGTTGAAAACTTGCCAAATGTTAACTTTTCCGAGAGCTTAATGCTCTATGGTTTATCTTACGTAAATACTCCGCAGTGGGAAACTGGGGTAAACAACTACTGCGGAAAATGTTGATTTAGAAATAGGTAAATGGAGAACTAAATCTGCTTGGATTGTTTTAATATATATTACTAGCTTACCCGGCAAACGTTGTTTTGCCATATAAATTATGTATGTTCGGGGTGGACCACTTTTATCTTATGAAAAATAGATTACGACCTACTGAATATACATATAAAATTTCATAAAAATCAATTAAGCCGTAAAATACAATAGACGTGGATATATTTAGTAACTTGTTCCGCTTAGCTTTTCTAAAGAGCCATAAAAAAATCCTGAAAGAAATTGAACACGGCGTGTTCGAGTTCACAACAAGTCCATCGTCATCCTGAGGATGCCTCGTCGAGAGGTGAAACACGTGTTGATTTCTTTCAGGAGTTTTTTTATGGCTCTTTAGAAATAGCTAAGCGGAACAAGTTACTAAATATATCCACGTCTATTGTATTTTATAATGGATTTCCGCAAGGTCACGCCTGAATCAATTAATTATCAATTAAGCCGTTTCCGAGGAGTATGGCAACTAACACTGTGACACGAGAATTTTATATATATAGATATCCCACCAAAAACATTTTCATGTAAAATGTTGCCAAGACGAGACCATATGGCTCGCACTGTCAGAAAGTTATCAGATCTCATGTGGAGACAAGCTTCTAACTCTACACGCCCTGATTGTACAAGCCCTAACTTCACAAACTCTACACCTTAGTCAAAACATGTGGCTTGACCGTTTGTCCCTATATCAATTTTCAGACTTCTAGCATCCCAATTTGCGGAAGTCTCATACAAACTTCCACCCCCTAGTTAAAGGAGTTGGGGGGTAAAAGTTCCAAGTTTTACATTTTTTTCGTTGTTTGTGTACTAATACTAGCTTATATACCAAATTTCAGCTTTATAGGAAGTACCCTAAGAATTTTGAGTGAGTGATTGAGTGAGTCAGTGACGAAATCAGGGTTTTTAAATATCAATAAAATCTAAAGTATAAGAGCTTTGCAATTGAAAGTTTATATATTTCCCAAGACATTGTCGCAGGGCTATCCATCTACCTAAGTGCCAAATCTCATCCGGATCTGTTCGGCCGTTTTGGCGTGATGGCGTAACAAGCAAACAAACAATGCAAACACACAAATTCCTAATAAACAAATACATCTTCGTATTTATATTTATGTTGGGCAGGATATTAAACGATATTTAAACGATATTATAATCTAAATGTTCTAACTATAATTCACACACTACACACCCTCACTCTTCACACTCTCACCCATACTCACACATAATCACACGTAAACACGCGACTTGGCTCTTTTCTATACGTAACGCTCACTCATTTCAAATCAGTCACCCTTTCATTTTGTTTAATTTTAGGTTACCCATTTAATTCATTTTATTTTTCTGCATGTTAACATTGTCTACACTGCTCAATTACATAAATAATGTTATGTGGAAGCGCGGAGTCTCCTAACACAAGCAATCCCTTGCTTAAAAGGTGATCTCCGATAATATGTATGTAAATGTCTTTTGTAATTGAAATAAACATTTTTATTTTTTATTTTATTATTTTTTTATTTAATAAGTTCACTACTGACATTATATCCCGAAAATGTTGTTTATCTGGTATAATCCAAACCCAAGTTAAAAAAGACGAAGCGCTTCAAGAAAAGGTAGGTAGTGCATTTGCGCTTCGCTTGGCTCGTCTTGGCAGTAGCACTGACCACCAACCATACTTATTCGTCACTTAATCTATCATACTTTCTACCTTTGCGCTAATCAGTTTAGGATCGGTGTAATAATTGTTCGATTTCTCTAAACAAAACGAACCGTTTTGGAACCTTTGCTTTTTTATTGCCAAACAAGGCATATAAATAATATAAAAAATTCGTAATCAAATTTTACCAGTGATAGCTACTGCCTTAAGGAAGGGTCTACTTAGCAAAACTATGAGGTCTTTGCTTCATTAACGGTCCGTAAATTATAAATTATAGGAATCAGCCATAAGTCCCATACCTACTAACACTGTACTGTCCTCCCATACCTATTAACACTGTAATTTGAAAATAATGTAGAAACAATTTATTTTGAAAAGAGTAACCGTGGAGTTTTTTGCCGGCTCTTCTCCATAGGAAGCGACCTATTGGAACCATGCACCTAGCTTCTGACGTTTCATAAGTGCCCTTGTAGGTTATGTGAAATAAATATTGATTTTGATTTTGATTTTGAGTCATTTTCTTCATTATAGCCGTCATATTTTCATATATAAGTCGTTATTAAACTGTTCACTTCCTTCCTAGGTATGTTATCTTCCTAGACACAAACATTTTCAATCTGAAATTGTATTTGAAGTTGGCAAAGTTGCGACCCTAAGTACGGTAATCACTGTACGGCGGTACTAAAATCTTAACTTTTGTTTTCAGTGCTACCTTATTTCTACAGAATTATTAATATAATGTAATTTATCTTCCGACCTTGTCGTCAACCTCGCTACGAATTAATTAAAAGAAAATTAATTAAGTTTTTTATAAAAAGCTGTTGGTTTTACTGTTACTTGGTTTATTTTGATGTTTTACAATGTTGAATACATACATGCATAAACTCTCGCCTTCTTCCCATGGTGGTAGGCAGAAATTACAGAACGCTACCTGCTACGATCCTTACATACTCCTTTTGCCTCGTTTACGTTCATACATCTGGTCATACACGCACGCCGGTTGCGAGTACTACGCACCTGGCCTTTCTGAAGAACATCACCAATAAGGTCAGTATATGTCCTCCTAGGGCGTCCCCGACCGGCCCTTCCCTTTACATCAGCCTTGTAAATACATTTTGTTAGTCGCCTTTCATTCATCCTCTCAACATGCCCAAACCATCTAAGCATACCCTTTTCAATTTTTGTCACTACATCTTCTTTTAAATCACACCGCTGTCTTATCACATAATTCCTCAGCCTATCATTCATAGTCAGACCACACATGCTTCGCAAGGAACGCATTTCCACAGCATTTATTCTACTTTTATGTTGTTTTTGCCACACCCGACATTCACTTCCATACATAAGCGTGGGCACCAGCACACTATTGTGAACACCATGTTGAATATAAAGAAAATTATTAATAGGTAGAAAGCAGACCAGATAGGCGTCGTCCTGTTCAAGTTCCTATGAGTTCATACAAAATTCTCATAGAAAAAGAACGTTCAGATTATCCCGAATTTAAAAAAAAATCTGAGAAACTTAAAATTTTTCTTTCCATAAAAATCTAATACGGACTTTATCAAACATTATTTAACAAAAAATAAACAAACAGGTCCAGCTGTTTTTAAGTGATGCGCTTACGAACGAACAGCACTTCGTTTTTATGGTTCCGTACATCAAAAAGAAAAAAATGGAACCCTTATAGGATCACTTGTGTGTCTGTCTGTCCGTCTGTCACAGGCAATTTTTTGCGAATCGAATGGACTGATTCCGTCTTATTCCAAAACACGGTCTAAATTTGGTACTGGGATTAGTACTAGCTTTAGTACCATGACTAAATAAAACGTTATTACAAAATGAAGTTTATCAATAGTTCCTGAACTATCTATGGTACTAAAATTGGTCCGCCGAGTCCCCTAGTTTATCTTTGGTACTAATTTATTTGACGTTTGCGTTGATTATTGTTGTGTGTCAATTTATACAAAAATTGTTAAAAATGGATATTTAATATTATTATCTTGATGGATTTTAAAGATTTGGATATGCTGGGACGTCTTGGCGATCTTACAGACATCGTCGTCGTGTGAATCCTTTTGAATTGAGTGACGAAGATTTTAGAATAAGTGTAGGTTCACAAAACGTTTTGGAGAAAAACTAGTGGTTGTTTTACGTGAGGATTTATCCCACGACCCTCGAGGATGCCCATTGAGTCCTGAAGTGCAAGTGGTTTGCGCATTACGCAACTGGGCTCGCCATTAAGTATGTAAGTACCTAACCTTGGTCAATGCTAACCTAACATTAGACAAAATCCAAATAATTTACTAATATTATTGTTTTATTTGTAGATTCAAGACGATACAGCTGATTAACATGGTGTGTCTCAACTAGTTTTCAGCAAAACATGTAAAAACTTGTCACGGATGTCCCGAAGATTTATAAAAATGCCTATTACTCCAAATGAACAGGAGGAAAGCATTAGGAAATTCCGCAGTATTGCTTATTTTCCTACAGTAATTGGGCCAATAGAATAGACACATATTCACACACAGACACATTTCCTACATAAATAATGTAAAGTACCTATCTAAAATCGATCAATTTTAATTAAATGTTATAATAAACTGTATATGAAATTTTATTTACCAATGCATCGCTATCGTAGTCATTTAACATCACGCCTGTTTTCCCCGAAGGGTTAGGCAGAGGTGTACCATATAAGGAGTACACCCACATTTCGTCAATAAGTCTCATGTAATAGGAGGCGAGCCTATTGCCATCAACCGAGCACAAATCGAGGATCCATGACAACTTCAATGACAATGTCGTGAGGAGCAATCATCATTATTTCCAAGTCCTTAGGAGAAGGTGATGGTGGTCGCCACAGGTGTCTGTTTGTTTGTTCTCTTCTTTACGTAGATAAGTTGGATTCAACTCGCAAACAAACCATGTCACAGTAAAGCTTAACACACACACAAGGCGGGTTTGTCGGGCGCGGGTCAGAACGGCAGTACGGCGGACTTGTATATATTGTAATTCCTTGTATTATATGGATGTCAGCACACGAATTTTGGCCGGCTGGAGTTGTGTTTAGATGCTGTAACATCTAAACACAACTCCAGCCGGCCAAAATCGAAGCATGACCAAAACTAAACTAATACCTTTTTGTTGTTTATACTTGGGTGTATACTGAATTTATTTATGAGTCTGTAAGGTATTTATGTAAAGGTTCTTTTATCACTAGACACAAATGATATACCTACCTACTCGCCTATTATTATTGTACCACCAACATGATGTACTGTTTCAAAAGCATTTAAAAAAAACGAAAGATTTCAAATGTTTTTATTTCAATTTTTTTAATGTAGATCTTAAACAACTAAAAAAAATACTACATGTAAACAATACATTATCACAATATCCACAAGTTTACACGAATAGTCGGCGTCATGTATCGCGCGCTATCCGCGATCTTAGGAATCACCATTTCACCTCTCGCCCAGTCTTCATGAATTTCGATAGATGTTTGTATGTAAGTACAGAAGCGTTGGTGCAGTACCCAGTACCGCACTTTTTACGAAAACCACACTTCTTCTTGATATCTTGATAACCCTTGATGTTATTGTGATAGTCATCAGTTCACTTATAAAAGCATTGTTATTTTAGTCATTCTGTTTTTGTAAAATTACTTAATTTGTGTAGATAGCCAAAGCAAACAAACAATAAAATTATGACTTTAATTTGACGTGACATCTAATCATTGACATTGGCAATTAATCAGCCATGTATTCCGTTGTAAGAAATATGTACCTACCAAGGAGAACTTATTTCAATGTTTAATAATAATAAAATATAAGTTGGATAGGTATATTAAACAAAACATCTTGTTTTAAACAAAAAACATAGTTAATATCCCGTTGTAAATAACTTTAGTGGTAAATTAATTGTTGTAAAAAAGTTTGTGCTCGCGAGGTCTACTGTTCGCAGAAATACTAGTATTATCAATATATAGAGAAACAGAACGTTGCTTCAAATAAAATCTGCGTGAGTGAATGAAAGAATGCCATTTTTGATTCTTATCTGTGGATATTATTTAAACCATGAACCTTCTTTGGTACTAACTGATCCTCGAAAAGTCTTCGTTTTGTAATAAGAACACTTTTTGAGTCTGGTACTAGCTTTATTACCGTAACAATCCTAGACCTTTAAGTCTTGGTTTAAACCAGTACCTAATCAGTTTTTTGTAATAAGACGGATTAAGTTGAAATTTGGTACACATATCAATTTCTGTGACCCAAACACGGACGTGTAATGGAAATAAATGAATTTTGAATATGGGGGTCATATTCGGGGGCGAAATGAAAAATTAAAAAAAAAAAAACAGTGGCTCTCCGGGAGTGCAGACAAAAGTGAAACCTTGAAAAAAATCGGCACTGCGGTAATCAAAGCGTTGATGTCGCGAAATCAATGGTTTAGTCCTACTTCAAAAATGCGCAACACGTCTAAAGAAGTTTTCACTTCAAAAAGTTTTGCAAACTGTACTGTGTGACATATCAAATGAAAGCACTTGTTGTAAGGATCTCAATTTTTTTATTTTATAATTTTAAAATAAATGCTTTTAATTCTTTTTTTGAAAATTGTTGTTTTTTTTAGCTGTAAGTCTTCCATGCTGTAATAAATAAATAAATTGACAATTTCCCGCTTATCTCCGAAAGTAATGAGCCTAAAATTTTGAAAAAATACAGAAAATGGTTATTTACTCATAGATTACTGGAAAACCTATAAGAAGTTTATAGTCTTCAAATAACATGGTAAATCACTCAATATTGTGCGTACAAACTAATATTTGCAGTTGGAATGTATGAGAGAACATGTTTTCAATTACAAAGTTAATTTCGTTTTTGGTATAAATTTATCCCAACTACGGAACCCTTATTTGTGCATGGTCCGACAAGAACTTGGTCGGGTTTTATTATTAAGATAGGTAAAATAAAACTATGAAACTTCAACCTTGCGATTCAACAAAGTTTCTTCAGAGATAAAGTTTAAGTTAATTAAGTCAAAGCTCGATAAAATTGTTCAACTTGAAAATACCTTCAACTTATTTCGTGTCTTAATCGTTTATCAATCATATCTGGATGACCGAGCTTTGCTCTGTTTTTTTTTTTGAGCGACATTTTCTAAAAATGAAACTTAGCCTGATCGATTTATCGCCCCCGAAATCCCCTGCATACTAAATTTTACGAAAATCGTTGGAGCCGTTTCCGAGATTCAGATTATATATGTTACGGCTAAAACCCGAAGTGCGGCTACACCTAGTTTTAGCCGGCTAGAACTAGGTGCGGTAAAACCTGAAGTGCGGCTACACCTAGTTTTAGCCGGCTAGAACTAGGTGAGGCCGGTAGCAGTTGGTTAAACTTGCCTAAATGGACCCTGGCACTCGCCGGCCGCTGCCGCGGCACCGCTCGCTTCGCTCGCTCGGCTCGTGCAGTGTGTTATGTGGTCACAGTTCTAACCTAACCTAACCTACCTTTCAGCCATTTTCATTTGCTACAACTAACTTTAACCAACTGCTAACCGCACCAAGTTCTAGCCGGCTAAAACTAAGTGTAGCCACACTTCGGGTTTTAGCCGTGACATATATATATACAAGAATTGCTCGTTTAAAGGTAGGTATTAGATTTAGTTTTACTGTTTTCTTTTGAAGAAACTTATGTCAGGTCGTCATGTCAACTTAGAATGAACCTTCTCTACTTTTCTACAAAGTAGATTATCCATTACAGTGTTCATTCAACGCGTCTATAAAAATATTGGGAACTAGCTACTGTCCGCGACTTCGTCTGCAATCCAGGATGAAAAATAGCCTATGTCCTTCTCCAGGTCATGGTCTACCCAAGTGCCAAATTTCATCTAAATCCGTTCAGCCGTTTTAGCGTGAAAGCGTGACAAACTCACTATAGCATTTATTTATATTTTTGTGGAAAAATATGAAAAGGACGCTAGTTAAAATCATCAAATTCATTTATTAAACTAAACAAATGTAATATTAAATTCAATTCATCATATTATTTTGTTCATGAATTATTTAAGAAATTCTGGATAGGTACGGTGATACTTAGGGGTCAATGTCTCTTTAGAAGTTCAGACTTTTACCACAAAAGCGATTTCATGCAACAAAAAACCGGCCAAGTGCGAGTCGGACTCGCGCTCCGAGGGTTCCGTACAAAACGTGTTCATGAGGAAAGGGGTAGTAAGTTTAAAATTATTAAAAATATTTTTATTATATGATGTAACAAAACATTTATGCTTTTCGCAATTTTTCCTTTATCTGTGCTATAAGACGTTGCTTCGTACCAAATTTCAAGATTCTGAGTTCACGAGAAGTACCCTGTCGGTTTTGATTCCTTTGCGAGTGTCGAAAATTTGCAGCATAGACGGCTGTATCTTTTGATTGCGTTGGCTTAGAAGTTTGATTGATTTCACAGCTCCAAGGGACAGTAGACTTGAGTATTCGATATAAATTTCAGCTTGATACCTCCACGCGTTCCTGAGAAAAAGGGTCTTGACAGACAGACAGACGGACAACAATGTGATCCTATAAGGGTTCCGTTTTTTTTCCTTTTGAGGTACGGAACCCTAAAAAATTAGAGTAATGTTTGGACTGGCCTTTAAGACAAATGCCAAAGCCACCCTAAACAGTAAAGCTTAAGAAAACAATCAAGCTCGCTGAATTATACATCAGTTCCTACAAAACACGTAACTCCCACTTGGTTCCAAACGTTTCAACCTTGAAACTGTATCGCGTTTATCGATTTTAAAGTGATGTATTATGCACAATACTTACTTACTATATAATATTAAATACGGGAAACCAACTCTGTCTGTCTGTTACCTCTTCACGCCGAAGCCACTGAACCTCAATCAATCTGTCTTCCCAACTTTGTCGGGTCGGCTTCCCGTCTAACCGGATGCAGCTGAATACCAGTATTTTACATGGAGCGACTGCCTATATCTGACCTCCACATCCCAGTAACTGGGTAACACGATACCCCTTGGCAAGACTGGTTGTTAGACTTTCGGGCTTCTGACGACCCGTAACGACTGTCAAAGAGCCACGAATGACAGCCGTGACCAACGGCTTAACGTACTTTCCGAGGCACGGAGGAGTCTTGGTATGTAAAGATGGTCAACCCGAGCAAGCGTAGCTTAACCTGATGCATCGACCTGTGCGGCTGTTATTACTTAGCCACGAGCTCCTCCGAAACCACTGAACCTATCGTTATGAAAGACAGATTGGTTGCCTGTGTTCTTCAGCTGGTTCTAAGTTACTTTTCATCCAGGATAAAAATGATTAAATCAAAATATACACGCAGACGAAGTCGCAGGCGTCAGCTACTATAACATAATAGCTAGTTTGGTGACAGATCAATCGATAGGAAAAGATGGCAAATTGCCAGATCGACGTCATCATCATGGCAATTGGAGCTGGCGCTTATGGTACGGAATGTTGTATCAAATGACGTAATTCTATGCTTGGCAATTAGTTGAATAGTCATGGAAGAAATGCTTTTTGCAAGTCGCAAAAAGCCTAGTAATTTTTAAAGTTTTGGTATATTTAATTTACTTTATTTTATTTATTTCAGACATAATTCTAGTCGATAGTTCTGTGTTTTAGACTCATACATTTAAATTGTAAACTATTTTAAATTCTAAACAGTTAAAATACCAAAATAAACTTGTGATTAATTAAGTTTAAAATAATATTCAACAGCTCATTAAGAAATAATTATTAAAATTATATATTTTTTAATAAAAATGTCAGAATCGTTTAAAAATGTCAAATTTGAAATTGTCAAATTGTAAAATGTGATAAAAATTTCAAAATATTATATAAAATAATTAAATAAATTGCAAACAAAATAATAATATTTCAAAAAAAAATCCATGGTAATTTTGAATTTTTACCTGTCCCAAGCCTATTATGACATGGTTTCCTAGGAAAGCAGTTCCTTTAATTATAACGATCGTCATGATCTGTCATTTTCACCAGTATTTGTCATTCAAGTGTCAAAAAAGGCCTTTTTCTGGACAGCCATTCATGTGTGACCGTTGTCTACAAAGCGATAGTCAGCTGTTTCATTTATTGCTCGTAAATGCTATTCTCCACGGCTCTGCATCAGTATAATGATATTTGCTGCAGAGTCTTTTTATCAGCAACCAATAAAGTCTTTACACTAGCCATCGATAACTTTGCCAGATATTTCTCGACTTCACCTCATGAGAAAAATGTTGGTAGCCGCTGAACCAGGGCTATCACATGTCTGTATGGAAGGTCGTTATTATATCAGGTAAGTATAAATCGTCACAAGAAAGGGAGAAGGACATATATCCAAAATCACCAATCTTTGCAAGCAGCTAAATGCTCCAAGTATATTGTTATGACATTGTATGACATACACTCTTTACACTTTACGACACCCATTTCTTTCCATAATCTTTCCAAGTACACTCGAGTGAATGTGGAAAACATTTTCTTCTTCCACACAGCCATTTTAGAAAAGACTTACCAAACATTTATGCCCTACACAAAGGAGCCTACTGTACCAGGTTCATAAAAGTACAATGAGTGTGAAAAGTACCACATGATAAATTTTAAGAAGGCTACTTTGGATAAATTTGGTCGTTACTACAACCTAATCAAAATGTAAGCAACTTTTATAACCGAAAAGTTTACGAAGGAAACTCGAAGCTTATCTTCTATTTACAGGGATGGAGGCAAACTGAATTGATATTTTTTAAATATTAATTTGAGGATAAGGTTTCTTGGTACAACACTAAAATGAAGATTTTACTTTGAAGAAGAATATGGTATAATACATTGTTAAAGTATGAGCAGGATTTATTTTTTGATGGGTCATAATATTATCGTCTCATTCTTATTGGCTCCAGGGCAATAAAAATGTTTGCGATGTCAATATTTCATAGCAAGATTTTTATGGGCGACAATTTAAATAAAACATCTATCATTTCACTCCTGGAAAAGTCTTTCAGGATATTAAAATATCAATCAGTTAATTCACTGAACTCATTGAAATCAATATCACTGAATTCAAATTTAGTTTCAAAACGGCAACTTCAAATACTGCGACATTGTAGATACTTTGCGGAATGTACAGGCACACCGTTTGTCGCTATTACATCGAGCTATAACTTGGAAACTGTTGCTTCGACCAACACGCTAAGCATTTCATTAGTAGATTGATTTATAAGATAGTTATGCCTGTAGATACATCGTTTACTACGGTTTTACAGAATCAGAATTGCGTTGTTTATTTTTTAATTTTTAATATTATGCTAATGTGGGAAAAAAATGTACTTTGGTCGCTTTTACCGGCTTTTCATTCACGAAATTTAACAATTTTAAATTATTCATAAATAAAACTGAGATGACGTCAGAACCGCAATTTTCACAAACAACACCACAAGCGTTTGAAAAAAAAAACAACTGAAAATCAACCTTGTGAAAATTTAATTAATAAATCAACGAAAAATTCAACTTACATGTTCTCGTCTTCACACTCACTTCAATTCAACGAATCAATTAAATAATAACGCGTTTAGTTAAATTATTGCAGCGCTTGTTTTCAGCGTTCAGGCGAGCTTTCAGCAGCGGTGTTGGCGCAAAGTGTGACCGGTATCGGCCGCAGTAACGTCGCGAACAAAACACTTCTCAGCGAGCTTTTTGGCATGATATCTAAGTTTTCTTTTTGGATATTTTAAATATGTGGTGTTTGTCATAAAAAGTAGAGCTAGCGACATTTCTGTAAAATTTTCTGTAAGGTTCTTGTGTATTTTTCGTAGAAAAAGTTCAATAAAGCGACGACGACTTTGTTTGTATAAACAAACAAAGTCGTAAAAACACAATTATTTTTTAAAGCAACCCGTGACGGTTGCAGTTACCCCACATAATATAATAAGCTAAAGTTAAAGCATAAAACAATAAAAAGTTTTGCGAAAGAAATCCTGTTTAAAAAAATTATCATAATCACATGTAATTAATAGTTATTATTTATTAATACTGAGCGAACAGACGCCTATCTAACTGAACTCGAGCATGAGTTATCATATAGTTTATGCAATACGATGCATCGAATAGAACTAGCTTATTTATCTCAAACAAAATTTTTACAAGCAACTTCTGTCTCCACCAGTACCTCGCCAGAGCTTTCCTGCACGCATGCGCGAGCCACTGCGTGTGTGCACCCCCATCGATTTCTCCCACTTGTGGGGTAGGTCCGGGGCCCGGTGCACGTGTCGCATTTACCACCCCATCAATGGACCACCCCATACTTTGGTACCTATAGCTTGCGAGATACATTGATGTGAAGATCATTGAGGAAAATGTTTTCTTTTCTTGAACATGAACTTGGTTCAGCTTACTGCACATACAGGGTGTAAAATACCATCTGAAAGCCGTTATCTACGCATTCTGATCATCAAACTAAGTAACATTGAGCAACAATTATTGCTGGAAAACTTTTATTTTTTGTGTGAAAAATCGTATTATTAATCGTCGTTTTCAAAAAAAAACAAAATATTTCTCGGAAATAAAAAAAATAAAAAAACGTTATATATGTTTCATAAGTGCCCTTGTAGGTTTATGTTTTCACATAAACCTCCAAGGGCACTTATGAAACGTCAGAAGCTAGGTGCACGGTTCCAATTGGTCGCTTCCTATGGAGTAGAGTCGACAAGAAACTCCACGGTTACTCTTTTAAAAATAAATAGTTTCTACAATGTTTTCAAATTACAGTGTTAATAGGTATGAGAGGACAGTGTAGGCCTATCAACAAGTACCAGGTACTTAGTAAACTAGAAAATGGTCCACAAGTCCTCAGCCTACAACGTTCTCACATTCACAAGATATAAAAGAAAAGAATCTATATTAAAGATAAACAAAAAAATAAGGACCTATTTAAACCAAATGACATGATTGCCACTATAGCTGTAACAAATCTAAATTGATAAAAAAAAAATAGAAAAAAAAATATATATATATATAGAAATAATTATCATAATTTGGGAGCAGTTAATAGACATTTACATTGTTATGCCGTTAATGAGGTACCAGGGAAGCCACATGTGCAGAAGGAATTACTGACTTTTAATGATTTTATACTGAAGATGACGTCTAGAGGAGTAGTGTTAGTGATTTTTGAAAAAAAAAATATGTTAAATTAGAGCATTTTTTCAATATTTTAAAATAGGCATATTTTTGATTATGTTTATATTACAGAGTGAAATTAGTTATGTCTAACGCGGATAAAAAACTGAGAATGACGCAAAATCTATCAAGCGTATTTTTCTGAAAACTTCACCATTTTAAAGATAATTAAATTATTGATCTTTTAGTATACGTGTTTTATTAAAATACCTTTTGTTTTACGTGTAATAAATTAATAATGCGTCTAATTTGGGACAACGCTCTTTGATGGGCTAGTCCTATTACTGGCTGGACGTACGACGCGTTGCGTGAGCTCAGTACAGAACACGCAAGCTAACCATTCAAGGTCACTGTCATACATCTGCGTCTTAAGCGTCTTTTTACACACTTTATGGATGGGAAAGAAAGTGCACTAATGTAGGTACATTATTATATATTTATTATTTATTTATATATACTTTATTGTACACCACAAAAATACATAACAAAAAATAAATCAACAGGAGAACCAACAGCTATAAAATGAATAAAAATTGTGTATGAAACATAGAGCTAATTACATGTTCTCACGGGTAAAAATGTATTTCTAGGGTGTGTGCGCAAATCGTTGAGGGTATGTGCGCTGTTGTGAATGCTTATTAATTAGCCCCTTATTTACTAATGACCGCTTAATTACTTTGAGTCAAGGTCAAAGTTTTGTTGCATGTTGTGTATTTTCTAGGAGTCCATATTTATGGTTTGCGGGTAGGAATTATATCACTTTTAAAAGTCGTAAAAGTGAAAAAACCAGCCAAGTGCGAGTCGGACTCGCGCACGAAGGTCTATTAAAACGGCAAAAATATCATGTCTGTTGTATGGGTGCCCCCTTAAATATTTATTTTATTCTGTATTTTAGTATTTGTTGTTATAGCGGCAATATAAATACATCATCTGTGATTTCAACTGTCTAACTATCACGGTTCATGAGATACAGCCTAGTGACAGACGGACAGACAGACAAACGGACGGACAGCGGAGTCTTAGTAATAGGGTCCCGTTTTAGCCTTTGGGTACGGAACCCTAAAAATATGGACAGGGAAGCAGTGTCAGTTTTTTTAACTAAGAATAACTTACTGCCTGAATACTGCCATAACTAATTCGCCAAGCAAGGGTAACCAGACCTTCATATCCACTGATGAACAAGGTGCTATATAAGGTTTGAAGGGAATGATATCACTTTTAAAAGTTGTAAGAGTGAAAAAAGATGGACAATAAAGGATGAGGATGGACAGGGAAGCAGTGTCAGTTTTTTCAACTAAAAAAATCAACTACAGTACTGCCATAACCAATTCAAAGCTAGGATAGTTTGTAAAAAAACTCAACCTCAAATCCACTGACGAACAAGGTGCTATACTTAACAGCAAGAGGTTTTATCAAGAGTGGACAGACATACTTAGGTACTGATAGTCATTTGTTTATTGCACAATAAGGACCCTGTTGTCCTTTAAACATAAAACCCTTTCCCAACATTTATGACACTTAAACATGGAGAGGGTTCGTCCATTGTGACAAAAACTGCTGATGCCTAGATTACCTTTTAAGCCAGCCTAGATTTTTAGGTCAAGGTTTTTCATAACAATTTAGTGCTAACAATACAATTTTCTGAAAGCTGCGTCGTTACCCAGCGTGCCGTAATTTTCCGCCCTGGCAACTTCCAATTGATTCCGAGGCTCCGCATCGCAGTTCATAAAATTAATCTTCAGATCAAAGCAAAGCTTTAGATTTATAGTTAACGTTCATTAATTTGGTTCTGTTACTATTCTATAAAGGTTTGAAGAATAGTACATTACTGTCGCGGCCTGCAAAAGGGGCATTGATGGATGGACGAGAAAATGTGGGCCGAGGCAATACCTGGTTACCTACAGCCAAGGCTTGTATAGTAATTTTCTTAAATAATGTGCGGAAATTCAAATCAAGTAAATAAATTATAAATTCCAGAATCAATGACGAACAATGATAATTTTTCACGTGCCAATATGTTCATTTGTTTCTTTTTTACATTAGACAGCTCTATTTGCAAGTCAAATCGAAATTTTATGTTACGTCCTTGGTTGCCACGTGTCGAAGTAAAAAGTTCATTCCATTTTTAAATAACACGACAGATAAATGTTTTATTGTTATTTATTTGGCCGCTAAACACGACAGGATTTTTATAGTAGGTAACATTGCCGGCCGCCTACTTCGATGTATTTGACCAGTACAGCATTTTCAATTTATCTCGAAGAAGGTTCTTCTTCGAATAATGCTCGAATTTGGAAGCATGTTTGAGAAAAGTAAATTTTCCGTAGTAATTTTTTTTCATGCAATTCCAGTGAAACTTATCAGAGTCAAAAAAAAAAATAACGGATCTGACGCAGAATATCCCATTCGCAAAATGTCACTGTGAAAACGAATGTACTATTCGCGAGACGTCCTATTCCATTTTCAAAAAGTCCCATTCTGAAAAGGTCTTGTTTTATCGGGTGTTTTAGCAGTCGGTTGAAAAGAGGTTACTACAAAAATAACTATAAATCGCAACTTGCATTTCTCATGCACGGTGAAAAACTCTCGTACCATCTCTAGATTAAATCTGAGGATAGTTACAGACTTATGTAATGACTAGTCCCATCGGCAAAGGTATCGAACTTCCGTACATACTTTCCATCTCCTATTTAACCCCTATTTTCAAAAATTATTCCTTATTGCTCATTTTCGTAATGGAAGAAACTCGTGTGCGTATTTTCATATTTCTAGACATAGCTGTTATGGCTGTGCGTTGTCTGTCAGTGAATTAATGAATTTAAGTTTTTTTTTTTTGTAGATTAAGATTAAGGGATTGAGGAGCAGTGATGGCCCAGTGATAACGGCCACGACTTGCGAGTTGTAGGTCGTGGGTTCGAACCCAGACAGGCGCTTTATTTTATCTAAATTATTTCGTCACCACTGCTCTTAAAACGGTGAAGGAAAGCATCGTGAGGAAACCGGCATGTCCTAGAACCAAAAATTTGAAGACATGTGACATCTACCAACACGCACTGGGCCCGCGTGGTGGATTATGCGGCCCACTCTCTCTCACAAAGAGGAGGCCTGTGTCCCAGCAGTAGGAACATTATAGGCTGATTAAGTAGATTGTGAGCGACACTTAAGTATTTAAAGCTTACAAAATCCTAACGCCATTCAAGCCTGTAACCCCCAAAAAGTTACGTAGCAGTCATGTAATAGGTACATCCACATTCTGCCAGTAATGTTTAAGTCGCATGGAGGCGAGTATATTGCCGTTAGGCTGCGTTTCCACCAGAGATGTGCGAGGATCCGTAGCGAGGGATGTGTTTGTTGAGAACCAATAGAATCGCTTCATTTACCTAGCCTCGCTCAGCGCAACTCCGGTGGAAACGTCTTAGCGGTGCGAGGTTTTTGTTACGTACAAAACAGGCGAGGGATGGGTGCGAGAGATGTGTGCGAGGGATGTGTGCGAGAGATGTGTGGAGGGATGGAAGCGAGTGAGAAATCGTATCTGAAAAGAGCCCGCTACACATCCTCACAGCGCTTATCTGCGCACCGTTTCACAGCTTCGTAATGCATCCTCGCACCGCTCAGCTACCTCACACATCTCTGATGGAAACGCTGCCTTAACCGCTAAAAGCTCGCAATTTATAAGCTTTTCATGAAAAGGACGAGTCCTTGAACCAAGGAGTCGGCAACCTCGATTATTCAAGATTTACTTTATTGCCAACTAAGTCAAACGCATCAACTACGTACCTACTGCTAATGTTAGTTATAATAATGTGTACTTTTCAAGTACTTACTTTTGTAGAATAAACTTATAAATATAGTTTGTAGACACAACCTAATTAATTTTAATTCATATATTGTTATGTAGTTTAACATAGTTTAAAGGATCATATGGTTAAAAGGGGCTCATGGCTAAATAATAAAAGCCGCACGGATCGATCGAAGGTTAAGCTATGCTTGCCGAGGTCGGTCCGTGGATGGGTGACCATACATTACATATCGAGACCCCTCCGTGCCACAGAAAGCACGTTAAGCCGTGGGTCCCGGTTGTCATTTGTACATCTTTGACAGTCGTTACGGGTAGTCAGAAGCCTAAAAAATCCGACAACTAATCTTTAACTAGGTTTTGGAGATCAGATAGGCAGTCGCTACATGTAAGATACTGGTATTCAGCTGCATTCGGTTAGACTGGAAGCCGACCCCAACACAAGCAAATTAATTTTAATTCTACCTAGCGTGCATTGTTCAGGTTTTTTTAGCACGGGTGAGTGGCCATAAAGTAATGTTTTTGTAGCACATTATTAATTAGCGGTATGACCCAGTTTGCAAAGTCTACCCGACTTGACCTGCCAGTGTGGAGTTATGAGATTAGTGAGACGCTTTGATAGGCTTTTCTTAGTAGTTTACCGAGATCTGGAGTAGCTTTGAAATTAGTGAATGAATTCCTATAATTAGGGATGTTACTATTTATCACAGTGTGACATACGGCCAGTAATTTATCATTTAAATTGTGTTTTGTGTTGCGTAATATAAACTATTTTGCATATTATTGTATAAAATATTTTTTTTCTAACTTGAACAGACAGCTGTGCTGCTGGGCAGTTGTCGCGCTACTTCTTCTTCCCAGCTAAAGGCACTAGGAAGTGGTGAAGGGTGGGCGTTTTGGTGGACTGTCTTATGTAATTTTGACGTACGGAAAGTGCTGATTCTCAGCCTAGTTTGAATAAATTACATTTGAATTTGAATTTTGAGTATCATCAGCTGATATTTGAAATCCAGTACACCCATAGGTTTATTAAATAAAATAATGGCTAGATCTACACCTGGGCAGGTTGTTTCCTAACCAGGTTCATTCCATATTGGAGATGCCACCTAGATGCTGCGGACGTTGTAACTATGCGTTTAAGCGCACCGCGTGTGTACCCACAATAAAACAATAGTATGCTTAGCAATAACACGAGCGAAACTTATGGAATGGACAGCAGTGACGTCACATCAGAATGAGTCACAAAATTTTTGTTATTGTAAAATTATAAATGAAATGAAATGAAATTAAAATTTGCAAGTATTGTAGTACATTACAGATGGTCGGGTTTTTTAACAAGTTCTAAAACAATTCGCTAAAGCATGCAAAATGACATAAATGAAATAAGAAGCTAAAAAATTGGAACATACATCATAGTTATTATATAATGTCATAAAAATGTTAGTAAAAATGTCAATCATTTTTCAAATTATAATAGTAAAATGTCAGTGTAAATCTTTAAAATGTAGGTACTCTTTCACAGAATAGAAAGATTTTTCTATGAGCCATTTGAATAACGCTGATTTAAAACGATTGATTGGCAGTTCCCTATATGATTTTGGTAATTTATTATATATATATCCTTGTAACCATTGGAAAGAAACATATAAATCTGAAGAAAGATGTTTGTTTACATTACCAGTATATTCACACATTTTCATTTTTGTGTATTTTTTTTTTCAGGGTCAGTAGGAACCTTTTTTTTATGTCGACTGTATCGGATGGAAAAACGCGATCCAAAAATCTTTTAATATTTATTTACTTCTCTTTAGTTGTCCTGGATTTCTTAAACCATTTATGCAATTTGATAAACAGCAGCATCTTCAAACTTTAAATCCGTTTCTTAGTATTTAAGTATACCAATCCAGCAGTGGAGAAGAGTTTATCTTCACCAACCTCATCCATCCAAATCCAACGCATGATAAATACATTAAATATAAATTTTATAAGCCCATTAAAATTAGGGCGGTCGGGCCGCGAGCAAATTGTTGTGAGCGTCGGCGCGGTGCACAAAGGGCGCCGGCTAATCAATTGCTTTGGACCAACTCTTGCGCATAGCACACGAACTGAAACGATGGTAAGTCGGGAATAATTGTTTTTCTTTGTGCTGCGAGATTTGGCTGTTTGTTGAGATGACAGTTATAAAATATGGGTAACATTTTGTGTTCTTTAATTTGCAATCAAAATACCTCTGATTTTTTGATGGGTCGTAGAAAAATTGCAAAAGAAAAACTCAATAGATGACAAATACCGAAGAAGGCCTGTGTACCATGTGTATTTGGTGAAAATATCCTATACAATTTTTAAAACGTCATCATCTAAAATCAAGCAAGATAGTGATTGAACGCGACCCAAAAAGAATCTCCATTTATTTTAACAAAAAACCAATAAATTAATCTTCTTCTTTGATTAAGCAGACCTAGCCCACCACTTTCAAAAACACCAAAATGGACTTACATCACTTTTCTTTCTCCATCGTCATACTCCGTTCTCCAATGCCGACTCTTCATTTATTTTATTAGCCGACTCCGCGAGGCATCGTAAGTCATTCGTCTAATACATTTATTTATTTCAGCCGTATCTTTAATTACGTGGACTTAAGAATTAACGAGCGTCAATCCGTGGGACTGCACAGTGCGATATTGTTGTTGATTATAAAATACAATTGAAGTGGATATATTTAGTAACCAGTTACACTTAGCTATTTCTAAAGAGTCATAAAAATCCCTGAAAGAAATCGACACGTGTTTCACCTTTTAACGAGGCATTCTCAGGATGACGATTGACTTGTCGCGAACTCGAACACGGCGTGTTGCCACACCAAGCGCTGAACGCAGACTGGATAAATAATAATGGATTTCCGCAAGGTCACGCCTGAATCAATTAACTATCAAGATGTTCATTGTTTATGAATTGATATCTGCATAAGAAAAATATGTTTTTATTTATGTATGTAAACATGTATTACCTCGTTGGTCTAGTAGGTAGTCTACTACTAAGCATGAGGTCCCTGGGTTCGATTCTCAGGTCGGACAAAGTGCCATTTGGTTTTTCTATCTGGAATTTCTCAGTAGCAGCCCGAAGTATGGATTTGTGTCCGGTTGACGGCAATAGGCTCGCCCCCTATTGGCGAAACGTGGGTATACTATATAGGTACTCTTCTGCACAACCCTTCGGGGATGGTATATTATAAAGAAAAAGAAGAAGGAATTTTTTAAATTAAATCTTCTTTAAACGCGTTGGGCATTTTTGAGATGGGACTAAACCATTGATTTCGCGACACTGTGACGACACCAGTGTGTGATTATCGTGTTACGTGGAGTAAAAGACATCAAAGCGTTGATTACCGCGGTGCCGATTTTTTTTCAAGTTCTCACTTCTGTCAGCACTGTTTTTTTTTTATTATATTAATTATTATGTTCCGAACTGAAAAATTAAAAAGTGAGAAAAGAATATCATTTGATACTTTAAGCAGTTAATACCGTCTTGTACTTTATCAGATAATCAATGTCTATACTTAACTATGAAAAAAACTGAATAGTCAACGGAAAATTCTTACATACCTATTTTTATAAAAAAAAAAAAAACCCACTTAAAAAAAATCATAACAATGTCACAAAGGATAGAATCTTCCACTCTTCTACATTATACAATTATACCTGAAAAAAGAAACAACTAGTAAAATACCTGAAATTGTGACATGTATTTTTCTTGACATGTTTTTATTTTGTTAATGCGACATTTGATTACCTCAACAATGTTGTATGCCTTCTGGCGGGACGTAGTATGGATCAATATTTTTTTGTAAAACAATATGTATAATTTTTACCCTATGTTCACAAAATTAATAAATGAATTGAATTGAAGAAAATATACCTAATATTTCAAAAACATTGGTCTTGTCTTCCTAGTGTTACTTTAGGAAAATTCCTGAAAATTCAAAACCTCATTGAACTTTCCTGAATAATGTGTTGACTAATTGACATGCTAATAATCCATTTGACTTTTACTTTTTGATTACTGCTACGTTTTTGACATTTGACATTTTTTGTATTAATTTGACATTTACTGTAATTTGAACGATTTGACATTATTTTTTATTATGTATTATTGCATTTGACATTTTTTGTATGTTGTTAAAATTTCCTACTTGTTATTTAAATTTATAATGTCTTTAAATTTATGTAAATTAACATGATTTGCATGCCCATGTGACGGTAGAACATGGAGGACTTTCTTTATAAAACATCAATGTAATAATTACCCATGTTTGCAAAGTAATAAATGATTTGATTTGACCAAAAGCAGTATTAAATATTTATTAGAACGACGATACCGTATGAGATCAAAACAGTTACCTTCTACTTTGAATCCCTCGTCCGCGTCGGGTGGAATCCCCCATGCTGAAACTTCGCCACTGAATACACACTGCACTCTTAATTAAAAGCATTTGCTTACGTGTGCACTGCGAGTAATCAGAATCGTTTTACCAACGGGTTCTACCCTGTTAACGGTAAAGTGAATAAACTAGTGGTTGTTCAGCCTCGCAGTTTGTAGAGGAATTTAGATTAGGTCCGATATTCCATGAAGTTTTGATTTTTACATATCAGAATCGAGGGACGTGCAATGTATCCTTATCCTTATCCTGACATATTATAAAATAAAGTCCCCCGCCGCGTTTGTCTGTCTGAACGCGATAAACTCAAAAACTACCGAACGGATTTTCAAACGGTTTTCACCAATGGACGGAGTGATTCATGCGAAAGGTTGTAGTGTATAATTAATTATAGTT
This sequence comes from Agrochola litura, assembly GCA_949152395.1. Classification (NCBI taxonomy): domain Eukaryota; kingdom Metazoa; phylum Arthropoda; class Insecta; order Lepidoptera; family Noctuidae; genus Agrochola; species Agrochola litura. The sequence goes on from OX424512.1 coordinate 8,330,994, forward strand.
TTGTGTAAATTGGCTGAAATATGACGATTATTGTTGAAGAAGTCGGAAACAATCATGCCGACTGGGAGCTTTACTGGCGTGCGCTGCGTTAACCGGAAAAGATACGTCAAATTTATGTTCTACGGTATTGTTTATCTTAAAAAGTTTAACAAAAAAGTCCGCAATGGCATATCTATCTTCTAAGGATGACCCACAATAACCATTTTTATCTTTCAGAATTTGATAAAAATTTAATTGTTATCTGAAGCTTTTTTGACCGGTACAGTATTAATCCTTATCCAAAAAAATATGCTATTTAAATTGGGCATTTAATTTAGATTAAAATACGCCTTTAAATCATATCGTTTAATGAATGGTAAAAGATATCACAGTTTCAAAATTACGCGGAGCAACGCGGGCGCAGCGGTAGGAGTCAATGGCGTTTTCCTCTGTTATTAGGTATGAAATCTCGGTAGTACGTTCCCCTAGGATATTTTCCGACATCCACGCGGGCGAAGCCGCGGGCAAAAGCTAGTGCAAAATAAAAATGAACCAATACTCAAACATTGCCATAGGGGTAGGCAGAAACGACAGAACGCCACCTGCTACGGTCCTTACATACTCCTTTTGCCTCGTTTACGTTCATACATCTGGATTTCATTCACTTAAGTTAGTTAAAGTATTCATAAAAAGTCAATCAAAAGGTTTGTTAGTTAATTTAGTATTTTTTTTAAAAGTGGTGGCACTTCGGGTGTCGAAAGAAGTGAAAACTTGAACAAGATTGCCTTGGTGAAAGAAAAATACTTGCATAGAACATTGATCCGTAACGTAATATAAATAAAGAGCACAGTCGCGGTAACAAAAGTGAGGTGTCGGTAACGGTGTCGCGAGTTCAATTGTTTTTTCCCATCTCAAAAATGCCCAACGCACCTAAAGAAATTTTCGCTTCAAAAATTATCCAGTGTTTATGCTTTTATCATATTTTTACTCTTATCATAAAAAATGGCCACATACAGCAGTAGATAGGGATAATTGGAAGTAGGGAATGAGGGATTTGTCCAGCTATGGGACACAAACGGCTGATAATAGTAATAATCTACATTTCTCCACTAATATTACTTATAGGAAAGATTTGTATTTTTACCCGACTACGGCGAAGCAAAAAGGAGGGTTATGATTTTGACCGGTATGTATGGTTCATCTGTTACCTCATAACATCAAAACTACCAGCCTGTACAGTGTACACCTACAAAATTATAATGGCATGGAACCACGGCTTTACCTTGACCATTTTTGTACCTATGTCTTGATTTTTGTCTGAAATATTTTCTTGTTTCATACTTCTAAAAACATGATTTTTCAGTAGTCGGGTCTTAGTTTCTGAACTTACTTTTTTGTTTGTAATGAATAAACTCAAAAAGTACTGAACCAATTTTAAAAATTCTTTCACCAGTGGAATGCTATATTATCACCAAGTAACATAAAATACAATAGACGTGGATATATTTAGTAACTTGTTCCGCTTAGTTATTTCTAACTAGTTGCCACACCAAGCGCTGAGTGCGCTCAGCGCTTGGTGTGGCAACATGCCGTGTTCAAGTTCGCAACAAGTCCATCGTCATCCTGAGGATGCCTCGTTGAGAGGTGAAACACGTGTCGATTTCTTTCAGGAGTTTTTTATGGCTCTTTAGAAATAGCTAAGCGGAATAAGTTACTAAATATATCCACGTCTATTGTAGTTTATAATGGATTTCCGCAAGGTCACGCCTGAATCAATTAATTACCAAGTAACATATTAAATAAATTTTGGACCCGAGATATTAAATATCTCCAGGAAAACAGGCTTCGTCCATACTCATCCCCAGTCCGAACTCGCCCGGTTCGTATATATCTAACTACATGTATAGCTAGAAGGCGCAAAAGTTGGTGGTAAGAAAAGTGTTAGTATGATTTTTATTCCGTCGTAATACGTGGTATAAAATTAACAGTAGGTAGGTAGGTACTATTAGTGCTTTTTCAACATCTATAAAATAGAATCAACATTAATAAACAACAAAAAGAAAAACCGTTCGTTTAAAAGAACCATTCGTTAATCTAATCTCTTAAAGTCACAGTTCGTAAGTGCAATAATAATAATTAGTCCTTTGATTATGTACTAAAATTAAAACTTTTCTCTAAAAAAAAAACACAGTTTGTACAATAACTAAAGTTCTCAGCAAAAAAATCACAGTCTGTATATACAATAATTCAATTCAATTACATGTTGTAAAGTTTCGAGGAATGCTATATTTATTTAATAATTAATTATTTGCACGGAATCTAAATCTAAGTAGGACATTTTGTTAAAAAAATGTGTAGAAAAAGATCACGACTGCCATAGTAAAAATTATATGTGATTAGTATTTGTTATTTTGAAGAAGAGTAGTATTAAGCACTTTTCCGACAAATTGTACCCTTGCAGCTGATAGGCATATCAAAAAGCGGGCGAGTTCGAACTGGGGATGAGTATGGACGAAGTCGAATATACATAGTCGTTATAGACGTTTTTCTCAAATCTCTGAAAATAAAATTGTGACACGTGCTGCTAATATACTAAACCGGTTTAAAACTACAGGTTCATTCCTATTTCTTGCATAATTAATCATTCAATCAATACTTAATAGGCACTTTTATTAGGTTCGTGAATAAAAAATCCGTAGTATCTGAATTGACCTTTGCACTGGTGCTGAAAATTTCAGACACATTTGTGTATAACGTACATTTACCTACAAAAACATTTTTACAACGGATATTTGTATTACTTATTTACAGGAGTTAAAACAAATATTATAATGTACTCTTATAATAATTTATGCGTATTTGTTTAGGTACATTTACATAGACGTGATATATTATTAAAATCCTCAACCATTAGTCTACAATACAAATAATATCCATATCTCAGATCCTTAAAACTAATATTACTTTGATATCCATAGCCTTTTTACTGCAGAAAGATCTACCTCTGGCCGAATTCAATTATTTTGCGTTTCCTTTTTTTCTATTACAAGTAGACTGTTATAATTGGTTCAAATATTTAGGATAGACTAGATTCGACCAGTTTGAAAGCAACACTATTTTGAAAATTCGACAATGTCGACGTACAAAAAAAAAGTTGAACACTTTTAATTTTTTAAATATTTGAATCGCTACAATCACGATTCATTAAATTTAAAATAGGCAAACCACCCAAAACACTCATTAATATTTGCAACAACTGCCCTCTGATCGAAACATCGAGGTCATCGCAGGTACACCCGTACACACGACATTCAATCTACAATTAGGCCACTTAACATTAATAGATGTAACCACGACTAAACAAATAACACCCCGAAAGACTCATTAACATTTGCAACTACTGGTCACAGGTCTAAACATCGAGATCGTCGCAGGTACACTCGTATACCTGACATTCTGTCTACAATTAGGCCACTTAACCCTGCAACTAGGCGCTGTAAGCCAATCCTTACTTTCTTCACTTTTTTTTGTTAGCCTGTATTGCCCCATTGCTGGGCAAAAGCCTTCCTCTACTCACTTTCCACCTCTCTCCGTCCATAGCTGCCAAGAATCACTTTTTGTTAAAGGAAACTTTGTCCACTAAGTATTTTATTTCATCTTTTCGAAGCCTTTACCGGTTCAAACACAGAATAAACGAAATCCATTTAATCATCAAACAAGCTATCCATATTTTTTTGTTTCTGAAAAAATACAAGATCGCTGCCTATTCTAAACAGTAATCGATGCAACTACGACTCAAACAAATTACAACTCCCGAAAGACTCATTAACATTTGCAACAACTGCCCTCGGGTCGAAACATCGAGGTCGTCGCAGGTACACCCGTACACCCGACATTCTATCTACAATTAGGCCACTTAACCCTGCAACTAGGCGCTGTAAACAAATCCGTGCTTTGTCCACCGAGTTAACACTGCACAGCTAAGTGCTGCTCGATCCTTGTTAACGTTTTAGGTTAACAAGACGACCGCGGTGTTTACGCCGACCGGTGTTGGTACAAGGAGGTAGCGCCTTGCTGCTGTGTTTGGGTTAGGGTAGAGGAAGGAGCGGAAGCGAAGGCGGGCAGAAGCGATTTAATTACGTCATAATTACCCCAAAATAACCTGGTGGACATAATGACTGACAAAGTGACGCAACGCACTAATCACCAACTTTCTAAACAAAGTCCATATTGTCCTTCATTTTAAGATTCAACGCAATAAAAGTGTGCAATGCAGGAGGACAAAACAATAAAATTCTGTAAAGAACAGCTGACTGTTTCTTTTTTTTATCTATTTTTGTTGTTTATTGAGTGACTTCAAGGTATATTGAGAATAATATGGAAAATTTAAAATACTAGCGTCTATAACCTTCCCCAAGAATTGGGCTATCCAATGCAAAAATATTTTTTCGAATTCGACTGGTAGTTTCAGAGATTACATACAAACTTACAAACAAACAAATAAATTTTACCTCTTTATAATATTAATAATATATAATATAAAATATAAATCAAATTGACATTCTATAAGTTGGTTTGTTTGTAATAAGTTTAAATGTTTCAAATCGTATTTTTACAGGTAGTTTCTGCAGTCTGTATTTTAGACCACACATGAAAAACCGATGACGTCGATTACAAAACTTTGTACTGTACTGTGTACTTAGTCTGAAAATTACCATTATAATAATATGCTAATTTAACATCCTCTTTAAACTTAATTTAAATTTTATTGTATTTTATTATTTTTTTTTACAAAATTGAACGAGAAATTCTCCGTTAAACCTGTTCAAATAATTGTGAACGCTACTGTAAGCTTTCACGATATTTTTTTTTTGACATAACCTTTCCTTTTGACATTTAAATATTGACAGAACTGTAACCCGATCACATGTCAAACTCTTAAGTCAACAGCGACACTAACTATATATCGTTGTCACTTTTACAAGCTGCGTAAAAGAGGGAGAGGCTGTAGTTGTCAAACTGAATTTAACACATGAAGAGCAATGTCACCCGTGGTCGGCTTTAAGTCAAAATTCGGCATTTTCCTCAAACCGCATTATCACATATATGGTAATAGGGACGGGTGCGCGCGCGCCGACATCTGAGCAAACAAACGCACACTACAACACGGAACTGGAAATTGTATCAAAAGTTAGTGGCGTAAGTGCGTTTTTTTGTAGCTTCTGCTCAAAATATGTTCGGATCTACCTAAGGAGTTTCCTACAAAAGTCTGACTGTCCTTTGGGTTATGTAGATTCCGCATCAGAGGGCTGTTTATCTTACTTGCTGGCTATCATTTTCAGTATGCTGTTGCTACTCCCACGGAATCTGCTAAGCAATAATGCTGTTTTTTTTGCACCAAGTGGCATCAAATAATTTGTGCCCGACTTCGTACACACACGACCTGCACAAAGCATTTCAATTTTACCCCAATTTTTGAACCATTTTTTCATTTTACATTATGCGATTGTCTCAATTCCACTTGGATTTCGTAATATGTTGAAGTGCCTAGTTGAAGAAATCAGCATGTCCTAGAACGAAAAATTCGAAGACATGTGGTATCCGTCAACCCGCACTGGACCCACGTAGTGGATTACGGCCCACTCCCTCTCACAGAGGAGGCCTGTGTCCCAGCAGTAGGAACATTATAGGCTGATCATGCTAAGTATGCCTAGCCGAAGAATCTACAATAATACCTAATACTCTCGCTATCTTTAAAGTTTTATTACAGATCAATAAATCCCAAACGCCAGTAAAACAACACTTCAAAAGTTAATTGACTTTGCGGAAATCCACTATAAAATACAATAGACGTGGATATATTTAGTAACCTGTTCCGCTTAGCTATTTCTAAAGAGCCATAAAAACCCTTAAAGCAGTCGATACGTGTTTCACCTATCAACGAGGCATCCACAGGATGACGATTGACTTTTCGCGAACCCGAAATAAGAAATAACAAGAAATAGCAATATGTGGCAAGAAATAGCTCCTCTATTGTATTTTTAACGCTTCAAACCCTTTTAACAATATCTCCGCCTAATCTCCTAAGATTAATTCAGAAATGAAAATAAATCCCGTTTCTCCGTATTTTGTGCAAAATCTCTTAATTCTAACCTTTCGGCTAACCTTTAGAAAAAGGTTACAACAATAAATACAATGGCTATCAGAAACATTAAGTTTTGTTAATCTTATCTTAATACAGGGACTCAGTGCTTGTGGTCAGTTTTAATGCGACAAATAGGTTCAAGATTATTACGATAAAGCCTTCTGACTGTTTATTATAAGAAAAACAGAGTACCACAACATTATTTTGAAGATTTCATTTCTTGTCATGTTTTTACAAATTTTTTCTGTGTCCTTAAATTCTGCCGTCCTTTATCTGAAAAGCTGTTAACCTTCAAATGGCCAATTATTACTTTTTAATTGAAAGTGATAGAGTTTAAAATTCTCTATCTTTCTGTCTAAGAAACATTTTGACATTATAAATAGTTCCAGAGATATGAACATTTTGTAGGCCGTTAAGTAACACAATTTATGACGATTCCATCACTAGAGAGCGTCTAGCCCACACTTCTTCTTTAAGAGTTTATGGACAAAAACTTTTTACAAAAAAAAAACAACCGACTTCCAAAAAAAAAAAACACTACATACTGAAAAATAACTTTAATTTCGGAAGTCGGTGTCTTGGGTTTTGTATTTTCGTTTTTTGCCACCGACTTCCGAAATTAAAGTTATTTTTCAGTTTGTAGTGTTTTTTTGGAAGTCGGTTCGTTTTTTTTGTAAAAAGTTTTTATTTTTCACATTTTAGCTGTGGTACCTACCCCACACACATTCGAATACCACTACCTGCTACCAGTGACAGGAACTTATCATATCATCTACATACTAAGTAGGAAAAATACGTATTTTGTAGCTAACTCAAAAACTAACCAAGCAAAGTTAATAAAATTTAAATGGGATTAATTTGAGAACATACCCTTTCAAACAAAAAAATAATTTTTAAAATCGGTCCACCAATGACGGAGAAATCGGTGGACATACTTAAAAAAAAACAAGCATACGTGACGAACATATAACCTCCTCCTTTTTGGAAGTCGGTTAAAAAGGATTCTTTATGAAAAACACAAAAGAGAATATCAATTGATGTGTCCAACAATCATTAAACTAGTTTTTAAGAAACAACGATTCCCTCGTTTTTTGCCATTTTTTCGGAAATAACTTTTTGGGCTTAACGGCCTTCTAGTTTAAGGACGGCGTCATGACCCATTTATGAAAATGTCTTACTTCAGTGGCTGAGCCAAAGAGGATTAACCTCTGACACTATCTCAACAATTTTCTTATATGTGACGAAAGTATCACATTTTCCCTTTGTTAGCGTTCCGTAGTAAACAAGGAACCCTTTTATTTTCGTCATGTCGGTCTGTCTATCTGTCTATCCGCGGTCTAGCTCCGAGACCCTTAGTACTAGAAAGCTGTAATTTGGCACAGGTATACATATTAATTACGCCGACAAAGTAGTAAAACAAACAAAATGATGAAAAACATATTTTTTAGGTACCTCCCCTACACGTTAAGTGGTGATGTTTTTATTTTTTTATCCCATGATGTGGGGTATCATTGGAAAGGTCCTTTAAACAAATTGTGAGTTTGTGAAAACCATTTTTGTATTCAAGGATCCGTTTGCGAAATATTAAGCTTTAAAGTGCTAATTTTTGTTAGAGTCAATTGCCCCCCCCCCCCCCCTGCCAGCTAAATGGTTGGTTTTGGATGTACGAAAAAAATCACAGCTGTAGTTTATATAACGAAATTAAAAGGAATACTATCACAGCTAAGTAGGCTCTACAAGTAAACGAGTAATAATCGACCAACTTAACTTTGCAGTTGCAAAAACAGGTTTTCCCATACATTCCGTATGGGAGAATATATTTATCAACTACAAAATTACGTTTGTTTTTGGCATAAATTCATCCCAACTACGGAACCCTTCATTGTGCGTAGACACGCACTTGGCTGGTTTTTCTCCAGATAACATACTAACGACCTAACCCAATAACCTATCTATCACCAGTTTTTGGCAACCTGCCTATCTATGGTTTTAACGTCCTAATAATCCGACAAAGACAATAAAATGTGTATGTGGGGGTGTGTTTGTGTATATGTGTGTGTGTATGTGTGTGTGTATGTGTTAATCTGTCTGTCTGTCTGTTCCTTACGGAATTGTGGGACGACATTCAATGACAGATAGAATTATACTGTCCACCATCAATGGCGATCTGTCTTTTACTGACAATAGGTTACTGGGTTTGGCCGTTAGTGTTTCTAACAGCTACCTTTAGTTTTTTAACCGAATTCCAAAAAGGAGGAGGTTCATTTGACCGATACCAAAACTAAATAGTGAAAAATAAAAACTTAGTTCCAAAAAAAACTTTTTTTTTTGGAAGTAGATTTTTTGGTTTTTTGTAAAAAGTTTAAAAAAGGGATTTATTGAAAAATCACGACATTCAAATAAAATAGATTCTTTGGTTTCCTGAACGGCTAAAATCTGTTTAAAACGATGTTCTATTCTAATAGGACTCTTAAAAAAATAGTTTTTTTTACAGCATTGAGCAAATCATTTTATATCAAACGAAAATAATGAAATAAAATAAAATTACTATTGCTTTGAAGATACCGAATAATTTCAATGAACTCATTATCCTCTTCCTTTATTCCAAGACTAGTTTAATGAACAGTTTAAAACATCCGCTTTATAAATGAGTTATTCGATGCGCACGCGTCGCTTTGCAGGTGGTCTCTCTAAGCAAGTTTATTTAATGTTGTCATTATTATTTTAAACATTCGTTAGATTTAAACATTGCAAATGCTTGTTATATTTAATTTCATTTATGATCAGTTATTTTTTTGCTGAAAGGTACCTACTGAAAAACCTGATCTGTCTAGCGTTTTACCAACTATTTTGGGTTGGCTTTCAGCCTAACGAGATGAAGTTGAATATAAATATTTACATGGAGCTAGACTACCTGACCTCCACAGCCCACTAACTGGATAACATCTTTTCAAATTCGCGTATTTTGCCAATATCTTTTACCTAACAGTTACGTCAATATCAAAACCTATCACAATTCGTCTTCAAGATCCAATTAACTCTTCAATTTTATCAGCAGTGTACAATGAGTGGCTTCGACGTCCCGAACATAACTGAAGACAGCCGATATCTGCCGAGTTATTAATTGAGCATTGTGGGCACGCGTAATGGGACGTGCGCAAGAGCACTCCGCTGTTATCTTTATGAAGACGCATGAGTGAAGTAAGCGGTCTTACTATGGTCGTGGTTGAGCTAAGCGGGAAATATGTGAGAATAGATTGGGCTGGGCCTGAAGATTGGAGAATTAAATATTCACAGAAATACCTACTTACAATTTTCATGTTATACTAAAAAAAATCAGCTTTTGTAAATACATATGTATTTACCTAGTACACCCGGGCGTGAAAATGATACATAAGTTTAAGAAATAGACTGTCACATAGGTGTGAATGACAGAGAAAACCGCTCTACAAAGCCGCTCTTTTTCTAAAAGTCTATGTGCCGCAACCATTTTTGTATTATGCCAGAACGGCCATGTACCGACTGTAGGACATAATCTTCAGCTCTGTCTGAGACATTTGAAAGGAGGAAAACAAACAAACACGTTTTCATGAAAACTTACGCCACCAGTTGGCGCCACTTTGACAGGAGGTCTTCCATTTCGACAACGAATATTAAATATATGATGACGTTCATCATTCGTTCATAAAGTTATGGGACATGAAGGGAAAGTACCTTAAATAATCGTAGATAGGGTATTTTGCTGAAAGAAGACTTTATGTTATTTTTAAAGGTTAGTAATTCTGCATTCAAAGATTTTCTAAAAATTACTTGCCTCGTCTGGGAATCGAACCGACTTAAATGTAAAAAAAAAACACCCCTACTTTTATAATGCCAATCGAAAGAATGACCAAAAACTAATAACTCTTCTTAAGTAACATAGTATTTTAAAAGAAACGAACAACGTAAAATGTTTGAGTCAAATTTCAAGAAAGTTATTGATTGCCGACGACGACGTTCGAAAAGTAGTGAATGTTTTCCTACTTGGATTGGTACGAATGGACCGATTAGATGGCCGGCCAGATCCCCGGACCTTACACCATTAGATTTCTTATTTTGGGGATACGTGAAAGATATGCTGTACAAAAAGCGATACGAGAACGTGGGCGAGTTACAAACAGAATTGTGCCATATCATATCGAGTATTCACCATAAAATGATAAGAAAATCAACAGGCAGCGGACTCATTAAAATATTGGCGATTTGCGTAAGACAAGAGGGATCACATTTTGAGCATTGAATTAATTAATTTACAAAAAAATACCCACTTAATTGACTACGGCAGTTTCATGTATGTTTTTAATTTGTTTAAAATTATTAATTTCACGCTGTTCCTTTCTTTTAAAATACTATGTTACTTAAGAAGAGTTATTATTTTTTGGCCATCATTCGATTGGCATCATAAAAGTAGGGGTGTTTTTTTTTTTACATTTAAGTCGGTTCGATTCCCAGACGAGGCAAGTAATTTTTAGAAAATCTTTGAATGCAGAATTATTAACTTTTAAAAATAACATAAAGTCTTCTTTCAGCAAAATACGATATTTAAGGTACTTTCCCTTCATGTCCCATAACTTTGGGACGCCCTGTATAAGCACCTATGCTTTGACACTTTTTACAGGTGCCCGGACCTGACGTCTCAGTGCTGCCATCTAATGAACGTCATTTCAGAAAAGCCTCATTGTAAAGTTGTAGCTTTGAAAATATTTCGAGGACAAAGTTATGTAGTCGTATTTCTAAAAGCTCATTTCTTGAAACCGTTCCTACCTTCAATCGAGAACCCACAGTAAGGTCTTCAACTAAAATCTATAATTTAGCAATCGTCTGGGGCAGTTACGATGCGGTATGTCAGCTTGACTCAGGGCTGCTATAACCTCGGTCGTATCTTGCGACCTTCGCGACCTGTACGCCCGACGTGACACCTGTTTGTTTTTAGTTTTATTATCGAAAGCGTAGGGCCTAATGCAACTTTAACTGTTGTGCGTGTAAACTTTAACGCTAGTAGGTTAGTAGTAGGCTTTCTAGATTCTCGGTCGGATAATCTGGGATTTATTTTGTCTAGGCCTAATTTTACCAAAGTCTAGATATCTTTCTGTGAAATAAAATTGACATCTGAAATAAGACTTATGGTAGCCACACGTTAAGATTTACTTGCGCAAATTTAGGCTTGCGCAAATTTGGTTGACGCCTTGAATAAACACACACGGCTCAATTTTGCTTGTAACGATATTATTTCTGTTTAGTGACCGTCCAGGTGTGTTGTGACTACTTTCATTTTTGAATGAATGAAATGCACCAACCCCAGCGTGGTTTAACAAGACTCGATAAATCGAATGAACTCCAAGATTTGCACTAGCCCCTGGAGCCTCATGCTTCATGGGGCTACAGAAGCCATTGCATATCAAGGAGTAGACCGGGGGCGCAGTAATGGTACGGAAGACATGCCCTTAGGATAAGGAAGAACTTGCGAGCCGTACCGGATATGCATCCTTGAGTAGGCAATGGAATAGTGGAGTGACGGGTGATATTTATCTATGGATCGGCATTTTACGACGGCGCGGCGGGGCGCCGCTAGGTTGGTTCAGGCTTAGGTCCAGCCTCACTGGTGCATCTGCTTTTTGCTATTTCCAATGCCTTCGTCTGAGGTTCTCGCTGCTTTCCGTTTCAGGTTTCTTGTAAAGGACATTGTTAATAATGGCCTATGAATCAACACGTATGAAACCTTTACAATAATTACTAGTTTTTTTTATAATTTACGTTACACTTATTACAATAGAACGGACACTTCTTATTTTTGAAAACATTTTAAAAAGTAATTCAATTCTGTCTTATGCCCCAGGCGCCATTCATTTTTGTTTCAATTTGACGTTTTGAATAGGCTCTCTCAGCGCTTGATCTATGATTAAGGTTTTTAGTTACAAACAGAATAAAGCGATTGAAAGCGCTGTGTGAAACGAGCAACATCGACACTGACAGTCGATAAATTGACAGATGACACCTTGACATTTGATAGTAATGACAGTGTCAATTTTGTACATTTTATATTGTCTACTAACTACAAATAAATTAGTATAAAGAAAGAATGGTTCTAACTACATAAACATCTGATGAAATATTTGAATGTAAAATCCAATATATTTTCACTAATAAACGCTAAGTTAATATGTTTCTATTGAACTAATTATAACCCCAAAATCCGAAAGTGTTTTAGATTTTTACAATTCTCAGCAGTGTCCGTGATTTTAATTTAGATTCAATCGAATATATGCAGTATTTAGAACACACAAAGTAAATTCACGGCTCTGTTGGTTATTAGGCGAACAATGTATGAACGCCGAACAATGTCCTTTCTCTAGAAGTCTCCTTAATCTTATCTCGATCTTCAAACGTGTCCATCCAAAAATTTTTTCATGTGTAATTAGGTCGGCCGGCTTTCTTGGATTTAGTCTTATACTACCTGTAACGGGTGTGGTTTGCGGTGCCTGTGAATATGTGCGAGATAGCATATCTTGTGATTCTTGATGCGTCCGGTTACGGTTTTTCCGTCTAACATTTCATGCACTTTCTTTTGACTTGGTTTATTCCTAACATGGTCAATCAAGTTTCTCATGATAACTCTCTCCGCCAGGATGGTTTAAGTTCAGCTTCACCAGTGAATCTTTTTGCGGGGTTAAACTGCTTTCTCGACTCTTTTTTCTTCGTTCTGATAAGTTGTCAGCAGCAGTGTCCGTGGCGCGATCGACCCGCTCCTCGATGTTTATGTCCAGCTCCGACGCGGTACAAGTTCGACCTGTAGCTCGCCACTGTTCACCTCAGGTTGACACAATTGCAAATGATATAGTTCTGAGTTATGTACACTATTCAGTACAAGTAATTAATAAGACCCCGACAAAAAACCCGATCTGCGTCGCCCGAATTATTGTTGTTCTGTTCGCACTATCGTGGGCGCGCATATCTGAACACCGTAAGGACTATTTTACCCCGGTAAGGACTATTTAAGCGGGGGATTGTAAAAACACCACACACCACTCATAAAACAAAGCTCCCTTGAACTCAGAAACGATTTTGAAACGCAGCACATACCATTATTAAAATTGACACACATGCATTACATCTTACATTATTTCGCCAATAAAATCTATTAAACCTGTAGGGACAAAATAAACTAGTGACTTAAATAAAGGCGGTCTTGCAGAACAAGTCACCGAAATATGTATTGGAAAGATCTCACTAGATTAACCTGGCCAAACCTTGTCCCACCGGAGCACCTCTGCATGTATGTGTGCAATGTATTTCACTTGGCAACTCAGTATCACTACCACCAAAACAAAACAACAACCTCACTTTAAAAAACTCACTATCGTTAAAAATAATTCATGACCCTACACAACAAAGCACGACTCGAAATAACCACGATAACAGGGTCTGAACGCATAGCATCGCCCGTGCACCCCTGACGACGGTCATCGCGCTAATCTTGTGAATATTTTCATTGTTAATACAAAAATTCTACTGAAACTTGAACGCATGCACCACACACGCTTAAGCTAATTTGTGCAAACTAAAATTTGCACAAGCTTGGAATCGAAAATTGAAAATCACACACGCCAAGAAATTTGCGCAAATTTCTTCCAACACACGTAACGATTTGCTTGCGCAATCCTTAATTTGCGCAAGCAAATCGTTACGTGTGTGGCTACCATAACCTATAAGTACTAGGTATAAAAGTTTCATCGAATTCGCCCTTACTAGATAATGTAGTGTAACCAGTTGCAGAAATGAGTTTTCACTTTTAAAGCTGTCCTTAAATACTAATCTTCCACTAACTTGTTTTAACTTGTTGCAGAAGACAACATTACACTATTTTAATGGTTCTTTGATGAAATTAATTAAATCCTTAGCGTTAATGATCCATTACGTAAATGTATAACTGGATGAAAGTAGTTTAAATTAAGGCTTCCTCTGGAAAAAAAGTTAAAGTTGTAGGTTGTTTGCAAAACAGACTTACCGCTAAAGTCTGTAAAAAATCCGTGGAAAAATTGTAATGGTTACAGCATTTATGTTTTTATTAAGATGCAAATTAGGATTCGTTTTCTACCAAGAGTATAATATCAAACTACCCGTTAAAACAAATGTAAAAAAAAGTGTTTTCTTTAAGGATCTATTAGACTTTGAAGTCGGTCCACTTAAAATAACTTACATTTAGATATTTGTACAAGTAATTCTTAGAATATGTAACAGAGGCGTAGGCTGTGACGTCAAACATGTCAAGTTTGCTCTCGTACCGTTGTTTGCGCTCGCGCACCGCTCCTGTTTGAAGATAATTTTGTTGGAAAATAGCCATAATAATTACCACGTTTATTTGAAAGATCACGTTTTACGTTTTTAAATCTTTATAGACAGAACTAAATTGAGGTTTCATTTTTATTTGGATCTAAGTATTGATGTGAACTAACTTTCTTCTTTCTTTCTTTCTTCTCATCTATTTATTAAATTTTATTGGTTCACCAACAATAGGCCTGTGTCCAAAACTTTTTTGTCCGTCTTGTAGTTTTAAAAAAAATATTGAATATGTATTTTTTCTTTTTCAACGTAATCAAAAGATTACGGCGATACATTGAGTTAAAATGTGGCATGACGTCACGCCTTGCTAGATTTTATACTGAGTTGTGACTTAGCGAGCTAAGTTATTTTTCTAAGTTATTTTTGATTATATCTAGATAAAGCAAAAAATACAAGTCTAATATTTTTTTATTATCTGAAAGACGGACTAAACAGATTTTTTTTTTTTTTACCTAGACAACTACCGTATTATTCACACTGGTTTTATACCAAATGTAACATGCAAAAATGTAATAAGTAACAATGCAACTTGATTCATAAAGGTTAAAAGAAAATAACTACTTTTGAACACCTCCGAATAAATTCTTTTCCACTTTTTTAATAGTAAGACACTGAAACAGCCCTAATTAGGTAATCGTTAAATCCTTGTATATTTTAAGGCTTTCGTTAACTCGTTGTAAAATTGCTCTACATCATAACCACCACAACCAGCAGATATTTGGGAAGTTATCCGTAGCAGAGTAGCCGTGTGTCTCGAGTATTCATATGTCAAGTTTGCCTGTGTACCGTTGTTTGCGTTTATGTACCAACAAACCCCCGCTGCTGTCACCTTCTGCCGTTTGTTCAAATAAACTTACTTGAAGAATAAACAAAATGTTTCCTTGCACTTAAAAAATAAAAAATAAATTATTTTAATATTATTAATTTATTTATCTAAGAACTGTCTTTGATAGTGGACGATTTACAAAAGTTAAATCTGTCGGAAAAAGAGAATTTGCACCATTGATAATGTTGTAGCCAAAATTTCGTATAAAAGATTTATTTATATCTTAAACATTTGCGCAGTTCTTATTTCTAACTCAATTACGTATTATTTATTTGTGAAAATAGTAAAATAACAACGACATCATAACTAAGGCTTCATCGTCGGAGCGGCAGCCGCCTCGTATTGACACACGGACATTTTCACGTGTCGGTACTCTGCAAATAATGAAAATTAGATGATTTACGTTTTCATGTTTACAATACTTCAATAAAAATGCGTGTGTGAGCAGTTTTGACACGTGTAAAGCGCAGACCACACTGGAAACGAAGCGAAACGAAGCTAAGTTAATAAATAAATAAAAATTGTTTATTGGTAAAACAAGTCTTTAGTATTTTTTTTTATTGGTTCCTCCTTTTAGGCAGATAGTGCCTGTATTAGTAGAGTACGCTCTTCTATAGCAAGACGTGTTATATAAAAGCAAAACGTATAATTTTATGCTAAAACTACATAAATTAACATTAACTTAAATTAAATCAAATGTGTGTATGTGTGGGTGTAAGTATGTGTGTGAGTTTTATGAGTGAAAGTGCAGCCTGTAGGTGTGACTGAGAGTACATGAGTGTGAGGGTGTGTATGTGTCAAGGTTTCAGAAGTGTTTCGGTATCATTGTAAGTATGAAAAGACGCGATAGAAAGCTAAACGAACTTAGCTTTGTTTCGCTTCGTTACCAGTGTAGCCTGCGCTTAAAAAATAACCGTGAATCTTTGATGCGAAATGCTTTCATCTCTGTAAGACTGTACTTTGGCAGTTTGTTAAGCAGGTGTTTGTGTCTCACCCGTTTCCCAGTACAAGATCGTTTAGTTATTACTGATACATATCTCAGTGCGTTTTCTGGAAAATTTACATACCCATTATATTTACCTAAAAAATGCTCGTATATTTAATGTAATCACGGCCGAGTAGATATTTTGCCAAAAACGCCAGATGTTTCTCCACTAGGAAAAGTCAATAATATTGACTTTGTGTCTAACAATTTTTTTAGTACTTCTACCAATTGTTCTGACCGTTTTGTCGAAATATTATTATTTTATTATTTATGTATACACAGTAAAATACATAAAGAAAAAGAAAAGACATAATCACAATTTAGAGTACAAAGGTACTGCTTATTTCTTAAGAAATTCAAAAAAGAAATCCAATATTCTTGGTTTTACTTACGTTTCTTATCGAAATATTCTTGGTTTTACTTACGTTTCTTATCGAAATATTCTTGGTTTTACTTACGTTTCTTGTCAAAATATTCTTGGTTTTACTTACGTTTCTTGTCGAAATATTCTTGGTTTTACTTACGTTTCTTGTCGAAATATTCTTGGTTTTACTTACGTTTTTTGTTAAAATATTCTTGGTTTTACTTACGTTTCTTGTCGAAATATTCTTGGTTTTACTTACGTTTCTTGTCAAAATATTCTTGGTTTTACTTACGTTTCTTGTCAAAATATTCTTGGTTTTACTTACGTTTCTTGTCGAAATATTCTTGGTTTTACTTACGTTTTTTGTTAAAATATTCTTGGTTTTACTTACGTTTCTTGTCGAAATATTCTTGGTTTTACTTACGTTTCTTGTCAAAATATTCTTGGTTTTACTTACGTTTCTTGTCAAAATATTCTTGGTTTTACTTACGTTTCTTGTCGAAATATTCTTGGTTTTACTTACGTTTCTTGTCGAAATATTCTTGGTTTTACTTACGTTTCTTCTCATCACAGTTGTATTCGAACAGATCGCAGTTGTCGACGAAAGTCTTGGAGATACCCAAGGAGTCCTGTCCGCAGAGGTTCACTAAGTCATGCTGGCAATCGTCAGCCATCTTGCAGAAATTTATTACCTGTTACAGAAAACGGTTCTACTATTGGTTCTTGAAGATGGAAAGGGAGAGAGAGATGAGAGGAAGTTTTATCCATAATGGAAGTACCTACAATAACTGCAATCACGAAACCTTTTAAACTTTTCATTAGAATTCAAATAACCGCAAATGTTACTATTAAAAGAACCCGTAACTAAGAAAACAACATTTTACAGGGCGCAATACAATTTTCTTTGTTTCTCATTGCGGCGTTTTAAGACTCTCGACCCAGCGCCATTCATTTAGAGACTGTGTCAAGAGGTGCGCTACGTAAAGCTTTTATGAACACTATTATTTCTAGTTTTAGGAACAATATTATGGCGCTAATTAATAAACTAACTAAATTCATCTAAAAGCAAGATGGAATATTACCGGTTCTAGAGGAAAGAAGTAATCTTCAGCCTCTATTTCAACGTGCGACCACACCTCTACTGCTAATCCAATCATTACTAAAGCTGAAACAATTATAAACAAAAAACTGAACAACAAAAAAAAAAACAAAAAAGGATTGGTTTTATGAAACCACGGTAAAAGTGAAACTTTTAAGCGAACTATAGGGGCCGCCATATTGGCCTTGTCTGCTCTGACGAGCGCCTCTCACTTTATCCCTACTCCGCGGCCGACCGTCACGCGACATGTAACACACAGACGAAAAAGTTTGAGACGATGTAATAAAAGTTTCACTTTAAAAATTTAATATTTTATTTTGATTCGAATCAGAAAAGATGTTTCAAAACTACTATTCAAAACGTCAAGAGAATTGTAAAGATAAAAAGCTATTGCTGTATTACGAAATAATTGTGGCTTAAAAATTAATTCACTACCGATGGCTTCCACGCCATTTCTAAAGTAGGTACAGTTACAAAAACAGTAATACAGCACGTATGGTGATGCCTGCGGATAAATTTTTATGTTTTTAATCATATTTACCTATTATTATAATTCTTTGTATAGTTCTCTTATATTCTAAGCACTGTTTATTTTATTTTGTTACATATTTAAAGAAACCTGACTTGATTTCCGTACATCTTTTTTTTTTTTTTCGTCTGGCCACTGAAAATCAGCGCTGTGCTGTGGGTCCCCCATAGCACAGCATCATGCTGAGTGGAAGCCTTCTTGTCACAGTCATGTCGTGCAGCTGCCGCCTAAGTAATTTCTGTACTATGCTCGTGATTTGTTATGTACTTTGTGTTGTTCTCTGATTACTCTTGTCTTTTATGTATGCACGTGTTTCTGTTACAAATAAACCTATTTTTCTTTCTTTCTAATAAATAACTTACTTGTAAAAACTTTTGTAGATACCATAATGTGCACGGTCACTTCGGCGAATGAACAACAACGATCTAGGTGAACAATAACCTCTTTTGTTTACGTTGGTTAAGCTAAACTATGGCTGTGGGACAGGAAATTATTACAACACATACATAATATTGAAGCTTATGTGGAACGTGCAATATTTAGCAGGGATGTTCAACATTATGATAAAAAGTTATGGATTTTTTTAAGTGAAAATTTCTTGGGCTTAGGCATTTTTGCGATGGGACTAAATCATTGATTTCGCGACACTATGACGATACCTCATTTTTGTAAATGCGTTTGTGCTCTTTATTTATATTACGTTACGGATCAATGTTCTATGCAAGTATTTTTGTTCCACCAAGGCGACCTTGTTCAAGTTTTCACTTCTGTCGGCACTCTAGGAGTGCCACCAATTTTTTTACTGACTCTTGCTGAGAGCCTTTTCTGTCAAATACTTCCTTTCTTCCCTCTCTCTTTTCGCCTCATTTCTTCTTTATCTGATCTGTGTATGCATTGGCTCTTGTCATTCCAGAATTGGACTCACACACACACGGAAATGCACATTGGACAGTCATGCCACATCATGCTGTGTGTGTCTTTACTTTAAAAATAATTTAAAACAGATTTTATAGCAGTGTGATAAAATTTCCCATGTTGAAAGTTGGATAGCTCAGACCCAGTGATAAAGAATGAGAAAGGTTGGTTACAGGATGCAGGAGGGAGACAGACTCTCACTGACTAAAACCCACCCGTGTTCCTTCAGTTGCCATATTGCCAGGGGCCACAGTATCCCTTTCGGACTTTTCCGCAACCCCGGCAGATGGCTTGTGACCAAGTTTTCTTTTTAATGGCTTGTGACCTAAAAAGGCTTTTTCGTTTGTTAGCAACAATTGAATTATACCTATTATGATTGTATTTGATGCTCGGGAAGCTCCTCAAAAATATGCTATTCTCCACAACATAACATCACACTTGTATTCCCCGAAGAGTTAGGCAGAGGTGTACCTTTAGTGGTATGAGGAACAGGGTGTAAAGTTCACTCATCCACCATAGAAAAGGGAGGATCCTCCGACCAGACGGGTGTTGTCTGGCGGGCAACTGCCCATCGATTTGAAGTTGAAATCTTGAATGTATGTCGATCGCTCGGTAAACTCTAACTGCGCGATGCAGGATTTGTATGACGTCATGTCTATGATGCGTAGTTCGTATGTGGCGGTATAAACGCTACATCATTCCCCTCCGGAGACCGGAGGTCGATAGTGGGCTGAATCTTGCGATGCTTCACACAGTGCCAGCTGTGGTTCCAGTGAGTCGGAACCGGGTGTCACATAGTTCGCGGTGAGTCGGAACTGTCTGTGGTGATTGCGGTGATTCCCCAGTGAGTCGGGGTGATGAAGCTGATAGCGTTGATTCCCCAGTGGGTCGGGGTGATGAGGCTGATTGCATTGATTCCCCAGTGAATCGGGGTGATGAGGCTGAGGGTGATGACCAGGAATGCGCGTTCGCTGCATGCTGGTGGTCAGGATACCCGTTGAAGCCGTGGGTGCTGGCTGGCTGTGTGACTCGCCTCACGAAAGCTTGCGGGAGTGATGATGATGATGACGTCACGCCGAAGTAATTGCACGAAGGCTGCTTTGACGTTCATACTCGTTGTTACCAATTTAGGAGTATGAGGAACAGGGTGTAAAGTTCACTCATCCAACAAAGAAAAGGGAGGATCCTCCGACCAGACGGGTGTTGTATCTGGCGGGCAACTGCCCATCGGTTTGAAGTTGAAATCTTGTATGTATGTCGATCGCTCGGTAAACTCTAACTGCGCGATGCAGGATTTGTATGACGTCATGTCTATGATGCGTAGTTCGTATGTGGCGGTATAACCGCTACATACCTAAGCCGATGATTTTTTTTCGTGCACTTGATTTTCAACGCTCTGCTTCAGCGCCGAAAGTTGAAAATCCAACAGTGTGTTTTTCAACGTGCTGGGACGAGAGTACATCCCAGCGCGTTGGATTCTCAATGCTCGGCTTAATACCGAGAGTTAAAAATCCAGTGCGCGATAAAATCCCGCCGCAATTTTATTACGTCCGTGCGAATGTCGGCTAATAGTACATCCACATTTCGCTAGTTATGTTTAAGTCCCATGTAATAGGCGAGTCTATTACCATCAACCGGGCACAAAATAATCCAGAATCCGAGCTGATAGTAATAATATTTCTAAATAGTTGTGCACCCCTGACAATGGCAGTTCTAAAACCAACAAACATTGGTCTGTAACTAGTTTATGGTCCTATAACTATTACTGTGCGGATTGTTATCATTCAAGCATTCTTGCGATACTGAAATGTGGGTAAAGATAACTGAAATATTTGTTTTTTGTAAGTAAAAGTTTTTCTAATAACATTTGTTAAAAAAAAAAACGTGTGGCACTCGGGGACTGCCGCGGTAAAGCTATTGCATAGCATTTGTAACCTCCATACTTCCTATTTGTCAACGCTACACTTGGGATGATGACGGATGATGACATAAAACAAAAATTACGTTCCCATGACAACATCATCCGTCATTACATGGTAGGCGGAGTGGGGGGTGTTAGGTGTTTTTCGTTACGGAATTTCTTGATTCGGTCGCCGCGCTCAAAGCCCGCGATAAAAGCTATGCAATAGCTTAAAAATCGACCTAGCTAGTTAGCCCACGACCGCACGGGCGCTTTTTCACCGCGACGTTGTTTTTACCATGCACTGAATTTTCAACAATCGGTTTAGCGCTGAGAGTTGAAAATCCAACAGTGCGCGTTTCTAACGCGCTAGGGATGCACTATATTGAGTTTTCAAAGCTAGACTCAACGCCGAGAGTTGTATATCCAATGCAATTTAAAAAAACGTCGCGTTTAAAATTACAGGATCTTTCTAGGGTTCCTTAACCGAAAGGTGCCAAACGGAACGCTAGTACTAAGCCTCTGCTGTCCGTCTGTCTGTCAGCGGGCTATACCTCATGAACCGTAAGGCCTGAAACTGCGTTAAGCGGACGTCCGCGCGGTTCCATACAAAAGTGCTTCATTCCGGGGACACGCGCGGCCGTCCGTCGCGGGGAAGCGCCACGTGTCTCGCCTCCGTGCGACGGACGCCCGCGCGGGCACACGCGGTGGTGCCAGCGGTTTTGCAATGTAATCCTATCATTCTCTATTTTCACCAGAGCAGAGCTCGGTCGCTTAGGTACTACTTAATATATTAAGTTCTTCATCAACACGGCTGTGTATGCACACCGTTAAAATGGAACTAGCGACACTGCGTAAATAAAATAATCCGTTCTCCGCGACGGGTACCCGCAACGGGGGCCGTCGCGTTCCTGCGAAGCCCATCCGCTTGTCCACGCGCGTAGACACGCGATGGGTGCCACGTTAATGTCTTTTACTCCACGGTGTCGGTAAATTGTGTAACGTTACTGTGTCGCGAAATCAATAGTTTAGTCCTATCTCAAAAATGCCCAACGCGCCTAAAGAAGTTTTCACTTCAACAAATTAATTAAATAATGTTAATAAGGGGGTCCCATACAAGAACCGTGTTTTATTCGGCGTTTTTTGCTTGATCTTAATGCGGTACGTAACCTTTCGTGTGCGAGTCCAACTAGTACTTGGTCGGTTTTTTAATTTTTTATTTGAGTGCTAAACAAGATGACATTTACACGTTTTTCCTCCATTGTTTTTTATTCGAATCATTACAAATCAAGGCCTATATTCGGCGATTATAAACGACTTCAAAAAAAGGAGGAGGTTCTCAGTTCGTCGGAATTTCGATTCCGAGAGCAGTGGTGGCCCAGTGGTAACGGCCGCGACTTACGAGTTGTAGGTCGTAGGTTCGAACCCAGACAGGCGCTTTACTTTGTGTAAATTATTTAATCACCACTGCTCTCAAAAACGGTGAAGGAAAACATCGTGAGGAAACCGGCATGTCCTAGAACCGAAAATTCGAAGACATGTGACATCTACCAACCCGCACTGGGCCCGCGTGGTAGATTACGGCCCACTCCCTCTCACAGAGAGGAGGCCTGTGTCCCAGCAGTGGGAACATTTATAGGCTGATGATGATGATGATGACACTCCGATTACTTGAAGACGGCTGGACCGATTAAAAATGTTTTTGTTTTTAAAAGGGTATACTTTCCAGTTAGTCCCATTGTCTTTTGGTTACGATCTGATGATGGGATCTTGGAGAAATCGAGGGAACTCTTCAAATATTATAGGCACACCTATAGCGGTTTGGGTATATTTTATAGTAACTCGTGCAATTGTTCTCGGAAAGCACCATTTGGTAAAGTGGAAATGATGATGAAGGACACAGATAGCCACCAGAACTACTCAATAATAAGTATTTCACGGGTTGCGATTCGATTACTTTAATATGGTTGGTAAGCAAATGATGCTCGTCACAATTCATATGGTGCAGTGGAGCTGATGGTGAAGTACCTGGAGAACTCCTCAACAATTAAAGTCCCTTCATCAGGAAAAGCAATATTTTGTAAAAGGTGATGAGCAGTTGACATTAGGCTATTGTAACTTAGATAAATTACAAATGTACCCAAAAAAAGTTAAATTATTTACAGACAATACGACCGACTTCCAAACTACAAAATGAAACTTTAATTTTGGAAGTCGGTGGCAAAAACTAAAATACTGATCCAAAGACACCGACTTCCGAAATTAAAGTTATTTTTTACTTTGTACTTTGGAAGTCGGTTGTATTTTTTAACCGACTTCCAAAAAGGAGGAGGTTATATGTTCGACGCGTATGTTTGTTTTTTTTTTTTTTTTATGTATGTCCACCGATTTCTCCGTCAATTGTGGACCGATTTTGAAAATTATTTTTTTTTTTTGAAAGGTTATGCTCCCAAATTGGTCCCATATAAATTTTATTAACTTTGCTTGGGTAGTTTTTGAGTTAGCTACAAAATACGTATTTTTTTCCCACTTAGTATGTAGATGATATAATAAGTTCCTGTCACTGGTAGCAGGTAGTGGTATTCGAATGTGTGTGGGGTAGGTACCACAACTAAAAAGTGAAAAATAAAAACTTTTTACAAAAAAAAACCAACCGACTTCCAAAAAAAAACACTACAAAGTGAAAAATAACTTAATTTCGGAAGTCGGTGGCAAAAAACGAAAACACAAAACCCAAGACACCGACTTCCGAAATTAAAGTTATTTTTCACTTTGTAGTGTTTTTTTTTGGAAGTCGGTTGTTTTTTTTTGTAAAAAGTTTTTATTGTAAGAAAGTTTTCTTAATAATATATATTGTCATTGCAGGTGTATTATTCCTGCTCAACAACATATCACAAATCAGCTGCCATGTTTCGAAATACGTGTCAACTCCATCGGTTCGTATATATACATGTACTTTCATTTATTTATTTTCAGACTTGGTTTGGCCCGCGGCCTCGCCCGCGTGGAGGTCGGAAATTGTCCCACGGGACCGTGCTACCGGGATAAATGTATCCTATGTCCCTAATCCATATCATGGTGTATCTATACGTATGACAAATTACAAAGCTATTCAACCGTTAATGTGTAAAAAGGTTGTTAACAGACAAAGTTATTTCGCATTTATAATAATTATTACTATCTAATACTTTTTATTATTTACACACACGTATTTACATTATTTAAAAACGATCAGACTTAAAATATTAATATGTACAAGTATATAAAAAAGGAGGGGGCGGGGAAATGATCATAGGGCATCAAAAAATTCGTCCATATCGCTGTCAATAGGAAAAGTGCCCAAAAGGCTGGCAGCATTCCCACGTTGTATGTAACTATCTAATTGTATGAATTGAAGATGATATTCTCGTAACATATAATAAAGTATGTTTATTTATTTATTTTCTTTTTTATATCTATTTAATATATTGAATCACATTTTAATTTTTATAAATAATTTTTCTTTAAGTACGCTGTACTTGTACACACGACTACACATCAAGCTATACATTTCCAGTATAAGCTGACCTCGTATTGTACGGAAATCCTATACAATGCGAGATCAGCATAAACTGGATATATATATAGCTTGATGTGTAGCCGTGTGCGCTCCACCCAGAGCGGGAGAAGTTATTTGAAAATTTCCAACCCAAAAAAAAAAAAAGGCGTGTGTACAGCGTCTTAATATTTGTTTGCTGCACCGGTTGACGTCATTACGTCGGCGCCGGCTATCGCTGAAAACCAGCGCTGGGGCTCTGTCTTGCATAGGGTCGAAGCATAATGCTGAGCGATAGCCGATTCCCGCATGCGTCACCTCCACGCAAATCTCCACGCCAATCTTTTCTTATTTTTGTATTTTAAACTATTTTTTGCGTCATGTTTACCACAAATAAACGTTTTTCGTTTTTTCTTTCTTTCTTTCAATTGTTATTTACCACTGTGATCTACTCTTCCGGCTTATTGGTGACTCGCCCGAATCCGGGCGAATCGACCATTTGAATATTTTTCTTGAGGCGATTAGCACGAATTCAATTTATTTGTGGACGAATCGACAAGTTCAGCAATACGTAGTAGTTAAATACACTGGCGCATAGAAGTGATTACAGTAAAATATTTTGAAATAAAATGAAACACGTAAATTATTAATCAAACATATATTTATTAAAATATAATTTTATGGTAACACTTCGTAAATTGTAGGTACATCTCAGATGTACAATTGACGAAGTGTTATCTTCAAATTATATTTTGTTTTTTTTTTGTTTGTAATGATGAATGAACTCAAAAACCACTGGACTGATTTTAAAAATTCCTTCACCGGTAGAATGCTATATTATTACTGAGTAACAAAAGTTATAATTTACAAAGAAATGACGCGGGCGAAGCCGCTGGCGGAAGTAAGTCATTCATGGACATCGTCATTTTTCTCCACAGAACAAAGTTGAGCAATACTGTTTGCAGTCAGAGACTTGCGTTCACGATACGATTCCGATCTGCGGCAAGATGGACAAGGAGATGAGAACATTCCTCGACCTGTGTGACATGCTGGAGTATACCTGTGACACTAATAGGAGTATGTATACTTCTACTATCTTCGTTTCCTCTGCTGTAGAGAATTTTAATGGTTCTCAATGTATGGTACAGTACGACACAAATTAGATGCAGCATCGGCAAAATTCGTAAAACCGATCACCATCCGAACTGAGTACGTTTTCAAAACCAACAATACGTTTCCAAAAATGATCTTTACGCAAACGCAATAACTTGTTAAGTCACTAACCAAATACATTCGAAAAATTTAAATGAATGAATGCAAATTTTCAAATTTAAGTACCACTAAGTTGTGTCGTGGTCTACCCACTTCAAAAATACTGTCTTCGTCTTTATGCAGCATAATCAGTTAATAATGTTAATGTTCTCACTGCTGGGACAAAAGCCTCCTCTCTGTGAGAGAGAATGGGCCATAATCCATCACGATGGCCCAGTGCGGATTGGTAGATTTCACTTGTCTTTGATTTTTTGGTTCTAGAACATGCCAGTTTCCACATGATGTTTTATTTCACCGTTTTGAGAGCAGTGCAGACAAATTACTTATACAAACAAAGCACCTGTTAGGGTTTGAACCTCGACACAACTCTAGGACGGGGCTGTTCAAATTCAAATTCATAAGTCATTTATTGAAACTAAGCTGAGAATCAGCACTTTTCGAACATCAAAATTACATAAGACAGTCCCCCAAAAACGCCCACCCTTCTTTCCCTTCTTTCCCTTCTTCCCACGCCTACGCCCACCACCACTGGTTCACAACTGCGCCACTACTGCTGCTTTTTGCAGCAGAGACTTTTACTTGAGCCTTAAACTCAACTTTCCTTAACAGGAGTTGGACCACCTTCGGTCAGTACTGAAGGTGGTCTACTTCCTGTGCTATGTAGGTACCTTCGCAGGAAGAATGCAATTCTGGATATATAGCAATGCATTTGAATGTTAAAACTGAATTAAGATCATTTCGTTAACACCATTGTAATTAAGAGTCTTTTGACTAATACCATCAATGAAATTAATAAATAATTCCAATGCAATTTGAAGATAGGTTATAGATATATAATTTTGACGCATAATTACGTTATTTTGTTTTTCAGTTTATGTACACGTTGAGGACGTCGACGACATTTGTCCTAGACCAATTACACAACCACCAGCTATACCAGTCTAAGTCATGAAACGAAAGAGCAACAAAAATGGAGTTTCAAATTAAAATAAAGTCTAAGCAAAAATAAACTTCGTGATTTAAATGGACTGATGATGTAAAATGAACCGTTGGGTTCATTAGCGTAAATAGGTCGTTAAGGGTCTCCGAAACGATCAATTGCAATTGATCATTTGCAATGTGAGTAATATTGTCAATCGCTTCAATTTGCAAAACCATCAATGGCCGCAATGACATAGTAGATGTTCACCACGACAGTATTAATAAATTTGTACGAGCTTTTGTAAATAATCCAATGTAAATTAAATTTAATTTTATACATGTTTTCGATTATTCTCACTTGTAATCGGTTTATTCTTTTCATTTAATTTTATTATTTATTCATAATCATTTTAATTTTATTCATAAATTTTCATTTTTGAATCATCTGGATCAGTAATTTTGATTGAATGAGTTGTTAATCTTCTTTATATTATTTTAATTTTCTTTTTTTGTATGTATATTAACTTTATAAGTAAGTTATTTAAAGCCGTTTTTATTTTTTTTGCATGTGATGTTAACCTATAATTAATTGTTGCACTTGTAAATGTTACCCTAGTAATTAAGTTAGAAATGCATAGGTAAGCAATTGTTGGTTAACCTAAATAAATAAATAAATTGCATTTGGTAGACGATCAATTTGCGCATCAATGTGTATCATCAATCACGTAAAAATTGATAGTTGCGGGGGCCCTACGGGTGTGTAATATATGGCATAATAACAGGCAGTATAATATCACTTGAAATAACATTCACATGATATAATTTTCATATGCAATAAAAACCAATAACCTAATTTCATGTGATCTAATGTTAAATTTCATATAACCTTCTTTTGTTCTAATAACATTTAGTATATCGTTCATTTAATACATTTTTCAATTTGTATAATGCTCTATTTATGTAACGTTCAGTTTCTACCAAAATTCTGTAATGAATAAGTAAATATTAGGAAACATCATACTGTTATAACCTCATCTAACCCAAATGATTCACCAATAATAAAGGGGATCTGAATATTATACTAATTGAATATTAACTCAAATGTGCATTATAGAAAATGTTCATTATACCATTTAAAATGAGGTAAATTACATTAAGTATATCAATAATTCATCATATCATTTCATCGTTATATTAAAAAAAACGTATACAAAATGAAATTAGGTGATATGATTGTTAGAACTTTTGTTATTATTTCAAACGTTACACACCCCTTTAATACGGCCTAAAGGGTAACCCCGCAACTATCAATTGGAATGGTCAATTATATGGAACTGTTCTCGATGGCAGCGGTGCGGGGAGGGGGAAAACTTCCATATAAAACTATGCATTTGAACGCGCTGTCCCTCTCCGACTCAGATGACCCCATAACATTCCTCCAGGAGAAGAATAGGGCCACCAGTACAACACAGACGACACCCGTCATTCCGACCCCGCTGCCGAGGACTTCGCGATTGCGACCGCGTCCCCGAGTAAATGAAACTCCCCCCGACCCTTGCTCGAAAACGAGGTGCCAGCAGTTGTTGCAGCTGAGCACGTAGCTTTAAATACTCCGAATAATAATCAAGATGAAAATCTTAGTTTGATCCAGCCTGTCCCTTCTTGCTGTCCTCCCCTCAGCGACGCCCTAAGCTGAGGTTTGTACCCCACAGGGGGTGCCCTTAGCGAGCGTTCGCCTAGTTTTAATTTAGAATAGTTTATGCCACTGGCTGGAGGCTTTAAGTGTAGAAGCTTAAGGCAGCCTCAGGAAATTCCGGTTAAGCAGCCATGTCCTCATAGGTCAACTGAGAGATACCCTAGTTAAAAAAAAAGTGCCGCTGTCGCCGCCGCCCCGCTGCCTGTTGCCGCCGAGAATACCGCCTGAACTCAAACTCAAGCATTTATTTCAATTAAACATTTTACAGGCACTTTTGAATTGTCAAAGAGTCGGCCAGTTAGTCAGAAAGTTGAAGCTGGTTGTCCATTCCAAAACGTAGATCACTATGGAGAAGAACGGGCAAGAAACTTCAAGAACACTCTTTTAAATATTGATAATACAAAATCCTGGGTACATTATTCTTGTTGCTTCTATGTATATGTGAGAACAATGTACAAAAATAATTAAAAGCAACTGAAAATATAAGATTAAAAATAAGGCCTGTCAGATAAGAGATGGCCAGTCTCAACTGACGGCGCCCGTTCACGAACGTGACGCGTGGATCAGCACCATCCAGCTTAACCATTTTGTAGGGAACCGAATGATCCAACACACTCGCCACCATCAGCGAGACAAGAGAACATGATATGAGCATGATAAAATATATATACCTTTTATATAGACTATTTTTCCTTTATTTAGATCCCTCCAGCACGCGTGGCATGACGCTTTCTATCTCTACGAAGAATAGACACAGCTCTTTCTATACAAAGTGACGTTTTGGTTCTCCATTTTTGACATCGTACCATAGAAATCATTCTACAATCTGTCATTTTGTCTTTCGTTTCTAACGATCTTTGTCTAGGTCCTTAAACATGTAGACTATTTCAGAAGAAAGTTTTCTATCCCAAACTGTCAAAATCACTAAGGTAGTGAAGACAATTTGATTTTGTAATCGCCATGCTAAAGACAGTAGAAAACTTTTTACTCGACGGCCACAAAGTATATACGGTTATCTACAAAATTATGATTTTACAGGAGAACGTTTTAAAAATGTTGATTGTGTAACTAAATCTGACTATTACTTATCGTATTAAAAAGGTGTGGAATAAAATATGAACTCAAATTCACACCAACACCTCGAATTCAGGTGCAAAATCATACTGTATATTTTTTTTTCTTTTGCTTATATCTCGAAAATGGCGTGTCCAATCGCAAAAATAATGAATATTTCGACCCCCTTTCTAAAACACTTAAACCCTTTAAGACTCAACATGTAGGTAATAAATTTTCTTATTTTCCATACAAAAAGTGAAAAATTCTACATAAATAAAATACGTCGAGCCTGCGCGCCTCCGGCTCTTTAAAAAAATCATGGAGTAGGACAAACAAGTACCACGTGGCCTCGAGATTGTCAAATACGATTTTATTAATGTCAAAAAAATATTTTTTTGAGATTTTTTGTTGCAGAATAGCCAAAATTAAGGAATTTTAGTGACAGTTTAGTTAGTTTAGTTCGGTGTACAAGAGAATCAAGGAAATGGTTAAATCCAATATTACTGTAGTTTTTTTTTTCTTCCAAAATACGATACTTCGACATTTTGAGATTTTTTTTGTAGTTGACGTGACTTAAAATAAAAATTAAGAATCAAACAGAAAAAAAGAAACCTATTACAAAACAAAGAATTCTGAGTCGAATTATGAAAAGAGTGAATTTCATAAAAAGTGCAGTTGAGTCTTTCTACTTTCCTGCCGTCCTGTCTACACTGAACGTCATTTTTGTCTATTCTTCTGTCGACAAAACTCGTTTCTACGGTGGTCATGCTACGCGTGCAGAGACTACTTTCGGGTGACTTAGCCGACGTTCGCACGGACGTAATAAAATCGCGGCGATTTTTTTTCATGCACTTGATTTTCAACGCTCTGATTGTCAAAGTTTTTACACCTGTAATCTTTGGGTCAACTACTCGAAAAGGTCGCTGGATATTCTACGCGTCCAATACAACAATGTATTTAGGATGCTGTTGCGACTGCCTCGTTTTTGCAGTGCATCTGAAATGTTCGCGGTAACCCATACCGACGGATTTCATGCCATCATCCGCAAAAACGGCCTCACTCCTGAGCAGAATAAGAGGCAGTCACAATAGTATCCTGAAGGCTGTGGCGGCAGATACTTCTTCTGCCATAATAAGGCAATTTGTGAGAAGACTCATACCATAGTTATACTATTTATTATTTTTTATTGTGTCTAGATGTTGGGTGGTCTTCTCACAAATTCGTCTTTAGTTTTAAGTTACTAACAATAGTGGTTTAAGTGCATGTTACTAAAATTTATGGATCTTATTGTTATTTGAAATAAAATGATTTTATTTATTTATTTATTTAGCGCCGAGAGTTGAAAATCCAACAGTGGGTTTTTTCAAAGCGCTGAGACGAGAGTGCAGCCCAGCGCGTTGTATTCTCAACGCTCGGCTTAACACTGAGAGTTGAAAATCCAGTGCGCGATAAAATCCCGCCGCGATTTTATTACGTCCGTCAGAACGTCGGCTTTGTCCCACCGAATTAACCTTCCATTGCCGCATGGGTGGGATATACAGCTATCCAACCAAACACTATGATGAGACCTAACAGTGAGGTCATCACCATCAGTCTACCTCATGAATCAATATAACATCACGCCTTGTTTCCCCGAAGGGTTGGGCAGAGGTGTCCCTGTAGCAGGTACACCCACATTTCGCCAGTTATGTTTAAGTCCCATGTAATAGGGGGCGAGCCTATTGCCATCAACCGGGCACAAATCCAGACTCCGAGCTGCTACTGAGAAATTTCAGATAGAAAAACCCAATAACACTTTGCCCGACCCGGGAATCGAACCCAGGGCCTCATGCTCAGCAGTAGCGCTTGCGACCACTAGACCAACGAGGCAGTCAAGTCTACCTCATGAATCAAGTCTATTACAATACTGAAAAACCCTGCAATCTCAATAAAATGCAGAATTATACCACAAATTATAAAATACCAGACTACACACTCCGACGTACAACTTTTTAACAGAAAAAGAATCTTTACTTAAATATGTGTTTATGTATCATTACTGTAATGTTCTTCGGCCTGACCTGAGATCGTTAGAGCGGGAGGGATATATGATAGGTTACGTGTGTGGGAGGGAGAGGGGCATAGCTCGAAGGTTGACCGGGTAACAGGTTGGAGCAGACAGAATAAGTATAGCGAATGCAGTAAGGTACGGCGCATCGGCACATCTAAGATACGATGGTACAAAAATAAACGAGGGTTAACGGCTGGTTAAAAAAATTGCGTTACTATTTTTATGTGGAATTTAAATAATAACAGGTATATACCTCGTATGAGTATACCTGTTATCTAAACTAATATCTAATCTAAACTAATATTGTAAAAAGAGAAAATATTTGATTTTTTGTATGTTTGTTTGTTAAGCTTTCACGCTAAAACGGCTGAACGGATTTACGACTTACTCGGGTAAAACCGCGAGGCGCAGCTAGTTTAAAAATATACAGACTACAATAATTTACTTATTCTGTTAAAAAGTTACCACATTTTTGCAACAGTACATTCAGAAATACGCGTAGATCAAGTTTATGATAGCACTTAAGTTTGACTTAATAAAATGTTGAATAATTATTATTGTTAATAATCACAAAAATAATTCACTCAGCTGAATATGGATCATACAGGGCTCAACACTGTTTAGTGACAGTTCCAAAAAATCTGGACAAGTGAGGAAAGAATTAAGAGAAGAAGGAATTAATTAATATTTTATTCATTACAAATCTCAATAAATCTAACACTCATATCATTCGCAGGAAAACACGCGTTGCACACAGAAAACTTAATCCCAACCAATTAATATTAATAACTTCCTTCATATCATTTCTATAATTATAATCCAATAAAAATGTAATAGCGTATTTTATGTGAAAATTATTTAAAAAAAAACGTAACTCGATTTAAAAGTTAAGGTTACAGTGTAACCGGTCTGTCTTGCCCGTGAGAAAGCTACAATTTGAACAAGCCATAATTAGCGACTGGGGTATTAAATCACGGGCACAGAACGCCCCCCCCCCTCTCCGCTTCCCCTCGACTGCGCGGGCGCCGGCCCGTTCGCAACGATTCCATCGATTAGACCAATTTGAGGTCAAGTTCCAACAGGTGGAATTGTCGGGTCAAGGACACTTGAACAGACGGAAATTATGTTTCCGTGATCTAGATTAAAAAAGGGACGCGGAGGATGGAGGTGAGTATGTGAGATTAAGAAGATATTTTAAAGCCAATTATAAGTTATTGTTGGATTAGGTCGCCTTCCTAAGTTCACCAGGAATTCATTTTACTGAAGTTGCAACGCGCTTTCAAACTGTAACAGCGTTTTTTAAACTAATGGCTTCACTTATTAAGAACATCAGTCTATTTCGACCCTTCAGAAGTTGCAATAAGATGTATTGGAACTTTGGAATATTATATTTTCAAAATTGAAAAATACCTTGGTTTCATGGACTTACTTACTGTGAGCGTTCAAGAATAAATTATTAAAATTACGTATCTGTCAAGGCAATTGATGGCATACTTGGGTTGGGAAAGAAACGAGACACTGCGAACACACTGAACCATTAGCTAATGGCGATTTCTCAGGAGGCCCAACTTTCGCAGTAAACGTTACAAATGGTGATGGTGGTATATACTTTGGCACCTAGAGAGATGCAAAAATATGAATAACCTGATTGTGAAGAAGATGTTGGTAAAATAAAACGAGTGCGGTTGGGGGACCCCCGTCAGGACCGAAGTTCTTTCTCACGTATGATTTAAGACAACAAAAATTTAGCTGCCGTCATCTTGGATTTACATTTTGACCCCATATCGGCTTCAGGACCCTCAAAATCTATGAAAAAACACCCAAGACGAAAAATTTGAAAATTTCGCGGCCGCCATCTTGGATTTACATTTTGACCTCACTATCGGATTTAGCACCTTCGAAAACTATGAAAACGACACCCATGACAAAAATTAAAAAAATATTCGCAGCCGCCATCTTGGATTTTCATTTTGACCAAATTCACACTTTCTATCAGCAGTGTACTCGGACATGTACAACTTTCGGGCGATGTATACAATTTTATCCCACGACACTTTAATCACTTTACTCTTTTCTTTTGTTTTTTTTCAGCCGGCGTTCTCTCTCTCTCTCTCTTTCTTTCTCTTTGAATTAGAAGAAGACAGTCGCAAGTATTAACACATTTTAGCGTGATGATTTCTGAAAGTTTACAAGCGGCGTTAAAGAACTTCGTTCCAAAAAAACGAACGAGCTTTACAGTAGTCGCATATGATGTATACACAGAGGTTGATACTGTCAGCCAAGATGTCAGATCAGAACCTCTCGGAAAATGGATTGGTACCATCTGACGGCCAACTCTACCGCGCGCGAACGGTGGTTAAATCAAATAGCGCGCGCTTCCCCGGCTTCTTGTTACACACTTCCGTCCCTTTTCACGAAATCACTCCCACAGATTGCAGAAAAGCGAGAGGAAAAATCTTGCACATCAAAAAGCCATGATTCTAGATAAACATGCAAACGAAAGCAAGTAACTTAAATACCAATAAACAAGATAAACACAACAATCACAACATGGAACCCGTGAGATCGGTCAAAGTTGACTTAGAAAGCTGTCCTATAGCTGTGCAGACGACGATATACTTTGTTTTAACATTAACTTATAGGTACATCATTTACAAATAACATATTATTATCACGCTTGTACTGAAAAAGACCAGCTTTCAAAAACTGGCGCCAGTTTTGTTAACCTAGGTCCCATCTCAGTACATAGTGGGCGAGCGTGTTGCCACTAACCTGGCACAAATCAGACAATAGAAAATCCTGCAATAACAATTTGCATGACTTCGGGGAACGAATCCAGAATCTTCTGGCTTGCGAGCTCTAAAGCAACGAGGCAGAAAAACGTCTTCATCTATTCTCTTCCCAATATTTACGTCGCTTTACTTGGCATTTTAAATTCTGTTGGCTTTTAAATATAAACTGGATCGCTGCGTTGCTGAAAAAGCTCTTTACACCATCCGATCCGATTTTCTGGAAAAGATATGTAACTTGTAAGGATTTCATGTGAAATCGCTAAGATGACATTTTGGGCTGGTTTTTTTTTGCGATATTTTTCCTGATTAGATCAAAATGTACCAATGCTTTTGATTTTTGAAAAATAGGTCATAAATGTTTTGATCCTATTTTGTACAGGATTTTTTTTTTCTTTTTTGAATTTATCTTTTATATCGAAAGGTGTGAAGGCACCTATTGCTTTTGTTTGCGGAGTACGGGCAGGTAAACAGGACGAACGCACCGGCCGACAATCGCGCCATCTGCCACCACGCCCAGCGACCCCGCGACCGCTGGCAGGGTTGGCACATACTGATAATTTAGTGGTACAACACTAAGGAACGAAATAGGACGATTGGTAAATACGCCTGTGTCCAAAAATTTTTTTTGTCCCTCTTGTAGATAATTAAAAACTATTGAACACGTATTTTTTCTTTTTTGACGTAATCAAAAGATTACGGCGATACATTGAATTAAAATGTGGCATGACGTCACGCCTTGCTAGATTTTATACTGAATTCTGACGTAGCGAGCCCCTACTCCCCAACTTTAATGCGTGTTTTCTTAGTTATTTTTGATTAATATGATAAAGCAAAAAATACGTGTCTCATATTTTTTTATTATCTGAAAGACGGACTAAATAGAATTTCTTTTTTTTTTACCTAGGCAACTACCGTATTGTCAGATACCTCGACTTGGAAAAGTGGAAGGAGATTATAAGGTAGGAGTCCATGAAATAATTGATGACCAATATGATTATTTGAGTCATTAAGTTCATATAGGTTTTTTGCATTAGCTTAGCATCAGTAACATTCTAAATCATAAACCACTTGATTGCTTTGTATGAATGTGAACAATTTCACGGATTACAATGTTAGTGTTATTATTACACGTTGTTTATCATTTTGTGCAATCGAACATAAAGGCAGTACCAATATTGAATTCTCACTCCCGATCACCATAAATGGATCAAGCATGTGATTCAGTGTTCAAAATCAGTTTTGTTATTTTACTCGAACAAATTAAGGCTTTCGATGGAAAAATATTATAACAAAAAATGCCTATTATTGCACTGGAATTAAAACCCAAAATCATAGCAAATTTTTGGTATAAATGTTGTGTATTAAAGCAATCTTTTTGATGCTAGTTGGAAACTAAAGTCTCAACAGTCATCTAATTGCAAATTAGTCCGTTGAAATGGCAAAGCAATCCGAGTATTTAATTAAGTTATTAAAATAAACATTTCAACACAACATCAAACCATAACGATAAAACACCAAACAGAAAAAAGAAAAATACAAAAAACATAACACGAACAAAATTAAAATGGGAAATACACAATTCGAAAACGGACTTAAAGGCCAGCATTATCATGAATCATCAACACAGTAAAATTTGAATATTCCGTGAACCGTCTATACCCTAAAATTCCTCTCAATCAAAACTCAGTAATCCAAATCCGAGCTTTGTAATCTTTCAATTTTGATTCAACAAATAAAATTATAAGTGGGGCAACCCTGTTGTTAAAAATGCATCTTAAGTGAGGTCCGTTTTACTTACCTTGTAACTAACGGCCTGACTTTAAGATTATAAAATTATCCCCTACATAGTGATTGAGGGGGACGTCTGTCTGTCTATCAATAAGGGTTTTAAAAACCGGAATCAATTATCGAAGTACCGTATTCCTGTGTTTTTACCCCTTTTACGTTTTTGAATTGTGTTTTCTTAAAAGAATAATATTAATAGTTTAAATATACGTTAAATGAATATCTTTTTAAAAATAAAAATAATAAAATAAAAATAGATGGAACTAGGTTGAAAAATTCTTACGTTCACTTGTAATTGAATGTATGCAATGCCGCCCATGGGCATGTAACCGCCCGTATTTTTCTGAATATTTATAAAAAAAAAACGAAAATTAACTTTGAAAGACTATTTTTTTTTTCTTTTTTTTTTCAAAATCTATGGTTATTTGGACTTACGTGTTTTTTAAATACAAACTGATTTTTTTAGAAAAAAATATCTTCACCTCCGTTTTTATTTTTTCATAGTCGACAAATTTTAATATAAATTAATAATAAACAGAATCTAAATCGAGCAAATAACATCGGAGATATGACACTACTCAAAAACAAAAAAAAAAGAATACCTATCATGAAAAATATTAAACCCTTTTATTTATTTTTTCCATTATTGTCATGGGTGACATTTTATAGAGAGTTCAGCTTCAGACCAGAAGTTTCGGTCCATTATCCACGAAATAGCATAAAATACTGTGAAATATCTTGAAATAAAAAAGTTATATAATTTATAAATTTAACACAACCAAACTCTAGGCACAACCTTAGTCGTTCATAAAAGAGTTAAAACTAAGCCGTGTTAAGAAAAAAATAAACATTATGACTCAGAATGATCTTAACACTTTAAAAATCGGTGTCTGTAATTTTTAATAACAAAATTATAGGTTCACAACAAAGTTAGCTTAATAAACTGGTGATTATAAATAGTTTGTCTTAACGGTTACTATGAAGCTTCTTTGGGTTCCTAATGCTAGGTTTGATATGAATTTAATTAAAATTATACCGTAACTCACATTTAATGAAGGTTAATCAGTTTTGGAAGCTTTACTCAAAATCACTTTCACGGTGACGCCATAATTATAATCTTAGTGAACATGATTAATTAACTAGATCAATTTTGTAGATAGATAATTTAAAATTTTTAATTATAATTATTTGCCGATAAAAAAAAAACTTTACAAATCTATTAAGTAGGTACTTATATGAAAATATCCTAATCCTAATTTTCAATCAATCTGCCTAGCCTTTTCCCAACTATATTGGGGTTGGCTTCCAGTCTGACCGGATGCAGCTGATTACCAGTATTTTATATGGAGCGACTGCCTGTCTGACCTCCACAACCCAGTAACTAGGTAAGACTATACCCCTTGGTAAGACTGGTTGTCTGACTCTCGGGCTTCTAACGACCAGTAACGACTGTCAAAGATCCACGAATGACAGCCGGGACCAACGGCTTAACTTGCTTTCCGAGGTTCTATATGTAAAGACCCATCCACAGACCAACCCCGGCAAGCGTAGCTTAACCGGATGAATCGACCTGTGCGGCTGTTATTACTTAGTCACGAGCTCCTCCTAATCCTTACTATATATATATAAATATTATTTAGATAAATATTATTCTAACTTATATTATAAATGCGAAAGTGAGTTTGTTTGTTGTTACGCTTTTACGCTAAAACGGCTGAACAGATTTAATTAAATTTGGCACCATGATCAGGAAAAGGACATAGGATACCTTTTATCCCGATATTCTCTCTGAATCGAGACTTATGCGGGTAAAACTGCGGGACGTAGTTAGTATTCAATAATTATTTTTCAACTTAGATTAAGGTACATACTTAAACACTAAAAAAAACTAACAAGTTTCTAATGCCTCCACAGCTTCATTTTCCTAATTAATATCTAACAAGAATCTACAATAACATTGCCACAGAAATAAGAACAATTCCTTTAAAGCCTAATCTCCCAGTACGATGGCATCTTAACGACCTCTTTAGTGAAAAAGAACTGACAAAATCGGAGCACCACCCTACGACACGGCCGGGGATTCCTGGTATTACGGACGCACAGGTACAGTCAGGTGGAGCAGGCAAAATAGAGAAAATAAGAGATTCATATAGTGCACAAAACCGAATAATATTTCAAAAATTGAAAATGTTGCTTGAAATGATTGAAAGATAATCTTAACATTTCCGAAATTCAAAATTAATGTTTGAAGATGGTGTTTAAACTAGATATATATTGTGATGCTCAACTCATGGGACATATGGAAAATATTATAGGAAAGAGAATAAAAAAAAAAAAAAAAAAGCAAATAATAATAAATAAATATTAATATATAAATGTTTTAATAATAATAAATATTATAGGATGTGATTTCTAATTCTAAAGTTAATTGCCGATT
This sequence comes from Agrochola litura, assembly GCA_949152395.1. Lineage (NCBI taxonomy): Eukaryota > Metazoa > Arthropoda > Insecta > Lepidoptera > Noctuidae > Agrochola > Agrochola litura. The sequence goes on from OX424512.1 coordinate 8,369,659, forward strand.
CCAAAGCGTAGTTGGAACCTATGGAGCAGAACGGGCAAGAAACTCAACAGACACTCTTTTAAATCAAAATATTGATTACATACTTCAAGTTGAAACTATACATGTGAGAACGATGCTGAAAGATGTACACGTTAATAAAATATTAAACAAATTATTACTTGTTTCTAAAATATTGATACAAGAAATAAAGATTGATTGTGTTGACTTGATTTTATAAGAAATAAAGTACTTACTTTGAATTAAAAAAAGATGGATGGAAAATAGTAACAGAAGGCTGTTCGCCTTCTGTTACTATTTTCCATCCAGAAAACCCTCCAACTGTACTCACCAACTATGATAGTTATCATGTATCCTAATAACAGCGTCGGGTCCTTTGTCCATTGTTTACATTAGGGTGGCTGATGGTGTGCTACGTGATTTTGGTGGTCATGCCGGCTCCTTTGCACAGACCTCCCTGCTGTTTTTATTAAGTACGTCGTAATTCTGATATGAATACAGCGTGTTTCAGAAAGTGCTCATTAACTAATTCGAAGATAATTTTAGTTTTCTTTATCAACATTAAAGAGGCTGCTAGATGTAGTTTCAAGCTACGAGCTACAAATTCTCCTACCAGTAGAATGTGAAAAATTCTGTAAAAGTTGTTGAAAAGGCCTTCAACATCAAAAATGTTCTCACGTACTTTACTCCAGAAAACTCTGTATGAAATATTGGTATCAAGAAACTGTAGGCAAATATCAGATACTAGTAGACAAGTTCCTTTTTATAACTATTGCTGCAAAGCTTTACTTCAAAAGTCAATATGTATTCTCCAGCTTCTCCTACATTCCTCGAAAAAAGTCACCTCAAACAGTTTCAACAAAACAGCCTGTACGTGTAGGAAGGGTGCGCACTCCGTTTGTCGGCGCAGACGCAGCACGTGGCGCAGTTTAGCCTGCGCGTGAGTCGCGCGCTAATGACACAGTGTCACTCGACTGCCAGCCGCCGAACGCGCCGGACGTTAACTAATGTGCCGCCCTATTATTATAGCGTATGAATTAGGAGACTTCTTTGAATTGAGAAGTTTGTCTGTTGATTGACATAGCAAAACCAAAAGGAAACAGTCCTTTACTGATAGGAAATTAACCGTATGCTAACTGCATACAGTTAATTTTCTATCAATAAAGGACTACTTAAAATTGTTTGCAATGCTGTGAAAAATCTTTCTGAAAATTAATTTTGGATGGTAGAGATGTGTTTGAAAGGGAACCTACATGTATATGAATACATACTAGTTTAAATTAATATACTGTACTTGGCACATATTCAATACCTGTTGTGATTCATAATTAGTCCTCAAACAGGTGGCAGCTGAATATTGTTCATAAATCACCACCTGTCCCTCCAATCACGGCATTTATCACCTTTGATGTGCCGCTCACCGTCAAACGAATTTGTTGACATTACAGTTAGAACCAAAACTGGTAGCTGAACAAAACCTTTTAGTTAGTTTAACCAATTTTTAAAGAGGGAAGTTCAAAACATTTCTGATTTATGAGCTTCACCTCCAAAAGTCCAGCCCACCTAGTCCATAATAAAACCATTTTGTAGGTCGGTAGAGAAGCAATGACCCTAAAAACTTTTCAGTCTTGAATTTCAGGTTCAGAAAAACACAGAAGTTCATCAAACGAACAAAAGTAAAATCAAATTCAAAATATTTTATTTCACATAAACCTACATGGGCACTTATGAAACGTCAGAAGCTAGGTGCACGGTTCCAATTTCTCGTTTCCTATGGAGTAGAGCCGGCAAGAAACTCCACGGTTACTCTTTTAAAAATAATTGGCTTTTACAATATTTTCAAATAACAGTGTTAATAGATGAGGACAGTGTAGGTCTTTCAACAAGTACCAGGTACTTAACAAAATAGAAAATGGTCAACAAATCTACAGTCCACTAAGCCCACAAGCTGCAGCCTAAATCAGCTGCCATATGAGGTTTCCTGTCTTGCCGTTATGGAATCACTGAAAATATAGCAATGAAAATTATTATGTCTTGGTACTTTAATACATGGTTGGGGTAAGAAACATAATGTAGGAAGGTAAATAAAGAAAACAAATTTCCAACTACGGACTCTACAAAATATTCCACTAAAGTTATTATTAAACCTAACTTAATAACTTTGAAGTTGAAACTCAAAATAATGTATTAAACAAATAAAATGTCTACGAAGTGTATATCAACTCAAACAGAAAATCTAACACTTCTGACGTAGTTTAGTGCGTACTTAGGTAAACACAAAATATCTACATCACAATATCGTAATCGTGATTTTTTTATATTAAACCAGAAATTGTAAATCAAACTTAGTAAAAATGACAATTATTATTATTTATTGAACTGAAAACTTCTTTAGGCGCGTTGGGCATTTTTGAGATGGGAAAAAACAATTGAACTCGCGACACCGTTACCGACACCTCATTTTTGTAAACGCGATTGTGCTCTTTGTTTATATTACGTTACGGATCAATGTTCTATGCAAGTATTTTTACTTTAAAGGTTTTGGAAGTATTTTTTTTTGTAAACGTGATTGTGCTCTTTATTTAGATAAGGTTACGGACCAATGTCCTAAACAAGATATTTTTCTTCTACCAAGGCGATCTTGTTCAAGTTTTCACTTCTGTCGGCACTCCCGGAGAGAAACGGTTTAAAAAAAAAAAAACACAATTATAACATCTTTACATACATAATCCAAGGCGATGTTATAGTATGACTATTATGAGTCACAATGTAAACACAATATTAAAAGTTTATCTGTAAGCAAAATAACAGAACAGCTAAAATTACAGAATAGCGGAGAAGACAGTAGAAAAATCATTCTGCTGCAACAGATTAGAATAACATCATTAATGCCTGTTTGCCAAACACTTGGCGACACCTAGATAACTGCTTAATAAAAACGCGCTGCTGAACTTTCGGCACTTACCCGAGTGTTGAAATCTAACAGCGTGCAGCGTGCATACATTTAGGTGTCGTCTAGTGTTAATGGAAATGAACATAAGTGTCACATCTGTCATATTTCGACAATACATTATATCACAATCATGCTTTCTAAAAGTAAAAGTAGTGATACATTTCTTAAACGTCGTAGAGGTAGGTACCTGAAACTGGCTCAGTACCTAGTAGCTCTGCTAAGCCTTGTGATAAAACCATAAAACTTGACATTTTAATTATTATGTAAAATCAACTTATACCAGTTTTATATACACATTGACATTGTTGAAAATTAATATTCAAAATGACATGATTACTTTGTAAACTATTATATTAATTTGTGAATGTGAGGACTATGTGGATATTATTTTTATTTCTCTGCTAGTTTTAGTGATGATCTGGCAGTTTGAGTAGTTTATGTGGCCTACCCAAATGTCCTTTCTTTGGTATTGTTCGTCGAGTTGAGCTCCTTAAGTTCTGAGTTAAGCTCCACGATTACTGACAAATGCTTGCACTGACTGGACAGGTCCACTCAATATTGTGTGGTTCTTTCCTTAAAAGACCATTTCAGACACTAATCCACATGGTTCTCATATGGCCTGACCAAGATTATGTCTGGACTTTAAAAGAGACTGCGACCTCTGAGTATTGTTTCGGCTTTTCTTCTCAGAGTAGCCAGATAGGAAACGCCGAACTCAACTAGATTATTTAAAAAAAAAAATGACGTATAAAAGTGATTCCGATATCCTATTTACAGAATAAACAATTTCATTTAATTTCAGTAAAAGTTCTGAAGTTTAAGTAGAATCTCATATTTTGGCAATGCATCGGGAAAACCGATTAATGTTGCAGTTTATAAAAAAGTCAACAGTCAGCTTGTTAACCTACATAAAAAGCTTAAAATTCTAAGCACTGGCGGCTTGGAATAAATCAAAAAAAGCCTTTTCCTAACTATGTTGGGGTTGGCTTCCAGTCTAACCGGATGCAGCTGAATACGAGTATTTAGCATGAAACGACTGCATAACTGACTTCCAAAACTTAGTACTGGGTAATACGATACCCCTTGGCAAGACTGGTTGTCATACTTTCGGACTTCTGAATACGCGTACGACTGTCAAAGATCTACAAATGACGGCCGGAGCCAACGGCTTAACGTGCTTTCCGAGGCACGGAGAGGTAAGGATGAAAGGTTGGAATGGATGGTCACCCATCCACGGACTGACTTCGGAAAGCGTAGTTTAACCTTCGATCGACCCGTGCAGCTATTATTATTTAGCCAGAAGCCCCATAAATCAAAATCAATTTACAATATTATTAACATTGTAACTTCTGTGAAGTTCTGTGGCGCCATCTACATTGCCACATGCGACGTAGTTCGCATCAAAGACCTGACGTCACACAAAATTCTGACGTCAAACAAATTCTGCATCGCGCAAGTAGTGTTTACCGCGCATTCAACATATACAATATAACTTTCCGACATCAATCGTTGGGCAGTGTTGTCCACCAGTCCCGACACCCGTCTGGTCGGAGGATCCTCCCTTTTCTATAGAGTTTGAGTGAACTTTACACCTTGTTCCTCATGCCTTTAAACTTCCAAATAAAAAATGAATCATTCAACATCTCACAAATCAGAGTAAACAATTTAATTACTCCCAATTGTTTTATTTTTAACCGTTCCTTTCCCACAGTAACGTGTCGATGTTAAGATTACGGTTATCTGCGTAACCCGCCGCCCGCGGGCGACCACTCATCTTCAAACTCTTGTTTTACTTTAACCACTGATGTAAAGACTGAGGTTTTAATTGTGAGATTTTTTTGAGGCAGGTGGAATGTTGGTCGAAGGTAAACCACAAAAATATTGTATGGTTCTCTATCTATCTCTATAATAAAGCAATAGTTCATTCTCTTTACAATCCCGTTTTCCTATTGACCAAATAAAAAACCAAGACAGAGTGCTGCGAACAATACAGTGAAGCATGCCAAAACTACACCTCCGCTCTGTGCATACACGCTCACACGCACACATTTACAACCATTTACAATGACACTACAATCAAACTAAACCTCAATAAGTGCACACATGTTTACGAAACCGGCTTCACGTCACTGTTGACAGCGCTGTCTTGGTTTTTTATTTGGTCTGAGTTTTGAAGCAGTTATTAAATTTTCAAAAATTCCATAAAAAAACTATTTCGATCCTAGTGGGTTTTTTTTCTTCTTCAAACAAACGGAACTATCTAGGTACGCCGTAAAAATAAACACTCAAATGGACAGAATTTTTTTATGTTTTAAATTAAAACTCTTCTTCTTTTGGTTTAGAAGTTATGGTATTACTTTAATAAATAATAATAAAATTATAGCTATTGAGAACACTGAACAACTATAAATTAAATAATTCAAACCACAACCAAATACAACCTGAAACTAAACATGACACCAATTAATAAACGTTAACATAAAATTAACTTCGACCAACTAAGTAGCGCTTAATGAATTTATGCAGTAAATAGTACACAGTTTCTAAATATAGCAAGCACTTGCTAACTACTACCCACACACGCGCGAATTAAAACGCCATATACCATCATAAAAACAAGCGAATCCCAACGTCGTCATTAAACTGTAATTAACATTAGCGATCTAGATGCGCCTGCGCACCCCACCTATACGGCAAATCTCCCAGCCACAAATCGACGCTTATTACGACAATATCAATAACTGTCATTGCGTCCAATCATTATAGTTTCGTCTCGTTTACGCGAAACAACAGTAATTACCCCGCCATTACCTACATCTCCCTCGAACTCATTAATCTAAAGCGATGTAAGTAACGAACGACTCTTTCCATTTCTTTCGCGCAGAACCACGAGCGATGCTGGAAAAATGAGCCTTACAAATATACGGCTGTCTCCCTCGCACTTGCCTTTTGCCGCGCTCGAAATAATACCTTCAAAAGAATATTTTTTTCTTAATTACAACACAGTTACATTTTCAAAATGACAAGACTAAAGTGTCTTGAAAATTTGAAATTGGAGCAGTCCCCACCACGCGTAGGGATTCGTTAGGCGCTCGCGCATGTTTTTTCAACGTAAAAAAGAAAAATAAGGCTCGCGGGAAAGAGAGGCTTAGTTGCTTTTTATAGTCGTTCTCCCGGTGCGCCGGCGCACGGAAGTATCGGAGCTTCAGCATCGAGCCTTAATCTCATTCTAATAAAAAGCTCACGCATAAATTGACGCGCTAACATTAGTTTTAAATTATAAAAGTTTTTTATTTGTGCTTTATGAAAATCTGTGTGCTATTGTACGGTTGTTGAATAATGCCGGACACGTGCAGTTTATCGTTATTTTTATTGTCACAATTAACATTAATTTTGTGAAGTAAAGTGTGAAGGGTTGTTTTTATTAAGTTATCATTAGGACTTCAACGTTCGAGCTGTGTGGTCGTGTTTCCTTTATTTTTTTATTATAATTTAAAATGAATTAATTAATTGTGCTTCGAGGTGTTTATGTAGTTTTGTTTTGGAGACGTTTATTTTTAAGCAATCAAGATGTTTTTAAGGTAAGATTTTATTTATTTTTGTTAGAGGATTTTTTTACTTCATATTAATTATATCAATAAATTATTTCAAGGTTTTTTTAGTACAAAATATCAGTAAAACTTATAAGTGGTTTTTATAAAACATTGAAGGATAACTAAATAATAAAAGTTAAAGTTACATATTAGACCTATTTTATACACTAATATTATTAGAATATCTACATAAACATTTAATTATTTTTCTTTTCGTAGTTTTAATATAGATTTAAGGCCGATTTTACATCTTAACTCTACTAAATTGTATCATAAAAAATACATCATAAAAATACATTTTCAGGCATAAAATAGCAAAATTAACGTAGCAAAATGCTTCAGCGAACACAAATGCATAAGATTCTTCTGTTACAAAAACGTGCTAATCATTTTTCGTCAACCATTGTTTCATACAACTTCCGAAAACCTTCAAAGTATTATCGCCATTAAACCTTTTACATTAAAGGTGTTTACAGCGTGAATAAATTTGCATATACGTACGAATTTAGCTGCCAGTTGTACGGCCTATAGTTAGGTAATGCGACAGACTTGTAACCTTGTATGGTAATTTATTTAATTCTAAATATTACGTAGTAAGTGATCGTGATCTACCTTTTGATATATGAGTATATTTTTAGTAGTGTATGACGGATTTTGTGATGTCAAGCACGTGCTTTAAATTTCAGAAAAGCATGCATGAAAAACGTTGTCAGTTTCCTATTTTGATCGATTTGAATTTAATCATTTTAATCTATCTATTTATATACAATATGTAAAAAAAACCTGTCCAATCCGAAAGGGGCACTCCACTTCTATAAAAATTTGCAAATTTTGACAGGGGTCATAAGTTATGACTTGTAGAAACCCGCTAAACGATGGATGCCCGCTCCCCATGAAATAACCCGCTAAAACACCCCATTAAAAAATAGACGGCGTATTTTTTTTTCTGATAATGACCACATAAATAGACTCAGTACGATAACATAACCCTCACGAATCGAACACGTATTTTTTTAACTGTTGTATATAAAAATCCATTGCCGTGCATTACTCTCGCAAAAACTCGAAAATGGCTCGTCCGATTTGAATCCTTTATTTTTTGTTTTGTTCGCTTCAATACTGATTAGGAAAAAAGTAAATTAGGAAAAACCCAAAAGAACAGTAAGTATAAAATAAAACTACATATTTCTTCCAACGCATTGAACAAGAAAATAAAGCTTGACAAATTGTCTTATGAGTGAAGAAAATTACTTGTAGTCCACTTGTAATACCTTGCCTCACCCCTAAAAAGTATGCTGTAATCCGCAAACGTGCATAGGTTCAAAATTTTATGTTTATTTCTTTTTCTATTCTGTACTAGCGGACCCGATAGACATTGTCCTGTCCGAACAGCGCCACCTACCGGGTCCAATTGTATTTTGAAACCATCCAGAGACCCACTCAAATATACACACAAAATTTCATCCAAATCGGTCCAGCCGTTTAGGAGGAGTTAGGTGACAAACACACGTACGGAAGACTTATTTATATAAATGTATTGTAGCTGTTCGTTGTTCCTTTTGAATAAAATAAAATTAAACATGAATATATTTTTAATTCCCTCTTTTATATAACATAACATCACGACTGTATTTCTCGAAGGGTTAAGATTTTTTTAACTTCCATAAAAATATTTAAAAAAATATTTAGATTTTTTAAATATTTTTGCTGTCAATAAAATTAAGCATAGACTCCCTCATTTCGATATGTGCATATTATAAATAATCACACTATAGTACACCCATAATTCGCCAGTTAAGTTCCCTCTTTTACTCAAATACTAGAACATTTTGCTGAAAACCGAAACTATTCCCTCGAGTAGCCTGAAAGTTTTTCTTTGTTCAAACCTCTCTGCTCGTCTGCTTGATACTCAATCTCTACCGCTTCAACAAGTTGTTAAAGTTCAGTGCTGGCTCAAAGTTCCCACCAACCGCTACAATAAATGGTCGTCGGTAATAGGTACTTAATGTCTTAGTTGTTACAAAAGACAGATTAGTGTCATCACATTAGTTTCTTTAATCTTCACCTTTTATGGCACTCACAGGTTAAAATGTGATGTCCGAAGTATTCTAGAGAGTAGTGGTAGTGGGGTAACCCAGGCAGGACTTTGTGTAAATAATTTCATCACCACTGCTCTCAAAACGGTGAAGGAAAACATCGTGAAGAAACCGGCATGTCCTAGAACCAAAAATTCGAAAACCAACCCGCAATAGGCCCGCGTGGTAGATTATACAACCTGTAGAAAAAACCCTGTCCAATCCGTGAGGGTGTTGTTAGTATCGTACTGAGAGTCTATTTATGTGGTAACATTCAGGTATAAAAAAAAAAAAATCGGCGATATTTTTCTCAAGTCATAACTTATGACCCCTGTTGAAAACTTGCAAATGTTTAATGTATTTGGGGTAATTTTGGTACTAAAAATGTAAACAAGGCAGGAAGGAAAAGAAGGAGGAGGCAAAGAAGTGTGTACAAGGCGTGATGTTATGTTAAAAATGTAAATGTTAAATAGCAATAACTTTTTTATTTTCAATAATAATAAGATTTTTTATTACTTTTTGGTAATGTTATTGCAGTACCTATGCATCCTTTCGGATCGAAACGGTTACATATTGTAGTCCATTCCCTCTCAAAAAGAAGAGGCCTGTGTCCCAACAGTGGGAACATTATATGCTGAATATGCTAAGTATTCTATGCTAACATGGCCTTTTGTAACTGAACCTACGGTTTTCAAAGAAAGTGGTTCCGACGTTTATTAAAACGGCCATCATAAAAATCCGTCATTTTTACTAGTGTTTGACATTAAGTTGTCAAAAACGCTCTGTAGGTATTTGGACAGCAGTAATTGTGTGACCGTTGTCCGCTTTCTTAGCAAACCAAAGATTTACATTGAATTGATGCAATTATGATTGATAGGCTGAGAAATGATGTGATAAGACAGCGGTATGATTTAAAAGAATATGTAGTGACAAAAATTTAAAAGGGTATGCTAAGATGGTTTGGGCATGTTGAAAGGATGAATGAAAGGCGACTAACAAAATGTATTTACAAGGCTGATGTAAAGGGAAAGACCGGTCGGGGACGCATTAGGAGGACATATACTGACCTTATTAGTGATGTTCTTCAGAAAGGCCAGGTGCGTAGTACTCGCAACCGGCGTGCGTGTATGACCAGATGTATGAACGTAAACGAAGCAAAAGGAGTATGTAAGGATCGTAGCAATTGGCGTTCTGTAGTTTCTGCCTACCCCCATGGGAAGAAGGCGTGAGTTTATGTATGTATGTGTGATGCAGTTATCTTTTATAAAGTTTCATATTGAGACACAAAGCAACAAAATTTGATCTAAAACAAAAAGCGGCCACGTTCGTGTCTGAATATGAAACTTTATAAAAGGTATTAGAAAATTCTAGACACATTTACTGGGGGTCCTTACTAGCCCTTATTCATAATTCCTTCTCAGTCACGAGATAATATTTTTTTAAAAGAGTGGCGCTAGTGAACTATTGGGTGCCCTCTTAAATAAACTTATAAAGTACATATGAATTGGAAAAGTCTTATTAGTAGTTGCCCGGATTTGAATCCACAACCTCGCGAATGAATTGTAATACTTCCCCACCTCTCTTACATTTTAGTGCCTTATAAGGTTACAAGTCGAGCCACACACATCGACCTTCTAATTTCATGCTCAGAACACGCGCATACGATACAATGTGTTAAAAATGAATAGAAAAACAAAAATAATTGAACACAAGCACGCACTTAATTTACGGAAACTTGTTAAAAACAAGTTAAAGTGTTCCTTATTTGTTTTCAGAATTATTCCATTTTCAGACAAAAATGTGTAGCGTAAATAAATATCTGTGAACTAAAAAAACAGAGGGACATGACACTTCGAAATAAAAATATTTTTTTTGCACTGAAATAGTTCCGTGAAATTATGACCGTTAAGAAAATCGACGTTTTCTTATTAATATTTCTTTATTCATTCGTATGAAAAAAGCATTGATTGGGAATTGAGTGTTTATTTATTTTTTTGTAGAATTTTGCGCATAATAACTCAATAAAATAATAACGTAAAGTTAAGTTAGAAAAATGAACGCAATTTTTTTTCTGTAAATAATTAACATCATTACGACGATTGCCAATAAACTTCTAGAAGGCATGATTGTTTTCTATAACTTTGATTGAAACTAGCATCCTATCTTCAGAACACAGTGATTATGTAAGTCATACCTATATCCTACCTGTCTGCCCGACATAAATTATAACCGAAATAACTATTGTTAGGGCAGATAAGAGGGTGTCACTGTCCGTCCTCTTTAAACATTGTCTTTATAACACCAATGGAGAGAATTATTCACGTTTCTAAACGCTATTAGGTATTTTCCTTCACAAAATTAACTGTTCAACGGACAAAGTTCAAGCCGGAGATCAAATTTTCTCACAGTACTAAGAATATTTGCACGAGAAATATTACACTGCCGACCAAGATTATCACACCACATTAGCATCCACAGTCGTACAACACCAGATGTCCACTAATGTATTACGGAAGAATTTAAACGGTCGACTTACAGAATTCAGCGTGAAGCGTTCACGTCGTTACACGGCTCAGTATGTAAGGAATGCCGCTTTTTGTGGCCAGACGTGTAAACGATTTTACAGATACATTCTTGATTTGATATATTAAAAAAAATAGGGTCTCATCTCCGGAAGTTTTGATGAGGTGGCTTGGAGTTAAAAATAAAAAGAGATGTACTTACTTTACTATGTATCCTCTTTGAATTTAGGTCTACCTACCTACTAATTCATTAAGAATTAAATTGAACTATACATAAATAATAACCTGTAGGTACCTAATTAATTAATAAAATAATATATACATTTTTGGAGAAAAATGTTTGGTTTAAACAGATAAGATTATGGAATCAGCACTGACTTCCAACGTGGCAATGCTGTCACACTTCTGTGCACTTTTTCCATTGACAGCGATGTTGACGAATTTTTTATGCCCAATAAGCTCTTCCTTTTTTTATATATACTTGTACAGAATAAAGTTAGTTACGCATTACTTAAAGTTATGAAAATAGCAACAAACCCTAATTTATAACGAATATTAACCGAAAAACACCATAGCTATGTTACAACTTTATTTCCGGGTGTCGGGTGCAATACAACGACATGGGCATAAAAAGTCCAAAAACTTTTTAATAGCAAAACGTTACCGACATTGACCACAACCACAATATTTCGATGCGCATAAATCTTATGTAGTACTTTTATATAATTATCATGTAAAAAAAAACCCTGTTCGATTCGTAAGAGCGTTTTTAAGTATGGTACTGAGAGTATATTTATGTGAAAATTTTCAGAAAGAAAGAAAAATAAATTTGACACGTTTTTTTCCAATGTGGAATTTTACGGGCGGCCGTCGTTTATCGAGTTACAAGTCATAACTTATGACCCCTTTTGAAAATTTGCTCATTTTTAATGAATTTGGGGTAATTTGGGTACTAGAAATGTGAATTTAAAATTACATATTGTTTATGGATACATAGACAATATGTATATTTCAGGTGGGAGTAGGGAAACCCCACAATAGGGGAAGTTTAGGAAATATTTAGTTTTTTAATACATTTTTAAAGATCTTATTTGACGTTATGTTTTAACCTCAGTGAGCATGGCAGAACCTAAAATCATAGTAAGTTACGACTAACAGCAGTAACTGTATTGGCTCTCAGAAATAATTAATTATGATAAGTTGTATCTATCTAATTTTACAACACCTACCCATCTACATCTGCAGATACCGGATCATAAATCTGCGAATACCGGATCTATGTTTTATAAAAGGTCGAATTCATGTCAGCATCAACATTGACATTGAATTACCCAGAACCTTAAATGCCAAGTTGCCAGTACATCATACAACCTCAAAAATATGACAAATACACCCAATCAAATGAACTCAACCGCATCGATTAATCATAACAATTCGCTATTACGCCAATCGATCATCGAAAACAAACAATCGATACAAAGTTCAATCGAATTAATAACACTGGCCGGTCGTTTCCCACAATCATATTTAACGATTGAAAAAAAAAACATCTAATCACTTTGAGGTTTGAAAAAGGAATGAGGTATAAAAAGGACTCCCAGGTGAGATGAAAGGGCCGCGCATGCGCAGTGCGGTGCTGTGCGTCGGGTGCTCTAGCGCATGTTAACATGCCGCGGACGGACGGAAAGACACTTCCTTAGGATTTTTTTTTGTTTTGTGGGCAATTTATTTTGTTTCATTCAATTATGATGTAATAAGGTTATTTGTTTAGTTTACGCTGGATAGTCAGATATTTTAATTTTTATTGGAAGGCGACAAAAAAAGTGGAGAATAGTATATTAAGGGGTTTGAGGAAGTAATTTACCGTGGTGGCTTCACAATTATAGAAAAACATAATGGCACATTTTCTTCCTCATGCGTAATTAATTAATTTTACATAATACACACACATAAACATAACATCACGCCTTGTTTCCCCGAAGGGTTGGGCAGAGGTGTCCCTGTAGCAGGTACACTCACATTTCGCCAGTTATGTTTTAAGTCCCATGTAATAGGGGGCGAGCCTATTGCCATCAACCGGGCACAAATCCAGACTCCGAGCTGCTACTGAGAAATTTCAGATAGAAAAACCCAATAACACTTTGCCCGACCCGGGAATCGAACCCAGGACCTCATGCTCAGCAGTAGCGCTTGCTACATAATATAGGTAATTAAATTTATTTCCTTGATAATATTCCTCATTGAGTAAGCAGGTGATTTTTCCTAAGCTTATTGTTTCCGTTCTTTATCTATGAATTTTACTTATTCTAAATAATAAATAAAATAATTTCTCATAAAAAGCTTTTCATTGGAAAACTCAAATTCTCAAAATCGTAGAGCAATAACTTTCTCATACTCGATTCTCAATAATTCTCGTTTCAAGAAAAAATATGAATAAAACAGCATGGCTCCTGTTTCCAAAGCAATATATCAATACATCCTGCGCGTGCGACGATTACGTAAAGCTTTTAATACGATCCGCCACCCTACTTTAGTATCTCAATCGACTGTTATTGCATTTATGTCAATAAAGTTAAATTGAAATCAAAAAAATTAGGTTTTTAAGAAAAGCACATTTATTATTATTAGAATTAGGGATGATTTTTCAAGGCGTAGTCCTAAGCCCTGCGCCGAAAAAACTGGGCTGATCAAAAAGTAATGAACATCTGTTATTTTTCTTTTTGTTCAGCGTCTATGGGTTCTAACGTCATGTTAAATAGCCTGTAGTCCTCAAGAATTAGGTTATCAAGACTGGTAGTTCCAGAGATTAGCGCGTTCAAACATACAAAAAAACTCTTCAGCTTTATTATGATGATTTTTGATCAGCCTGGTAAATAAAGAATAAAAAAGTTTAAAGAATAAAAGTTTTATTTGGAACAACTTAAGTTTACAATGTACAAAGGAAAATGAAGATAGCCGCAAAAGTAAAATACTGTGGCGCAGCTATCAATGTCCAGCCCAAAAAAAAATATATTATTGTTCCAGAATTCCCAACGAAAGTTAATTTAATTAATTACAAAATTTTAAAAATAATAAAGGAATAAAAAAGAGAATATACTCTATGTGGAGGTTACTATGTAGTATAAGTATAGAGTGGAGGTGGAGTGAAGTGTGTGTGTGTGTGAGGGTGTGTTTACCGTGTTTACGATGCCATAAGTTGCTCAGTTTCTTCATAAGACAAGGATTTAAGCCAGTCAGTCACTTTTCTCTTCAGTAGACTTTTAGTCATAGGGTAAATATAATATCTTATATTTATGTCATTGTAAAATTTAGAGCTGATATGCTTGAAGTGGTGACTAACCAACGCTGACCTGCAGCGCTCAGTCTTACAAACTCTGTCGGCACGTCTCGGTCGCTTCTTTATTAGGGGTTGATATAATGTTGTGTAGAGGGATAGCACGACCTTAAATTTCTCGGACACTCTCACCCAATATCTACCTATGTAAGAATGCAACGCTGTTTGTTAGTAAGCGCATCTCTTCAGAACGGCTGAACCGATTCGGGTATTTTTGTATTATATTGTTCCTAATAGTCCGAATTTGGTTTTTATACAAAGACACAGGAAAAATGTACCGGAAATTTTTAAACTCGGGAAAAACTGAACTTTTTCTATAGGACTTTTTTTAATGAACCATTTTATGGACTGGACAGCGTCTGTTGGGTTAGTCTTTACTAATATAAAAACAGTTAAAATTTGTTTGTTTGTTAGTAAGTTTGTATTTTGGGGGTAATCTCCAGAACTACCAGCTGGATTTGAAAATGTTTTTTTGCTTTGGATAGCCCAATTCTTGAGGAAGGTTATAGGCTATGTAACATCACGCTACAACTCTTAGGAGCCGAGTAAAATGAAAAAAAGTCAGAAAGAACGCTAAGTGAAAAAAAAGTAATTAAGCACAGGCGGGCGATGGGATGCGACCAAATTTTCACGCGGACGAAGTCGCGAGAGAAAGCTAGTAGGGAATAAAATCTCATTACAAATTAAACAATTATATTAACCTGCTATGATTGAAATGATTGTTGACAATTACACTAATTTCACAAACGCTTCGTGTTTATTCAATAATACTTAAAAGCAATAAAAGGTAAGGTACCTTCCTCAAAACTTACTCCGCATGAAACACATATAAAAAAAGCTACGTACAAATCCGTCGCAGCAATAAATCAATGAATCCCGCGCACGCGCCGATTACACAACACGTCTTTTGAACCGTGTGTATGTACGATAGTGGACCCTTAAGCCTTTGAGAGGACAAACATTACATTGCACGCGTCAATAAAAAAACCGGCCAAGTGCATGTTGGACCACGCAAGGAAGGGTTAGGTTCCGCAGTTTGAATGAATAGCTATGCATGCACAGTATTGATTTTGTCGACGGTAAAGACGGTAAAATAAAAAAATATTTATGTTTGTATTTTATAGCATTTTTCGCATCAAAAATGACTGACTTATATAGCAGTCACTTAGAAACATCAGTACCTGGGCGACTGAGCTCTGCTCTGGTGAAAATAGAGAATGCTTATTTAATAGAATAGGATAATACCTACTAATTCCATGCCGACATGATAGTATATTAATCTTGTTCTAAACTTTGAGCGACCGAGCTCTGCACTGGTGAAAATACAGAGAATATGAATTTTCCCAGATAGGAGACCTAGCTAGATCGATTTTTCGCCCCCGCAAACCCTCTATATTGCAACTTTCATAAATCGTTAGAGCCGTTTTCGAAAACGTGATTCTGATTACAAATATAATTAAACAGATATTGCTCGTTTAATAGTATGGGATAATCTTTTTAATTATGGAATCCAACAATATCCACCCCAATCATTTATGTGCATTGATTTTTTTTTTATCCATCGGCTACGTGTATGAGTTCCACCCCTAATTCGTTTTTTCGTAAATTCACTACACCATTATTTAGCGGTGCCCAGAAAAAAATTATTCTGGGCTTTCCCATTGTCATCGATATAGTTCTAATAGTTTCGACGCTTTACCATTTGGCTACGGATCCCTAAAAAGGAAAAAGAGCAACAATAAACAAACCCTTTAGCAATAAATCAAATCATGCTGCGCGAGCGTCGATTACACAACAATATGTACCGTGAAATTATAATGTCAAGTTGTGTTGGTAAGTAGATTTTATTGTGGCTTGCGTTTAAAATTACGTTTAGTAAACAGAAATGGTAGAAGTCAGACACTAATTGAAACTTTTAAATAAAATAATCAAATCATAACGTATAAAATTATAAAGCATATCACACCCTATATTATTATGATATCATGATTATATCCCTTCAAGCAAAACCGGCACCTACTAATCGACAACATAAAAAAACAGAAACAAAAACTTCAAAGGTACCTTATCTGTCAAAACAATAAATCATAATATCCTGCGCACGCACCCATTCAACAGTTATGACTAGAGACCGAATTATATGCAACATAAAAAGCTTTTTATATGCATGCAAATATGCATGAAAAATGCTTGAAATATGCACGAAAATTGGCAGAATATGCGAAATTAAATGTTACATTTTAGGAACACAAACAAAGAAAAAAAGTAAATTTTAATTTTTTTTATTTCAAAATCAGCATAAAATTAGTAAATTACCCTTTGATAGGTAATAATAGGTACCTACAGTAACATTACATGACAATGAAATTATAAAAAAAAATTGTAAACGTAAACAATCAAGTATATGTTCCAAATGTTCAGTGGTAAACTTGTGTCTTCGATCATTTAAAATTTGGTCGGATTCGCGATATTATCACTTTTAGCGCATTTCGGAACGCAGGGTCAGTGCACTGCACTCGGAAAAATATTGTAAATATACCGACGACATGCATCATAACTATTTCTTAGGTTAAATATGCTATTACCGCTGAGGATGGCTCAAATATGCAAATGCATATGCAAATGCATATAATCCGGTGTCTAGATGACAAACATAACGAAACCGTTCAAAAACAGAACCGTTTCAAAAAAAAAATAAAGAACAAGCGAATCCGTCAAAACGATAAATCAAAGAATCCTGCGTGCATATTACACAACTCGCCGCAAGATCGTTATGTTAATGTGCCAGTGACAAGAAGTACGGACACCTGTCCGGAACGGGGCATCCGCGCATTGTCTCACATCCTCGAACTTGGAATGCTTTCTATTTGAATCTTTTTCTTAGTAGATAGGAGGAAAAGTTGGGCTAGGTGTCGCGTTTTATTGTTTCCTGTATTTGCGTAGGTGTGAATCAGACCATCTTAGCATTTCTAATAAATATGGCTGCAAAAGTATAGCATTGTGTGATTCAAGCATTCTAGATAATATTTACATAATTTAAAAACTTACAAGTTTTAGAAAAAGGAGGGGAGATAATCATAGGGCATCAAAAAAATTCGTCCGCATCGCTGTCAACAGGAAAAGTGCACTAAAGGCTGGCAGCATTGCCACGTTGCACGGCAATTTTTTTTTAAATTTAAATCTTCTTTAGGCGCGTTGGGCATTTTTGAGATGGGACTAAACCATTGATTTCGCGACACTGTAATGCAATTTATTGACACCGTGGAGTAAAACACATCAACGCGTTGATTTACGCAGCGCCGATTTTTTTTCAAGTTTTCACTTCTGTCGGCACTCCACGAGTGCCACAGTATAAAAAAAAAAACGATTCTTGATTTGTGTGTTATATTGCTAGATGTATGCTTTGTTTTTACATTATTTTAAATCAGCCATTATTCTCAATTAATTGCAGTAAATAAAATGTAAAATCCAAATGTATAGTGCATGTGGTGTTAGTCTTTAAGTAATTTTTGCACTTATATATGTATACATATTGTGTACGTTTAAATGAAATGAAAATTGTAAACAATTATAGGCTAACCTATTAATAAATAAATAAATGCTGATTATTAGGCCAAAAAAATAGGCCAGCCTTCTTTCTGGTCACGTGAAGAGTCGACCAACTGCTTGGCGATGTCTCCAAAAACTAAGTGGGCATTCGGACCCCGGCCTTAGAGTTTCAATCCCAAACGGCTCGAACATATAAGTCCCAATTAGATTGAGTATTTGCGCAGGTTTCTTAAAATTATCAACATGATTTTATATCTCGCAGTGCACTCTGAATATTCAACAAACATCCTGCCAGATCAGATCAGATCTTGTCAGATTTCAGTTAGGTTAATTAATGACCGTTAATGGACTAAATCGAAGTCAAGACAATGGATTTCCTTTTAAGAAAATTATACCTTAGTTCTTCAGTTACAAAACGGTAAAGTTTTAAACTAAACATACCAGTATCTCAGTCTATTGCTACAAAAAACCTTTCCTTAGCTATGAAATCGTGCTAGAATACCGCAAAGCTTTAGAGTTTAATTAATATTTTCACTTATTCTAAAAACTTGACCAAAATAAATGGAACACAGATAAAATAACTATAGTAAGGAATCCTTAACCCTAACTCTTCGGGTAATACAGGCGTAATGTTGTGTTTAGGTACAAGGCTCGGAACGGGTTAAAGAAATATAGGTTAATACCGTTTTATTTCGGTTTTGATACGAACTTTATCTTCACCTAAATTAACCGGTTTATTCGACCAGCGGCGTAGCTGTTAACGCTTTACTACATGTGACTACTTGTGAGGATGCTGCGCTGAATAAAACTAAACAAAAAACCAGTTTGTATTGTTCTAAACCGTTTAGTCCAAAAAAAAACCTCTATGTAAAAACTCCTCCAAAAACTGGTTTATTCAAACGAAACTGAATTTAAAGGTTTTTGCATTACGTACATAATAACGGTTTGAAAATTTAACCGGTATCCGAGCCTTGTTAAGGTACAAATAATTGAAAATATTAACCAGCCTTCCTCATTGCGCAGATTCGAGCCAACAAAATCAACGAAAGGCGCAAGCAAGATGCGTCGTGACCTGATCAACGCAGAGATCTCCAACCTTCGGGACTTACTGCCGCTCCCTCCTTCCACCAGGCAGAGGCTATCACAGCTACAACTCATGGCCCTCGTCTGTGTTTACGTCAGGAAAATGAACTACTTCCAACAAGGTAAATAGGAAACGACCAATTGGAAATGTACGCCTTTCTTCTGACAATTAATAAGTGCCCCTACTGCCTATGTAGGTTTTGAAATATGACATTTTATATTTGAAATGAGAAAAGTGGTACCGAGATGCCCATCCATAGATATATATCACCCGTCTCTCCATTAGTCCATTGTCTACTCAGGGATGCATATCCAATACGGTTCGCAAATTCATCCATATCCTGAGGGCACGTCTTCCCTACCATTACCGCGCCCCCCGGTCTACTCCTTGATATGCAATGCCTCTGTAGCACCATGAAACATGAGACTCCAGGAGCTAGTGCAAATCATTCGATTTATCGAGTCTGGTTAAACCACGCAGGGATTGGCGCATTTCATTCATTCATTCACGAAATGAGAAAAGTGGTACTGAACTGAAAACATTATCCTCATGGTGGATCCAAATAAAACTAAATATTAAAATACTCTCACTTCACGTCTTGTAGTGGCTGTAATCACCAATGAGTTGCCTTGCTGGAAAACAACGGATTAAAAACATGACAACATCGACTAGTGTCTCCAAGGTCCTAGATTAAAATTTCGCTACAGCCCTATTCAATTTAGATTTTGATACCAGATAAGCAACAATTTAGATCAAGCTAGTTAAAATTCAAAACCACAAGACTAGGCCTCTGTCAAGAGCATTTCATTGACAGTTGTCTACAAACTAGACAACTGCTTTCAAGCTTAGTCATACTAGAGCATGGGTTCTCAACCAGTAGAGCGCGCCCCACGAGAGAGAGAGAGAGATCAAAGGGGGGGGGGGGGGGGGGCGACGCCTCCAAAAATAAGCGGTACCTATATTTATAAAAATTTACGTTCATGGTATTAGAAAAATTATGTTTTTGTTAAGAAATACAAAAAAAAAGTATTGACAAACGTAATAGGGACCTGTATGTAACCAATTAATCAATTTACTTGACGTAATCATTGCGCACATTCGGCACATGTCATCAGCTCCTTCCAGTTTTATCCAAACAGACGCGGGACGTCTCCCTTGTCTAGTGATTTTAGTTTAAAATTAGGGGGTTCGCATGGTAAAACGTTGGGAGCCACTGTCTACTAGAGAATGTGCAGAACTGCCCACGCGCATTTGTGATCGCATTATATAACAAACTGTAGGTCAGTGGATTAACTAGATCGATGACGTTCATTTTGATGCTGTGACTCATGAGAATAATAGCTGGGATTGTGAATTATTAATATTTATTAACGACTAGTTGCGCCCCGCGGTTTCCTCCGCACAATTCTCGATCTCGTGGGAGTATCGGGATAAAAAGTATTCTATATCCTACCCCAAATTATTGTCTACCCATGTGCCAAATTTCATCCAAATCCGTTCTGCCATTTTAGCGTGAAAGCGTAACAAAAATTCAAATCTTTTCTCTATATTATAAATATATTTATATACTAGCTTCCGGCAGCGGCTTTGTCCGTGTGATATCTTTATAAATTGTAGCCTATGTTACTCAGTAATAATAGAGCATACCTACATAATTATACTGGTGAAAGAATATTTTAAATCAGTCCAGTAGTTTTTGAGTTTATTCATTACAAACAAACATACAAAAAATCTAATCTTTTCTCAATATTATAATATAATGTATAGGTAATTAGTTTAGATATAATCAGGATGTTGATTGTTGTCAACGGGAGTGGTTGACTTGTTGTCAGGGTCACTATTAAGGTTTGTATTTAGACAAACGCACACCTTATCAAAGACTACTTGGGTTATTTAATGAAGAAAAGGTTTTACTTCAATATTAACATTAATTGACAAAGTGGTCAATATAATGAGGGATTGCAAACTGTCAAATTCAACGCAGTTTTTTAAAACTTGCTCAAGTTATATAGCAAAATTGAAATCTATCAAATAAGTGTTTAATTCAAAAGACTCAAGAATCACTTTAAACGAAGCTATCATGAGTTTTTAATTATACTTACCGAAAAAGGATGTTCTCATGTTTAGCCATTAATTATTTAGAGGGTTGTGTTTAAAAATTTAGGGCTAAGTAATTGGTCGTCCATTTCTATTACTTATTTAACGTGTGAGTTACTTTCGGGTTACCAACAAAATATATTATTGGCATTTACGTTTTTTGAAGTGAAAACTGCTTTAGGCGCGTTGGGCATTTATGAGTAGGGAAAAAATAATTAAACTCGCGTCACTGTTACCGACACCTCACATAACATACATAACGCCTTGTTTCCCCGAAGGGTTGGGCAGAGGTGCCCTGTAGCAGGTACACCAAATAACACTTTGCCCGACCCGGGAATCAAACCCAGGACCTCATGCTCAGCAGTAGCGCTTGCGACCACTAGATCAACGAGGCAGTCAACCTCATTAAAAGTATTTCCTGCACAGTAAAATTGTTCAAGTTTTCACTTCTGTCGGCACTCCCGGAGTGCCACTGTTTTTTATAATTTTATTTATTAATTTATTTATTACATACATACGCTACCATTACTCTCCCAATTCGGAAGTGTGTAGTTAATTAACAGTTCATGAAATAATTTACAACATAAAATTTACAAACTAAAAACATAACACGTGTAACGTTACCCTACCTTTGCGAACTCGATCAGTAAACATGAGAAAAAATCTATTCTGTCGGCAACCAAGTTCATGAAATAGATTGACAGTCAATACGGGTAGTCAGAAGCCCAAAAGTCTGACAACCAGTCAGATATTACCAAGGGGTATAGTGTTACCCCTTGTTAGACAGCAGTGGTGTCTCAGTGATGACGGCCCCGACTTACGAGTCGTGGGTTCGAACTTTAACAGGCGCTTTACTTTGTGTATCTATAAAATTTCATCACCATCATCTGCCTAGCCTTTTCCCAACTATGTTGTGGTCAGCTTCCAGTCTAACCGGATACAGCTGAATGTATCGGCAGTCGCTCCATGTAAAATACTGGTATTTTACATGGAGCGACTGCCTATCTGACAGAGAGGCAGATAGGCAGTCGCTACCGACTTCTCCGTGCCTCGGAAAACACGTTAAGCCGTTGCTTAACGTGTTTTCCGAGGCACGGAGGAGTCTCGGTATGTAAAGATGGTCACCCATCCACGGACCAACCGCGGCAAGTGTAGCTTAACCTGATCGATCGACCCATGCGGCTGTTATTACTTAGCCACAAGCCCCTTAATTTCATCACCACTGCTCTCAAAACGATGAAGGAAAACATCGTGAGGAAACCGGCATGTCCTAGAACCAAAAATTCGAAGACATGGTGACATCTACCAACTCGCACCGTGTGGTAGATTATAGCCCACTCCCTCTCACCGAGAGGAGGCATGTGTCCCAGCAGTGGGAACATTATAAGCTGATTATAATGATAGTTGTCCAGTAATTGGGTTGTGAAGGTCAAATAGGTAGTCGCTCCATGTAAAATACTGATATTCAGCTGCATCCGGTTAGACTGGAAGCCGACTGCAAGTTGGGAAAAAGCTAGGCAATTTACTATTAACTTTTTATAAAAAATTACTAACACGTGTAAGTGTCTTCTTTCTACATTTAAAAACACCTACATTAATTAGATTCTCGTATCCAACACCACAGTCTGATAAGATATTTAACAAGATATAGATAAGGATCAACTGATTCTAAGAATCAATTTGAGTAGAATCGCAAATGCCTCTACAACAAAAATAACAGCCGAACAGCGATCATTACATTGAGGCATTGTGACTGGAGTTTTTTCTTTTTATTCGAGGCATCAGGACTAAGTGATATCTTGATAGAGTTGGATCCGCCTATCTTGGTACAGACAAATCATAGACTAGTTTTTTTTGTATTCTTAGGTAGTTATAGTTTGTTGTCTATGTTACATTCCTCTCTTTCGTATAAATACCTATTTAAAATTGGTCAAGTCTCCGATCACTTTATACAAGTTGTCAAATCTTATGTAAGCTGTTTTGATTGATAGTTAATGAATGAGAACGAACAAAATGTGCCAATTGCATTTTTACGTGTTTCTGAGAGTTGTCGATTCGCCCGCAAATAAATTAACTTCGTGCGAATAGCCTATACAAAAAACATTATTATTTACAAGTGTCGAATCGCCCGTTTCAGGCAAGCGAATTCGTGCAAATCAACCACTAAGCCGTTCTCTGTTGATACTAGAAAAATAATATAATATTTAAGTAACTTCAACTGAACTTTTTGAAAAGGACACAAAAGAATCTGCAAATGTCAATGAATTAATGATAGGATTATTAAAAGAAGGAAACGAAATAGTTTTGAAAACAATTAATAAGACATAGTCTTTAATATTTTCTTTCTTTGATTCTTCAATTATATTATGTTCAAATTCAATAGCAACGTCATCTTGATCTGATTACAATTTACGAGCACAAGTCACTACAATATTAACTGACCATTTATGTAGCACTATCTTAATTAATAAAGTAGTTCGAGATAAGTGATCAAACACTAAACAGCTTTCTCTTAGTTATCCATTGTATTTACTCGTAAAATAGATAACAATATTATTTTCATGTTCATCTGTTAAAGATCTTAGTATTTTACTGTATTTTTCTGAGTCTCGAATAAAGTGATTTATCATCACTTAGTGGGTAGACTGCGACATTCCTTCGTTCAGTGACTTTGGATAAGTTTTATATCGGTTACCAAGCTTCTTTTCGCGTATTGGCATTGACTTTACAAGATTAGCGTATCCCAAAGTAAAAATATAGTAGCTAGTCAGTAGTGTGGTGATAGGCCCGTATTCTTACGCTGAAAAGTTTCAAGTCATTCTAAATAACATGTTCAACATGTGGCATATCTACGTGATGATATAATATGAATGCGTCATTTGATGACATGCTAGAATGCTAACAAAATATAAATATCAGCATTTGAATAATTCAAATTATATTTATTATGTACTCAAACATGAATATCACAATTTATATCAAAATATTGAAGTAGCACATTATAACGCACTTACAGACAGTTCATAAATAAAAGCTTTTCATAAAGACGCACATTCTACGATTTATATCACATTCAACAGTTACTACCCTTGTTTCTCAACGAAGTCGTGCACCTAGTTCCTCTTCATTTTCATGTAACGTTTCCTCCGGTAAATTCTCATGCCCCAAATCTTTGGACAAACTCATCACGTCTCATTTATCCTTGATCTCGGGACATCGTCTCCCCAACTTTTTGTTAGCTCACCTTCAGTCACGAAAAGGCGTATTAAGACGTTTAAAATGCATTTAGTTCGCTATCTTATCTACCGTTGCTATTACTTCACCCATAATACCGTCTTTCTTTCCGTTTTAGTGTTCAAGAGTCACGAGTTTACCTACCAGTATCAAGAACAACCGACTCCCACACCAAATATCGGATTTTCTAAGGTTTATATTTTTATTTTTACTAGTTCTTTACGACTGTTTGCCGTGACATAAATAGTAACTAATGTTACAATGTTTTCCAGGCTATGAACGGTTTTATGATGATGATGACACAGAATGGAAAATTGTTATATATATCGGAAAATGCGGCGGAGTACTTAGGACATTCAATGGTATATTTCTCAATTTTTGATTTTCCAAACTTGGATCTGGAACTTGAACAGATTTGTAATACTAAATTAATTTCTAGGAGGACCTACTAATACATGGGGACAGTGTATACGATATTATAGATAGACAAGACCACCAAACTGTCCAAATGGAACTGAATAGAGGTGGAAACGGAGAGACTGAAAATGTACCAAAGAATAGACATTTCTTCTGTAGAATGAACGTGTCAAGGAATGCGAGAAGACAGATGAGGTTCGGCGACCAAAAAGTAAGTTTAATGATCATGTTTCGTATTTATAACCGCTTTGAAGTTATAAGAAGTTTTATTATAAAACTCAGATCTAGGAGCTGTTTTCTTCTTCAACCACTTTATTAGCATGTTCTTAGAGTTCGCTTTCCAACGAAAACTTATTTTATTTTATTTATTATTATCCTACTATCGTTTTATTTTCGTCTAGACACTCTTTGTAAACATCCTTTAGACGCGGTTTTAAGTACAGGTATACTTATTGACTTGAGTTGTGGTAACTTGTATTTTGATATTTATTTTGTCAATTTGCAACTACACATTAACTCAGTCGTCAGTTATGTTTGAGTTAGTTTGCAAAAAGTTAAGAATTTGTCGCTACTTCAACTAAATAGTTTTTAAATCCAAATGTCATTGCTCTAGCACTCCTGTAACAGTATCCGTGTGGTAATTGGATGTTAAAATTAATGACATTCCGAGTAAGAATCCGGATTTTTTAAGAACTATTTGATTGGAATTGTGGCCTACAACTGCTTTCAGATTTTGTAATTTTTGTTTTCAGGTCAATTCTCATATTTTTAAAAGAACGTCCACTTTCTAAACTGCCAAAAATTGTATAAAAGGTTTTTGACATTGATTGTTTTTAAGATGAGATTGTGACTAGATTTTGAACGTTTTTAAATACGGAAATTGGTCTTCAGAAATTTTTCACAGTAACCTCTTTTCAGGTAGTCCTCGTCCGCGGTCACTACGTGTCGTACCTGCCACTGTGTAGCCGCAACGAGCCAGTGTTCCTCGCGGTGTGCACGCCGCTGGCCATGCCCGAGACGCGCGAGTGCGTGGTGCACGGCGCCACCAACGTGTTCACCACCGTGCACGCCATGGACATGAAGATACTGCATATTGATGCCAAGTAAGTCCTGAGTTATTCTCAACAGAGAGTATACCTATCGAATCTGATAGGATTAGAAAAAAACGAAAGGCCAAACCTCTTAGGTACTTTTTACATCAAATAACTGGTACAGTAAGAATTTTCACTATTGGTAGGTTTACAGTTTTGGAATTCATATCTAAACAAGTCATTAATTCGATAGAAGAAGACTTTTTTGCACACGTAAACACAATTCCTGCCAAAGTAGATATGTTCTTTTAATATACATACAGCTAAAGGTAAAATCAGCCAGTAAAGTTGGATACACTTACGAAAACATAATACGCAAAAAAAATTAAATACATTACCGAATAAAAACACTAATAAATATTCCTGAATCAAAAACCCGCCAACCGTGGTGACTTTCAAAATGAGTAAACCATGACATGTGATGGATCTCCCAGGGACAAGACAATCTCTGCTGGATATCCGAACATCCAACCCCATTCGAAGATATACCACTGATGTTGCTAAAACAAGTAAATGAGCAAAAAAGTATTGACACAATTGAGAGAAAAACTGCCCGAGAAGGTGAGAAAAAATATCTCAGACTTCTCCGCGACTACCTACGTGGTACATTGACCAATTTATCTACTAACGGTATATTTTAATCTACTTTGTGACTAAGATTAATTGATACTTTGTACGGCCGTGTTTGAGCGAAATATTTTTAAAAGCACAGTTTTGATGCTAAATTAATAACCTGTAATCGATTTTTGTGCATTAGCTCAGCTAGTTTAATTAGGTTTTTAATTAAGAAATCTTCTGCTACAAAAGTTATTGAATTAATCAATTTGGGAATTAATGATACATTTTGATCTTTGCTTTCTATATTTATTTCAATGTAATAAATGTTTGTTTCAGCGGTGAATGGTATTTAGGATGGAAGAAATCTGAGTTAGCAGATGTTTCATGGTACCAACTTATTCACTGGGATAGTTTACGAGAAGCACAAAGCAAACATAGATTAGGTAAGTATTTTCCTTAACTTTACCAAAACATACAAAGTTTATCCATAAAGTCATTGTAAAAACCTGAAGCTTAAAGATTATATAATCATTATTATGATAGTAAAATTTTATTTTAAATTTGATTTAATTGGGTACATACATAGCCCGCTCCTTTTCATGACCCGGTCCTTCCCATGACACGTTCCTTCCCATAGCCCACTCCTTTTCATGACCCGCTATTTCCCATGGCCCGCTCCTTCCCCTGGCCCGCTCCTTTCCATGGCCCACTCCTTTCCATGGCCCGCTCCTTTCCATGGCCCGCTCCTTTCCATGGCCCGCTCCGCTATGCTATGCTTCATACATAAGCGTAATGTAAACCAATCAATCTATTCACTCCTGAAATATTAAAGTTCATATTTTCATCTTGACGATCTTTTCACATGAACTAAGAGTCAAGCACAAAAAGTAATGGAATAAAATTATTGGATTAGAGTACATCAAGTAGTGACAGGCCAATTATAGGAAATCACGTTACTTTTAACTTTTTGTACACATTGCTGTCCAACATACAGAAATAGTTTGAAATATTGTATAAGGTGTTTACATTCGAAATTATCAATTTGGTTCATCACTGACCTTTTGTATTAGTTCTAAAAATCTATTTCAAACACTTTTCGATTTCTTTCGACTGAAAATCTGAGAGCCTTGACCAGTGTCAATCGCTTTTAAAGCGTTTGTGTGTCTACAAGAACTTTCAACAGGATTGACATTAAAGGATTTTCGGTATCTTATGTTAGTCCAATACATTTTTGACTTTTCCACCATCGATATCGCTGATAGAATGTCATTGTTACTTGTCGACCGTTGAGAGAATGCGTTCTTAACACCTGTCAGTTGAACAATTTCTAGTAGTAATAAGGATCAAATTTGCAAAACACATTCGTTAGTATGAAACTGACACGTGTCAAGAACACATTCCCACAACGGCCGGAGTGAAAAATTATTCATTAGTAGCTCAGATTATTCCTTAATGTTGCGTACATTTAAGGCTTTGGAGAAGTAGTGTTCGAGAATGTAAGATTCTTACTTGAGTGAAATTGACGATACAATTATTTTCAATCCTATTGCTCAAAAAGTCCGTCATTGTAGCGTACCAGAGCGGAAAAATAGCATATCTTGCTCTAGGGGAAAAAGGTCTTTATTCTTATGTAAAACTAGCTATTTCTACTGCATACCGGGATAAAAAGTTTCCTTAAAAATTCAGATTGAACAAATTGTATATTTTTTTAAATAAAAGAAACTATTTAATATTGTATTGGATTATTATATTTTCTCGCAATTGTAGCGAAAAGTAGAGTGTAACACACGGCGCTAAAACCCCATTATAACTCTGTTTCTATTTACTCCCTCGCTGCAGCTCGGGAGTAAAACTACCTCGATAGAATGGGTTATTTTAACCCCTCGTATAACAATCTACTATTATTTTAATGCAAATTATGACATCACTTCTGTAATTTATTTATCATTGTTAACAATATCGGAATCAATCTGCAAAAGACAATTAAACCTACTGACACCTATGATTGGCAAAGGAAATCAACTATCAATAATAATTATTATAATTCATACTTTAAATTATTAGTCTCAGACTACAATACAAAAGTAGTTATTAATAGTAAAAACTATTAATAATTTAGCACCTATTAAATGAATCATTGGTAAACTAGCTCGGTTTAGTGGTAACAAGCGTGACTACAAAGCACGCGTTCGATCCCTAGGTGTGGCAAAGTGTTATTGGGATTTTCAAGAATTTCTCAGTAACCGCCCGGAGTCTAGATGTGTGCCCGGTTGATGGCAATAGGCACGCCCATTATTACCTGGAACTTAAATAACTGGCGAATTTACTATAGAAAAAACGCATATCTATACACCATAAGGACTATTTCTACTTGCAGCGGCAGCGCTCGGCCGCTATAGTAACGCTTACCTACGAAAAAAAAGGGTCGTGTGCACGGGATTTTTTTTTCAAATTGCTTAGATATGCGTTACTCCGATGGTACACATCTGTCGCCCTTCGGGGAATGCAGGAGTGATGTTTAAATGTTATCTTATTGTTAAACGTTGTTGCAGTAACGCAATCGGAACAGGACAAATGTTGCATACTGCTAGTGAAGTTGCAACAACGAAACGGACAGTTTCTGTGGGTGCATATGGTGTTGCAAGTGAAGGATGCAACGGATACACCTCGACAGTTTATCGTTGCAACCAATCAAATTCTAAGGTAAAATTGAATTGAATGTTTTTTTTTTTTTTTTTTTAATGAAAAAATGCCCAACGCACCTAGTTGGGCATTTTTGAGATGGGAAAAAACAATTGAACTCGCGACACCGTTACCGACACCTCATTTTTGTAAACGCGATTGTGCCCTTTATTTTACGTTACGGATCAATGTCCTATGCAAGTATTTTTACTTTGAAGGTTTTGGAAGTAATTTTAGTGCACTGTGTTTTTGTTTCTTATGTTTTTAACTTGACTTGAAAGGCAGCAATTACCTATTACAAATACTTTTTGAGTTGTATCTGCAATGCAGTAATTTTAAAACTGGTGTTAAAAACATAATATTTCATAAACTCTCTTGACAGCAACATTCAGTTACGTTTGCTTTTTCTATGTAAGTACCACATCATGATTAATTGATCCTCAATTAAAACACTTTCAAGAAACCTTCATTGTTAGTTAATAACAGAAAAAAAAACAATTATAAATTAATATAATTCAACACAACTTATGCAAAAGTAGTATGTAAGGATCATAGGGGCGTTCTGTAGTTTCTGCCTAGGTACCATGGGAAGAAGGCGTGAGTTTATACTGTATTTTTCTGAATATTCATGATTTTTTCGAAAAATAACTTTAAAACTATCTTTAATATTTTTCATGTTATTCAATTTTTTTTATGTTCTTAGTAGCGTTTGCCATATCTCCGGTGTTATTGACTCGATTTGGATTCTGTTTATTATTTTTAAAAACAATATGAGTTATTTTAACGGATTAACTAACATTTTTATAAAAAATTGTCAATTTTGCAAAAAAAAAAACGGAAGAGAAAACATGTTTTTTTTTAAAACAGTGATTTTAAAAAAACCACAAATGTGGGTTCATAAAATCATAGGGATTTTGAAAGAAAAAAAAAGTCAAGATAGACCTAGAGTTTTAACGTTATTTTTCGATAATTTTTCATGAAATGTTATTAAAATAAAGTTCTAGAAATTAAAATAATGTAATTTAATGTTATGATAATGTTAATATTTAAAATAATGTTATAGAAATAAAGTTATTTTTCGATATTTTTTTCAAAAAATGCGGTCGGGCTCATGCCGATGGGCGACATGGTATATGTGTGTTTAACACAACTTCTTTTTTCCACACAGTGAAGAAGAAGCAACAATAATGCTAGCCAACTCCTGGCTCTACCAATACTATGGTTACCAGAACCAGCCGTGTGGAATGCTGGACCCTCGCTGCCAAAAGTTCTTCAGACGCGACCAATGTTACCAGGAATACCAGGAGTACCCTTACGTAGAAAACCAGGAGATGGAGTATGCTGGATACCACGTGTCGTCGTATGTACAGCCGAAGGCAGTCGAAGATTATAGCGGCTGTGAGCGAGTGTACTCGGATAGAGGGCCAGTAGATTATTCTACGCACTCTCCGCAGTCTACGATTAGTGAAGAGAGGTAAGGATGTTTTATTAATAAAAATATAAAAATTATGTAATTTTTTATAACGGAAATAAAAAAGGAATGGTATTTCGGAATTTTCAACAAGTTATTACGGTTGGGGAAGTTGGGGCTATTTTATATATGCAAAAAAAAAAATATCAATTTTTTTTTTATCTGAAAATTACTAGGTTTTCTCTACCGTAGTTTTATTTTGCTGTAAAAGATACGTTCCACCAAAACTGCGTACATCAATCATTTATAATGTTAAATGAACAATTTACACACAACTAAAACAAATAGTACGACAAAATCTAAAAAGAACAAACAAACTAAGGTCAGTTCATTTGTACCCGTCATGTCACACCAAAGAATATAAATAAGAAAATCATCACTCCGTCCGTCCGTCTGTCCGTCTGCGTAATTTGACACCTTTCATTACCATATTTATTGTAAACTTACCAACTATGATTTACCATTACCAACTCACACATCCACCTTATTATTTCTGTTTTAAAGTCTATTTTTAAATAATTTTGTGTTTATTGCTACTAAAGATATAGTTGT
This sequence comes from Agrochola litura, assembly GCA_949152395.1. Taxonomy (NCBI): domain Eukaryota; kingdom Metazoa; phylum Arthropoda; class Insecta; order Lepidoptera; family Noctuidae; genus Agrochola; species Agrochola litura. The sequence continues at coordinate 8,400,868 of OX424512.1, forward strand.
TAATGTAAACCAAATATGAAAGGCTTACTTTGAAAAGGGTTTAAGTCAGTAACAGTTTATTATTTTGATGTAGTTCGGTATTGGTTTTGACGCGCACAGCGTGTTTATATTTATGAAAGAAATTATTACTGAGTTCGTAATTGTATGTTTATAGATATTTATACGTCAGAACTTGGAACATTTTGTATCAACTAAATATTGAAGAATGAATGTGAAGGCAGATTGCGCAAGTACACAATAAATACGTTTTCACGGCTAAACTACTGAAACGATTTTGATTAAATTTATTTTGAAGAACATAAAAATACATTAAAATAAAAAAATAAAACTCTTATCGTAAGAAATAAAGTATATTTATTTAATACTTTAAGCACACAAATGTACAAAGGCGCACGACTCATATATTCTTACAAGCATCCACTTTTCGCAAAAAAAAACCTCTGAAATTACTTTGATAAGCGGCTATTGGTTATTTCCATTTATTTAAGTACTTACCTACACTTTTAAAGCCCATTAATATTTTACGTTCTATGAAGTATCATATTCAACGTTACAAAGTTTAATGCTAGAGATAAAATATAATTTTGCATTAGCATATTTACCAGATAGTTGCAAACCCCTGCCGGCACCATTAACAGTTTAAATTCAGCGACATAATTTGCATGATACTTTTAAAATGGAACCCGTACTTAAAACACATCATTATGTAAAGCCCCGTATTGACGTGTGAATCCAAAACACTGTATCTCAGAAATACCTATTTCGTGAAAAAGGCTTTTAAAACTTTTTAAAACCATACATATAATTAAAATACAATGTTTTGTATGTGCTCATAGGTCCTTCTATATACTATAAAATAAATATAGGGATATGTAACTGCCTCGAAATAATAGAATGAGCGCTATTAAGGCAAAACACTAACTCGAGTTACAGTGAATTGGATTTACATGTCAGCGTAGGTATATCCCGGAAACAAAGTTGTGCAACATTGTACCAGCAACATGTTTAAAATGGGTGTAAAAAGAACCGTATCTATGAACCTACTGGTTACAGAGATATTGAAGGTTTTTATTTGCCACGTAAACTAGTATTAAGAGGGTTTATCCTAAAAGTTGGCAACGTCGTAAATAGTTGTCAAATTAAGATTATAGAATTAAGAAATGTGGCTAACTAGGGAACTAAAATATTGATTATGAAATGCAATAATTACTATCGTAATACCGAATATTTCGTTTTAGATGTAAAAAAAGTATTTGGAAACTTTCCAAATGCCTTTTTACACCTTTTTTTTTTTTTTTGGGTGGGAAATTATCAAATAACTTCTCCCGCTCTGGGTGGAGCGGGAGGGCGTGTCAGACTCTTACTGACTAAAACCCACCCGTGTTCCTTCCTATGCCATGTTGCCGGGGGCCACGATTTCCCTATCGGTTTTCTTCGAACCCCCGGCATTGGCATTGGCCCTAGCGGACCCCGTCAATTCTGCTGACATCTCTTTGAGGCGCGCGTGGAACACAACGCGCCGTCGACCCGGGCTTGGTCCTTATCGGACGGCGAGCTACCCATTGCTCACCGTCCGCAAGCCCGCGCCTACGGTGGCCGGAAATCTTCCTGCGATTCCCGACGCCCAGGGCGTCTCCTGCTGCGGCGGTTAGGGGCGCGAGGGCGCGAAATTTGCCTCTCCCTCACGCGCTCCGTCTCCTCCTTCGCGAGCATTACTGCTTCGCAGAAAGAGGTGACGGCCTCCCATTTCCTCTCGCTCCGTAGCATGGCCCGAATCAGGGCCGGACGCGAGAGATCACCGCCGCCGATCGCATCCACGAGGACACGGCGATGCCCTGCCCAAGCCGGGCAGACCTCCACCGTATGCTCCACCGTGTCCTCCGGACGATCCACACAGTGACGACATCCGGGCGTTTCCTCCCGCTTTATCCTGAACAGGTACCTCCCGAAACAGCCGTGTCCGGTGAGTACCTGCGTCAGGCGGAAGGTGAGGACGCCGTGGCGCCTCTCTAGCCACTCCTCAAAGAGGGGTCTTATCGCCGCAATTGTGGCGTGCCCAGCGCTGGGTTGCGACAATCGCACTCTCCATTCCGCCATGAGATCCCGCCGGAGCTCTGTCCGCTGTGCCGCGACTTCCTGCGGCATCGGAGTTAAGCCCCGGCGTTTCGCCTCCTCGCGCCACTCCCAAATGTGCGCGAGGACCTTTGCCTCCAGATCCCATGGCGGTACTCCGGCAAGGAGGCTCGCCGCCTCGCAGGAGACCGTGCGGTATCCTCGGGCCAGCCGGATGGCCATGACCCTTTGGGACGCGTTCAGCCGGCGGCCTGGCTGCCGCCTCAATGAAGGCGCCCACACTGGCGCCCCGTAAAGGGCCATGGACCGCACGATCCCCGCGTAGAGCCTCCGGCAGGAGGCGTTTGGACCTCCCAGATTGGGCAGGAGCCGCTTCAAGGCAGCCCCGGCCCGGTCCAGTCTGGGAGCCAAACGTCGGAAATGCTCCACGAAGTTCCACCGGCTATCGAGGACGAGTCCCAGATACTTCATCGTCGACTCGACGCCGATGTGAACCCCTCCCGCCAATACCTGGGAGCCCGACGGTGGCGCACTACGAGGACCATAGAAACCCATGGCCTCGGACTTGTGCAGGGCCACCTCGAGTCCCAGCTGCCGGATTCTGTCGACGATTGTCGCAACCCCGCGTGTCGCTAAGTCGGCCGCCGCCTGGTACGACCTCCCCTGCGCCAGGACCAGCGTGTCGTCAGCGTAACAAACGACGCTGACGCCAGTAGGGAGGTCGGCGCGCAGCACCCAGTCGTATCCGATGTCCCACAGATGTGGCCCCAGGACCGATCCCTGTGGGACACCGCACGACATCTCTCGCCGGTTCCACTCTCCTTGGTGACCGGGGTAGATGACAAACCTGTCTGTCAAATAGGCCTCGACCACACGACAGAGGTAGGTCGGCATCCGGTGATACCGAAGTGCCTCCCTGATGCAACTCCAGGGCAGGGTGTTAAAGGCATTGGCGATGTCTAGAGACACCGCCAAGACGACCCCACCCCGGGCCACAGCATCCCCCGTCGTGAGGGCCCGCACGCGCATGATGGCGTCCACCGTAGAGCGCCCCCTGCGGAAACCGAACTGGCTCTCCGCCAGATCCGGCCCCACTCGCACCAGCTGCCCGACGAGGCGGTCTGCAATGACTCTTTCAAAGAGCTTGCCCACCTCGTCGAGCAGCACAATGGGCCGATAGGCGGACGGAGAGTCCGCTGGGCGCCCCGGCTTCCTGATGAGGACCAGTTTCCCAGTCTTCCAGCAAAGTGGGAACTGGCCCCTCTCCATACATGCGCTTAGGAGCCCTCTCAGTCGAGGCCCGAGAGTCCCCATGGCCAGGACCCAGGCCCTTCCGGGTATGCCATCGGGTCCTGGGGCGGTATTCCTCGCACTCATCCTGCGTACCGCCACTCTCATCTCTACCTCGGTCACCTCCGGAGCATCGTCGTCGTCGTCGGCGGTGTGGTCCGCATCGGGCACCGCAATGGGCGGAGCCATGGGCGGGGGCGTATGTTCCCCTCTTGAAGGGAACAGAGCGCTCACCACGTCCTCCACAAGCTGGGGCCGGAGACTCTGCGTCAGCGGGGGAGCCCATGGGCGGAGTTTCTCCCGCACCATCTTATATGGGCGTCCCCACGGGTCTCTGTTCAGAGTCTCCAGCATCTCCTCGCGGGCCAGTGCCCTGGCCCGCAGGATCTCCGCTTGGAGGGCGGTCTTCGCCGCTCTGTACCCCTCGTACAGCTCCGCCTGAATGGCTTCCGTATCCGGAGGACGGATACGGAGCCTGCGGTGCCTGGCGTACCGGCGTCGCGCAGCAACGCACGCCCTGCGTAGAGCTTCCAGCTCTTGCGACCACCAGTACACCTGGCGCGAAGCGCGTCCAGGGTGGACTCGGGGCATTGCCACGTCACATATATTGGACATGGCCTCCCGGAACCACTCCGCCTCGTCGTTAATGTCGGCAGGCCTGTCCGGTGATGACACCCAGGCCTGCACGATCGAGGCTTCCAGGAGGAGCTCCCGGTCCAGCCGCTTCAGCGCCCACCGCGGACCACTCGGGGCCTGTCGGACCGGCGCGCTCGAGGTCTGGGTGGAGACGTCAAACCGGATGTACCGGTGGTCGGAATAGGTCTCCACCTCCTCTATGACGCGCCAGTCGATCACACGCGGCGACAGAGCGGGGCTGGCGAACGAAATGTCCACCACTGATTCACCCCGCATCCGCACACACGTGGGGACAGAACCCCGGTTTAGGACGACCAGGCCTGTCTCCAGAGCCCAGTCCTCCACCATCCTGCCCCGTGTGTCCGTAAAGCGGGAACCCCAAGCCAGATTTTTGGCGTTGAAGTCCCCGAGGACGAACACGGGGAGGGAACCGAACCCGACGACAACGACTCTCAACTCCACAAGGGAGTTGTGGAACTCGGCGAGAGTTCGGTTCGGGGAGAAGTATACCCCTACCACGACAATCTCCCCGAACCGTGCTGCCACGCAACCCCGTCCTCTCTTGACAGACTCGAGGGACGGGGTACCAGCGGCGGCCGACGAAATGAGGGTCACTGAGCCGCTCAGGTCCTCCACCCAGTCATCCCTGGGCGGGACAAAGTACGGCTCAGCGACCACGGCGATGTTAATCGACCACTGCGCCATGCTCTGGAGCAACAGATCCTGAGCAGCGGCGCAGTGGTTGATGTTCGCCTGGAGGAGGCGTAATGGGGCCGTTATTGGCACTCCATTTCAACCCCCTCCCTAGCCCCCTGTGAGGGCACCGCCGCGGCGGCAACGGCGGCGACGACGTCAGTGGAGGCGGCAGCGGCGGCGGCAGTAGTAGCGGCGGCTGCGGCGGTGACGGCGGTGGCGGAGGGCTTGCCCTTGCCTCTGGCTTTGGCGGGTGGAGCGCAGGCCTTGCTCCCAGCCCGGTGATCGGCCGGCTTGCCAGCCGCCGCACATACGACGCAGTGCGGCGCGGCGTTGCACGAGCCGGCCTTATGACCGGGCTGACCACAGCGGAAGCAGTGGTCGCTGCGGTCCACCTCCGAGGTGCACTTCGCTCCCACGTGGTCGCCCACCTGGCAGCGGAAGCACCTCATAGGTCGGGGCTCCAGCAGTTTCACCTGCGCGGAGACCCAACCCACCAGAAGCCTTCGGCCCTCCCCGGCTATAAGCTTGGCCGCCGACACGGGGCAGCTCACCGTTACGGCTCGCATCCCCGTGGAGTCAGGGTGGATGGTGCCTACCCTCACCTCCTCGGCAGAGCACCCCCCAGTCCTGGCGACCGCGGCCACAACCTTTTCCGCCGTCACGCAGTCGTCCAGGCCCCGGATGCGCAAGTCAGCGCGTTTGGTGGGCCTGGACACTCGGGCCTCTTCTGGGTTTAGGGTCGCCCTGAGCCTATTGGCCAGAGCGTCCGCCGCCGGGCCGCTGTTTGCACCGGGGATCTCCAGCATCCTGGCCCCAGTCGCGGTGATCTTGAGCCGGACCCCATTGGCGGTCTCCTTTAGATCAACCGCCGCATCCACCTTGGCGAGCACGTGCTGATAGGACACGCCCTTCTTTTCCGCTTCCGGCTGTAGCGTAATCACTACAGCTGCGGACTTCGGGGCGCGGAGCCTATCTGCGACGCTTCGCTCCTTGCGCCGCTGCCGCCTCGCCTTTCTCTTGGCCGCCCTTGCCGCCTTGCCAGCCTTCTTCTTCTCCCCGGCTACTTGCCATCCGGCATCGGCCGGAGGAGATTCAGAAGGTGGTTGGGGCGGCCGTTTCGCCGCCTTAGCCGAGGCCCCCGCAGCCTTGGCCGGAGCCCTTGCCGCCGCTTTCGCCGGGGCCCCCGACGCCTTGACCGGGGCCTCCGCCGCATTGGCTGGGGCCCTCGCCGCCTGTGCAGCCGCCCCACCTTTGGTCGGCCCTGACGAGGCTGGTCCGGCTGCGGCAGCTGCGGTGGCGGCGTATGACGCCGCCTTTCGCTGGCCCGAGGCCGGCTGGCTCGCCGCCAATGGGGGGCGCAGGACTATGGCCTCCAAGGTGGAAAGCTTGCTCCGTAGAGCAGCCATTTCCTGCCGCACCAGATTGAGGATCCGGTCCTCGGCAGTCACGGGCCGTCCCTGCCCGTGCTGCTCCCCCTCCTGCGGCACCTCTCGGGGGCCGGCTCGTCGGAGCCCAGCCAAGTCCGCTCGGAGCTCCGCATTCTCCTTTTGGAGATGCTCCATGGCGGCTGTCAAGCGGGCGATCTCCGCCCGCATTTCTGACATACCGTCCGACGGAGGCCCGGGTTGGAGGGCCTCCGCAGCCGCCATGATTGAGGCAGTAGCCACGGAGATGGCCTTGCCTCTAGAAGACTTCGTCTTCTTAAAGGCCACCTCGCTGATCGCGGCCGCTACCTCCTCCGCGAACTTGACCGCTCGCTCCGAATTGGAGCCGCCAGCGGCGTCCGGCTTACCACCACGGTGGTCCGGCTTTGTTTTGGCCCGCTCCCGGAGCGGACGGGCCATTTCGGCGACCACCCCACCCTGAGCACTCTTCGCGGCGTCAGGCCGCATCTTCGTGCCCACCAGTGAGGCGGCAACCACCACTTCCGACTCCTCTGTTGAGGCCTCGGATGACGAGACCCCGGGGTCGCTCTCCGCACTGATAACCGGGGTATCAGGCCGTTTGAGGCGACCCCGATTGCCCCGCCCCGGCCTCGAAGCGGAAGCTGCTCCCGCTACCGCTCGTCCTCGGCCTCTCCTCACCGTCGGCACCTTCGCGATCGGGAGGCTTTCCTCGCTCGAGGATTGCCCCGCCGATCCTGTGCGCTCCGACCCGCGCGACCTTTTGCCCCAGAATTTGGAGCCCTCACCACGTCCTACGTCCTGGTCGGACATACTTTGGTCCCCTGAGGGACATGAGCCTCCTCGACTCTTGTTGCCGTCGCCGGCAAGCGGTTCCTTCTCCGCCAATTTTGGCACGTTAGCATCATTTTTGTTTTTTAAATTTGAGTTATCCATACAGTTCCCACGAGTAATGAGGAAATAAATGTCCACCTAGGCAGAGCCTCTTGCCTAGGTAAGCCTACATACTGTAGAGTTCGGCAGGTATCTACAGGGGAAGCGCTAACGACTGGTCCCCCACCAGCCACTCATCCTCTCGCCGCGCTTCGAAACTTAGGATTAGGTGGTTTTTTATCTTAGAGGTGTCCTTCCTCTGGGCCGGGCGGTTAAGCCAAGCCCCCGGCGGCGGCATTAAACATGCCTCCGTTCGCTGTCCAGATAACCTGGCTCAGCGAACCCGCCGAAAGTTCTCCCTCAAGATCGCTCTTGAGGGAGAAACGACAGCCGCTTTGGTGCGCCTGCACCGCAGCGGCTGGGTCACGTCCAGTGTCAATCGACTAACGTCGATCGATCAGGAGCGACCCGCCTCCCTCGTTCCTCCACTGTGCCCTCTGCAAAACAGAGGGACACGCGGAAGAACGTCGAGGAGCATGCTGCTCCCCCGCCCGCAGAAATTAGCCACAAACAATACCCTCTCCGAAAAACTCCCAAACCTTTTCCGAAGAGTATATTGTTCATGCCCAGGGTGCACCGGCCTGACAACTGCTCTTCCCCCCGAACGTATCCATAAGGGACCAGCAGGTATCAGGCACACGTGGAGGTTTTCTGTACGCACCCCTGCCTTTTTACACCTAAAATTGTTACAACATCAAATTCAGTGTTATAATTGCAATTTATTATTAATATTCTAGGGAACTAGTTAGTTACATTTCTTATTTCCTTACAGTAATATTGCCAAATTAATCAAAACAGCGAAATATTTGACATCTATTTGCGACGTTGCCCACTTTCAGAATAAACGCTCTTAAGTATTTTATGTAATTTTTTTTTTTTTTTTTTTGAATACCCCCACTACACTTGTACCGTTGCATGCACCCATAAGTACAATGTTAAACAGCGATTTTTCACACCAAAAATAAAAATAAAAAGTTTCCTGCAATAATTTTTGCTCCATGTTACTTACTTTGATGATCAGTATACGTAGATAACGGCAATGTTATGGGTCCTTTTACACTCTGTATGTTGCGGGAATAGTAGATTGTTATACAAGGGTCGAAAGGATTTGATGACTTTCACCTGTGTTAAAAACTTTTAAATTCAAATATAAGGAAAGTAGATAATAGTAGTTTTAAAGAGATTTTGAATTTCGGTACACCTTACAGAGTTATAGTATTAGAGAGAGTTAGAGATATAGTATTTTTACATTTTTAAATATAAAATACTATATCATTTTGGAACATACCGCGTCACCGTCGCGGGCTGTCCCGCATAATAGGCATTTTATTTTAATTCAAACTGGCTGTTTATACACTCACAAGACCGCAGCATTTTATTTTAATTTTAATCGATATTTTTCTTAATTATATTAAAATTTTCACCGACTACCTAACCTAATTTAGTTCTATTTTTAAAAATTACTCCCACGTCTTCCACCCGCTACTCGGATCAAACAAACACTACTTTCCGAGTATGAGAAATTAAAAATATTATTTTGTCGCTGGCCCCATAGAATGTTGTAGTGTAGCTGGCAACATGCTTATGTTCCGTACTCATGATAAACAAAAGAACATCTCGCAATATCAACATTGCAACATTGGGAAACAAAAGAACATCTCGCAATATCAGTGTTGCGTGATGTTTTTTTGTTTCCCAATGTTGCGCGATTGTTTTACAACATTGTTTCCGATGTTTACGGGGATTAAAGCTATCGTGAACAAAAATATAGTACCGACGACGCCTAAATCAGGCCACGTCGAAATGTTGGGGGTCACCACAATAGGATCAAAGGGTCGGCTTAGAAGATACGTGCTCATGTTAGGGCAGGAGTGGTTGCGGCCATAGATAATAATATTTTCTTGTTTACTTTCAATGCTTTTATGTTTTGGGAATAATAAATAGACAACAAAACCTACTTAGTTTCTTCGATTACAATCGAAACAGTAAAACAACTTCTCAATTTAAGATTATCATTAGGAGATAAACGAATAAGGAGCAGAGGAAGATCGATATAACAGCAGGATGAGTTAAGGAAATTATTGAGACCAAATTATAGACTAATTAAAGAAAAATCTACAGTTCTGCACAAAATGTAGCTTATTAAAGAGAAAAAACTACCGACTTCCAAAAAAAACACTACAAAGTGAAAAATAACTTTAATTTCGGAAGTCGGTGTCTTGGGTTTTGTGTTTTCGTTTTTTGCCACCGACTTCCGAAATTAAAGTTATTTTTCACTTTGTAGTGTTTTTTTTGGAAGTCGGTAGTTTTTTTTTTGTAAAAAGTTTTTATTTTTCACTTTTTAGTTGTGGTACCTACCCCACACACATTCAAATACCACTACATACTACCAGTGTCAGGAACTTATCATATCATCTACATACTAAGTGGGAAAAAAATACGTATTTTGTAGCTAACTCAAAAACTACCCAAGCAAAGTTAATAAAATTGGGACCAATTTGGGAGCATACCCTTTCAAACAAAAAAAGAATTTTCAAAATCAGTCCACAAATGACGGAGAAATCGGTGGACATACATAAAAAAAAAAAAAAAAAAAAATAAAAAAAAAAAAAAAAAAAAAAAAAAAAAAAAAAAACAAACACACGCGTCGAACATATAGAAGTCGGTTAAAAAAAGGAGCCTACAGAGTAGTGAAAAAACCTGCAAAGTAGATGATGATGATACCTTTCACCCCAAGGGTTCCAGAAATCAAGCTAATCCTACTAATATTATAAATGTGGCAGTTTGTGAGGATGGATGGATGTTTGTTACTCTTTCACGCAAAAACTACTGAACGGATTAGAATGAAATTTGGCACACAGATAGTTTATAACCTGCATTAACAGATAGAATACTTTTTATCAAGATATTCCCACGGGATCGAGAATGCGGGTGAAACCGCGGGACGCTGCTAGTTAATGATATTTAGCATGAAACGACCACCACTACCTGACTTTACAATAAGACGCAAAATAAAAGAAGAGACTGTACCAAATCTAACCACCCTTTTTATTTCCAGGTCGCCCCACCACTACGACCCGCCACCAGATATAATCGTGAACAGCAATATGTACATGTATCCTCATCACGGCAAGAGGGAGTACTATGAACAGTATCCTAGGGTCAACTATCATGTGCAGGAACCTTGTTCTAGTACTGTTGTTGAAGGTAATTTTTACGTTTTTTTTTTTATAAAATGCTTTTTTCCTACTTATAATGTGTGTGAGTCTTCATAATGTGAACATATCGAAATGATTATATGCTAAAAAATATTTAAAAAAATCGTTTTTTTTTTTTTTGACAAAACGGTTTTACTTTTAAACCAAATGATCTATCGTTATGAAACAAACTACATAATGATTGGAAGTAATTAGGCGTCCTCATAAAATGAAAATTGTGAAAGAAAATTACCCTCAATTGAAAATAAATATGTTTTTTAGAAAAAATCTGTTTTTTTTTTCATAAATTTTTACAATTATCGTAAAAAAGACGCCAATCAGAAAAAAAAATGACAATGATAAAAAAAATATATTTAGATTGTTTTTAATATCGCCTCGTTGGTCTAGTGGTCGCAAGCGCTACTGCTGAGCATGAGGTCCTGGGTTCAAAGTGTTATTGAGTTTTTCTATCTGGAATTTCTCAGTAGCAGCTTGGAATCTGGATTTGTGCCCGGTTGATGGCAATAGGCTCGCCCCCTATTACATGGGACTTAAAACATAACTGGCGAAATGTGGGTATACCTGCTACAGGGTCACCTCTGCCCAACCCTTCGGGGAAACAAGGCGTGATGTTATGTTATGTGTTATATTACGTTTTAGTATTTTTTCCGTTGATGAAATTAAGCATAGATTCCCTCATTTTGATATGTGCAAATTATAAAGACACACTGTATTTAGGCTAGTAACTAAATGTGAGAGTTTTGTGTCTCGTTATAAATAATGATTTATTCGACTGCAAATTATAGACTTGTTTTTTTGTGCTTACTGAACTAAAGAATAAGAAAAACCTTTTGATAAATAGAAATGGTTTATAAAAATATTAACCTCATTTATTTGTGTACCTTAATAGAGATCTTGATATGTTAGAAATTGTTTTTGTTATGAATAAGGAGATACATTCATAAATATTTAAACATTCCGAAATAAAAACAATTGATTTCTAATATTGGAAGATAAATAATATTTTTGTGAAACTTGATTAGCATTACTGTACAACATTGAAATATCTCAGACATAAACAGAGCTTTTTAGTAAAACTTTTTTATTTTAATCACAGCTATGGAATACCCCAGTCCGAAGCGAATGCGGTTAGCACCACCTCCCCTAACCCTAGAAGAAACAGATGGTATGGATCGGTGGAACCCCAGTCCACCCTGGTCAGATACCACGCTTAAAATTCCCGACTACTCCCAACGGTTTACTTACAACCACATGGTACCAATGCCCCCTGAAAGGGCTATGGTCACTTAATATTAAAGTATTTGTGTATGTTAAGTATAATAGGTACAAAAATATTAAGTTTAGAAAAAAATTCACGGCTTGAAAAGTTGATTTTCATTTTCAGTTTTATCTGGGAAGTGAAATTGAATAATTTATTTGTTTTGTTAAAATTTTTGAAAGAAAGAAAAAACATTTATTTGGACACAGTTCGTGAAACACAAAACATAAATAACAAAATGAAAATAATGTTTTAACAACGTGTGTTTGTTTGTGTTTTGTTTTCTTTTTAACTTTATCAAACGATAAAAACCTAGGAAATTAGGTAGTTGCCTAGGTAAAAAAAAGAAATTCTATTTAGTCTGTCTTTCAGATAATAAAAAATACTAGACACGTATTTTTTGCTTTTTCATATTAATAAAAAATAACTTAGAAAACACGCATTAAAGTTGGGGAGTGGGGGCTCGTTACGTCACAACGTCGTATAAAATCTAGCAAGGCGTGACGTCATGCCACATTTTAACTCAATGTATTGTCGTAATCTTTTGATTACGTCAAAAAAGAAAAAATATGTGTCCAATATTTTTTTTAATCTACATGACGGACTAAAAATGAAATTTTTGGACACAGGCCTATTGAGGTTTTTTAATTAAAACTGATGTGTAATGTAATTAAAAACATTATTTGTTTTTTTTTACCGATAGGTAAGGATAATGAAATTGTAATTAGAAAAATGTTTTAATGAATGAAAACTTTCAACAGAAAATTTATTTAATAAGAAGTTAAGAGTGATCTTGTAAGGAAATGAATCCGTCCTATTTGAAATTAGCTGTAGTTATTTCTTCTTCCTATTTCGATGCATTTAAATTGTTAGATACTATTTTTTGGTTTCGATATTTTAGCTCAAATGTAACGCCTCATCCTCAAGTAAGCGGCCAACAGCCAACATTTGGTGAAATTAATCCAACTTTGAAAGTGTATGAAAAAGTAGGTACATTAAGTTACTAGAATCTTGGCTGTAACTTTGTTGGCGTTGGTCGACCAACTTGAGGAGACAGGGCGAACATGTAACAGTATTTTATTTTTAATAAGTTTTATTATAATGTATAGTGTAAAACATAAGTATTGGAATATGGTTCCGTCCAAATATTTTTGCATTCCAAAGGAATAGTTAAGTTTATATTTCGATGTAAATATTTCTTTATAAAAATAGTGGCATTTATGTAAATACTAAGTTTATTTTATTTCAATTGTCTTTAGTGAAGAGTAAGAGAAAAAAGTTAAATAAAAAATTGATAAGTTACAATTACACGTGTCTTTCATTTTTAGTTTACAACATAGGTAACCTACCCGAAAAAATATAGATTACATCATCGTTACACAGATACAGAATATTTACAAGACTTGAGTAGCTCATAGAAGGATAAGGAACAGTAAATAGAAAATCTACTGAAAAATCTGTAATGAAAAATCTTAGCTATAACAAGTCGTTTGTTTAATACGCATGTTTGAAGATCACATGTCAGCTGTAGGTATACAGCTATACAGGGTCAAAATAAATTAGCTAGCGGAACTGAACCGATGTAATGGGATTTCGATATCTAAACATAATAAAACAAAAACAAAAAATGATATGAAGTGACTTTTGCTCAACGACCACTGGTATAACCCGATTTTAATAACTGTGCGCCTGTCAACGTCAAAATATTACAGTGTATTCTATACTATTAAACGAGCAATATTTGTATATAATTATATTTATTTGTTTGTATATAGATTTGTACCTACTCAAGTTCTCGAAATTGGCTCTAACGATTTCGATGAAAGTTGTAATCCGGTTTACGGGGACGAAAAATTGATTAAGCTAGGTCTCATATCTGGGAAAATTAGTTTTCTCCGTATTTTCACCCGAGCAGAGCTCGGTCGCCCAAAGTTTAGAACAAGATAATTAATAATGACATTATTGACACTAGAATAATGATCATGGCTGCATGGAATTAGTAAGTACCTATTATCATGGCAGTATGGAATTAGTAAGTACTATCCTATACTATTAAATGAGCATTCTCTATTTTCACCAGAGCAGAGCTCAGTCGTCCAGGTACTGTGGATTAAATAGTAACAATAACACAGAATAATAAGATAGAACTGTGGAGACGACACGAGTTGTGTAGACCGTATTAAGGGGCGTCGCGTCCGGGCACTGAGGAGGTGTCCGTGAAGTTTACATAAAAATCTATTTTTTTTAACTGATATTTCAAGTAACTACAGTATAATAATAATAAGCCATTTCTATTCTGAACATACCCATATTATTTGCGTTGTGGTATTTTTTTCCGTAGTTTACAGAATGTCTCTTAGTTCAGTGTGCTTTTTGGCAAAGGCCTCCTCTAACAACTTCCACTGAGTCCTATCTCTCGCAACTCTTCCCCAATTTTGATCCACTGAAAGCTTCAGTTCGTCTTTCCATCTCTTATATTGTCTTCCCCTGCTCCTTTTGCCATCTCTGGGGTACGATTCAGTCACAACTTTTGCCATCTCTGGGGTACAAAACAGTCACAACTTTTGCCATTTCTGGGGTCCGATTCAGTCACAACTTTTGCCATCTCTGGGGTACGAAACAGTCACAACTTTTGCCATCTCTGGGGTACGATTTAGTCACAACTTTTGCCATCTCTGGGGTACGAAACAGTCACAACTTTTGCCATCTCTGGGGTACGATTCAGTCACAACTTTTGCCATCTCTAGGGTATCATTCAGTCACAACTTTTGCCATCTCTGGGATACAATTCAGTCACAACTTTTGCCATCTCTGAGTACGAAACAGTCACAACTTTTGCCATCTCTGGGGTACAAAACAGTCACAACTTTTGCCATCTCTGGAGTACGATTCAGTCACAACTTTTGCCATCTCTGAGGTACGAAACAGTCACAACTTTTGTCATCTCTAGGGTACGATTCATTCACAACTTTTGCCATCTCTGGGGTACGAAACAGTCACAACTTTTGCCATCTCTGGGGTACGATTCAGTCACAACTTTTTCCATCTCTAGGGTACAATTCAGTCACAACTTTTTCCATCTCTGGGGTACAATTCAGTCACAACTTTTGCCATCTCTGAGTACGAAACAGTCACAACTTTTACCATCTCTGAGGTACGATTCAGTCACAACTTTTGCCATCTCTGGGGTACGATTCAGTCACAACTTTACTCAACTTATGTGTAACTAGCTTCCGCCAGGGGCTTCACCCGCGTGATATCTTTATAAAATATAGCCTTTGTTACTCAGTGATAAGATAGCATTCTATTGGTGAAAGAATTTTTAAAATCGGTCCTGTAGTTTTTGAGTTTATTCATTACAAACAAACAAACATACAAAAAATCAAATCTTTTCTCTTTATAACATTAGTTTAATAAGTAAAGGCTTACCTGAACGTTTCAATATTTTACTGAAAACCGTCAGCAAACTGAAACTTCGAAGGTGTCGTGTTGTTTCAAGCCCGTCACACTATCCTCAACCAGTCATTAGTGCAACTCCTGTTAGCTATTAGAATTAGAACCTACAGCGGCAACCAACCAAAAGACAGAGACAGAGATAAATTAAATAAATAGGGTGAATGAAAAATGATTTTAATTGTCTAAAAACGCACAACGAAATTATCTGAAAGTCTGAAAAGAAGTTTGGAAGAGTATAAACCGTTTGTTATGACATAACTTGAGAAGGGGTTATACCCAGCAATTGGCCCGCATAAACTGAGTTGATTAATAATGCTTTTGTGCCATAGGAACGTTCTTGTCTTCCTTGGCTTAGAAGATACGCTAATATCTTCCAGTAAATACTAAGCTACATCATCATCAGTCTTTAGCCCATCGACATGACAAAATGGACATTTGGACTGGTGCTATGACTTCGTCAACATTTTTACAACAAGCCATACTATTCAGTACCAAGAAATCCTGCAACAAACATCCTAGATTACCATATCCACATAGCCACTGCGACTAGATGCACAAAGTACTGGGTAATCCATCCTACCATTCGTAATCCGTGCCCAATGACGTGTTCCTAGCTAGTAGCAGAATGTCAGAATGTCATTCTTCCAAGAACAATGTTTTACAAGCTATACGCGGTTAAAATTTAAACTCAAAGGTAAATTATGTGGACAGTGTGCAAGTGTTCCTAATGCCACCCATTAGCTGTTTTAGTACTTGCATAAGTTACTTGAATTATATTTAAATGTCTAATGCGTGCGAATTACATTAGAGATACAAGCGTTGAAGTTCTTAATAGATGTAATGCGCTTAGCAAACAACCAGTTTACTTTGAGCTTTGAAAGGGTGACTGTTTCCCCTGATGGGTTGCTGATTGGTTTGGTGGTGGGTGGTGGGGAAGGTCAGGTTATAATGGCGGCGCTATAGCTGTCAATCAGGCAAAAGCTAAGTCCGATAGTGTGCGGTGCAAGTGATGAAAGTGGGCAACGTCGCAAATAGATATCAAATATTTCGCTGTTTTGATTAATTTGGCAATATTACTGTATGGAAATATGAAATTTGGCTAACTAGCGAACTAGAATATTAATAATGAATTGGAATTATAACACTGAATTTGATGTTGATTTAGAAAGTTCCCAAATACTTTTTTACATCTAAGACTATATTCGGTATTACGATATTAATAATTATTGCATTTCATAATCAATATTCTAGTTCGCTAGTTAGCCACATTTCTTATTTCCATACAGTAATATTGCCAAATTAATAAAAACAGCGAAATATTTGATATCTATTTGCGACGTTGCCCACTTTAAGAATAAACGCTCTTAATGCTAGTTAATTTCTTGTCACATGCGTAGTGCGTATTTTGTGGCGTGTTATTAGTGTGGAAGTCATCATCATCAACTGCAAAATAGTTGACTAGCATAATCTACCTAGCCTTTTCTTAACTATGTTGGGGTCGGCTTCCATTCTAACCGGATGCAGCTGAATATCAGTATTTTAATGGAGCGACTGCCGTTCTGACCTCCACAGCCCACGGTAACACGATACTCCTTGGTAAGATCAATCACAACCTGTTTCATGATTTTCAAGGGTGCAAAAGCCGATAGTGAGGTTAAAATGAAAATCCAAGATGGCGGCTGCGAACATTTTCAAATTTTTCACCATAGGTATCGTTTTTGAGGGTGCTAAAACCAATAGTGAGGTCAAAATATAAATTCAAGATGGCGGCTGCAAAATTTTTGGTTTTGTTTTTTATACGTGAGAAAGAACTTCGTTCCTGACGGGGATCTCCCGACCGCACTCGTTTTTTTGTGTTAAAGCACATTTTCTTCAATACAACTTTTGCACAAGCATGGATCTGTAAGGTTTCAGGAAATAAGAATTCGAAAACAAAATCGCTTGGCGCCTATACCTTTTACCTAAAAAGCTCGAGTAAAACTTTGATCCATTGTTATTTCAAGCCTGTCTAGCTGCGTTCAGATGAATTATTGATGCCTAGGATATATACCTGATCCTATATCCCAGGCTTACCTGCACTATAACGATGTACAGAACACGGAGACTCTTTGCAGAAAAAAACGGAGAAAAAGTTTGCACACAATGTTTGAAACATTCGATTTACAATACAAGAATACAATTCGTTTTTGCAATTTTTACTGAATCCGTTTTTAGGAAAAAGGTTGTGGGTACTCCATTTGTGTACCGCGGTATGTTATGATCGCATGAATATCAAGATATGGGTAATATGTTCATTTATAGAATTAATAATGGTTTAATGCGTCTCACTTTGTCGTGAATGGTGTTATTGCAAGATAGTAAGTAAAGTTTTATGAACAATATTTCGGACCTAGGTTAGAACTACATAGTTAATTGATTCAGGCGTCACCTTGCGGAAATCCATTATAAAATACAATAGACGTAGATATATTCAGGTCAGGGTTGGTCTAGTGGTCGCAAGCGCTACTACTGAGCATGAGGTCCTGGGTTCGATTCCCGGGTCGGGCAAAGTGTTATTGGGTTTTTTCTATCTGAAATTTCTCAGTAGCAGCTCGGAGTCTGGATTTGTGCCCAGTTGATGGCAATAGGCTCGCCCCCTATTACATGGGACTTAACCATAACTGGCGAAATGTGGGTGTACCTACTACAGGGACACCTCTGCCCAACCCTTCGGGGAAACAAGGCGTGATGTTATGTTATGTTATATTCAGAAACCTGTTCCGCTTAGCTATTTCTAAAGAGCCATAAAAAACTTCTGAAAGAAATCGACTCGTGTTTCACCTGTCAACGAGGCATCCTTAGGATGACGATTGACTTGTCGCAAACCCAAACATGGCATGTTGCCACACCGAGCGCTGAACGCAGACTGAGCCTTATCGAACTACATATATTGGAGGGTATGTTAGATTGACATTGAATTAAATTGGTATCTAAAAAAGAATTAAATAACCTGCATGAATTTGTAAAATCAACTCTATCTCGTCTTCTTTTCGTGTGGTTAGTGACTAACCTAGCTGGTGTCAGAGTTTTAAAGCCATCCATGGGCCTTTGACTTAGCTTCACAATCTGTCGAGAAATATCTCGCAGGCATAGTTTCTTACGATGTTTTCCTTCACTGTTTTTGAAGCAAGTAATAATTATACAATACTAGCTTTTGCCCACGGCTTCGCCCGCGTGGATTTCGGAAAATATCCCACGGGAACGTACTACCGAGATTTCATACCTAATAACCGAGGAAATTGTCATTGACTCCTACCGCTGCGCCCGCGTTGCTACGCGTAATTTTGAAACTGTGATATCTTTTAAACTATTAATTTAAATGATATAATGTCAAGGTATATTTTAATCTAAATTATACCCAATTTAAATAACATATGTTATTGGATAAGGACTACTACTATACCGGTCAAAAAAGCTTCGGATATAACAATTAAATTTTTATCAAATTCTGAAAGATAATAATGTTTATTGTGGGTTATCCTTAGAAGATAGACATATGCCATCGCGGACTTTTTTTTTTACTTTTTATGATGAACAATACCGTACAACATATATTTGATGTATCTTTTTCTGTTTAGGCAGCGCACGCCAGTAAAGCTCCCAGTCGGCATGATTTTTTCCGACTTCTTCAACAATAATCGTCAAATTTCAGCCAATTTACACAAAACCTTAATGAATTATACACTAAAACCTTCCGCATGAATTACTCCGTTTATTGGTGAAAACCGTTTGAAAATCCGTATGGTAATTTTTGAGTTTATCGCGTTCACACAGACAGACAGAGAGACGCGGCGGGGGACTTTGTTTTATAATATGTAAGGACGCACATGAATCCGGAAAGTCAGAAGTGGGATTGGATTCGAACTCGAGACCTACGACTTAACATTCCGACGGTCACACCACTAAGCTATCACTGCTCACCCTATCTCATCCTTCATTACTTTTTTTAACACTTTCAGGGCCACTAAACGACTATAGGCATAATAACAATAAAACTTCTATTGTGCATCGTTAAGTGTCCTTCAAACGATTAAATTAAATTGTTCTGAAAAAAAGAACTAAACACATTCTATTTTTCTCTTTACCGATTTTATTTCATCGGCATTTTCTTTATAAAATACTGTAACATAAAAACGAAACAAATTACATTTTCTTCCACTAGAGAGTATTTACAATCGAATTACCCGTAATATAACACTCTGACTTCACCCAAGATTTTCAAGAAAAGCTGTCTTTGAAATACCAGTTTTACAGTTACAGTGGCTCAAGACAAGCTTACAGATATTGCTTACTTCATAATGAAGCTTGTTCATTGGTTCATTACTGCATAAAACATAGCATGGTAGAGAGGCCCACCGGTTCGCATTAGCCCACTCGTTAGTGGAAAACAAATTAATAAATTATGCCTTAGTAAAGTTTTCCGATCACACATTGCGTGGGAAGGGACTGGTTAATTTATTTAAACGGGTCGTAAACAACTTAAGTGGTGGGGAGTGCAGTTGGCAACGATTCTGTAAGGTGTTGCTTCATAGTTGTGTGTTTTGGAATTTTGTTATAAATGTGTGTGAAAATTGTAATCTTAGAATTTACTTGTCTTTTTCAAAAATGTCAATACATTTTGTACGCACGGTGTACTTTTCAGATTAAAATATCTTCAAAGTCAAAGTCAAATCATTTATTTCAAATAGGCCCATTTTAAATGTCAAACTTTACAAAATAATAAAATTGGTTCTAGTCGCCCCTTCCAAAAGGAATCAATCTGTCTAGCCTTTTCCCAACTATGTTGGGGTCGGCTTCCAGTCTAACCGGATGCAGCTGAATACCAGTATTTTACATGAAGCGACTGCCTATCTGATCTCCACAACCCAGTAACTGGGTAATACGATACTCCTTGGTAAGACTAATTGTCAGACTTTCGGGCTTCTGACGATCCGTAACAACTGGCAAAGATCTACAAATGACAGCCAGGACCAACGGCTTAACGTGCTTTCCGAGGCACGGAGGAGTCTCGGTATGTTAAGATGATCACCCATCCACGGACCAACACCGGCAAGCATAGCTTAACCCGATGAATCGACCCGTGTGGCTGTTATTACTTAGCCACGAGCTCTTCATTTCAGATTTAAATACAATTTCATTAAATTTTAAATTTTTCAGATTTAAATAAAATCTTATTTATTTATGGGGTTTAGACATCCTATTTAGTACCTACACCAATAAGCCATCCAAAATGTAATGCAACATAAAATCATGAAATTTAAAGCCGGGTACACATTGGTGCAATGTAACATGTAATGCAACATGCAATGCAAGAATTTGACGTCCACATTGCTGCAATGTATCATGTAAAGTAACAGAATTCCCATAGTGTAGACGCCTTGCGCGCACGAACCGCGTCTACTACGCGCACGAACAGATTGTTGCAACTCTTGCGCGTAGCGACCCGAAATTTGTCGGTTTTTTCCCCGAACACAAAGAGGCGCGCAGTATGCGCGGAGCGTCAGTGTGGACAGGTTGTGTGGTGTGTACGGCTAGACGCGCGCGAACATGGAACAAGACGACGCTACTGCGGCGGAGGAGGCGGTTACATTTACGTGGAGTGAAGAAAAAGTGCTTCAATTAATTGAAGTGTACAGATCAAAGGAAATTTTGTGGAATCCACAACATGAGAATTTTTATAAAAAACATTTTAAAGAGGATGCATGGATGGAAATTGCTAATTTGATGGAAACAACACAAGAAAAATGTTACAGTAAAATGATTAGTATTTTATCATCCTACCGTCGTGAAAAAGCGAAGGAAAAGAAATCGAAAGGAACAGGAAAAGGTAAATAAATAATAATAATTTACTATTTATTCATATACTTTATTCTTAGTACAATCGTAGGTTGGAAACCGCAAAAATGTTTGTGTATTGAAATGTAAATTGGCATAGCCGACTAATATTGAAATTGGCTTTTTTCTCTACAAAATGACAACTTTGACAACAACTACAACATTTTAATGGATTGAAATCACAAATTATGTTTTTTATTTAATTTTTTTCATGATTATTATTTTATTTTTTCAGGTGCCTCGGAGACATACAAAAGTCGATGGTTTGCCTTTGATTCTTTGAAGTTCTTGGACAACCGTAACAAACCGAGAAAGAGAACGAACACGGTAAGTAAAACTGGATTGATTCTTTTACGAACATCTGTCTTGCCAATGAACCTTCCCTTCTTTCATAAAATAATCGGAGAGCTCATCTCTTAACGCATTCAAATGTGCAGGCGATCGTCGAGGAATATTTCTCATAGGTAGTAGTGATCTCATATCTTCATTAATTTGCCTACGTGTGTCTTCATTCGTAACTTCATCTTCAGTGTCATTCATATATGTATTTCTAGAGTGACGTCTCAAATAATTATGTAAAAGGACAATTGCCATAACCACTAGCTCAGCTTTATCAGGCTGTAAAAGCATTGGTTTTCTGAGAACTCTAAAGACAGACGATATGATACCAAATGCATTTTCAACAGTTCTTCTGGCTCTGCTTAGCCTGTAGTTGAATACTCTCTTTGAAGTGCCTTTTGGATGTGCCCCAGCATATGGTTTCATCAGATTTTCACTTAAAGCAAAGGCACTATCACCCACAAAGAAATATGGTATTGGAATATGTCTCCGTGGGAGTGAATCAGGTGATGGAAGGTTTATTGTACGATCTTCTATCATTTCACAGAGTTTTGTATCTTTAAAGATGCCACCATCTGAAATCCTTTCTTGGCATCCCACATCTACAAATAGAAAATTATAATCGGCGTCAACCAAAGCAAAAAGAACGATGCTAAAGAAGTTTTTATAGTTGTAGAATTCAGTTCCACTTTTGATAGGTGCCTCAAGCACAACATGTTTTCCGTCCAGTGCCCCTAAACAGTGTGGAAAATTCCACTTCTCTTCAAACTGTTTGCTTATGTTCAACCAAGTTTCTTCTGTCGTTGGAAGCTAAAACAAAAAACTTTTATTTAATTTATGGCTACGAGACAGTCATTGTACTTAGTAGCCCAACACTCGCTGGTGACAATTTTTGAGGTGCCATTATAGTGAGCATCTCTTGATTTTATTGCTAGCTATATTGAACTAGACTAAAAAACGAACTAAATATTTAGTCGTTTCGACATTTGTCCATCGGTGCCACGATACCTACCTTCCTGGAGAGTTATATCTACTATCTAGTAGTTTATATCAAGAGATGGGACCTACAGTTATAAATTATTTTTATGTTTTTCAGGAGGCGGTTCAACAACCGATTAATGAAGAAAATCTGCAGAACGAATTTGCTACTCCACGTACACGGTATGAACCTACGCGAGCTAAACAAGCAAAAAAAGATGAAAGCAGCAGTGTACTGGCCGATGTAGTGGGCATATTACAAACTACTGCCAATAAGTTGGGAAATTCAGGCGCTCCAGATTTAACTACAACTTTCGCTTCCTATATATCAGCTAAAATGAATACTTATTCCCTTCAAACCAGGAATTCGGTCGAACATGGAATTTTTGAAATTTTGATGAAGGCTGACAGAGGTTATTATGAATCATCATATCGACAGCAGGATAACTACCCCAGTTCATACCAAGAATCCTATTATGCATCACAGAAGAAAGGACAAGATTATGTGGATCTGACCGGATATGTTAATCGTCCTGGAACTTCCGGATTTAATCGTCCCTCGCCTTCCGCGCAAACTCCAGATACAAATCAAACCACGGCAAGGAACGAAGAATATATGAACCAACAGCCATCGTCTGTAACGTCACTAGAATCTAACCAATCCTATGACGACTTTAATGATTTGATGTGATAATACTGTTCTTTAATTGACTTATTAAGAATAAAACTTACCTTGATATAATCTTTTAATTCCTCAATTATGGCGGAGCATACTTCTGTAATAATGCCACTTATGGCTTGTTTTGATACTCTGAAGGTATACTGTAAACTTGTGTAAGAGTCACCACTAGCTAAAAAACGAAGTGTTATTGCCAGTCTGTCTTGGATTGAAATTGGAGCCCTTAACTGTGTGCGATTCCGAAAAATTCTTGGTCCGACTAATCTGAGTAGATCTTCAAATGTCGTTGGACTCATCCTTAAGAAATTTTGAAATTGTCCAGTTAATCTCATATCGGCCATTAGTTTTGCACCAGCTCTCTGACTATACAACTCTGTACGCCACCAACGTCGATGTCTTCTGCGTTTTATCACATGATTCACTATTAATAATGAAGCACTGACTATCATCAGAGCCCGCAATTGGTCGTCACGATCCATTCCTTTGCGTGTTCTTTTGCAGACTGAGCGATCCGTTCGCGCGCATCTCGGAAACAGATGTGAGTAGGTACATGCGCGGTTCGTGCGCACGTTGTGCGCGCCCCGCGTCTACACTGATGCAATGCTCGTTTCGTGTTGCATTGCATGTTGCGTTGCAGCAGTCTGTACCCGCCTTAACACTTCAGATTAGGCTTTGTTTCAACGTGTGTTACATTTCATGTTACGTTGGATAAACTGAATCTTGGAATTAAGACTTGTTTAAAACCAATTAAAATCGCTACACTTCATTTCCTGTTCCATCACTTAAAGAATCCGGCCGTCGAGAAAATGCGTCTTGACACCTGTCATACTAATAAATATGTGTTTTTTAAATTTGATTCTTATTAAATGTTGGCCAATTTAAAAATAAATTATTTTTATTTCTAGTAGAGAAGACCTATTCTCCATAGAAGATTTTTCAAATGATAATATAAATTAACGGCTATTGACATTTTATTTTATTCTTTGACATTTATCTACATTATATTATATTAGAAATTGACTTAGACTTTTGAAGTCATTTATTTAATCTTAATTAATTCTTTTGATTATTATCATTGCATGTTATAAGTATTTATTAAAATAACAAATTATTTGTATACCAATTGCATTGGTAGAACATTGATATCACGCTAAAATGTATATTTTTTAAGACTTTTCCGTACAAATATGTTCACAAATAAAGTTTGATTTGATTTAGCACTAGAAATTATCCAACTGACAGGTGTCAGAAACGCATACTCTCGACGGATGGACTGTATGTACACACGGCTACATATCAAGCTATACATTTCCAGTATAAGCTGATCTCGCATAGTATAGGATTTCTGTACACTGAGAGATCAGCTTATACTGGAAATGCATAGCTTGATATGTAGCCGTGTGTACTTATTTTAGTCTATGAAACAAAGTTCCAATAGTTGTACCTACTGAAATTACTGCTTGCATTTTGAAATAGAAACAAAAAATGCAAACGAAACGCAAATGCTATACTGACATATTTTCCAAACATTCTAATATGTACATAGACGTAACGTTTTACAGGAATAAATAGGGAAACTGTTTTATATGAATTATGTATTGCCAAGGTTGGCGCTTAGTTATTTGAACTTTTCACACTCAAAAAGGTACAAAGGCGGACTTAATGCCTTAGGCATTCTCTACCAGTCAACCAAGGGTGGTGAAGAGATTGGATGTTTGTAAAACACATAAAAAATCGTGACGTTATTTCGTTGTGTATAATGTATTAACAGTAAATAACCTTACGATTTTTTCATGTTTATCATAAACATATAGAAGGGGTGTTTTTTGTAAACGCTGCTTAAAGTTATTTTATTTATTTGGCATCTCAACGACTTGCTCACTTAAACATACACATACAAAAATCACATACAGTTTTAGGTAGCCGAAAGGGAAATCGTACCCCCCCCGGCAACATGGCAACTGAAGGAACACGGGTGGGTTTTAGTCAGTAAGAGTCTGACACGCCCTCCCGCTCCACCCAGAGCGGGAGAAGTTATTCGATAATTTTCCACCCAAAAAAAAAAAAAGTGCACAGCACTAGCAGAGATCTTGATGATTACTGGACGTTTTAGTTTTCGTTATTTTATTTATGAGACGTTTAAACGTCTTTGTTAATGTATTTTTTTTATATTTTTTGGTTTTTAATATTTTTGTATTTCCGATCGTATGTGTGACCATAGCTCATCTTTGATTCTCCTTTATTTTCTTCTTCTTCTACTTTATTTTATAACTCATATTTAATTCAACTAACGATATTTTGCATATACTATTAAATTCTATGTTAGTGATGTGCACTTCTGTAAGTGACGAATTCACAATTCCTAAAACTGGATTTGATTTTTGTTTGTGTATGTCTTAGTGAATAAGTCGTTGAAGTGCCATATCAATAAATAAATAAATAAATAAACGTCCATAAATGTGTAAATTATGCTTAAATTAAATTAACCACGTAATATGTAATGATTTGCAGGTCCTGTAGGATTTCGGTATGGTACCAGAAGTTGTGAAAGGTTAAAAAAAATGGTTATGACAAGTCGGTATCAAGGCACAGAAAAGTTTTCTAGTCCACAACTTTTCTTACTAAGTGTCAGCACACCAGTTCGACTTATTTAGCAGTTATTTGAAGGTCAGAACAAATTTGTATGCACGTAAAACCGCTAATATATAAACGAAATTGGCTGTATCCTAATCGTTTGTGACATTGAGTACTTTATATGATTCGTACGTACCAAAAATATCAATACAAAGAATGTTTACAGTGACAGCCAAGTTTATTTTTGGGAAAAATCTCAAAAAAATATCCTTTGTATTATGTGAATTTAATTTTTGTGTCCTAAACTTGAGAATAAATAGCCTGTTTGTTATTAAGCCATAAGTCCTCCGCCTTTTACCAGAATTTAGTGAATATTTTCTCACTGCATTCAAAATTTCTGGGATTTTTTTTTTCATAAATTGGACACATAAGTTCGTCCTCCGTTTCGTTGCATGGATTGAATATAAAGTTAATGCAATTTAAAACACAATTGGATTGTTTTAAATCGTTGGTATAGCCCGCGTGCGACTGCTAGTCAGCGCTTGAGCCCTGAGGCATGTGAGCAGTGAGATGGGGGAGGTAGAAAAAGGCCAAGCTAACTCAGTCTGTCAATTTTGTCAATGGCGTCCTCCCCCGCCCACACACCTGCGGCAGTGACTAGCAGTCGCGCAGTGATGAATTTCCCGGATTTGTCAATGGATCAGTATCTACATAAAGAAAATGTAGGCAGTGTTACTTTATGCACAGCCTTGGTAGAATTGAACACCTTGAATCCTATTACTAAATCTAACTGCCGCACGCAGTGATGGCATTTAAAATAAACCATCATTAACTTTAGTTGACCATCATTGGCACAAAAATGTCAATACAATTGAAATGTTCTCATTCTATCTTATTTTTGACAGGGTTCCAATATAATTCTTCATTAAATAGTTAATGATTGATTATTTTTGAGTAGTTGTGGCAGCATCTACTTCGCCACATGCGACTACGCATCACACTGACGTAACGCAAAATCCTGCATCGCGCAAGCGAAGTTTACCGCGTGACTAGTATATACTCGTACAGGATGGCAGGGACATCGACGCGAAAACTATTACCATGGATTCAGTACATAATTCTGAACCCCGGGGCGGTGAAATTTGCTGTCGGTTATTTAAAAAAAACTGCTTTTCCATACATTTTGACCGCGTAGGTATTGCACTTTTCTATGAAACAGCAGATTTTTTTAAAATAACCGACGCATAATTTCAACGCAGGGGGTCGGGATGCCACCCTTTAGACAACGTCCCGACATCCATCCTCGGGCAGTTGCCCACCAGACACAACACCCGTCTGGTCGAAGAATCCTTCCTTTTCTATGGAGGACGAGTGAATTTTATTCCCTGTTCCTCATAATTCTTTAAAGGTATCGTACCTACCCGGGGTAAAAGTCACAAATACTTTTGGAGCCACCAAATTATCGTTGCCAGATCTACTTTAGGTAGGTAATAAGGGTAGGGTAGGTGAGGGGCTTGTGGCTAAGTATTAACAGCTGCACGGGTCGATCGATCAGGTTAAGCTACGCTTGCCGCGGTTGGTCCGTGGATAGGTGACCATCTTTACATACCAAGACCCCTCCGTGCCTCGAAAAGCACGTTAAGCCATTGGTCTTGGCCTGTCATTTGTAGATCTTTGACAATCGTTACGGGTAGTTAGAAGCCAGAAGTCTGACAACCAGTCTTACCAAGGGGTATCGTGTTACCTAGTAACTAGGTTGTGGAGGTCAGATAGGCAGTCGCTCCATGTAAAATACTGGTATTTAGCTGCATCCGGTTAGACTGGAAGCCAACCCCAACATAGTTGGGAAAGGGCTAGGCATATGATGAGATCTAAGGCTGGTTTTGGGCTGATTTTTGGCGCTGATGGGTCAATATGTATGTAGGTAGTGTTTTTGAGTCGCGCTGACCGCTCAGCGCTTTAAACTACATACATATTGACATCAGCGCCGACCGTCAGCGTGCGGTCAGGAAAACCAGCCTAAGTTAGGTAGGTAATATTCAGCTGACGGCTAATAGAGATGTGTGGAAGGAGAAGTCTTGTTGCGAACCCTAATAAATTGGGATATTTAAGGGAAGCAGGGTAATGATGATCTACGATAATAATATTCAGAAATCTGTACCGAAAATGGGGAGTAACAAAAATATATGAAGAAGGTGTTGCCTACCTAAGTACCTGTAGACGCACACAGTCTTTACCTGTTGTGGGAGAGTATGGGCTCAAAAATTCTATAGCACTAGTTTCCTTGTACAACTGAAAACGTACAGTAGGTACATGAAAATATGTTTCAAATGGTAATGAAACCTCTGCACGGAATTAAGCTCATAACAACACTCGCTTTTGATTTGAGAAAGGTTTTGTCACTCACTCACAAATCACTTCAAAGCGAGAGCCTAAGAGCCTGTGCACACGATGCGGTGCGGCGCCGGAGTCCTACATACAAATATTCATGGTAGCCCACACAGTGCGTTCCGGCGTCACACCACACGTACACCGGACTTGCAGCCTGCGAGACGAGGCGGGGAGGGGTGTACGCGTTGCGATACCGGAGCGGCACCGCTCAGTAGGTAGTGCTATTCTGTAACCATCTCACCGTGTTATCTTAGGTGAAATGAGCGTGGAGTGAGCTGTCATTTGCTAAGGATTAACACTATTGGCAGCTCACTTCACCTAAGATATCACGGTGAGATTTTTACAGAATAACACTACAGTTATTTGTGCGTTTTCAAAAACACAGATGTTTGACAGATGACAATTTACGCGCTTTACAACGCGGCGCCACTGCGACGTTATAAAGGTACGGTGCCGCAGCGTCCGTGTGACTGCTAATGCGGCGAAATCTCTGCGGTGCGGCGCGGCGCCGCAGCGCATCGTGTGCACAGGCTCTTACTCATGTTACAACATTGTATTAACTACGCTATCTGTTTTAACCATAACATAATATTAGTACCTACCTTAAACCTTATCAGCTAACAATGACGTCACCTTCATCCTTATCGTACCCATAATCTAAGCTAAAATATCGAGGCGACTTTAAAAACGCCATAAACATCAATGTAAGACCGGCAGAACACTAGGGTGTCAGATAACATGATGTAACATCACGCCGTGTTTCCCCGTAGAGTTGGGCAGAGGCGTACCAATAGTACACCAGCCCTATCAGAATACCAGCGCTGTGACATTTATTTTTAAATGTCGCAGCATCTTGCTGACAGGAGCCTTTTGGCCTCGTACAGAACTTTCTGCTTTTATTTTAATTTTACTTTGTTTTTTATTTTAATTTACTTTTTTGTTTCAGACACAATGATCCATATTTTTGTTAGTATACTTAAGAATTATGTTAGTAACCAAATATACAAATACAACCCACAATCATACTATTATTATCAAGATTAAATATCGGACTACGTTACTAATAAAAACAAAATCAAAATCATCTCTAAATTACTAAAATGTTTAAAATCATCAAAAATAACAAAAATATTAAAATGAATTCAAATCATAAAACAACAAAATAAAAGTTAAAACATAAAAATCAAACATAATCATGTTAGTTACTGTTCTTTGAGACATGTAACTATACACAATGCAAGCAATTTATGTTCATATTGAGCGTATTTTATTTTAATTTGTGATTTCCTGTGTGAATCACAGTAAATTTTTAACTTTTCTTTCTTTCCCATGTTTCCATATTTCGCCTGTTATGTTTAAGTCCCATGTAATAGGGGGCGAGCCTATTGCCATACCAGGCAAAAATCCAGAGAAATTCCAGAGAGTAAAACCCAATAACACTTTGCCCGACCTGTGAATCCAACCCAAGACCTCATGCTTAGCAGTTGCGCTTGCGGCCACTAAACCAACAAGGCAGTTAGATAAAAATGTATTAAAATGCGCTTTACGACATGGCCGGCGATATGTATGATAAATATTCATGCAAATATAACCATACATCCTGGATTCTGCTTAAAAAGGAAAATATCAACGCGGACGGATTATATGCCTCGTTGAATGGCGTTTTACAGATTAACTGGCACGGGTTGTGTGGCGGTGTTTATTGTAGAATATGTTTATTGTGGAATATATTAGGAAGTGATGTGACTGCGGTTATGAATGATGGAGTGAGTGCATTTCGTAGCTAGTTAGATTTACTTAGAAAGAATAGGATGGAAAATTATAGATTAATTTATACGTAGTTAAAGTGGGAGTGGTGACTGCCTCGTTGGTCTAGTGGTCGCAAGCACTACTACTGAGCATGAGCTCCTGGGGTCGGGAAAAGTGTTATTGGGTTTTTCTATCTGAAATTTCTCAGTGGCAGCCTGGAGTCTGGATTTGTGCCCGGTTGATGGCAATAGGCTCGCCCCCTATTACATGGGACTTAAACATAATTGGCGAAATGTGGGTATACCTGCTACAGGTACACCTCTGCCCAACCCTTTGGGGAAACAAGGTGTGATGTTATGTTATATTTAAAGTGGGATTTTTTTTAAATGTTTTCTGGTGGTTTTCAATTGAAGGAATAATAAAAAAAATTACAAACATTTAAGTACTTAATGAAAAATAATTATTTTTTATTTTTTGTATCTTGCGCTGCGTATACTGAAACTGTTAAATAAAAACAAAAATATTAAATTGAAATTATACAATTAGTAAGATAGACAGTTAATTTGATCTGATGGAAACTTTTGATCACACCAATTTTATTTTCTTACGATATTTTTTTGACACTTTCAAATCCAAAAAATCTCTGATATCACAAAAATGCCTGCCAAAAACAATTTTTTCTCCTAAATTCGACCAAAAACTCAAGCGAAATGTTCATAATTATTATAATTAGGGCGCAAAAATGCTGCCCCTCACCTCACATAGACACTATCGATGCATACCAAGTGGATTACCGTCAAAGAAGACGATTCCTTTATTCGTGTTAATCGAAATGGAGCCGATATTGAAAACAATCGACAGGGTAGCGCACGACTCGACAGCTTTATTGTAGGGATGTGACTGCGAGCTTAAATGTCGATAAGTTTAATAGAATTTATCGACTTGATACATATTACTGTCAATTTTGCCTGTTCACAAGAACGAAGGTACATTTTGTAATAAACTTTTACAAGAATGTTTTTGAGGATGCAGTGCGTTACTAAATCTCTGTGTGAATCCAACTTGGTTTAAAAAGGAATCAGTGGGTGCAGTCATTAAAAATAATATTTAGGTTATTTTGTCTTTCAGCTTTTACAGGCAGACCCCGATATCAACCTTTCTTGCATTAATTAAATATTGTGTTTACTAATTTTGGCATCATAGCTGTAAGTATACTAACATAAATATAATACACAAGCAAATCCGTCTTAATCTTTCATTAATTTTTATGTTATCTAAAGGAGATGTCCGCTTTTTGTAGGGACGTTGGTTTTTTATTCCGAGAAAAATCTAACCAGCATCAAACTATATCTAAATAAAAACGACAAAATATGGACCTAGGAACCACTGAAATAATATTTTTAGATCCCTCCATTTATGAGAAAAATCATAAACTATTTAAAGTACAAATATTTTATTTGTTGATGGCAACTATAACAAATAAGATATAAATTGACACGGTACTGTCATTACTGTCAATCAATTGACAGTGATGACAGTAACATGTGTCAATTTTGACAACTTTACTATTTGAATATGTCAATATGACATAAATTGACACATAGTACTGTCATAACTGTCAATGAATTGACAGTAATGACAGTAACATGTGTCAATTTTGACAAGTTTACTATTTTATGGGGTGTGTTCACTATAATAACCTAGATAATTAGAAAGGTTTGTTCGTTTTAGGAGTAAATTCTTACAAAAATAAAAAAGATTTTTCTCAAAATTGGAGGTCTTTAAAAATGTATGATATAGTTAGAACCACTCGTTTTTGGGATGTCTATTCAAATATATTTAACTTATCCTGGTTAGAATTATTGAATAATAAAAAACCATTTTAGGACATGTCCTTTATATGTATTTTTGTAAAGTTACGTGTGTTTACGTTGTGGCGGCATCTACATTGCCACATGCGCCACTACACGTCAAAGACCTGACGTCACACAAATCCCGACGTCACACAAATCTTGCATCGCGCAATTAGAGTTTACCGCGCGAACACTATATATATTACTTCCCCAACAACAATAAGGGCAGTTGTTCGCCAGACACGACACCCGTCTGGTCGGAGGATCTTCCCTTTTCTTTAGAGGATGAGTGAACTTCACACCCTGTTCCTCATAGGTATGAGGAACAGGTCGTTTTAGATGTTTAAAATGTAAACTACATTAGATTTACGAAAATAAGTTTTACCAAGCAACTATCGACAAGCCACCGTCAGCGCGACTCATCACTATTCATTCATACGCACGCACGATTTTCATGTCATTTGCCACGTGTTCAGAGCGTATACACGACTTTAGCTTACTCCCTGAATTAGAAATGATTGAAACAATATTATTCATTTTTACCCTTTCCAATTCTAATTGTTTAAGCGCACGCATTTTATAACACGTGCCAAGAAACGTAACTGAATTTAAATCGATTTAAATTTAGTGTTATCGATTAAAATACAAAGGGGTGTGATAACGGTTTGTCGATAATATCGATGTTTTGGTACCGTTATAGGGACGTGAAACAATCGATGTTAAATGCGGCTTGCTTTGTGATAATCTAGTTCGGATGATGAAAGGAAAGGAAGGATGAGTTTGATTTGTTGATAAGGATCACAAAGGGTTTTTGGGTCCTCACCTCCGTTAAACAATGAGTTTTCATATTAATGTAACAATAAATAACCCGACATTATAACTGTTTACTTTTGTATCGAAAATATCCGGTCGTTCGTTTAGTAGTTACGTTCCTCGTTTGAGTATTTATAAAATTACTAATTAAATCTCTCCTGCATTGTCGTGGCACTTGAAAAAACATTCAAATAATCGAATAAGCTACATATTTTGCAGACAACCAAATGCAATTTAATTATTTATTAATGCAATGGTTTTAATGTGTGATGTTTTAATGTATAATTTCTATGTAATTTGTAGTGCTTTATGGGAATAATTTCCTGAAATCAATAATTAATTAAATTAAATTAAAAGATGAATCAAAAAAAAAATTGCGAGAAATATCGATAACTAAGTTTTGCAAAACGCCACACACTCTTTAAACTTTGAACATAAAAGGAAAATGTTTTCTACTTCCTGTTATATTTCATCCATATAGGTACGTAACCAGAGACAAAGGGACATTAAACTTTCATTAAAAACTTAGTAGAATGTTTTGCAAAAAAGAATAGATTAAATTAAAAGATAAGTAAAGCTTATGACGCGATGACGTTACTACTAGAGAGCAATTTCGTTCATAAATGGGGACAAAGTAACAAATCTTCACTACATATTTTGAAACATGTCCCTCGTGGCGTTTGTTTGTCACAAAAGAGTAACGTCAGACACGACTCTTCGTAAAGCCGGGTAAAAAAACACGTGCAGGATACGTGTTTTTTCGAAACATTACACAAAAACATCGAAACAAAGAGGCGTGGCCATACACATTTGTGTATGCAAACACGATGATTTTATTTTCCAAGCTGCATGGAAAACGTTCCCCAAATGTTTTTGTGTCAGGTTTTTTGTGTAATGTTTCGAAAAAACACGTGCATGAGACCCGGCTTAAGTAATACGAGAAGTTCTTGATTGAAGGATAGATGGAATGTATTTCCAAAAGTTTAAAGGACAACCTACTTCATTCAATTTAGCTAATACCTGCGGCTGTTTTTGTAAAATTTTGCCAAAATAAAAAGTAACAAAATAAAACGGAAATATTCCTCAAAAAGAAAAGTGGGTTTCTGTTCGTCATATCGGGTGACCACTGAAAATCAGCACTGTGCTGTGGGTCCCCATAGCACAGTATCATGCTGCGTGGAAGCCTTCTTGTCACAGTCATGTCGTGCCAACAGCTGCCGCATATTTCGGTTTTGTGCTCGTGGTTATATTTAAATATATTGTTTTATTTTACTGTTCTCTTCTTTTATGCACGTGTTTCTGTGACAAATAAACTTGTTTTTCTTTCTTTCTTTATATGTGGAGCTGCTGCTCGAGATTCTGAATAATTTTTAGAAGAATTTATTGATTTAATATAAAATCGTAAAGTCTTAGCGAGCAGTAACTACCGCGGGCAACTGTGAGTGGTCCATTGTAGAGATCGTGGGAACAACAGGTGGACTCGTGGGCTGTAATCTAATCTGATACGACATAATGTGACAGTTTCAACAAACGACACCCAAATGAGTCGCACGCTTGTTTCGCGAACCCCCTCCTACTGAGTAGTTTACTCATTTTCCTGCTGCATATTTAATCTTTATTGGAACAGAAACACATTTTACAAATTGATTGCGTACGTAAATTAGTTACAAAACTCCAAGAGGGAGACGACAGCGTTCCAGATTCCAGAGATGAAAATACAGTAAAAGAACAATAACAAATATATTTAAAAAAATAGTAAAAAATTAAAATAGTAAAAAATTAAAACAGCAAAAATTTAAAATAGTACAAAATTCAAATAGTATTTTTTTATTGATAAGTGCTTAATGTTTTGCATGTGAATGGGGGTAGGAGTGTTGCATGTGGGCGTAGTACGTGATTTATTTAGAATTCGTTTTTTTAGGTTTTTATTCTATTAAATTTTAATGATATATATTTTTTTACGGGCTGCTGTTGGTAATGGAGGGGCTACAACAAAAATATAAAGGAAAAACGTGGTTTCCCCTTCCCCAGTAATGAGCTCAGCTTTTAGCTCAGGGCCAGCTAAGCTGACTAATAGCAACCAGCGGCAGCGACGTAATTATGTAAATTGTAAAACATTTGCAATGCCAATGGCTTTCATTTTGACAATTCAACATTACCTAATCATTACGTCATTCAGAAAAGCGAGTTAAAACAATTAAAAAACACATAACCTACAAGGGCACTTATGAAACGTCAGAAGCTAGGTGCACGGTTTCAATTAGTCGTTTCCTATGGAGAAGAGCCGGCAAGAAACTCCACGGTTACTCTTTATATGGATTAGGAATGCTTAAAAAACTTCCTTTCAACTGTCATTAACGAGACACAATAGAATTTTAATTGTTATCCACCTCAATGAGGCGTCGTAACAGATGATGAGTTATTTCATTTTAAAATTATAAAAAAATATTTTGGAGACCCTCACAGTAAGCCCTTTCATTTGATATGTCACACAGTACAGTTTGCTAAACCTTAATTTTTTACTTTATTTACTTATTTTCCCCCCAAAATTGACAGCCCTATTCAAAATTTATTTATTTACGTTACATGTCCGTGTTTGGGTTACAGAAATACATATGTGCACCAAATTTTAACTCAATTGGTCCCTAGATTCGGAGCAAATTGGCTGTGACAGACGGACAGACAGCCAGCCAGCCAGACAGACAGGACACACAAGTGATCCTATAAGGGTGTCGTTTTTTCTTTCGGACATACGGAACACTAAAAAGGTTCTAAGGTGGCGTAGCCGAGAAGCGAATATCGATTATTTCGACAAAATGATTTACTTACACATAGCATCACGCCTGTAATCATGTAAGGGTTAGGCAGACACCTACATTTAGTCAGTGAGGTTTAAGTTCGATGTCAGGGCGCGAGCCTATTGCCATCAACCGGTCACAAATCCAGGCTCCGTGCTGCTGCTGAGAAATTCCTGATGGAAAATTCCAATAAAACTTTGGCCATTCTGGGAATCGAATCCAAGATGTCATGCTCAACAAAGGTGCTTGCGACCACTACACCAACGCACGCATGCGGTGAAAACATGGTTTTCCAGAATTACAGAATATTAATCTAATTGAAGCATAGAAAAAACAGCAACAGTATCCTGAACGCTTTCGACTGTCAGTACGTGAACCACTGCTGCATGGTTCACGTACTGACTAATGTTAAGATATCATTTTAATTTTCTTTGTTTTATCTATTATAAATTCAATTTTAAATTTATTTTTTAATAATTATGTATAAATTTAATTTTTTATGTTATTCTTTAATTCAATTTGATTAATAATTTTAAATTTATTTTTATTGTATGATCCAAAGTTGATTGAAATAAATATATAATAATAATAATAGATACACAACCTATTACAAACGTGACTTGGTAAGAACTAACCGTAAATAATTATTTTTCATTTACCTATTCTAGTCTTGCTTCTAGTGTCCGCTTTTCCTGTTAAAAACGTCACCTCATCCCGTTACTACGTCGAACTTAAAATACATGTGCATTTACAATTGTAGCGTACACACGTTTACCGGCTAATTGAGGATGTTAATTTAGTCTCCTTTAACAGTTAATCAGGGATGAGAATGGATATTAAATTTCCTAATTATAATATACTATTATCTGCCCGGGACTTCGTTTGCGTACTTTAACATAAAATATGTATATCCTACTAGCTGCATCCCGCGGTTTCCCCCGCATAAGTCTCGATCCCGTGGGAATATCGGGATAAAAGTATCCTATGTCCTAACCTAGGTCATGGTCTACCCATGTGCCAAATTTCATTCAAATCCTTTCAGCCGTTTTAGCGTAAAAGCGTAACAAACAAACAAACTCACTTTTGCATTTATAATTTCCTTTATTTCATTTAAATACTAATAAATTACATTTTTAAATATTAGAATATAAAAAATATATAAACATTTAAAAATATAAAAATAGTGGCCCACCAGTATCGGGAACAGGGTCCAAGCTACCCGGGTCAGGGCTCCAGAGAGAGGAATAATATTATTTTTAGTATGGATTAGTTAGGATGACACTTGGCAATACTGTAGCTTCATATTAGTGAAAAAACTTTTGCAATCAGATCAGTAGTTCTGATGATTACATACAAACACACAACTTTTTTACAATAATAATATAGATCACTATTCCATTGCTGGGCTGGATTCTTTTTATCATGCTATTCTTTCATAATTTTTTTTTTTGTTATTTTTTTGTGTCCATTAAAAACGATTTAACTTATTTTATTAAGCAAGCTTAGTTTTTGTTTAACATAAACCCGAAAAGGGGTAATTGTATCTATTTAAGAACTACTTTGACTATGGGCCAAACACTGATATCGCGAAAAAAATAACCAACTTGTATGAAGCAGCAGATTTTAGCAATTTCCCGATTTATATTTCTCGCAGATGGATTGTCGAATCAGCTGTTTTACAAAACAGCTGTGTTTTACAAAACAGCTGTGTTTTACAAAACAGCTGTGTTATGTGAAACAGCTGAACGACGTAAAATATGATTTGCGACCGTAAAAAATACTTGATGTATTTACAGAATCTTTAAAATCATCCATCTCTCTAAAGTAAGAAAATTTTAATTTCGTGGGCTACCTTATCAATAAGGTTGTATATATATTCACCCCAGCGCCAGTTCTATGATAGCTAGGTACATTCATACTAGCTTGGACAGCCGAGCGAGAGGTCGTTAATTTTGACAGTGTTCGTTCTAAATGTTCCCGTAAAAATATTATCTTTGTATTTTGATTTGACAAGAAAATCTATATGCGAAGCAACATTTAGCAGCTTTTACCGAATTTCAGTATCCATCAACCAGCCGAATTTAAAAAACTAAAACTAAAACTAAAACTTGTTGCATGCTCATAAAACTATATTCGGTAGTAAACAACGAAAGACTGACAACGATTTGTTTTTAAATCAGTACACACAGCGACATCTACCGGTTTTGCACACAACTAAAATGAAGACTGGTTACCTACAGAAACTTAAGCAGGCACTATTCGGTACGGTGCAACTTGATGCGATTCACGAGCACAGCTGATTTTAACTTTGTTGAAACTTAGTGAAGTCAAGATTTCAGAGATGGCGTCACTAATTTCGTTAAAGCCTCTTTAATTAATTTGTTAGTTCATTACGTACTCAATTAGTTTCGAGTTATGGTTATGGTTCACTTAAAATTCACTAAGTTAGCAAAA
Organism: Agrochola litura; assembly: GCA_949152395.1. Taxonomy (NCBI): domain Eukaryota; kingdom Metazoa; phylum Arthropoda; class Insecta; order Lepidoptera; family Noctuidae; genus Agrochola; species Agrochola litura. The sequence continues at coordinate 8,438,333 of OX424512.1, forward strand.
CGAGTGAATTCCTATCAAACCAAATGACCTAAACTTACGAAAAACAATAATTCGAAAATAATAATTATGTAGAAAATTCAGGTTAGGTAAATAAACATGATGTTTAAAAAAAAATTGTTCCGTAAACTCACATATCAGAATAACATTTGTAAGAAACTTTTTTCAAATTATCTGCACCATTTTTTTTTTCTGAAAGTTCTGATAGACCGAAGCAACTTTATACACATAATATTATCTATTTGTCATACATAAACAAGAAATGGTTTTTCTCAAACCAGTAAAATTCACTTACTGGTTTGGATTATTATTTACATTTACTGGCTTGCTCATTTTATTGCTTTTTACATGGATGGATGCAATGTTCCAAGGCGGATCCCACTTGGATAGGTTAGTGTGGAAGCCAAGTATTTTTTTATACCCTAAAACCATGCTTTGCTACCATATACTTGATTTTTTTTCATGCTTGCCACTTCAATCTGCTTTTTTTAAAAGAAAGTATGATGTGTACGCAGACAGAATACCTACTACATATCGATATCAGCTCATAAACTTATTTTTCTTATTTTACGTAGTCCTTAAACTACGTTTGAAACCAGTCAGATTGTCAGATCGTTAACGCGAGTGAAATCGCAAATAGTATTATCATTACCTGGGAGCCTACCACGAGCTCATAAAACAGTATTATTTTAATATTACTTCAGTGGGAGAAAGAGATGGAGCTACACATCCTGTAGAGCTTCATCTCTTTCCCACACTGATGTAATATTAAAATAATATTGCTTTATGAGTTGGTGGTAGGCCCCCAGGTCGACCGAGCTCTGCTCGGGTTAAAATAGATAAACATATCGTCCAGGTATACCAACGTTGTATCACATTCCCGAGGCTGTGAAAATAGAAAAAATGAATTTTCCCAGATACGAGACATTGCTAGATCGATTTTTCGCGCACACAGGCCTCCTCTAGGGCGATAGTCCACCACGCGGGTGCAGTGTGGGTTGGCCGATGTCACAGTCTTCGAATTTTCGGTTCTAGGACATGCCGGTTTCCTCACAATGTTTTCCTTCATAGTTTTGAGAATGTTTGTATGTTAAAACTTTTAAACTGTTTATCGTAGTCCTACATTCCATTCTATACACACGTAAGCAGCTAGTTAAAATAATTGTGTGTGATACACAATAAGCAGATACTGCGGTTTTTCATTACTATGATTTTAAAAAAATTAAATCGTTTCCCAGAAATTATTTTTGTTCAGTTTGACTTTTTCCCGCGGCTTCATCCGCGAGGAAAACGACAAACACGTACTACCGAGATTAAAAGTACCCTATGTGTTAATCCAGGTAAACAATGTATTAATTCCATAGTACATTGTTTTCATATAACTGTATTGGTTTACGCGGCGCACGCCAGTAAAGCTCCCAGTCGACATGATTTTTTCCGACATCTTCAACAATCAACATCATGGTTCAGCCAATTTACACAAAACTTTAATGAACTATACACCTAAACCTTTCCCATTAATCATATCGTCTATTGGTGAAAACCGTATGAAAAACCGTTCGGAAGTTTTTGAGTATGTCCCGTTCAGACAGACAGTCAGACGCGGTGGGGGGGTTTTGTTTTATATAAATGTGGTGATAGTGATGTCGTGATGTACAGAATGCGTAGATTTCGGTTTAAGTTTAGTGATTGGTCTTTTTAGGGTTCCGTACCTAAAAAGGAAAAAACGGAACCCTTTTAGGATCACTCGTGTGTCTGTCTGTCTGTCCGTCTGTCACAGCCAATTTACTCTGAATCTAATTAAGTTGAAATTTGGTACACGTATGTATTTCTGTGACCCAAACACGAATGTGTAACGTAAATAAATTAATTTTGAAATACAGGGGTCACTTTTGGGGCGCAAACAAGAAAATTAAAAAAAAAGTTTTGCTAACAGTACCGTGTGACATATCAAATGAAAGGACTTGTTGCGAGGATCTTAAATATATTTTTTATGTAATTTTAAAATAAATACTTTTAAAGATATTTAATAAATTCAATGAAAATTGACTATTCCCCCCCCCCCTAATCTCCGAAACTACTGGACCAAAAATTTTGAAAAAACTCAATAAAATAGAACTCATAGATTACAGGAAAACCTATAAGAAGTCTATGGTCTTAATATAAAATGGTAAATCTCTCAATATTGTGCGTACAAACTTACATTTCGTCGCTCGGCATCCAATAGGCCCATCTCTCTAGCTCCTATAATATCAAAATATCAAAAGTGTTTGACCGTCTGCTTAACACACAAATAAATAAAACTGTAAATGTTCATGAAAACTAATTCGGGTTTCGGCGTGGTTAGTCAACAGAAAGTGCAGTGTTGTGTCTTAAGCATACTATCACATACTTACTATACACAGCGTGGGACGCCGATTTATGCTAGCTTCCTTGACTTATTCAAGGCTTCTGATCTGGTTGCTTATGACGTATTGTGGAGAAAGATGGAGAAGGACAGGTTGCCAATGGAGCTTATAAACATCTTTAAATAGTGGTATGGTAACCAGATCAATAGTGTACGATGGGCTGGAACTTTTTCCAGGCCATACAGGTTGGAATGCGGGGTGAGGCAGGATTGGCGAGCTCAGCAGCACCAGAGTGGGTTGCTATATAGATGGTATTTGTGTAAATAATATTAACTATGCAGATGATATGGTGCTCCTGAGCGCGTTAATCTGTGGTCTCAGAAAGTTGGTTGCCAAATGTGAGCAGTATGCCAAAACACATGGTTTGATGTATAACTCCAATAAGTCGGAGATCATGGTCTTTGAGGCTGGGGGAAGACCGGGTTATGTACCACCTGTATTACTCAATGGTACTCCACTACAAAGAGTATTTACGTTTAAATATAGTGGTCATAAATTGACCCCTGACCTCAATGACGGACTCGATATTGAGCGGGAACGAAGGGCGTTGTCGGTAAGGGCGAACATGCTGGCTCGCAGGTTTGCACGCTGCTCACTTAAAAAGTCAAAATTACTCTGTTTCGAGCTTATTGTACAACGTTTTACTGTAGCGTTGTGAGCGGTCTCACTACATTTAGTCGAGTGATTCTCACTTAGTGAGTTACTAACCACATCACTACAAACGTGGCACAACACTAATAATCTAAAGAGACTCTGTCATTTCGACTGCCGCTTGCCTTCCTGAAGGAAGTGTCCCTCAGGACTGTGTGCCCCGACCTAGGGTGAGTTCCACATTAGTATTATTATAATATAAGCTATTAATCAAGCCATCTGCTATCTATTTTATCTTGTATTCTATGCTTGCGTGTTCACCATAATTAACCTCACTTTGCATCTGTCATTGTGCCACGCTAGCTCTGCTCTTTCTCTCTCTGCCTGTAAGCCGCTGCGATGTGTTAGCTGCTACCTACTCTGCTTTCCCCGTACCGTACCTTGGTCACTAAAAGGGGAAGAAGATGACACATCGCATGCGGCCTGCTACTGCTCGCACGCATCTGACATGCGCTTCCTACCGCGCCTTTCAGGGCTCCCTGTACGGGCTCAGGCTGCACACCGCCGCATGCCTGCCTACCTGCGGCCTACCGCCGCGCGCCTGTGCTGACAGGCGACCTCCACGTGTGGCAAAGGCCTGCCTACCTGCGGCCTACCGCCGCACGCCTGTGCTGAAAGGCGATCTCCGCCTGTGGCCAATGCCTGCCTACCTGCGGTCTACCGCCGCGCGCCTGTGCTGACAGGCGTTCACTACGACTACCACTACCATGTGCTACCAAGGACGGTACCCTTCCCTTCTATCCTAAGTGTGCGAGTGCTCAGACTCAGTGTCAGGATCTGACTCACGACCTAGCCGTGTACTACTACTACTGTTTATAAATTATATCTATTAATATATCTAGCTATTTTATTTTCTACCTAAATCTACCTATCCGTTAACGGCCTGCACATCCTACCCTGTGCAGCCCTAGCCGTTACATTACACGTGCAGCCTGTGGGCTAGATATACCCAAAGGTCGTGCAACGCCCTTCGTGTCCGATACAACAACGCTTTCAGGGTATTGGTGGGGCTGTCCCGGTTTTGTTTAACTGTAAAGAAAAAGGACATAATGGAATGTGTCCATTAGATGTCACATCTCAATGAGACCAATAGTTGTAAATCTATTTTCTGTGCCTTGCCTTATTCGAAATATTTGTCTGATGAGCAAAATAGGCACATTTATAATTTAAATATGTTAATTTATAATAGGACATGTCGTCACAGTGACGCTATTTTATATTTTGATTGTAATCAATTTATTACTGATTACAAATTGACAAATTATACAATGTATTTGCCACCTAGTTGTAGGAGACAAATTGCTAATCTTTTAGCATACAATATACACAGTGACACTGGTACTTGTAGTGTACCTTCGATTACTGTTAGTAGTGGTACTAACACTACTTTTGATACCCCTTGTAGTTTAAACTATTAGGAGCGACAACGGATAAGCCGCATATGTTGAATGTTGTACATCAAAATATGCAGGGTCTGTCCGGCAAAGAGCTAGAGTTAAGTTTATTTATGGAGAACTATGATGTTCAGGTGCTATGTTTGACTGAACAATGGTTGAAAGAACATGAAGTAGTTTTTATCAATGACGATTTTTTTACTGTACAAAGTACGTTTGTAAGAAAAAGTGCTATCCACGGTGGATCTTTAGTTCTTGTTTCAAACAAGTTGAAATGTAAACAACGTTTAGATTTAGTTAATCTTTCCATCGAGCGCACTATTGAGTTGTCTTGTGTTGAACTAGAGCAATACGTTATAATTTGCGTTTATCGACCCCCGTCTAGGGATTTTATTCGTTTCGAATCGGTAATGGAGGATTCACTCAATAGGTTAAAATCTAGTAATAAAAGTATACTTTTATGTGGAGATTTCAATATTAATATTTTAGATGATACTCCATTGAGTATTAGACTTCTCAATTTGTTCAAATCTTATAATTTAATTAACTTGTTTTTTGAACCTACTAGGATCACGGCATCTTCGTCGACTTGTCTCGATGATATATTTGGTGATTGTGTTGCCAAAAATAAATTAGTTTTAAGTGACTTTACGTCTGACCACTGTGGTATACTAGCTAGCTTCCCTATGCCATTACATAAAAAGCCACATAAAATAGAATGCAGGCCTTATACAGCTAGTCGTTGCAACAAGTTTAAAAATAATATAGCTCATAGAATTACACCATCTATAGTAGAACACGAGAATCCTAATGAAATCTATGGAGCCCTTTTTGATGTTGTGCAAAAAGAGTACCAATCTACTTTCAAGACCAAAACTATTAACATTAATGGCACCTCCGTTGGCTTTAACCAATGGGCTACTCCAGGTATTTATAAAAGTAGAGCGACACTATACGAGTTATATGGTTTGAAAAAATATAGGTTTGATACTCCTTTCTTAGAGTATGTCAAAAATTATTCAAAATTATTTAAACACATTTGTGTTTTTGCAAAATCAAAATTTTTAGGCGATACAATTAAAAATTCAAATAATAAAGTAAAAACCACTTGGAAAATTATTAACAATGAAACAGGTAAGTCAGTTCAACATGAAAAACAACTCGAGATTATGGTCGACAATAAATTAGTTAATATAGCAGCTGACGTAGCTGAGGCATTTAATGATTTTTTTGCCAACATACCTATAACTACGACTCGCTCCTTAAATTCGTCCCCGTCTCAAGCTGAAAACCTTTTGCATAGCAGTGTGCCTAAATGTGGTAGCTTATTTAGCTTCGAGCATGTAACACCTCGTGATGTAGTAAATGTTTTTAACACACTTAAGTCTAAAAACACTGGTGATTACTGGGGCATCTCCATTAAACTATTAAGTAATATAATAAACATAGAAGCTCCATATTTAGCTGTAACTTTTAATAAATGTGTTGATTTAGGAACTTTTCCTGACCTCATGAAGAGTAGTAAAGTCATACCATTATTTAAATCGGGTAACAAAAATGACGTTGGCAATTTCAGGCATATCTCTATCTTACCTGCATTCAGTAAAATATTTGAAAAGTTAATACTCAAGCAGTTGCTAAGACATTTTAATTTAAACAGACTTCTTCATGATGAACAATATGGTTTTACAAAAGGTCGTTCGACCACAGATGCGGGTATTGCTCTGCTGAAACACATATTTAACGCATAGGAGAACTCGCAAAATACTATTGGAGTTTTCTGTGATCTCTCCAAAGCCTTTGATTGCGTGCACCATGACACACTTTTGCGTAAACTACGTCATTACGGTGTCCAAAACGAAGCTCTTAAAGTAATAAATTCTTATTTACATAATAGGTTCCAATGTGTAGATGTTAATGGTGTGAAATCTTCCGGGCTACCAGTTCAGTTAGGTGTACCTCAAGGCTCAATACTGGGTCCATTCTTATTCTTAGTATATATTAATGACTTACCTTTTTATTTAAAGGATATCTGTAACGTTGTACTGTTTGCAGATGATACCTCTCTTATTTTTAAAGTAGACAGGAATAGACAAGATTTTGACGACGTAAACAGTGCACTCGCAATGGTTACGGATTGGTTTACGACAAATAACCTAGTTCTCAATGCCAAGAAAACGAAATGTGTAAAATTCGCTTTACCAAATGTTAGAAATCTAGGACCCAACATCGTCTTAGATAAAGAGGTGCTTGAAACTGTGAACTCGGCAGTTTTTCTGGGCATAACAGTAGATGCCAAACTTCAGTGGGGCCCACATATATCAAGCCTAGCGGGAAGGCTCAGTTCGGCCGCCTATGCTGTCAGGAAAGTAAGACAATACACTGACGTTGATACAGCTCGGTTAGTCTATTTTAGTTATTTTCATAGAGTTATGTCCTATGGTATTCTGCTGTGGGGCAAAGCCGCTGACATTCAAAATATATTTGTTCTTCAAAAACGAGCAGTTCGAGCAATTTACCAGCTAGGTGCCAGAGTTTCTCTAAGAGATTTTTTTAAAGATGTTGGTATTCTTACGGTGGCATCACAATTCATTTTCGCCAACATCTTATATATTAGGCAAAATATACACTTTTACACTAAAAACAGTGATATTCACAATGTTAACACCCGAAATAAGGACAAACTACGAGCTCCCTTTCACCGGCTTCATAAGGTTCATAACTCATTTGTTGGGCTTGGTATAACCTTTTGTAACAAGCTACCCTCTTCTTTGCTAGATTTGCCTTTTAATGCGTTTAAAACTAAAGTAAAATCCAACCTTTGTTCAAAGGCATACTATTGTATCAACGACTACTTAAATGATAAGAATAGTTGGTCGCTGTGATTAACTAAAGACAATGTTTATGTTCTTTCTCCAGAATTAGCTTACCTACTGACAGTTTATATGAGTTTATATAATTGTTTATTTATTTATTTAACAATTTATGTACACACATATAAACAGATAAGAAGAAAGGAACAGAAAAATACGTACAAAGGTGATGCTTATTTCTATAGAAATCTCTTCCAGCATACCTGCGATAGGAAAGTAGTTAAAGAGATGTATACAACGTGTGTAAGAGTAGAAGAGAAAACAGAATACATAAAATAAAAACTTAACTATACACTAATTACACTTATTTTGTACGAGTCAATTTATTTTTATTTTATTTTATAGTTGACATAATCTACTCATTAAAATGTTTTTGTTATGAGTTGTATTGCAATTTGTGGTTAGCTAGCGACCTCGACAATTGATATATTATTTTTTGCCTGAGCAACCGGCAGCAAGTTCGTCATGCTCCCTTAGATGTCACTGCTTGCGGTAGCGTTGGGGGTCGGGTTGCCTCCTTCCCTCAAATATGGCGAGGGGGGTAATGGCTGATCTTTGCGTTATGCTCGTGAACGGGTGCTGCTTGTGGTGACTGGTCGTCTTGCTGATCATGGTTTTGTTATTGTTACTAGTAATTAACTGTTCATTTATTTTATCTTGATGGTCCTAGTTTATCATTTATAACTGCCAATTACAGCTTTATGTAAGCGGGCACGCCCTTTATGTCCCGAGGCTTTTATTTAGATATTTAGTTCTGTTTACGTTTAGTTTTTTTATTATTTTTATTTTTTTAATAATGCTTGAGTATAGTTTTCGATGTTTTTGGTTGGTATATTGGCGTGTGCTAGCTGACATATGGCCTATAATTTATCATTTGAATTATGTTTTGTGTTGCATAATGTAAGTTATTTTGTATAACTATTGTATAGAATCATTCTCTAACTTGAACAGACAGCTGTGCTGCTGGGGAGTTTGTTGCGCCACTTCTTCTTCCCAGCTAAAGGCACTAGGAAGTGGTGAAGGGTGGGCGTTCTATGTTCTATGTTATGGGGTTTGGTTTCCGCACTTAGTCCGTCAGGTGGACCATTGTGCGTGGGCCATGGCGGCCGTTTGGTGGTTATTCCAACCAGCCCACCTCCCTCCAGAAGTTAATCAAAACTCCTGGTTTGTTCAGAACGTCTATAAAAGATCTGGGTGACCCGAGGGTTTCTGTTCTAATCTGGGTGACGCCTGTGCATTCGAAGAGCACGTGCGCGACGGTTTCTTCAGCCTCAATGCATGCCCTGCATAGAGGGCTGTCCGTTATGCCTATTGTATGGAAGTGTTAAGGGTGGGCGTTTTTGGGGGACTGTCTTATGTAATTTTGACGTTCGAAAAGTGCTGATTCTCAGCCTAGTTTGAATAAATGGCTTTTGAATTTAGAATTTTTTTAATTTTGTTGCTCATCGGGAATGTTCGTAGACGCACATATTAATTGCTTTTACGCAACGATGCGAATGAGGTGTGCATCCCTAGTGCGCAGAGTACGGACCAGCTCTAACAATATCCTAAAAAAGATCGCTAGCAGGCTGGATTGCCTGGACATCAATCACTGCAGTGCCATCTCCCATTGGGTGAAATAAATTTAAACTAGATTACGTGGGGCACTCAGAAAGTTTTGTGATACTAGAAAAAAATATACTACAGGTTATAATTTTTTTATTATATATTTTCAAAGAACTCTCCATTGGCGTCTATACACAGTTTTATACGTCTAAACCAATTTTCATAACACATTTTCCAGTCCGCATCAGACACCTCTCCAATCTCCTTCTCAAATGCAGCCAGTGCATCTTCAAGTGATGAAAACTGTTTTCCTTTGAGTTGATTTTTTATTTTGGGGAACAAGAAAAAGTCACACGGAGCCAAATCGGGACTGTAAGGAGGATGACCTATAAATTTGACCGGTGTGCTGTCCAGAAAGTCCCTTGTTTTGAGCGCCGAGTGAGCATGCGCATTGTCGTGATGAAGTGACCAGTGTTCAGTCGCTTGCTGCTTGCAGTAGTAAAAACTCCTGGCAAACATTTGGTAACATACCATTCAGCATTGATGCTCCTTTGATCTCGTCAGGGTACTGACACCAGATAACCCGGCAAAGATAAAAAACCTGCGATCAAAATTTTGCCTGCACTTCTGGCTCGCTTCACTTTGGTAGGCGTTGGTTCATTTTGTAACAGCCACACGGTTGACTGACGCTTAATTTCTGGATCATATTGATAAATATCCCGTAATGATATCTTAAACGCGCCGAGACGAGCCTACTACAAATTTTGCTATCATGTCTCGGCACCATTCTACCCGAACCTCCTACTGAGCCTGCGTTACATTTTACGATACCAGCGTGAAATTATCTTCCATAACCGAAGATGCCTGTGTAGAATTTCATGCACACGTCCTGATCCAATCGGCAGTATATGCTGAACCTCTTCATATGTAATTCGCCTGTTCTCTTGAATTAAATTTTTCACAACCAGCACGTTTTGTTATGTAACAACCGTCATAGGTCGGCCACTTCTTTCTTTGTCCGCCAAAATTACTCGACCACCCATAAATTAGTTGAACCAGTGGAAAACAGTCGCTTTAGAAGGGCTTTTTTCTATGAACATCATACGAAGTCTTTCAAACGATTCTTCTGGTTTTAGTCGACATTTGAAATCGTAGAAAATTATCCTGTGAAAATGTTCTCGTTGTGAATCCAGTTTTCAGTACGACAGAGTATTTTGATTTTGCTCGTAAAAAAATGTGGAGGGAATTTAGAATTTGGAATGTTATGTTTTTTTGTAATAAATAGTCATAGTTTTAAAAACCAGCCAGTATCCTACAGACAAAAACTGTTGCCTGGTAAAATAAGCTAACGTAGTTCTTAAGTTTACCAACACAATGAGTCCTTGTTACTTGAATAAACAAAAATATCTGGATGACCATTTTTTTTTAACTAAAACTTAAACCTAGCTAGATCGATTTATCGCTCCCGAAACCCCCTGCATACTAAATTTAATAAAAATTCTTAGAGCCGTTTCCGAGATTCAGATTATAATTATATATACAGGGCGTCCCAAAATTATGGGCCATGAAGGGGAAGTACCTTAAATATCGTAGATAGGGTATTTTGCTGAAAGAAGACTTTATGTTATTTTTAAAAGTTAGTAATTCTGCGTTCAAAGATTTTCTAAAAATTACTTGCCGCGTCTGGGAATCGAACCGACTTAAATGTAAAAAAAAAACACCCCTACTTTTATGATGCCAATCGAAAGAATGGCCAAAAACTAATAAGTCTTCTTAAGTAACATAGTATTTTAAAAGAAACGAACAACGTAAAATGTTTGAGTCAAATTTCAAGAAAGTTATTGATTGCCGACGACGACGTTCGAAAAGTAGTGTATTTCAACTACAATGTTAAGTTTGTTCTTGGGATAAATAAATTCATCTCAACTACGGAACCCTTCATTGTGCGTAGTCCGACACGCACTTGGCCGGTTTTTTTTTTTAAACATCTGTACCTAACCTGAAATTTCTACATAATTATCATGTTCGAATTATCATTTTTCGTAAGTTTAATAGGTTCTTTGGTTTGATAGGAACTCACTTGTTTTGTTAACTTATACTCCATTTGAAATAAGATTAGACATTTGAACAAACCTTTTTTACAGTCCATTCAACCGATTTTGACTTCTATACCGTAGGCATAAGGATGGCATTAAAAGCAAAAAAGTGGTTACAATACCAACTGTTTACTGCAGCTACCATTTGTCATGCCACCATCGCAATAGAAGTCAAAATCGGTTGAACGGACTGTAAAAACGGTTTAGTTAAATGTCTAATCTTATTTCAAATGGAGTATAGTAAATTTTAAGTGCCCCATAACCAACTAACAGGCTTTAACGAAACTAGTGACGCCGTCTCTGAAATGTTGGCTTCACTAAGTTTCAACTACCAAGTTAAGTTTAGCTGTGCTCGTGCATCGCTTCAAGTTGTACCGTACGTAGTTTTCATTTTAGTTGTGTGCAAAAGCGATAGATGTCACTGTATGTACTGATTTAAAAAGAAATCGTTGTCAATCGTCCATAGATAGTAGGTATATAGTGAATTGTTTTTGTTGTTTACTACCGAATATAGTTTTATGAGCATGGAAGTTTTAGTTAGGTATATTTAAAAGCTGCTAAATGTTGCTTTTCAAATAGGTTTTTCTTGTCAAATCAAAATACAAAGATGATATGTTTACGAGAATATTTGGAACGAACACTGTCAAAATTAACAACCTCTCGCTCATGTGTTCAAGCTAGTATGAATGTAGCTAGCATGGAACCAGCGAGAAGAATATACAACCTTATGGATAAGGTAGCCCACGAAATTATTATTTTTTTTACTTTAGATAGTTGCATGGATGATTTTAAAGATTATAATTCTGTAAATACATCAAGTATTTTTTACGGTCGCAAATCATATTTTACGTCGTTCAGCTGTTTTACATAACGCAGCTGTTTTGTAAAACAGCTAGCGGTTATGTAAAACAGCGGATTTGACAATTAATCTGCAACAAATATACATCGGGAATGTTCGATGGGAATTTGGACACAGGAAGAAAGACTGGTTTTATTGATTAATAATCCTTTTATTTGTGTTCAACATGATATACTTATTACACCATCTTGTTCTCTTTTTTTTGTACCACATTGTAGTACACATAACCACAGACTAAAAATATTATTATGTGAACAGGGAAATCAAAAATCTGCTTCTCCATACCAATAGCTCTTTTAGTGAATTTTTAGGTTATTATCAGATTTCTCAGTATTCCCATTAGACAAAGTATAATTATTACTTTATTTTAAATCACCCAATATTATCAATTAATTGCAGTAATATAAATGTAAAAATATGATGTCCGAGATGTGATATAGTGCATGTGGTGTTAGCTTTTAAGTAATTGTTGCACTCATAAATGTATATTGTGTACTTTTAATAGACATTCAGTAATAAAATAAAATAACGTAATCATATTCAAGATTCAATAGAGAATAGAAAAGTTAGCAGAAATGCCTAAAAATTCTTTGATTTTAGTGAAAAATGAAGTATTTTCTTCTGCCATTTCGGGTTTTTTCTGACGCTTCAACAGTTTATGCGTTTTAGTCCGTCTAGTCGGTCGCGTTACCGTTGAAAATTCTTCGACGTATTGACCGTGGTATGCTGTCAGCGTCTCTCCATAATATATCTTGGGTTTGCATATCGATGTACTTATTTGCAAGTACTCTGAAACGAAAGTTTCCAAATTAAGTTTGGTACCTACTGACGAATTTACTGACAAGATGGTGATTAGTCTTTAATAGTAAGTTACACCATTACCATTTTTGCCTCGTCACCCGTTGATAATACATATTTAATGACAAACACAAATCTATTTTACGAAATAACTAAATTCTTTATACACATTAAGTTTCTTTTTTGTTTGCTTCACCTGAAATATAAATTTGCTAACTCAAATAATCATGTGCCTACGTACCTACGCTTATTTTTTAAACTGAAACACAAAAGCTGATTGATGGCAGAAATAGAACTCATGGTGACAATAATTCCCGGATTTGAGCGTCACTTGAGTGAGGTTCGAAAATATTTTTTCCACACATGTGCTCAAAAAATGCATTTACGAAGCCTGTATACCTACACTGTTCGAAAGTTAAAATTTAAGCACTATACAATGGAATGTGTAGTAAAATGGGTACTCTCACCTATGTCCACCTATGTCCCTGTTTTACCGCATACTTTGTTTATAGCGCCGTGCGGTATCTGTACGATTTTTTTTTAAATTTTCATAAAACAATATACATACAGGGTGGCAGGGACATCGACGCGAAAACTGTTACCATGGATCTGAATCCACGGTAACAGTTTTCGCGTCGATGTCCCTTGTCGCAGGGGAGTTCAGAATCATGTACCTACTGATAGGTACATGATTCTGAACCCTGCGTTGAAATTTTTCATCGGCTATTTAAAAAAAATCTGATGTTCCATACATTTTGACCGCGTAGGAATTGCACTTTCCTATGAAAAAGTAAATTTAAAAAAATACCGATGAAAAACTTCAACGCAGGGGGTTACTGTAATCGTGTACTGAATCCATGGTAACAGTTTTCGCGTCGATGTCCCTGCCACCCTGTATAAGAATTCCACCAAGGAAATTCATTACGAGAATAAATAAGCTGAATAATCGAACCTCCTTAGAAGCGTTTATGCACAAGACGTTTGTCTCACTTTAATACAAAAGAGAAAATGAGACGAAAGATGTAGTTCTAATTTTCACCAGGGCCGCATGGCGCCATTTGCAAATTCACGCCATTTTCATATAGAAACGTCAAAAATTGTTGCGACTTTCCAACTGATATTAAACAAAATAATAATATGAGTTCAAGCGAGGAATTCGATATTAATATGGAATCTACTCCACCTGATATCTTGAATGAGGCGCAAATTGCAGAAAATAGTCTCTTGCAGCCAAAACTCAATACTCAATCATTTTCTGAAAATGTTTTGATGGCTTATTTCAATGATTTTCGTGTGAAGTATGAGCCATCCTCAATGTGGATAATAATATATTTAATGTTAGAAAGCACTGACCAATCTGTATAATTTCTTATTTGCTATTAAAAATAGTCTAATGAAAAAGTTTGTTCCATTACCAATTGTACTGTTTTTTCGCAAATGTGTTGAAAAACGTTGTATTTCACACGTGCGGAAATTGGTATTTACAAACTCGTGACTATGGTAAGCCTTCCACTTCGTCTCGGGTTTACATTCGTCTACTCGTTTGTAAAAACCAACTTACCGTACTAGTATCATAAATAACCATTACATAATAGCTCAATAACACATAAAAATTATATTTTCTCGTATCTCATGAATTTTCGCCTAGGCTTTATGTGGTGCTTAATTCTTGCAAAATTCTTTTTGACATGACTTAGCAGGACTTCTGGTTTAAAAGTGAGTATTATTTGTGTATTTGCTAAAGGAATACATCAAATTACAAGTTACCGTGTATACCTCTTTTAACTTAAAATAACATTGATTTGAAAGAATAAATTCAATACTAACGTCCTTGCTTCCGGCAGTTAACGCCATGGAAATCACATTTGTCTTGGAAGCTAGCGTGGATACCGTCGCTGTTAACTCCACATACCCAGCCGCCTCCACGTTTGCAAATCATTTCGTGATAGCAATGAAATGCCACAAAAATATCCTCATACTGTAATAATTGAATCTCGTTATAAATTAAGAAAAAAATTGACTAAGCAAACGAAGTTGTTGACATGTGGGCCGTGAATTAATTACCTAGAGTGGGCGCTGACAGGGTGGCGCTGTTAGTAAACATTTGTGAAATTGTTTTGCGAAATGTATTGAAAAACACGATTGTTTCCGATTTTGGTCACGCGCCAAAGGATTCTTGTGCAGCTGTACTGATAATCGTTACGGTCATTGGCCTAACTTTCGCAACAGGGAGGCTATCAATTAGCAGCTGGATCAAGGCTATAATGCAGAACGCTGTACTCCTTGATGTGAGGTGCCTCTCCCTACCATAGCCCTAATCAGAACGCGTAAGCATGACCACTTCTATCTTCTATGAAGAATAGACATAATATAATATATTATATCAACGTGACATTTATGTTCTTCATTTTTAGGGTTCCGTACCCGAAGGGTGTTAAACGGAACCCTATAACTAAAGTCAAAAGTCAATTGTCGTACGGTGGTACCCTTCGTGTGCGTGTTTTTATCTTACTACGGCGGAGTAAAAAGGAGGGTTAAGATTTTGACCGGTATGTATGTATTTAACATACCGATCAAAATTAAATTAAAATTAAAAATTAAATTAAATATTTAAATATAAATTAAAATACAAACATAATTTCTAAACTACCAATCATAATTTGACAAATGAGGTACTCGTATCACTAGAAGCGTCTTGATCGTCCGTGTCAAATGAAAGGGCTTGATGAACACATTACAAATATGTACGAGTATATGTCACCGTAAGATTGTGAGAACCGTTAGTTTATAATATGTCGGAATTATTTCCGTTAGATTATAAACTGTCGAAAAATTGTGAACTGGGTGAAATGGGTTAGGTTAGGTTAGAACTGTGACCAACCGCGCGCCAGGCACTAAGGCTATTTAATATTAGCGCAAGGTGCGTTACATCGCAAGCAAGTTTGATACCAGTTCACAATTTGTCGGTTTCCCATGGAAAGATTATAAACTAGCGAAAAATAATGCGTTCAATTATAAATGGTTCGTTGCAGTTCACAATTTTTCGATAGTTTTTAATTTAACGGAAATAATACCGATAGATTATAAACTAACGAAGTTCATAATTATACGGTGACATATTTAAATCATATTGTCTAAGTAAATAAATATGTTTAAATGGTTAAAAACAAGCAAAAGGTAGACTATGCTACGTACGGTACGGCTGTAAAATTAATACCTAACATACAATAAAACCCAAAAAAAAAATTTAAGCTACTCTGCAAATACTTTTTTGACGAAATTATAACCCCAAAATAATTTAAATAAAAAGTAAGTTCAAAAACTAAAACCCGACTACTGAAAAATCACGCTCTAAAAAGTATGAAACAAGAAAATATTTCAGACTGAAATCAAGACAGGTACAAAAATGGCCAAGGTAAAGCCGTGGTCACATGCCTGCACACCTACAAAATTACCTATATACGAACCTACGTACACGGTGAAATGTATGGAATAGCAGTTTTTTTTTAATAACCGACGAAAATTTTCGGAGATTCATCGGGCCTTAGTTAAAGACTGTTGTGACTGTCCGTCTTACTTCGATTATAATCACTAATAGCTGATTCTAAAAGTGCGCAGGTTTACATAGCCCTTTTTTTTGGGTGGGAAATTATCAAATAATTTCCCCGGCTCTGGGCGGAGCGGGAGGGCGTTTCAGACTCTTACTGACTAAAACCCACCCGTGTTCCTTCAGTTGCCATGTTGCCGGGGCCACGATCTCCCTTTAGCCCAAATATAGTCCTTAAACACTTTTTTGCATCACGAATTAATCTTTTTTGAATCATGAAATTGTTGATCAATTTCTGCACAGCGACCCCAAAGAACGATACCATATATCGCAAAATGGAGGAAATATAGCCGTGGTTTGCAGTAATTGCGAAAATCCGAGATAGTTCGCAGCCAATACTACATACATAATATTATACTTGTACGTATATAACATACTAGCGGTCGCCCGCGGCTCCGCCCGCGTGGATGTCGGTTACCGCTGCAAAAAGCCTACCCAGGAAAGACACGGTCAGCAAAATGATTCCCAGGTCAATTCACAGACATCGACACTAACATCGACGACGCAGTCATTATCTGCAGGCTGCATAGATTGTCTTTATGTGGATGTTAAAGTTGTTAATGATGAAAATATTTAAATGTAATTAATACTAAGTTTTCACTTCTGCCGGCAGTCCCGGAGTGCAACCCGTTGTTTTAGGATAGATAACTAAAACGATTATTGTAGAGCTTCTCTATAAACAACATTTGACGTTAAATAATTTTCAGGTAACAAAATAACAAAATATACTGATGGTCGGGAGCCCCGACCCGTGATAGGGCAACGTAAAGTTGCCCATGCGTAAAACATTCTTTTCGTAAATCAATTCCTACTAATTTGAATGTTTGGCCCTGGGATTTGTTTATCGTTAGTGCGAAAGAAATTTTTACTGGAAATTGGAGCCTTTTGAAGGGTATAGGCAAATCAGTAGGGATCATGGGTATTCTTGGTATATGAGCTAATTCACCAGCTGCAGGGCCGGTGATAATCTTCGCTACTATTAAATTATCTTTTAGCTCCTTTATTAGAAGTCTCGTGCCATTACACATGTTGGGGGGGCTTAAATTTCTGAGAAGCATTATCGGCGTGCCAACTTTTAACGACAGTTCATGAGGTGGTAGCCCAGCGGGGTTCAGAGAATTTAAAAATTCCTGGGGGTAGTGCACTGCGTCCTCGATGTTAGTGACGGTGTCTATGGATTTATAGCACTTAACTTCACCCGGTACTTTCTGCATAATTAAATTGTTTATTTCGTTGACTGTTTCATTCCTGGGAGAAACAATTGCTCTACAACACAGCCAACGAAAATCATTTTGATGTAAGTTTTCGATGTCAGGATATATAGCATCTATCAGACTATCTAAATTATGGAGTATTTGGCCTAGAGACTCATCCAAAGTAACCGCATAATCGGTGCCCAAATTTAAACATAGAAAAATTCCTTCTCCAAGTTTCAGCAGCTGTTGTGGAAAATTGCTATGCGTATTTCTCTGATTTTGTTCAGCAAGGCGTTGTGAACGTTCGACACTCGACTCTCTTTCGCGCAACTGAGAGGTCCTTACATTTTGTTCATGAAGACGTTGGGAACGCTCCAACCTCGACTCTCGTGCACGTAACTCAGAGGTTCTCAGATTTTGTTGTGCAAGGCGTTGCGAACGTTCGACACTCGACTCTCGTGCGCGTACCTGAGAGTTTCTCTGATTTTGTTCAGCGAGGCGTTGTGAACGTTCAGGTGAAGATTCTCCCATACGACGTATTCTTGCTGCCCGTGCTTGAGAACTATGTTTAGAAACTTGAGACCTGGCTCTCTTAGGCATTTTCAAATGTTTAAGAAAATGTTAATAGCGTGTTATATTCTAGCTCTGAAAAAAACTGTTGTTTAGCCCTGAAAAGAACTGTTGTTTAGCCCTGAAAAGAACTGTTGTTTAGCTCTGAGAAGAACTGTTGTTTAGCTCTGAGAAGAACTTTTGCGTAGGTGTAGTTTTAAGAACGAAATCTAAAAAAAATCGCACGAAAATTATTAGACTTTGCGCACGACCGCTGCGTAGGGAGCCGACCTCGCGCCTGAGCCGCGCGCGTACCTTACTCATACATCTAAACTCCCCTCCCGCACGCGCACCCCGTCTTGGTGACGCCCACTTCGCAACGGGCCGTGCAGCAGAAATCGTATTATTTTAATTTCGCCATAACTTTAAAACCAAACGTCCAATTTTAATCATTCAAAGACCAAATATTATCTACATAAACTGTACTTAGTGATGAAATAATTTATTTTGATAAGGATTATAGCATGAGTAAAAATGCGTTTAAATGTAGTCCAAAAAAAATTCAAGATAAAAAAATAAAAAAATGGTTGTTGTGCCTCACTCGACATAGATAGGTATAGTGTGTCGCAGACTTTTTTGTAGATATTTATAAGATCTAGAATTAATTAGAACATTTTATGGTTCTATCTTTTATAGTTTAGGCAGCGTACGCAAAATAAGTAACTTTTCTGGTTGATTTTTTACACCTTGTGTCCGAAAACCCCAAATATCTTACGGAACCCTATTTTTTCCAAAATAAAATTTAGCCTATGTTACTCGTGGATAATGTAGCTTTCGAATAGTGAAAGAATTTTTAAAATCGGTCTAGCAGTTTTTGAGCCTATTCATTACAAACAAACAAACAAACAAACAAACAAAGTTTTCCTCTTTATAATATTAGTGTAGATTTATTTTAGTGTTGGAATTCATATTCGGTCGAAGTGGCGGTCCTTGGGAGGCCTATGTCCAGCAGTGGACTTCTTTCGGCTGAAATGATGATGATGAGAATTCATACATTATCTGTAGTAAAATGACGTAAATATGTTTTTTTTACGAAAACTAGTTAAAACTAGGTTTTTTTTTCGAAAACTAGTCGTTTGCTGACTTTGCCATAGCGTTTCGTTTTACATGGTTGTAAAAATATAGAGGCACGCGTTTCACATATTTCTAAGATGTATAAATAAAACAAGTACTTAAAACATTTATAATACATTTCGAATGTTTAGTTCACATGCTCCTTGTCGGATTTGATTGTAGTGTTGCACACGACTTGGTCCACCTGTTGGTAACCTGAAATTAGTAGGTATCTCAAGTTACTTATTTATGAAATATAATTATACAGGAAGAATTTTGAATCACCATTCGATATTTAGTGTGAAAATAATAAATACGTGTCTTTTTTTTTGTAGGTATCACTCATTACTAAAATATTGAGATGGCATCATAAAGTTGTCTAATAAAAATCTACGTTTGTGTATACCGTACCACCCGCGGATACACATCCCCGCTGCATCCGCACGATACCCCTTTCTCTCATTCGACAAAAGCATACGTGGCAAGCTACAAGCATAATATTTAACGTTAGACTTAGTAACCACGCAGAATTGTTAATACTTTATTTTACAATATTTTTAAGCTATTGCATGGCTTTTACCGCGGGCTTTGAGCGCGGCGACCGAATCTAGAAATTCCGTAACGTAACGAAAATAAAACCTAACACCTCCTAACACTCCGCCTACCATGTAATGACTGTTCCCATGACAACGTGATGTTGTCATGGGAACGTAATTTTTGTTTTATGTCATCACGTCATCATCCCAAGTGTAGCGTTGACAAATAGGAAGTATGGAGGTTACAAATGCTATGCAATAGCTTTACCGCGGCAGTCCCCGAGTGCCACACTTTTTTTTTTATGGAGTCGGTTACCAAGAATAAATCGGATGTCATTAAAAAAAAATCACCTGTATAAAATTTCATATGTTCTTTTCAAAGCGTATTATTGCTTACCTGCTTAATACTTTTACGACGGATCTAAAATTAATTAGCAACATAATTACTATCGTAATACACGGTTTCGAATTGCGTTTCAATTGGTAATTAATCATTAATTGGTTTCCTTCAACTAAAGAAATGGAAATAAGCACGCTTTAAAAAAGAAATAAATTGTAGGTACTAACTTCCCATGTGATCGCAGTTGGTTTTATACAGGCTGCAAATATCTTCAAACTCGATAGGCCAGGGACTACGTCCGTCTAAGGCACACACTTTTGGTCCCCCGGGGGTGCAACTCTTGAACATGTAACAGTAGTACTCTAACTCATAAATGTTTGGGAGTCCCTCATGTGCCTCGTTCGGGAGTCCCTCATATAGTGCCTCGTTCGGGAGTCTCTCATGTGCCTCGTTCGGGAGTCTCTCATGTGCCTCGTTCGGGAGTCCCTCATACAGTGCCTCGTTCGGGAGTCCCTCATACAGTGCCTCGTTCGGGAGTCCCTCATGTGCCTCGTTCGGGAGTCTCTCATGTGCCTCGTTCGGGAGTCCCTCATGTGCCTCGTTCGGGAGTCTCTCATGTGCCTCGTTCGGGAGTCCGTCATGTGCCTAAGGTAGGCCATTCACGATCGACGTAAAACCATTAGTAAATGCAATGTAACTCTTACGTAAGTTACTTATAAATTAGAATATTTACCGAGAGTTTATCAAACTCACGGCAATCATTCTAATTTATATTGAGATATGAGTAACTAAAGCGTACCGCAGACAGGCGCGACGCGACTCTGGTAGAACTGTCGTTGCAAGTCATTTATGGATATGGATTTATTTTTGTTTTTTATGGTCGTGAATGAGTTGCTTCGGGAATACCGACAATTTACGCTCAAGAAACGTGTTTTTGTGTTTCTATAATTAACCCTAAATAACGAACCTTCGTCGAATCGACGACGCAGATTTGAAAAAAGTGCGGTAAATTTTGAGTGCGTGGTCGCACGCATTCTAACTCCCGGCTAATATTGGTCGACCCCTTGCCCACGCGACGGACGGTAGTGCTTTCTGCGTGGGGAGCCTGTGTGTGCCGTTCCAGCAACCATGACTCGTCGCACTGACGGCGACGAAAGTTAGTAATAACGGTATAATTCTATACTATTTTGCTTTCACCATTTTATGTTTTATTCTTACTTTACAATAATAAGTACCTTTTATATTTTTTATTTTAGATACCATAAATCACTCCATAATTCTTCAGCTATTATTGGAAGATAATAGTGACGTAGCAAATTCATCTGAGAGTGAGAAATATGACCACGTTGAGGCTGATCAGGCTTATACATGAAAACTGGCTTGTGCGACTCAATTACACAAATTTTGAATGTGCCAAGAAGTGCAGTTCGAGTAGTGATAAATGATTTTATTTCTGTAAGTAGGTTTGTACAGACACTTTTACACGTCAATCATATTTTAAAACTAGATGAGGTCGGCGTTTCCTATCTGACTACTTTGAGAAGAAAGGCCGAAACAAATTCAGAGGTCTCAGTCTCTTTTAAAGTCCAGACATAATCTTGGTCAGATCATGTGAAGGCCATGTGGATTGGTGTCTGAAGTGGTCTTTTGAGGAAAACACCACACAGATTGAGAGGGCCTGTCCAGTCAGTGCACGCATTTGTCAGTTATCGTGCAGCTCAACTCAGAATTTAAGGAGCTCAACGATTCGACGAACAATACCAAAAAAAGGACATTTGGGTAGGCCACTTAAATTACTCAAACTGTCAGACCATGATTAGAACTAACTGAGAAAAAATAAAAACAAAACAAAAAGGAATAACCCACATAGTCTTCACACTCACAATAATTTAAATAATTTAATAATTTAAAAGTACATTGTTTATATAAAATTCATTAATTCAAATTCAAATTCAAATTCAAATATTTTATTTCAGATAAACATCCATATAGTGTTAGTAGCAGTATAGCTTAGCCTAATGTTCATGTAATGTCAATGTGTATATAAAAACCCGGAAATAATCTTGGTCAGAGCATTTCATTTGAGGACCATGTAGATTTGTGTCTGAAATGGTCTTCTGAGAAAAGAACCATACAGATTTGAGTGGACCTGTCCAGTCAGTGCACGCATTTGTCAGTAATAGTGTAGCTCAACTCAGAACTTAAAAGTGAAGTACCCTTGAGAGTGAAGAAAGAGAAGCTGCAGTTAGTCTTTCTACGAGTATAGCAATTTGCCCCTCCGCAAGGTGAAGGATGACTAAAAGTAGATTGCGCCAAGTACAATAAATCCTTGTGTGGTGAGCACAAACTTGACGTATGTCACAAATATATCAGGTCCTAGTTTTTAGGGTTCCGTAGTAAACAAGGAACCCTTATAGTTTCATCATGTCCGTCTGTCTGTCTGTCCATCTGTCTGTCTGTCTGTCTGCGGCTTAGCTCAGAGATGCTTTGTACTAGAAAGCTGTAATTTGGCATGAGTATTCATATTAAACACGCCGACAAAGTGGTAAAATAAAATCATGAAAAATTTTTTTTTTTTCAGTTACCTCCCCTAGACGTAAAGTGAGGATGATTTTTTTTCTCTCAATAATCCCATAGTGTGGGGTGTCGTTAAAAAGGTCGTTTAAAAATATTGTGAGTTTGTGAAAACCATTTTTGGATTTAGGAATCCGTTTTCGAAATATTAAGCTTTAAAGTGCTAATTTTTGTTAGAATCGAGTGTCTGCCCCCCTCCCCTGCAAGGTTAATGGTTGGTTTTGGGTATGTGAAAAAATTCACGGCAGTAGCATATATAACGAAATTAAAAGGAAAACTATCACAGCTAAGTAGGCTTTACAAGTTAACGAGTAATAATCGACCAAATTACATTTGCGGTTGCAAAAACATGTTCTCCCATACAGAATGTATGGAAGAACATGTTTTTCAACTACAAAGTTAAGCTTGTTCTTGGGATTAATTCATCCCAACTACGGAACCCTTCGTTGTGCGTGGTCCGACACGCACTTGTCCGGTTTTATTTATAATTTATTTAAGTTCATTAGCTGATTTAATTTGTTAATTTTTTAAGTATTTGGTCAGTGGGTCGTCTTAGGGGCGGATTAGTTGACAGCAGAGCAACTCCGCAACTCAGCGGTGCAGAGTGACTCAGTCTGCGCTCAGCCCTCGGTGTGGCAACACGCCGTGTTCGGGTTCGCAACAAGTCCATCGTCATCCTGAGGATGCCTCGTTGAGAGGTGAAACACGTGTCGATTTCTTTCAGGAGTTTTTTATGGCTCTTTAGAAATAGCTAAGCGAAACAGGTTACTAAATACCTATATCCACGTCTATTGTATTTTACAATGGATTTCCGCAAGGTCACGCCTGAATCAATTAACTAGTTTGTCAAATGTAAGCACTTAAAAAATACAAAAATGTTTATTGGAAGGAAATAAGTGACGTGATTTTAGAAAATAAGAACGTTATAATTACATATGTTATGTATAAATGATTAAGATAGAAAAAAATACAAAAATATTAATATTTTATTCCATAAAACCTAAGAAACCCCCTTTTTTAACAGCGTAGTCGAAACACGGAGCACAAAAAGTCGAAACGACGACGCGACGAAAGCTCGTAATAAGCATTGAACAATAAAGTTAAATAAATGTAAAATCTGCAAAGTATCAATCAAACCCTTACTAGCTGAAAACTTATTTGTTGTTCTCGTGGTGTTTGCTACAATGGGAGCACTCGAAATGTTAAGTACCTATAGAAAACTGCGATGCTGGCAGGTTTGGAGAAAAAACAGTTTTTATTTTAAATTTTATAAAACAAACTATTCGAAATATTTTAAACAAGAGTTTTTTAATTTTTTTTTTTTATTGAGCTATTTATTAAATTTATTATCAATACAAATTGATCAGGCACAATAAAATTCATTTCTAGACAATTTTATAATTTGCCTGAGAAAACATTTACAAAAAACGATTGGAATAACATAATAATCACAGATTCAGATTCAGATTCAGATTCGTTTATTTGCAAAAACATGTGTAGATAATATACATGGTATGATGCTTATAATAGGTGTAACAAAGTATTTTTTGGCTCAACATGTTTGACCATGGCTGGTGTACAAATTTGGTCGAAAGACAATAGGATTTTAAAATTAAGATAGGTACAATGAACAATAATATAAATAAATCAACAATTAACAATAATATTAAATTAAATAACGTCAATAGTCATCATTCAAAATAAATAGATTAGATTCAGTCAGTATCTTCAGAGCGATTTATCATTTAAAAATTCATTAATATTATAATAAGCTTTTTCTGTCAGTATTTTTTTAAATGTTTTCTTAAACTGGTCTATATTTAATTTCTTAACACATTTAGGGATATTATTGTAAATTATTGGCGCTCTGCATACAACGCTTTTATACAGTAGCGCTGTCTTAGCTGGCTGAACACGAATTTTACTATTATCCCGGCGATTACGTTTTATAATGTCTGATATTCGAGGAAACAAATGGGGGTTATTTCTCACAAATAGGGCTATTTCCAAAATATAAAGTGACGGAAGTGTGAGTATTTTATGCTTAGTAAAGAGTGGCTTACAGCTTTCCGTACTTTGGATACCAAACATGGCACGTAGGCATCGCTTTTGCATTATAAATGCCATATCTTTATTTGTTGAGTTGCCCCAAAAAATAATGCCATATCTGAGGACAGATTCAACAAGGCCATAATACGCCGAGAGTAACACATCAGTGTTGACGGTTGGAGCAAGTTGGTACAAAGCATAAGATTGACTACTGATTCTTTTACATAGTTTCTCAATGTGTTCTTTCCAATTTAGTTTGCTGTCTATAATTAAACCGAGAAAACGGGCTTTAGTTACTTCATTTATAGTACTATTATCGTGAATCAAATTTACATTTAATGGATTATGCAATCTTTGCCCAAAGTGCATTATATTTGTTTTTGATATATTTATTTTTAAATTATTATTATCAAGCCAAGAAATTATAGATGTCAGCGAATTATTTATGTCAAGTTTGTAATTATTAATGTCCTTACATGCAATTGAAACTGTACTGTCATCAGCAAATAATGTCATAGGTTGAATCGTTGCCTTTGGCAAGTCGTTTATATAAATAGTAAACAACGGCGGCCCTAGCACACTGCCTTGAGGAACACCGTATGTGACATATTTCCTCACGGAGCTGAAATTTTCTTCTCTTTTTGTTTTGGGATTCACTCTAGTTATTACTGTTATCTGTTGTCGATTCGTTAAATAGGATCGAAATAAATCTAAAACATTGCCTCTTATGCCGTATGCGTCAAGTTTACTGATTAGTATATTATGATCTACATAATCAAATGCCTGTGACATATCGCAATAAATAGCACAAACTGGAACTGTTTTGTCAACATGGCAGATAACACTTTGGATGAATTCATAGATGGCCATATTAATGGTTCTATTTTGTCGAAAGCCCTTTTGTTCATTGCACAAAATGTTGTTTTTTTCGAGATATGAATTAAGTTCACCATAAAGATATTTTTCGAAAATTTTTGAAAATATTGATAACAGTGCAATAGGCCTATAATTCTCCATTAACCGTTTACTTTCTTTTTTGAATAAAGGTTTTATAACTGACAGTTTAAGATCTTGTGGAAATATTCCCGCTGTTATCGACAAGTTCATAATGTGACTCAAGTGATGGCATATATCCTCATTTACTGCTTTAATTATTTTAGTAGAGAAACCATCGTAACCTACACTGTTAGTATTTTTTAGGTTATTTATAATTTTATTAATCTGGTAAGGTGAACTTGGTGCAAGAAACATTGAATTTAATTGTTCATTAATTAAAGACGTTACATTTTTCCCGGCACCCGGAAGGGGCTTGACTTTTTCAATAAAATAATTATTAAATGCGTTCGCTATTTCTGTTGGATTATTAAGGACGTTGTTTTCATCAATTTTGATGTTATCAATGGATTCTTTTGGGGTGTTCAGTCTCGTTTTGTTTATAATCTGCCACGCTGTTTTAGTCTTATTATGAGACGTGATTATTTTATTGTTATTTTGCGCACGTTTTGTTAGTTTTATAATTTTTTTAAATAACTGACAATAATTTAAGTACTTTAATTTGTTGTCTTTTGTTGAGTTTAATCTGAATTTCCACAGCAAATCCTTTTTTTTACGACTGCAAATTTTTACACCACGTGATACCCATAACAACGTAATACTAGTTAAGTATTGTTAGTTATTACTAACTAATAAACTATCTAATCTGTGAACATACTTTTATTTTCATTTTTTGTAATCAATCTAAGTAGGTATGTAACTCAGCTACTGAACCCACCTTGTAAAAATCGGAAAAATCGGAATTAGCAATTCTAAACGTACAGAGTGCTGTACGTTTAGAATTGCGAATTCCAATGTCGTTCTTAATGTACCTTACCTTTTTTTTTTGTGTGGGAAATTATCAAATAACTTCTCCCGCTCTGGGTGGAACGGGAGGGCGTGTCTGACTCTTACTGACTAAAACCCACCCGTGTTCCTTCAGTTGCCATGTTGCCGGGGGGCCACGATTTTCCTATCGGCCCGTATTCGCAGCCCCGGAAGGCATTGGCCCTAGCAGACCCCGTCAATTCTACTGACATCTCTTTGAGCCGCGCGTGGAACACAACGCGCCGTCGACCTGGGCTTGGTCCTTATCGGACGGCGAGCTACCCATTGCTCACCGTCCGCAAGCCCGCGCCTACGGTGGCCGGAAATCTGCCTGTGATTCCCGACGCCCAGGGCGTCTCCTCCTGCGGCGCGAGGGCGCGAAATTTGCCTCTTCCTCACGCGCTCCGCCTCCTCCTTCGCGAGCATTACTGCTTCGCAGAAGGAGGTGACGGCCTCCCATTTCCTCTCGCTCCGTAGCATGGCCCGAATCAGGGCCGGACGCGAGAGATCACCGCCGCCGATCGCCTCCACGAGGACACGGCGATGCCCTGCCCAAACCGGGCAGACCTTCACCGTATGTTCCACCGTGTCCTCCGAGCGATCCACACAGAGACGACACCCGGGCGTTTCCTCCCGCTTTATCCTAAACAGGTACCTCCCGAAACAGCCGTGTCCGGTGAGGACCTGCGTCAGGCGGAAGGTGAGGACGCCATGGCGCCTCTCTAGCCACTCCTCAAAGAGGGGTCTTATCGCCGCAATTGTGGCGTACCCAGCGCTAGGTTGCGACAATCGCACTCTCCATTCTGCCATGAGATCTCGCCGGAGCTCTGTCCGCTATGCCGGGATTTCTTGCGGCACCGGAGTTAAGCCCCGGCGTTTCGCCTCCTCGCACCACTCCCAAATGTGCGAGGACCTTTGCCTCCAGATCCCATGGCGGTACTCCGGCAAGGAGGCTCACCGCCTCGCAGGAGACCGTGCGGTATCCTCGGGCCAGCCGGATGGCCATGACCCTTTGGGATACGTTCAGCCGACGGGCTGGCTGCCGCCTCAATGAAGGCGCCCACACCGGCGCCCCGTAAAGGGCCATGGACCGCATGACCCCCGCATAGAGCCTCCGGCAGGAGGCGTTTGGACCTCCCAGATTGGGCAGGAGCCGCTTCAAGGCAGCCTCGGCCCGGTCCAGTCTGGGAGCCAAACGTCGGAAATGCTCCACGAAGTTCCACCGGCTGTCGAGGACGAGTCCCAGATACTTCATCGTCGACTCGACGCCGATGTGAACCCCTCCCGCCATTACCTGGGAATCCGACGGTGGCGCACTACGAGGACTATAAAAACCCGGAGATGTACCTTACCTAAAAGTATATTTAAATAAGGGGAGTGAAGACCCAAAAATTATTGCGGGGAATTACCTCTTTTCGACAAGTGACGAAGTATAGAATACTTAAGTATAGGTACTTCAAATAAGGGGAATCACCAAAATAGTTTGGAAGAATTACTTCATTTTGACCGGCGATGAAGTGTATAAAACTATCTAACCTTTTAATTTCAAAGTTTTTCTTTATTTCCATTCATTCGCGATTTAAAACCATATTTTTATTTTTCGTAATGTTTAAAATGTTATTTTAAACTTGTTTTATACTGTGATTTTAAACTCTTAATAAAAAACAGTATTTTATTACAAACTGTTTAAAACACTGTTAAAATACGTGTTTTAAAACAACTTGTTTATTTTATGCCAACCCTGGATGCAGGTGCACTATTGAACAAAATTTTGTATTATAAATGTAAGTATACTTACACTTTTATGTGATTTTGTTTCCACTTGATATAAAGTTGCAAGAAATACTGAAAAATAATTCATTTAATTTAATTACTTAAAAAAGAAAGCACGTTAAACTGCTGGTCCCTGCTGTCATTTGTAAATCTTTCGCAGCCGTTACGAGTAGTCAGAAGCCCGAAAGTCTGACCACCAGTCTTACCAAGAGTATCGTATTAGCCAGTAACTGGGTTGTGGAGGTCAGATAGGCAGTCGGTCCATGTAAAATACTGGTATTCAGCTGCATCCGGTTAGACTAGAAGCCGACCCCAACATAGTTGGGAAAATGCTAGGCAGATGATGATTTAATTATTTCTGCAAATTTTCAAGTGTCATGTTATCTACCGATTCCTGAACAATAGTGTAGTGAAACTACGATACAAAATAATTAGGGGTGGCACTCCTCAAACATGTAATCGAGGGATAACAAAAAAGGCTCATTCGCATGTGTTCGTTGTTAAATCCTATAATTCATAAGATTATAATGTTTTTAAGTGACTGTTCTATTTAAGTCAACCATTTTGGATATATGTGGTTTAATTGGTAAACCGCAGAACATATTTTTGCGGCCATTAAAATCAATACTGTGCATGCGTCCAGCCTAGGGAAACCTTTAGGGCGTTTGTGCAATACAAGGAATTTTACTATCCGGCAGTCCGATTTTTTACGGTCCGATATGGCACGCCATAAATGTAAACACTAGTTTGTGCACTATACGTAATTTTACCTTCTGACATTTTACTTTTCCCTATTCCGGGTCGTTTTTTTCCGGTCCGAGATGACAGCAATGAAAAATGGGATTATACTTGTGCACTGCGTCCGCGATCAGTATTATTCATGAGCGGGCGGGGCGGGCACGGGGGAGGTGAAGGAAGAGGTTAGGAAAGTAGTTGTAGACATCCAATAGTAGGTAGTTAAAAATAATCTTTCGTCCTGTCTCAATTTATTGTGGTTTATGTAAAATGACCCTGTCAGGTAACTTTCACTTATAAGGGGATGAACCAAAAAATTTTTTTGTCTTCTACGTCGTCACACGTAGAGTAATAAAGCAAGCAACTGCCGACGTTTCAAGAAACTCCTCGTTCCTAGAGTTAATCACACGTACATGGCGTGTAGTTTCAAAGAGAGCTACCCTACACTGTGCCACACCGATCCGAGTAAAGACGGACAAGTACACAAGCCAATTATCCATTTTTTTCATGCCACATCGGACCGTAAAAAATCGGACTGCCATTCCTTGTAGTGCACAAACGCCCTTACCGTGCGTGGTCCGGTAGTAAAATTCCGATGCGCACTTGGCCGGTTTTTTCATTAACATTTTTTTTTTTTTAACAATATATTCTATTTATATTTCCTTACCAAAAACAATAGAGAATAGTACTGAATTCATTTTTAACAACTACGTCTCATGTTACACAACAATAATTAGGTAAACGACGCGACGTGATAAAACAAAACAAAAACGATTACACGCTAATTTAAGATTCAATCATTAAAAAGTAAAATTAGTAGAAAATTATTGATAAATTAATTAATTGATGATAACCGAACGCTGCATCTACTTGTTCATAGTAAGTACACAACAAGAATTGGGGATAAAAAAAAAATAAGTGTTTTCATGGTAAGTACGCAGAAGTCAAAGTCAAAGTCAAATAATTTATTTCAATTAGGCACAAAAGGGCACTTGTGAACGTCAAAATTTACAAAAAATAGAATTGATTCTAGTCGCCCCTTCCAAAACGTAGTTTTCGTATGGAGAAGAATGGGCAGGAAACTCCACCGTTAGTTACTCTTTTAAAATGTTTTACAATATTTTGTATACATTAATTATATAATTATATGTGTGAAGACGATGCACCTGGAATAAGATTACTATACCGTCAAACGGGGTGAATAGATAGGTTTTCGATCTTTTGCAACGATTTTCGTAATGTTGCACACTTGATACACATGTTTCTAAGCATATATTTGTTGAGTCTTAGGCCAAACTACTGAAATATATCCATTTTTATTCGGATATGTTTATAGTTAATAAGAAAAACCTCAAAATATACGTGATTTCTATTTACTTCCCATCAGGGGACAAAAGTCACGCCTGAGGGGTGATTAGAAAAATTTCGTAGGGCTGCCTCATTGTAGTTTCCCTGATTAATGAGTTAATATTAAGGTAAGCAAATAAAATTAGAGTAGGTATCTTATACAAAATAATATTTATTTTAAAATAAAATTTAATTATAAAAACCACCAAAAACATTTAACATTCAGTTAACATGTTTTTGATGGTTTTTATTGGTTAATTATTAATAATAATCAACAAAAACTAAACAAAATTTTACTTCAAACTAGAAAACAAAACTTTTAACTAAAAATTGCATTCAAAATAAAATTAAAACCTTTAACAAAAAATGAAAATTGAACCACCTACCAACGGGTTCTTAAACTTTGTGGCAGCAGCCCTATTATAATCATGTCTAATCACCCCTCTTTCGTAACTAATCACCTCTTTCCCGTGTCTATTAACCATATTCGCGTGTCTGGTAACCCCTCAGGCGTGTCTATTCACCCCTCAGGCGTGTCTAATAACCCCGAAAAATTCAAGAAAGTAAGGCTTACGCAATAAGAACAATTTAACATATTTTTGCATGTTCTAACTTCATTTTATACAGCACAATATATTTATAATAACACAGACCGTAATGGAAAACTAAATTTAAACGAATAACACCAAAATGCAATTACATAGCGAAGTTCAAAATCGCGCTCACGCAACTCACTTGTTTTGTTGTCAACTTTGACGTTCAGTTTTGACGACTTTTTGTGATGTTGCCACGCATAAAACGTTGCCAGACTAAGAAAAAGAATACTACCAAATTGCTAAAGAAGCGGGTTTATTGCTGGGGTCACCGAGTTTGCCATAAAAAACGTTTGAATAAAAACCAAGTTTTTTTCTCTATTCCCCCCGCGAGTTCGATTCACCCCGATTGACGGTACCACAATAGGTAAAAATAATTAAAAATGAAGCAATGACAGAAAAAAATACTATGTAATGTATACATAGTGTTCACATATTTACAAGCATTGTAAAAGTAAATTAATTACTTATACAATTAAATTACTGCCTCGTTGGTCTAGTGGTCGCAAGCGCTACTGCTGAGCATGAGGTCCTGGGTTCGATTCCCGGGTCGGGCAAAGTGTTATTGGGTTTTTCTATCTGAAATTTCTCAGTAGCAGCTCGGAGTCTGGATTTGTGCCCGGTTGATGGCAATAGGCTCGCCCCCTATTACATGGGACTTAAACATAACTGGCGAAATGTGGGTGTACCTGCTACAGGGACACCTCTGCCCAACCCTTCGGGGAAACAAGGCGTGATGTTATGTTATGTTACAATTAAATTAGCAACCAGTTTGATTTTGTCTAGTCTCTAAATTGTCCTATGGAGCTAGACCAGCAAGCTTCCAAGCATTCTTATCTAGGAATAATCCTCTAATTTGTAATATGCTTGTTTACAAAGAGTACTTTTAATATGAGTTTTAAATTTTCTTTCTGTTAATTGTAATATATCACAAGGTATTTTGTTGTACAATTTAACACAGTACCCCATAAAAGATGTATGTACTTTAGATAATCTGAAAAATGGTTGATCTATTTTATCTTTATTTCTAGTATTAAAATTATGTCTATCACTTATTTTATTTAAAAGATGCAGATTTTTCAAATCAAATCAAATCAAATCAAAAATATTTATTTGCTAGAATATGGTACATAAGGTGTTACAGTAAATTTGTTTCAGCATATCCTGCCATAACATGGCGTGCAAATGTATTCACAATCAGCAATGTCAATTAATCTAATTCAATTACAGATTCTATTGATTTGTCTTCTAAATAGTCCTTAATGGCATAATATCTTTTAAATAGCAGTAGTTTGAAAAGTATTTTTTAAACATTGTCAGCGGTAAGTCTTGAAGTCTATTTGGTAAATGATTGTAAACAATAATCGACATGCAGTATACATTTTTCTTAAATAATTTTAGTTTTATTGGAGGCAGTCGAAGTCTATCTTTATGCCGTGTTCGGCCATTTGGCCTGTCAGTGCTTGTTTCAAATAAATTTTAGTTTCTTTTAACAAAAATACATATTTCAAAAATATATAAACATGGCAGAGGTAGAATTTTAAGTTTCTCAAATAGTGGCTTACAGCTGTCTAAAAGGTGAGCACCACAAATTGCTCGGATACATTTTTTTTGAGCTTTAAAAACTCTGTCAGAATCTACTGAGTTACCCCATATTATAATGCCGTATCTAAGTACGGATGATACATAACCATGGTAAGCCAGCATTGCAGTATCACAGTTTACTGTTTGTCTAATTCTTCTCAAGACATATATAAAACGATCTATTTTTGCAAGAATTTTCTCTATGTGTGTTTCCTTACATACATAATATTTTCATGGATGAATTGGCAAGGTACCGTCATAATATTAATCTTTTTAAATAGTTCCCCGAGAGATTCGCGACGACATAGATTATAAATAGCTCTGACAGAGCGCATATATTCCAGCCGCATGGGCTGACAAAAAACCGGCCAACTGCACGCACAATGAAAGAACAAAAAACTACACGACGTATCTTCTTTAAAATAATTTTCATTGTTTTTAAGTTTCACTAACTCTAATTTTTCTTCAACACAATTTAAAGCACCTGCCAGGTCGTGGGTTCAAACCCAGGCAGGCGCTTTAAATTGTGTAAATTATTTCATCACCACTGAAACTGAAACCAGCATGTCCTAGGACCAAACATTCGAAGACATGTGACCTACCAAACCCCACTGCGCCCGCGTGGTGGATTACGGCTCACTCCCTCTCACTGATAGGAGGCCTGGGTCCCAGCTATAGATGTAAAACAACCGATTTAAAACGTTTTAAATAAAATGTTGCGGTTTAAACCCCAAATAAATCGTTTTAAACGGTTGAAAACTCGCCTACTAAAATAAAAGAACTGTGTTTTACAATTCATTAAGCAATTTTTAGTTTAGAAAATCAAAAGAAAGTACCTACCTACATTACCTACTACACGAAAACTTAAGTAGGTATACCTACCTTATTTTTTGGGTATGTGTGTGTAGGGTAGGCGAGCTGGCAACGTTGCGTCGAGTCACGACTGACGACGTCAACGAGAGTGCGAGAGTGTGAGTTTGGTTTTAAGGGGGAAGCGTCAGGGCAGCCTGCGAAATTCAAATTTTCTAAAGTTTTTTGCATTTTGCAGGTCAATGTCAGGTTTTATGTTGATTAAAATATGATTCGCGGCCGTAACAAATATGGCTTTACTCAATTATAATCATTACAATCGGCAATACAACCCCATAAGTTAGCAAAGGTGTCAAATGATGCGAATTCATGAAATCATGACAGTTTATAGGTATTCCGTTATATATGGATATATATAACGGAGTACCAATAAACTGTGTTAAAATTTAAATTTTCTACCTCGGTAAAAATCAAGAAAATGTAGTTATAATTAAGAAAAATATAGTCATCAACACCAAACGTTTTAAATCGAAAAAAATGGTTTATTTTGGTTTTAAACGGTTTTCTTTTTCGTTTTAAACTGATTGGTTTAATTGGTTTTAAACCGGCCTTACATCTATAGTCCCAGCAGCGGGAACATTATAGACTGACTAGCTGACCCTGCAAACGTTGTTTTGCCATATAAATGTTTGGAGTATCACTTACTACCTACCCTACCTACCCTACCTACCCTACCTACCCTACCTACCCTACCTACCCTACCTACCCTACCTACCCTACCTACCCTACCTACCCTACCTACCCTACCTACCCTACCTACCCTACCTACCCTACCTACCCTACCTACCCTACCTACCCTACCTACCCTACCTACCCTACCTACCCTACCTACCCTACCTACCCTACCTACCCACCCTACCTACCCTACCTACCCTACCTACCCTACCTACCCTACCTACCCTACCTACCCTACCTACCCTACCTACCCTACCTACCCTACCTACATGCTATGTATCAGAGATGGCGCTGTGTGTGAAAAAAGATTTTCCCGCTTTTCTGTTGAATTTTTTTCCTTTCCAACGAATGCAAAACCGTGGAAATCGGTTCGTGCGTTCTGGAGTTATAGCGTCAGGAAGGAAAACCCGACTTATTTTTATATAGTAGATTATGTAACACTGCTTTATAATGTTAGGTTAAGTATTTCCACAATCCAATTTTAACCGTTAATAATACTTTAAATGAATTCTATTATAATGCAAAATAAATAAGCGGGCCACATCCCACTTCTGAAACGTAATAATAACTATCCTATCTCTAAAATAACTAACTTAATGCCGAATATAATTATTTAACCTCAAAATGGATACTAATTCCCAAATGAATCTTAAAGTCGTTACCCCAATATCATAATCTAAAACTATTTAATAAAACTACATATTTACAGTATTTCGGGGATAAGGAAGTAATATGAAACACCAAGATATTTGTCAGTCATTTATATTTCTTTGCCAACATCAAATTCAATACTCTACACCATACCATCACATCTCCTATTCCCCACATAACATCACAATCCATTTCACTAGCAAATCAGTATTCTTTTATTTACCATAAAATTAATAGGTTACCTTAATTTACAGTAGATCTCCAACCAATCCTATGCCAATCTGTATTTTTACCGACACCGCCACTAAGCACGTCCTACCGTCACGAGCGCCCAACCCAGAAGGCCATATCGAATCTTTCGGTGCTGCCAGTATAATAAATTGAAACCTAACAATAGCTACAAGTAGCTTTTGGCGCTCGATTAACGTAAAAGTTGTCCAACTGCAAATTTTATTCCTCAGTTAAATGTTATCTGAGTATTGAAAAATTAGCCTTTAGTCTCTTAAATTTAAATAAATATAATTAATTGACAGTAAAATTGTGGACCAAAAACAATCAAAATTAATACAGAATTTATTTCCAACAAGTATGTCACATATTACAAAACTAAAAGGTATGGTTAATAAAACAACAAAATACATCAATAATCTGTTTCCAAACACTCTCTTTTAATGCACATTCATACATTACATTACGGTCTTCGTGAAATCTGTAAAATTAATTTGAAAATTTTTAATAAAATTATGAGACACCAACATTTCTCAGGTTTATAAGAAAACTAGCAGTTGCCCGCAACTTCGTCTGCGATCCAGGATGAAAAGTAGCCTATGTCCTTTTCCAGGTCCCAGGCTACATATGTGTCAAAGGAGATCAGTCATTCTGGGCTAAATTATGAGAGTGGTCAAACAAAAAAAAGTTTTGTTTCATTAGAAAATGTGTTATTTTCTACACTTTTCGCTATGGAATCAAATCTGTAGGGCCATTCCCTGCGCTGTCATTCGAATTTGAAAAATACTGTTTTCAGTATGTTTTAGTTAAAAGAAGAACAGTTATTTAATTATAGTAATAGCTTTTTATGCCAGTAAACACATTACAGTTATTATCTTTTACTGTGAAATTAGGCTCTAGGGTTATTCTCCACATAACTACAGAAATAAAGATTTTTTTTCCACAGTTTTAGTATTAGCATATTGAAATAGGTATCACTAATATTAACTGGTTTTAGTTCTATTTAGTGGTTTATATTCTCACGAAACAGTGACATAAAATAACACATTATTTTAGATAAATGTTTTAAGTACATACTTGTACGTACATAATATATTTATTTTAGTGTTAAAATTCGTACATTGTCTGTGGTAAAATAACTATAATAGTTTTTTTTTAATCTAATACTGGGTATTTTTACGAAAATAGCGCCATAGCGTTTCGTTTGACATGATTTTAAAAGTTTAGAGGCATTCACCTATTTCTAAGATGTGTAAATAAAACAAGAACTTAAAACAGATTATTTATTTATTTCACTTTTACCAATTTCACTTGTGGTCGTTACGTGATGCAGCTCCAGCGAATTTACGTACAGGGCGTTCAGGACTCGTGGAACGAATGTGAATAACCTCGAATGTTTCGTTCGCATGCTCCTTGTCGTATTTGATTCTAGTGTCGCACACGACTTGCTCCACCACGCGGAACTCTGAAATTAGTGCCTTATGTTACTTATATATGAAAAAGTAAAAGGAACCACCATCCAAAAATTGATAAGATGTTTAATGAAAATAAAATACGTGTCTTTTTTTTGTAGGTACATTTATAAAATATTAAGATGGCATTACAAAGTTGTCTAATAAAAGTCTACGTTTGTGTATGTATACCATACCACCCGTGGATACACATCCCCGCTGCACCCGCACGATGCCCTTTCTTTCATTCAGCGAAAGCATAAGTGGCAAGCTACAAACATAGTATTCAACGTTGCACTACTAAGTCTAACGTTAAATACTACTTTATTTTACGTTTTTGTAATGGTGTCTTTAATGCCTAGAATAAATCGGATAACATAAAAATCATCCTGTATAAAATGTATACAGGAAAAAAAATTACCAGTGCGCAAACTTAAACACGTGTCTTTACTCGTCATTTTTAAGCTATTGCATAGCTTTTATCGCGAGCTTTGAGCGCGGCGACCGAATCAAAAAATTCCGTTATAAAAAAACCTAACACCCCCCACTCCGCCTACCATGTAATGACGGATGATGACATAAAACAAAAAAAATGACATAAAATAACGTGATGTTGTCATGGAAACGTAATTTTTGTTTTATGTCATCATCCGTCATCATCCCAAGTGTAGCGTTGATAAATAGGAAGTATGCAGGTTACAAATGCTATGCAATAGCTTTACCGCGCAGTCCCCGAGTGCCACACGTTTTTTTTTTTAGGTAGGACATCTCGTCGTTGACCTCTGAGATCATGACTACTTAACCGGGCTTTCCTGGATCAAAGTTTTGATCAAGATTATTAGTCGGGGAATTGAAAGCTACGTGGTCAGCTGCAACAACTGCTGGCATCTCGTTATCGAGCAAGGGTCGGGGGGGAGTATCATTTACTCGGGGATGCGGTCGCGATCGCAAGGGACCTCGGCGACGAGGTTGGAATGACGGGAGGCGTCTGTTTTTGTACACTGTGCTGGTTTCCCTACTGCTCTCCTGGAGGATGGTAATGGGGTCGTCAGGGTCGGTAAGGATTCGCTTAGGGCGGCGAGTTCGATTGATACTAGAGGGACTGTAACTAGCGGCCTCGACAACCAGAGGGTTGCGATGTTTGGCGGCAGTATCGAAGTAACGCTTGAAAGAGCATTTGAGGAATTGATGGATGGTGGGGATTTTTAGGTCGAGATGGAGGATCTCATTCCTAACAAACCAGGGCGCTCCTGAAGCCTTCCGAAGGCAACGGTTCTGTAATGTCTACATCTTATGGATGTGACTGGGTCTTGCTTGTGCAAAAACAGCACCCGCATAGGTCACGATTGGGCGAATGCAAGTTGTGTAAATACGCAATTTGCTACGTGCATTTAGGATATAGTAAAGCCTTCCAAGGACCCATGCGGCTCGCGCGCGGGCTTGGGTTATGTGCTCTTTAAAGGAGAGATGGTGGTCAAGGACTACACCTATATAGGTACTTGACTCGCTTCTCCCAAGGGATAGGCTTGCATAGCATGGTGATGGGTCGGGGGAGACTCGTCATTATGAACAACTTTTACTGTGGGACCAAACCTGAAACCGCAAAAAAAAACAGCTGTTCCCTACATTTTGACAAGAGAAGTCGCGAATACTCGCTATTATTCGGTATTCGGCATAACTCGATTTTTTTTTATTATTTGTCGAATACCGAATAATAGTGTCTATTATTCGACATTCGACAAATAGTTGTCTAAATAAAAATAAACTATTAATGATGAGTCTAGTGGTCGCAAGCGCTATTGCTGAGCATGAGATCCTGGGTTCGATTCTCGGGTCGAGCAAAGTGTTGTTGGGTTTTCCATCTGAAATTTCTCAGTAGCAGCTCGGAGTCTGGATTTGTTCCCGGTTGATGGGACTTAAACATAACTGGCGAAATGTGGGTGTACCTGCCACAGGGACACCTCTGCCCAACCCTTGGGGAAACAAGGCGTGATGTTATGTTTATGTGAACAGAAAAACTATAGACTTAAAAATAATTAAACTTGTGTTAATCTTTAAAAACAAAACACACTTAGTATTATTATCATTAATATAAAATATCAGCCAAAAATCAGTCATGGAAGTTAATAAGGGGGCAGATGATGGTGCCCACATTTTACAGCTTAACTTCTGGATGGAGGTGGGCTGGTTAGAATAACCACCAACGGCCGCCATGGCCCAAGCACAATGGTCCATACAAAAGACTAAATGCGGAAACTAAACCCCATAATAAAAATAAAAATAAAGTTTATTTTGGAACTTAACACAAGATTAAGTGCAAGTAAAACGATGATAGCTGCAAAAGTATGAACTGTAGCGCAGCTACATATAACATCCATTTTTTTTGGGTGGGAAATTAATAAATAACTTCTCCTGCTTTGGGCGGAGCGGGAGGGCGTGTCAGACTCTTTCTGACTAAAACTCATTCGTGTTCCTTCAGTTGCATATATGTTGCCAGGGGTCACGGTATCTCTTTGGGACTTTCCCGCGACCTCGGCAGGCATCGGCTCTAGCGGATCCCGTCAGTTGGGCTGACATCTCTTTGAGGCGCACGTGAAACACAACGCGCCGTCGACCTAGGCCTGATCCTTATCGGACGGCGAGCGCTCACCGTCCGCAAGCCCGCGCCTACGGTGGTCGGGAAAAGGCCCGCGCATACGGTGGTCGGGAAAAGGCCTGAGGTTCCCAACGCCCAGGGCGTCTCCTACGGTGGCTAAGGGCGTGAAGGCGCGAAATTTACCCCCCTCACGCGTTTCGCCTCCTCCTTCGCGAGCACTACTGCTTCGCAGAAGGAGGTGACGGCTTCCCATGCCCTCTCACTCCGTACCATGGCCAGGAGAAGACCGCCCAAGGCAGGCAGACATCCACCGTATCCTCCGGACGATCCACATAACGGTGACACCCAAGCGTTTCCTTCCGCCTTATTCGGAACAGGAACCTCCCGAAACAACCGTGTCCAGTGAGGACCTGCGTTAGGCAGAAGGTGAGGACGCGGTGGCGCCTCTCTAGCCACTCCTCAAAGAGGGGATTTATCGTCACAATTGTGACGTGTCCAGCACTGGGTTGCGACAATCGCAGTCTCCATGACGCCATGAGATTCCGCTGGAGCTCTGTCCGCTGTGCCGTGATTTCTTGCGGCAGCGGAGATACGCTCCGGCGTTTCACCTCCTCGCACCACTCCCAAATTTTCGCGAGGACTTTTGCCTCCAGATCCCACGGCGGCAATCCGGCAAGGAGGCTCACCGCCTCACCGGAGACCGTACGGTATCCCCGGACCAGCCGGATGGCCATGACCCTTTGGGACGCGTTCAACCGGCGGGCCGGGCTGTTCGCTGCCTCACGGAGTGCGCCCACACCGGTGCCCCGTAAAGGGCCATGGACCGCGTGACTCCCACGTAGAGCTTCCGGCAGGAGGCGTTTGGACCCCTAGATTGGGCAGGAGCCGCTTCAAGGCAGCCCCAGCCCGCTCCAGTCTGGGAGCCAAACGTCAGACATGCTCCACGAAGTTCCACCGTACAGTACCTATTAAATTTTACATAATAAAAAATATTGTTTTACGGGGAATATCTCGTTTTGTATAACGTACTTTTTATTATAATTTGTTCGCTTGACAGTTGACACCTATTATTATATTTATTATGCTGCGCTCCATTGCCCGCTGGCAAATCTTGAGTTTGAACTTCTGTTGTTCAGTAAATGACCAACTTTGTGCACCATAGGTTAGGACGTGCAGGATACACATGTCGATGAGTTTTCTTTTCAATGTTATAGGGAGATTTATATATAACGTACTTAATAAAATATATTACGTACAAGAAAAGGGTTGCCAACATTTAAAATCAGTAAAATATGAGACTGGTTTCATTAACTTCATTGTTTTCTTTTCGCATAATCTTAGATATTTTTCAGATTACGGTAATTATTGATAAGTTCAAGAGACTATTACAACTGTAATATTATTATTTGAGTGTAAACTATTTTACAGTTTTTAACACAGCTAACTATTTACATTAGGTACTAAATTAAAAGACTAACTAACTATCTGTATAAATAAAAATAATAAAAACAAAATGACACTCAGGCGTCGAAGTATTCGTCCGCATCGCTGTCATCCGGAAACGTGCCCAGAAGACTGGCAGCATTGCCACGTTGAATGGCAATGCTAATTCTTTGGCCAAAGAACGAGCCAGCCCTCTGGTCACGTGAAGTGTCGACCAGTCGACGAGAAATTTCCTTAAAAAGGAGACGCGCACTCGGGCCCCATGGTCCGAGCGTTTCGACCCCAAACGGCTCAAAACTGTAATTACCTATAAGGTTACAGTATTTGCGCCGCTTGAGGGTCTAAACTATTTTTTCATATTCCTTTTTTTTTGTTGAGTAATAATGACGAGTATTCGACTATTCGCCATAGCGAATGCCGATTACTCGGTATTCGTCTATTCGCTATCGCTATAACAACTATTCGCGGCATCTCTAATTTTGACGAGTTACGCGAAGAAGTTTACGCTTCAAATCAGCTGTTCTCTACATTTTTGACGAGTTATGCGAACTTAAATGTAGGGAACAGCTGATTTTTTTTCGCGATTTCAGGTTGTGTCCTATAGTAAAAGTTGTTCATAATGATGAGTAAAGTCACGTGTTAAAGTTTGCGCAGTGATTAAAAACCTACCCTGTTTATATACTTTATTTTCAAAGCGTATTCTTTTTGCTTACCTGCTTACTACTTTTACAACGGGTCTAAAGTTAGCAACATAATCAGTCTCGTAATGCACGGTTTCGAATTGCGTTTCAATTGGTAATAATCATTAATTGGTTTCCTTCAAATAAAGGAATGGAAATAAACTATGTGCACGCTTTAAAAAAGAAATAAATTGTAGGTACTAACTTCCCATTTGATCGCAGTTGGTTTTATACAGGATGCAAATATCAGCAAACTCGACAAGCCAGGGTCTATTTTCGTCAAAGCCACACACTTTTGTTCCCCCGGAGGTGCAACTCTTGAGCAAGTGACAATAGTACTGTGACTCACGATCGTCTCCGAGATCCTCATCTGCCTATGGTAGGACATTCACAATCGACGTAAAACCATTAGTAAATGCAATGTAACTCTTATCTCGTTAACGTAAGGTATAAATTAGAATGTTTGCCGAGAGTTTTGTCAAACACACGGCAGTGATTGTCAAACTACCGATATGAGTAAAACCTGTCGCAGACAAGCGCGACGCGACTCTGGTAGAACAATCGTTGCACGTCATTCAAATTTGGTCGTGAATGAGCTGCTTAGGGAATACCAACAATTTACGCTCAAGTAATGTATTTTTATTTGTATAATATAAAATGAATGCAAAGTACCTACCAATGAAACCCTTACTAGGTGAAAACTTATTTGTTGGCGACTTGGTGTTTGCTAGAATAGGAGCACTCGAAATGGAATGTTATAGAAAACTGCGATGCAGGTACACTACTGAACAAAATTTTATATTATAAATGTAAGTATACTTACACTATACTGTGGTTTTGTTTCCACTTGATATAAAGTTGCAAGAAATACTGAAAAAGAATTCATTTCATTTAATTAAAAAAGAAAGCACGTTAAACTGCTGGTCCCTGCTGTCATTTGTAAATCTTTCGCAGCCGTTACGAGTAGTCAGAAGCCCGAAAGTCTGACCACCAGTCTTACCAAGAGTATCGTATTAGCCAGTAACTGGGTTGTGGAGGTCAGATAGGTAGTCGGTCCATGTAAAATACTGGTATTCAGCTGCATCCGGTTAGACTAGAAGCCAACCCCAACATAGTTGGGAAAAGATAGATAGATAGATTCATTTATTTGCCTGAAATATGGTAAGTATTTTACAGATTTTATAAATGATAAATGATTTTATTTCTGTAAGTAGGTTTGTACATATACTTTTACACGTCAATCATATTTCAAAACTAGATGAGGTCGGCGTTTCCTATCTGACTACTCTGAGAAGAAAGGCCGAAACAAACTCAGAGGTCTCAGTCTCTTTTAAAGTCCAGACATAATCTTGGTCAGATCATGTGAAGGCCATATGGATTGGTGTCTGAAGTGGTCTTTTGAGGAAAGCACCACACAGATTGAGAGGGCCTGTCCAGTCAGTGCACGCATTTGTCAGTTATCGTGTAGCTCAACTCAGAATTTAGGAGCTCAACGATTCGACGAACAATACCAAAAAAAGGACATTTGGGTAGGCCACTTAAATTACTCAAACTGTCAGACCATGATTAGAAATAACTGAGAAAAAATTAAAAACAAAACAAAAAGGAATGACCCACATATTCTTCACATTCACAATAATTAAAACAATAAAATACTTTAAAAGTAAATATTCATGTCATTGTTTATATAAAATTCATTAATGTCAATGTATATATAAAAACCCAGAAATAATCTTGGTCAGAGCATTTCATTTGAGGACCATGTAGATTTGTGTCTGAAATGGTCTTCTGAGGAAAGAACCATACAGATTTGAGTGGACCTGTCCAGTCAGTGCACGCATTTGTCAGTAATAGTGTAGCTCAACTCAGAACGTAAAAGGAGCTCAACGATTCGACGAACAATACCAAAGAAGGGACATTTGGGTAGGCCGCATAAAGTACTCAAAACTGCCAGATTATCATTAGAAGTAACTGAGAAAAAATTAATAAATATATAAATGACCCACATAGTCCTCACATTCACAATAAATAAAAAAATAATATTATACTTCACAAGTAAATATTCATGTCATTGTGTATATAATTTTAAAGTTTGCAAAATAAACAAAGTTCCGAAAGTAAAAAATAAAAATTATAATTGGAGCAGCTCAATCCCAAGCCTTTTTGTGCTCAACGTAATCTTTAACGGTATAACAAATAGACTATTTAGATAATATATAGATTTTCTAGGCAGATGATGATTTAATTATTTCCGCAAATTTTCAAGTATCACGTTACCGGTTCCTGAACAGTTCATTGTTGGATCCCATAATTCAAAAGATTATAATGTTTTTAAGTGACTGTTTAAGTGAACCATTTTGGAGATATGTGGTTTAATGTGTAAACCGCAGAAATACTATGAAATTCGAACTTATTTTTGCGGCCTTAAAAATCAATACTTTGCTTGCGTAAATCAACAATCCAGTCTATAGAAACCTTTATCGTGTGTGCTCTGGCAGTAAAGTACCGATACGCACTGGGCCGGTATTTTTATTTACCATTTAACATAATACATTTGTATTAAAACAAAATATTCTATTTATATTTCCTTACCAAAAACAATAGAGAATAGTACTGAATTCATTTTCAACAACTATGTCTCGTAATACACAACAATAATTAGGTAAGCGTGATAAAACAAAAAAAAACTATTACACGCTAATTTAAGATTCAATCATTATAAAATATAATTAGTAGAAAATTATTAATTAATTAAAAATAACCAAACGCTGCATCTACTTGTTCATAATAAGTAAATATCAAGAAGAGCTGTCAGATTTCTCCGATTTCTCCGTCAATTGTGGACCGATTTTGAAAATTCTTTTTTTGTTTGAAAGGGTATGCTTTCGAAATGGTCTCATATAAATTTTATTAACTTTGCTTCGATAGTTTTTGAGTTAGCTTCAATAATACGTACTTTTTCCCACTTAGTATGTGGATGATATAAGTTTCGGTCACTGTTATTTACATAGCAGATAGTGGTTTTCGAATTTGTGTGGGGTAGGTACAGTACCGACCAAAAGTCCATAAGCAATCTCACAAAGCAATAGACTGACGCTTCGGTTTGACTTACGACCTTCTTCTATAAGTTGTTACAATACTGTAGACACGCACATTACACACACACACTCACTTTGTCTGCAACCAATAACTAGTTCGATAATCATCATTCGTTTTTAGTTTCATTCGTCTTGTTCACATAAATATTAA
Source organism: Agrochola litura (assembly GCA_949152395.1). Classification (NCBI taxonomy): domain Eukaryota; kingdom Metazoa; phylum Arthropoda; class Insecta; order Lepidoptera; family Noctuidae; genus Agrochola; species Agrochola litura. Next base: position 8,482,653 of record OX424512.1, read on the forward strand.
AGTTTAGCAGGTAGACCACAAAAAACTAAGTAAATTATTTCGATTTCTGTGGGGTAGATGCAGTTTGTTACAAGTATTCAATTAATAGAACTTTGTTGGTTCGTGCCGTGATAATATTGGTGACGAGCATTTAGCGCAGTGTTGTGGTTATTATTATCAAAAAGCAGGCATAAAATATATTGAAGAGATCAGATCAGATCAGAGAATATTATTGCGCTGCGTAAAAGTGAAGTGAATATCTAATAAAACCGGACTAAGTGTGAGTGTTATCATTTATATATTTCATATTTTACTAAACATAAATCCTAATCAAGGGTATTGTTGATAGAACAGAGGTATTGTTGAGACAGAAGATGCCTTTAAAGTTTTAAATTCATTGTGAGGTTTAATTCGATTAGTGAATAATAAATAATTAGGTATTATGTGTAATAAAAACAATGTTTTTCTTTGTTCTAGAGAAATACTGTGACGGTTAAGAGATATGAGGAAGGGGCTTATTATCGAGTAGCAGCGACGTCAAATGGTGAATGAAACAAATGGTTTCATACCAACGAGATATTTTGCTGAATTATTAAAAACACGTCATTATGAACCGTTCGCCGTGCACTCTGAAGGCTTGCATCACTGAAGACCAGCTAGAAAACCGTTTTTGACCTTAAAATATTGACCGTACCAAATTAATAAACAACAGATTCGTTATTGCATGAATTTATGGTAACGAATTTTTTAAGCACGTTTCAATAGGGTGTTTGTCGTATTTCTTGCAGATATACCGAAATTGTTTAATATTATTTTTAGTAATAGTATTATTTTAGGATTAAAATTTGAGGTTTAGTTTCAATCTTCTTTTCGTAAAGAAAATGAATACTTAAGCTATAACCTCAATACCAACCAATATTTACTAAAGCCAAATAAAGTTTAAAATAATTAATATGAACAACTGCCTTTAACCTTAAAATCAACAACTTTGTCAGTAGATTTTTTTACATTTTAAGTAGTCTAATATTCTTATTTATTGCTTAATTACTTAGACCATGATCAAAGCTTTATATTTATGGTGCAAAAAAATCCATTTAAAATTTAAAACATTTCAAAATTTAAATATGTCAAAATAATACAAATTGCTTCTAAGTTTCTAGACATCTATTTCACATATTATTCAGGTGAAGTAATGATAAGTAATTGTAGCAGTTTGATAACTATACTTAAGTAAAATAAACGTAACGAATAAATATTATTTATTTTTTATTATAACATATCACGCATTTTTTATTCTAAACCCTTTATTGCAATAACAACATTAATAAATAGGCAGGATATTTAAAAATATTATTATTGCAAACAAAAATAATAATATTTGCAAAAACAGCGCTGTGATTTACGAGATTAGAACCTTAGCCATCTTGAATCTAAGACCAACGCTTAACGCCTTCTGCTATCTGCACATATAATTTACTTTTTTTAGCAATGCGATACACTGGCCAAGGTCACGCGTACGAGTATGATGCGTGCTAACAATAGTTATGGAAATATAAGTGCGGCGCCCGCGAACCGTGACGATACGATAGTGTGTAGTTCAAAACTGCGTTCTCTGTGGTGTGTGTACGGCACTCACACCACAGACGTCTGACTGTTTACACATACAAATGTACGGACTATACCGCGTGTTCACAGCAATACGACTCTTAGCGTGCTCATGCACTTTTGAGCGCTTATTGTACCACAACTAAAAAGAGAAAAATATTTTTTTTTCCAAAGAAAAAATCGAAGTTTTTTTAAGAAAATGAATTTGAAATGTTTAATGGTAAGTACATAGAACGCATATACAGGGTTATTAGTTACACGTCGGCAATCCGTTAAGGGGATAGGCCATTTGCAAATTACCCCTGATGACCCCTAACCTAACCTAACCTAACCCAACCATTTTCGAGTAATTTGACATTTTATATTTTAAAATGTGTGAAATAAAAATATAAAATGTACACAATAACCCTGATATACAGGGTTAATGATTATACGTTACCATTTTAGAGTAATTAGACATTTTATGTTTTAAAATGTATGGAATAAAAATATAATATGTAACCAATAACCCTGATTATTCCAGCCGCATGGGCCGACAAAAAATCTGGCCAAGTGCACACACAATGAAAGGTTCCGTAGTCTGGATGAACATTTACGCATACACAATATTGATGAAGTATTTCTCATACTAGATATAAAATATCTCGAAAAAACTATGAATAACCAAGTTACTTCTGCGGTATAAACCGAAAATATATAGGTACCTCAAAAACTACAAGTCTTCTTCAAAATCATTTTCATTGTTTTTAAGTTTTACCAACTTCAATTTTTCTTTCTTCAACACAATTTAAAGCACCTGCCTGGTCGTGCCAGGCAGGCGCTTTAAATTGTGTAATTTTTTTCATCACCACTAGAACTGAAACCGGCATATCCTAGAATCAAACATTCGAAGACATGTAACATAAACCTACCAAACCGCACTGCGCCCGCGTGGTGGATTACGGCCCACTCCCTCTCACTGATATGAAGCCTGTGTCCCAGCAGCGGGAATATTATAGACTGATTATGTAACACAGCTTCATAGCTACAAGTAGCTTTTGACGCTCAAATGACGTAATAGTTGTCCAACTGCAATATTTATTCCTCAGTTAAATGTCATATGAGTATTGAAATAAATATAATAGTAGTAGTATAGTTTCTTAAATTCAAATAAATATAATTAATCTACAGTAAAATTGTAGACCAAAAACAATTGAAATTAGTACAGAATTTATTTCCAACAAAAAGGTATGGTTAATAAAACAACAAAATTTTAATACACGCCAGTTTAGTTTAATCAATAATCTGTTTCCAAACACTCTCTTTTAATGCGCATTCATACATTACGGTCTTCGTGTAATCTGTAATTGGAAAAATATTAATAAAATTATGAGACACAACATTTTTCAGATTTAAATAATAAAACTAGCTGTTGCCCACGACTGCATCTGCGATCCAGGATGAAAAGTAGCCTATCTGTCAAATTTCATCCAAATTCGTTCAGCCGTTTTAGCGTGAAAGCGTAAAACAAACAAACTCACTTATTTCGCAGTAAGATGGTTATAGATGGTTCATTACATAATTATTAATCTTAAGTTAACTATTTAATAGAAGCTATTTTTTTTATTTATTAATAAACAATTACTTCATTTCGTAAATAAATAGCAAACGGAAAACCCATCCCGTCACACTCGACGCTCGGCACTGGTCACGGACGGTTGTGTGCTTGCGCTCTCCCGTTCATGACTCAGTGTTCTTGAGTCATATTCCGTTGCGTTTACGTAACGATTTTCGTAGTCTCCCGACTACTTCCGATCTCCGATCGTCAATCGATCGGGCAAAGATCCACCAAAAAGGCCTTTTTCAAGGCTATCCAGTTTCTTTAACAGATCATTTTGTGTGTAGCTTCACTAGGCCCCTTCTGGGTAAAACCACAGTTTCGTGGTCACTTGGTGGATACCATACGGTGCCAACGAAGCCGAGTGGGGTGTTGACCCAACACACCCGCCGATCCCCTTCAGGGTGAGGCAGTTAATTGGCCGGGTCCCGGTGTTTAGCCTTGGGGGATCTCCTAGCCAACACGTGGTGACAGTATTCCCTTCGCAGCTACACACCCTGTGTCGATCGGGTGTGTCTACACCCGGCGCACTAGACTGATAGGACCCCGTTGCACATTAAGATAGGCAACGGGCCAAAGCAAGCTCAGGGCTCACCGATAGGCACTCATCCTCCCTGTCTTTACCCGACAGGGAGGGATTGTTACACATCCCCGGCATACCCACCGGGAAGATAGGATTATTTAGGCAAACCCCCCCCCCCCCCTAAAATGGCTACCCCGCCAAATTACGAAAATGTCGTCAAGATGCTCGTCAAGCTTCTTGACATGTGCTTCGATAAGGAGCCTTCCCTCAAAGGACAATTCGGAGACCATCTCGCTTATGTCCTAGACCTAGTTAGAAGTCACCCCGACCCCGACCCCAGCATCGCTACTTTCAGCGATGCTCTAGACTCCCCTCCCACCGTAGAGTCACCCAGATCTCCCACCCCCCCTCCGTCGGTGTCAATGGACACCGACGCTCCCCTCCCCGTCCTCGCTTCTTCAAAGCGCCCCGCTACCCCGCACCCTCTTAACTCGGAAGAAGACGAGGAAAGGTCCGCTGCCACCTCCTCTACCTCTTCCTCCCCCTCCGACGACGGCTTCGTAGCCGTCCAAGGAAAGGGGAGAAAGAGGAAGAACAGGAAGCAAAGCTCCGCGCAGGCCAGTAAGGTCGCCGCGGTTGAGGACTCTGACTCCTCTTCGTCCACAGTAACCCTAAAATCCGTCCCGGCAACCTCACGCGCTCGCGCTACCGTAGCCCCCCCCGCCCCTGCCCCCGTCCCCTCTACCTCTACCGCCCCCCCGACCGCGTCGTCGTCATCCTCCGCGAAGGATACCCCCGCGCCCCCCGCTCCCGTAGCCCCCCCGACCGCTTCATCCTCCGCGAAGGATGCCCCCGCGTCTCCCGCGAGAAAGATCGCCCCTCCACCCCCCTTGTTCATTCAGGACAAAGGAAAGTGGATGGACATCTCGAAATGGTGCGTCGATCACAAGATCGATTTCACCTCGGCCCGCAATACCCAACAGGGTATAAAAATCCTAGTCCCTACATCGCGCGATTATAGGGAACTAACCCGTCTCCTGAGAGCGAGAGGTGTGTCATACCACACCTACTCCCTCCCGGAAGAGAAACAAGTTCGCGTAGTCATTAAACGCATTCCCAGGGAAATCCTCCCGTCCGAAATTCTTGCCGACCTTCAGTCGCAAAACGTCCCAGTAGATGAGGTCCATCGTATGCACCGCTCCAGAGGTGGTGACCTCTATGATATGGTCCTAGTCATATGCCCGCCCGTTGAGGGCCACCACCCGATCTTTCAAATTCGTTCTCTGTGTCGTCTCACAGGGTTCGAAATTGAAAAACCTCAAAAGAGTGGCATTGTCGGACAATGCCACCGCTGCCAGTTATACGGCCACTCACAGCGGAATTGCCATGCGACACCCAGGTGCGTAAAGTGCCTGGGCGAGCATAGCACTTCCGACTGCTCCCGCCCCAAAGACCGTACCCTTTGTACCGTACCTCCCAGCTGCGTTTTATGCGGCAAAGAGGGCCACCCGGCTAACTACCGGGGTTGCTCAAAAGCCCCTAAGGCTTCTTCTCCCAAGCTGGGGAAGCGCTCCGGCGCTCGCCAGCAAAGGGAAACTCCCTCCTCATCCTCTTATAGGATCCCCTCCGCCCTTATGCCCCAACGACTAAGCCCTCAGAGGCCTAGTCCGTGGAACTATCTCCACCACCAGCAGTCTTTCCCTGCCTTGGTGCCCTCTCACGGTCACTTCCCTCCCCCGCCCCCCGTCCGCCCCTCCCACCTTAGGGACCCCCGCTTCCGTGGCACCGTGCCACCCGCGCCCTCCGCGCCCCCCGCGCCCCCCGCGCCCTCTGCACCCGCCGCGCCCCTCGCTAAACCCGCGCCCGCTCCCGCTCCTCAAGCCCCGCGTCCCCCGACTGCCGGTACCGCGACCGTGCAGCGCCAAGGTCTTGATTCATTCAACATCATTACCTCGACCTATATGGCATTTGTCTCCCCGCGCGCAAAGGCAATGGCCAATTTAATCATCTCCGCTCAAGGCAATATCCCTCAGATACAGTCTATTTACAATGCGTATCCGGATATCACGCAAGTCCTAGATAGCCTAGCTATCACACCTAAAACCTTCAATGGATAATACGGCGATAGCTAGGTTCAAACCCCGATCCCTAACAATAGGCTTCTTTAACGCCAATGGCTTAAAAACCCAAAGGGCAGAGATAGGGCTCTTCCTCCGCGATCACGATATAGACGTTCTCTTAATTCAAGAGACGTTCCTAAAGCGCTGCAATCGTGACCCGTCACTTGCCAACTACCGGATTGTTCGCAATGACAGGTCGCGTTGTCACAAGGGTGGCACCCTTATCTATTATAAAAAGCAGCTTCACTGCATCCCATTAGACCCTCCTCCCCTCTCGGTATTAGAAGTTTCCGCCTGTCGCCTAGGTATGTCAGGTCACGAGCCGATCACTCTCGTATCGGTCTATAATCCCCCCGATAACGCCCCGGGGCACTATCAATCCCTCTCAAACGATCTCTCGATCCTACTCGCTATGAGTAACTCGCTCATCATAGCGGGCGATCTAAATGCCAAACATCCCTCTTGGAATAGTTCGGTAACCAACCCCAGAGGTCAACACCTGTTCGACCTCTCAAACTCCCTGACTTTTGACGTCATCGCTCCGATGACTCCCACTCATTTCTCTCTCATAAATCCCAATCATACCCCCGATATCTTAGACGTGGCGCTCCTTAAGAACGTCAACCTAAAGTTAGAGTCAATAGAAACGGTACAAGAGCTCGACTCTGATCACCGCCCGGTAGTCATGAGACTATACCCGCGCATAGGTCTCCCCGACCCGAACGCCCCCCCTATCACTAAGAGGATCACGGACTGGAAGAAAGTAAGCACACAACTGAAATCCAACACGTCCCCTCAGTTAGACTCTATCCCCGATCTCTTTGACTCTGTCGCCGACACCACGGCCGCGATCGACTCACTCACTGATCATGTACAAACCGTCCTGAACGATTGTTCAAGGGAAGTGTCAGCGACGGACGACCGTCGCTGGCGCTTGCCGGACGATGTGCGTGCATTACTGACTGAGAAGAACGCGGCCATACGTGCGTACGATAGCTTTCCCTGTAACGCCAACAAAGCCCATATGCGCTATTTACAGAGATCTGTAAAGAAACGTGTAGCGGAGCTGCGGGACGCGAGCTGGGGAAAGTTACTCGGCGAACTAGAGCCAAACCATCAGGCCTTCTGGGAGCTCCAGAGGAAACTCAGGGCTCCCCAATCCTCCGGCATGCCCCCTCTGACCCGTCCCGATAAAACCATCGCATTCGACGATGCCGAAAAGGCTGAATGCCTCGCAGACAGCCTCGAGGCCCAATGCACTCCCAGTTCCCTACCAGTAGACCAAGCTCACCTGTCAAAGGTCGACGCAGAAGTCGAACGTAGAGCCTCCCTCCCTCCCGTCGATGACCCTGACTGTCCACTGCCCCCCGTCCTCCCGGACGAGGTGCACGACATCATCAAAGGTCTTAAAGCCCGTAAAGCCCCCGGTTCAGATGGTATCACCAATAGGGTGATCCAGCTATTCCCCGCCCACCTAATAATGCTTTTGACCACCATCTTCAATGGTGCCTTAAGCAACAATATCTTCCCACAGTCGTGGAAAGAAGCCACCGTCATCGGTATCCCTAAGCCCAAAACCGAGCCTACCAGTTACCGTCCCATTAGTTTGCTCAAGGTTCTCGGAAAAATCTATGAGAGGCTTATTTATAAGCGCCTCAGAGACTTCGCCGAGACCAAGGGCCTCATCCCCAACGAACAGTTCGGCTTTCGAACTGAGCACTCTAGCGTGCATCAGGCCCACCGGATCGTAGAATTCATAAGCGCTGGTTTCCAGCACGGTTATATGACCGGTGCAGTATTCTTCGACGTAGCGAAAGCGTTCGATAAAGTCTGGCACAACGGCTTAATATACAAGCTGTACCAACTCGGTGTGCCAGATCGTCTCGTGCTCATCTTACGAGACTTTTTATCGAACCGCGTCTTTCGCTATCGCATCGAAGGAGCGTTATCCACTCCCCGCCCCATCCGTGCAGGTGTCCCTCAGGGCTCTGTAGTGTCCCCCCTCATATTCACGCTATACACTAGCGACATCCCTAAAGGTTGCCGTAGTTCGCAGTTGGGTCTGTTTGCGGACGACACTGCCATCTACTGCAAATCTAGATCCCCCGACTCTATTTGCCTCACTCTCCAACGCGCAGTCGATAGACTGGCGGCATGGTTTACAAAGTGGCGAATAGAAGTGAACCCCGATAAAAGCCAAGCGGTTCTCTTTACGAAACTGCGTAAAAGGCTTAGATACCCCCTCCCCCGACCGATCACCATGTTCGGCAAGCCGATCCCTTGGGAGAAGCGAGCCAAATATCTCGGTGTCGTTCTCGATCATCATTTGACCTTCGCAGAGCACATAAAGATGGTTCGTTCGCGAGCCGCTTTCGCTCTCGGTAGACTCTTTTTCTTGGTCAATGCACGTAGCAAATTGTCACTTAGGTGCAAATTGCGCGTTTACACGGCGTGCATTCGACCGATCATGACCTATGCGGGTGCCGTCTTTGCTCATGCAAAACCCCGTCATATACATAGGCTGCAAACCGTGCAGAATAGATTCCTTCGTAGGGCGACAGGTTCCCCATGGTTCGTCAGGAACGAGGCTCTCCACCTCGACCTAAAGATTCCCACAATCCACCAATTTCTAAAACGCCTTTCAAAGCGTTTCTTTGAGTCCGCGGCCAAACATCGCAACCCTCTGGTTGTCGAGGCCGCCAGTTATGTCCCGAGTAGAATAAGTAAAGTTCGCCGCCCAAGGCATATCCTAGTAGACCCCGATGACCCCATAACCCTCCTCCAGGAGAGCAATAGGGAAACAAGCACAGTGTACAAACACAGACGCCTCCCGTCATTCCGACCTCGCCGCCGAGGTCCTTTGCGTTCCCGACCGCCGCGCCCCCGAGTAAATGATACTCCCCCCCTACCCTTGCTCGAAAACGAGGTGCCAGCAGTTGTTGCAGCTGTGCACGTAGCTTTAAATTCCCCGTATAATAATAATAATGATCAAAACCCTTTGATCCAGCCCGTCCCATCTTTTGATGTTCTCCCCCCGGATAACGCCCTAAGCCGAGGCTCGAACCCCGCAGGGGGTGCCCTTAGCGCGCGTTCATCCTAAGCTTTTTAGCTTAGTTTTATATATGTGCCCTGGCTGGAGGCTTTGAGTGTAGTAGCTTGAGGCAGCCACAGGATTGACCGGTTAAACAGCGACGGTTTCTCAAAACCAGCTGAGAGATGCCATACCGAAAAAAAAAAAAAAAACTTTCCCGTCAGTAGCGACCGGGCCTTCCCAGCGGGAAGACGTATCACTTTGCGTCGCAGCACGCACACACGCACGCACGTGTCCAATGTTAACATATTCCAGAAATTTTACGTTGACTACCTACCTTTTTGGTATGTAGGTAATAATTTTTCATATTTTCCATACAAAAAGTAAAAAATTCCATATAAAACACGTCGAGGCTGCCCCCAGTGCGCGCCTCTGGCTCTAAAAAAATTCACGGGGTAGGGCAAACTAATACCATGTGGAGTCGCGTTTGTCAAATTCCATTTTAGTTACCTATATCAAAATTACTTTTAAAAGAGTTTTTTTTTTTTTTTGAATAGCTTCAAGTTTCTCATAGCCAAAAGTTGAAGTGGTTGTTTAGTTAGTTTAGTTCGGTGTACAAGAGACGGCACCACTACTCGTATTTAAATAGAACGCTTACCTCAATTTTATTGAATGTCTAAATGTATCTAAATGCATCTAACACCAAATTGTAGCATTTTTATGTTGATTGTTATAAATATGCTAAACGGATATACACAAACATTCCAGACTTATTTCTTATCCGTACCTACGTAACTTAAGAAAATATCATCTATCATCAAAACTGTTTAAGCGATCACTACACTCGATCTTTGGGTGTGTGCGTGAGTGGTGCACACAAACATAGCATCGCAAGAATTTACCTAAACTCTGTGGAGTGAATTTTGTGCACGGAGCCTTAATTGACTAGTGACTTCGCATTTGTATTCTTTATTATTTTTGACACTTCACGTCAAGTTAAAACTGTCAATAAGGCTTTTATCTTAGCCATTCCCAACTATGTAACTTGGAATTTGCCGTTTTTTATAGATATCGCTTATTCGCTTCCCACAAAATTTATTCTATTCCACCATCTTACCTAACGAGAAATGACAGTTTTCTTTGTACATTGCGCAATCATTCCGGAATGTCCTCCTTAGTTTTTTTCTTATGTCAACTGCGCAAATCTTAACGCCTCCAAGACTGCGGCAGTATTTTGAGCGCCAGCACCAATGCTGATTGATGACCTTCGCGTGCCCCGGCTCAAAGGGTGTTGGAATGATGACCTTCTTCTTCTATCACATAAAAGAAACAATTATTTGGAACAACTGTTCTTTCAAAGGTGTATGTAGTCTTCATCAATTACTCATTTGTTCGGAAAACAGGGTGGTGCCCTCTGTCGGGGCGACCACGTGTACGGGTTCCGGAACAAACAACGCCACATTCGCGCGTTCGTGCGACTATCATTTTAGTTAGGATGCGGCCTTTTGTAATTTACAGGGAACAAAATATTATGCAGGTTATTTCTTATCAGGAATTTACAAAAAGAACCAACCAATCAATCGGCCAACTAGAAGTGAACTTGAGTACTGGGTAGGTCTCATATTAAGGTAAGTAATTCGCGATTGACGTAAAACCATTAGTAAAACACGCGCCACGAAAGAAGCGCCTGCGGAAAATAATGGAACTACATTATCTAATGCAATGTGATGACAATGGCTTAGACATTAGCGCTGCATCAAAGGGCCTTCTTTCATGGCGCGCACTGTACCCACTTATGTCATTGCAATTTTCGACAATCATTCTAATTTATACCTTACCTTACCGAAATAAGAGTTACATTACTTACTAATGGTTTTACTGATACTGCCGAACGTGAATTATTGGTGGTCGAAACAGGGCTTTAAAAAAAAAATTGAGTTTTTCTGATAATTATTTAGTTAATTTGCAAATGTAGTGGTTCTGTGTGTCGTCTCATCTGTGTCCAACGGTGGCAGCTTGGAGCAGCGTGTTTTTCGAGTTTTGGTATATTCTGAAATGTATAATAAGTAAGTTTTTTTTATTATGAAACTATGTCAAGACATATATACACAACATATATAAAGTCACGCCTTCTTCCCATGGGGATAGACAGAAACTACAGAACGCCACCTGCTACGATCTTTACATACTCCTTTTGCCTCGTTTACGTTCACACACTCTGGTCATAAACGCACGCCGGTTGTGAGTACTACGCACCTGGCCTTTCTGAAGAACATCACCAATAAGGTCAGTATATATCCTCCTAGGGCGTCCCCGACCGGCCTTTCCCTTCACATCAGCCTTGTAAATACATTTTGTTAGTCGCCTTTCATTCATCCTCTCAACATGCCCAAACCATCTCAGTATTACCTTTTCAATTTTTGTCACTACTTCTTCTTTTAAATCTTACCGCTGTCTTATCACACCATTCCTCAGCCTATCATTCATAGTCAGACCACACATGCTTCACGAGGAACGCATTTCTACAGCATTTATTCTACTTTCATGCTTGTTTTGCCACACCCATTATTGACTTCCATACATAAGCGTCGGCACCAGCACACCATTGTGAACAGCCAGTCGAGCCTTTTTAGACATCGACTGGTTGGTCACAATCGCCACTCACTTTATTTCCCGCATTTACTCTCTTTTCCACATCTCTACCAATCTTCCCATCCCTTGTAAACAGACTCCCCAAATATATAAACTCACTTACTTGCTCCACATTCTTATCATTTATTTTCTTATCACACACCGAAACATCCTCTCCTCTTTCAAACACCATGACCTTCGCCTTATGTCAAGATAATAGTTGGATAAAAACGATGTCGTAAAAAGACCACTTGCCAAGTGCCAGTTATGGCAATACAAGGTGGCAGGGACATCGACGCGAAAACTGAAACCATGGATTCAGTACATGATTCTGAACCCCACTGCGTTGAAATATTTCGTCGGTTATTGAAAAAAAAATCTGCTGTTTCATAGAACGTGCAATACCTACGCGGTCAAAATGTATGGAACAGCTGATTTTTTTTTAAATAACCGACGAAAAATTTCAACGCAGGGGGGTTCAGAATCATGTACTGTATCCATGGTTTCAGTTTTCGCGTCGATGTCCCTGCCACCCTGTATAGTAATATAATTCTTGAAAGCTGTCGTGAAATAAAAAATGTCATACTTTTTTTTACAATTTGCGGTTCAGTATTATGTTGTATCAGTTGTATGTTGATCAAAATATACTTCGCAACAGAATGTACAGAATTAAAATCATTAAAATCCTCAATACAACTCTATAAATTAGAATTGGCTTCAAATGTCATAATTCCATAGATAGGTAGGTAGGTAGGGAAGAACAAAAATACATATATAGGTGTCGTGACCAGATCTTAGAATTGATCATTTCATGAAATGATCGGCCATTTCATGAAATGGTTGCATTTCATGAAACAGAACATAGACCGCTGGCCACATCATGATGTGGTCTGGCCAGATCATTGAATGCTCAACGTTTCACGATATGAACAGTTAAACGCACGACTACTTCATGATGTGGCCAAACATTAGTGATCACATCGTAAAATAGTTAGATTATCCACCGGTAGAGGCGTTGATGTCGCTTTGTTTTTGTTGTTCATTATGGTGGCGGAAGATAATTCGATTGGAAAAGCAATTATAAATATGCAAATGGAAGATAAAAGTGTAGCGAAGTATCATTATTATACCAAGCTACGCGACTTTTATTAAATTCACTCTAAAAACGAGCGCAACCTTAAAAAACCATGGAGAACGTATTTCACAGGTTAGCATCTATTCAAATCTATTAATTATTATTTTTCTTCTGGAATGAAAGATATTTAAAATGTTTTATTGATCCATTGACCCAGATTACTAAAAGTTAATGAATGCCAGTAATATTTACATGGATACCCTACTTAATGATATGGCCAAACGTCGACTGGCATATCATTAAACGCTGATGTTTGAACGAAATGGTCAAGTTTAGCTGGCCATTTCATGAAACACAAACATTTCATGAAATGATCGATCATATCATGAAAGGATCAATTCTAAGATCTGGCCACGACATAGGTATATCACAACTTTGGAGGCGTAATTAGCTTTTTAGTACTTAGTGTCTAAAACTATATAGGTTCCTAATTAATGTAGATTGTTGATAACAGGAAACCTACCTGCATTATAATAGCAGTTATACTCCATAATGTCACATGAGTCTAGGAACCTCCTGAGATGGCCTTTTCTATCTACACCGCACTTCTCATATGCGTCGTGGAAGCAGGTCTTCGCTTGGTAGCATATCTAAAATTATCAACGACTTAATTAAATTTTGTTATTAGTCAGGGAATATTGATTTTCGGTGATACTGGATCGGGTTTACTCGGCTCGAATCGGTTGGTGACGCGCTGTTTACAGCACTCAATGTACAAAACAAAGAGGGTGTGTGCATGATCACACGATAGAAAGGAAAAGTTACGACTGGAGCTGAGTATATATATATATTTTTTTTTTGATAGGGCATCTCGCAGTTGACCTATGAAGACATGGCTGCTTAACCGGACTTTCCTGTGGCTGCCTTAAGCTTATATATACACTTAAAGCCTCCAGTCAGGGGCATAAACTATTCTAAATTAAAACTAGGCGAACGCTCACTAAGGGCACCCCCTGTGGGATACGAACCTCGGCTTAGGGCGACGCTGAGGGAAGGACAGCAAGAAGGGACAGGCTGGATCAAACTTAGATTTTCTACTTGATTATTAATCGGGGTATTTAAAGCTACGTGCTCAGCTGCAACAACTGCTGGCACCTCGTTTTCGAGCAAGGGTCGGGGGGGAGTTTCATTTACTCGGGGACGCGGTCGCGATCGCGAAGGACCTCGGCGGTGGGGTCTGAATGACGGGTATCATCTGTGTTTGTGCACTGTACTGGTGGCCCTATTCTTCTCCTGGAGGAGTGTTATGGGGTCATCTGGGTCGGAGAGGAGCTGAGTATATGCGATTCAGCGTCTTATATTCGGCGCCGATTCGCGTATACTCGGTTCCAGTCGTATTTTTTTTTTTGTACATTGATCGCTGACGTAAACAGCGATTTTTTCCACCAAAATAAAAATTATTTTTTCAACAATAATTTTTGCTCCATGTTATTTAGTGTGATGAATGCGTAGATTAACGGCTATGTGATGGGTCTTGTTACAAGCTGCTTAGGCTCATATCTTGTATTCTATAATTATGAAAATGTATTATAGCGAAGCTCTTAATTAAGTCTAAAATACTTCACATCGTCGCTCCGCATCCAATACCGCGAATGTGACATTTTTGACGATAATCATTTTTAAATGCAGGATCACGTATTTGAACGTGTAGAATGAAATAAAATAAAAACTGATTTTTGTCAAAAATTTCACATTCGCGGTATTGGATGCCGAGCGATTTGTTTATTACATTGTCACAATATTCACAACTCATAGATCTAATAGTATATGATAGTGTAATATCCCCAGCAGCACATTGCAACACAAGCAGTTGATAGCCTAGTGGTGTGACCGTCTGTCTGCCAAGTCATAAGTCTCTGAGTTCAAACCCAATGCCCAAGGACCTCTGACTTTTCGGATTTATGTGCGTATTGTATAATTATCACTTGCTTCAAAAACGGTAAAGGAAAACATCGTGAGGAAACCGGCATGCCTGAGAGATATTTCTCGACGGCATGTGAAGCCAAGTCAGAGGCCCATGAGCGGCTTACAAAACTCTGACACCAGGTTAGTTACTAACCACACGAAAAGGAGAAGAAGCAACACATTTTGAAAGATTCATCTTCGAATCCATTGAAAAGTTCGTGTTTCTCTTCTTACATAGAAGGAGATGAATACATTTCACAAGTACAAAAAATATAAGTACTTATCCATATTCAAAAAACAAAAGTTTTTTGAAGTGAAAACTTCTTTAAGCGCGAAATATTTTATCCCCAGCACCCTAATTGCGTAACACAAGATAGTTTAAAAAAATACTTCAAATTAGATCATGAAACTTTGCATAATAACGGAACTAAAAATAAAGCAGATAATATTTATTTATTTTTCAATTTCCAACATTTTCACCGTAAAAAGAAATTACCTAAACTATCGGCGCCTTGGAGCCTTCTCCCCGCAGCCCGCGAGCAGTAGTGTGCGAGCGAGATACTAGACTGTAAAATACTATTAAAATAGGAATAAGGTAGATGAATTGTAACTTTCTTTAACTTACTTTCGAAGACTCAGATTGCCAGACGAAGACAAGTAATATGACAGTCACTGCAAAACAAATTATTTCATTAACATTAGGTACAGATGTTGCATTTCACAAACGCGCGGCGGTCATTCCAATTTATACCTTACTGCAATTAGGTAAATAATAGTCTTATCACCAGTGATCGGAGTAGGTAGATTGATTTTACGTACTCGTATCATGAATAGTTATATAAATTATAACATGGATAAGCCTTTTTCCGGGATTTTATTTTGGTACTTACGGGATTGAATCAAATATTGTTAAAGTAAGGATTTTTAAACTACTACATTAGAAATTTATAGAATGCGATAGATAAACATTTAAAATATATTATATTATTATATTGATTTTATAGTATACCTACCTATCCTTTTCTTGGAGTCCAATCACCTATATACTATTAAAAAGACAGCAAAAGGGTTAAACATTTCTTATTCAAATTGATGTATTCTTTATTCTCCACATTACAACATTTGAAATTCCTTAAAAAAATCTGAATAATTTCAAAATCCCGGAATCCCGGAGGCATATCCATACTAATATTACGTGCTAGTTTATTGACCCCAAATCAATCTACCTACTCCGATCACAAATGCCAAAGAAATGATATCGGCTAAAGGTGGAACATAAACATGAAGATATTTTGCTCTCCAAATTAAAATTTTGCTCTATCTACGTTCTAAGTTCCTAGTTTCTGCTAACCGTAAAATGATTATCATAATTACTCAAAGCCTGGTCACAGTATAAATAAGTAACAGTATTATATCTTCACAGAAAACGGCTGAAACGACGCGCTTCGAAATCTTTATAAATTAGGACGGAACAGTATCGAGTGCGCGGCAGTTACGCATGGGCACAGAAGGTTTATCGCGGTTTATGAGCGGTCGTAGGTAAATATTTCAAGGTCTCTACCGAGGTATAATACTGTTACTTATTACTACTGCAGCTTGGTATAACAGAATGTTCGGAAATAAAGACCTATTACTACTAATGAGGCTCTATCGTTTTAAGAGTTCTTAAGTCAAAACGATAAATAAGGCCTTTCATAAGGCAGCCAATTTAACATAGGATAATTGAAGTGAATTTTTTTAGGCGGCGATGTGATAATTGGGCGAGAATTGAGAGTGAACTTTCAAGGACGCGTCACGTTTAGGCACTTTTCGTTACATGAGAGAGAAGAAAGATATAACTCTCTCTCTCTGTTTCTCACACTTCAGTCATGTGTACGGTGCTGCATGCGCATGTATATGTAGGTATGTAAAATAATAATTAAGGAAGTTCCGTTTGTAAATTCTATACTGAAAACCATAACATAAAAGGTACTTATGACAAGGCTCACCAATCGAAAACACGACGAAATGCATTTTCAAATGTGTTACGTCCAAATAAAACTTCCAATGGAAAATACTATTATGTAGGTACAAACATTTTTTTAATGATCTTATTGTATGGCTTTTTAAAATTGAATTTATAGTAAAGGAAGGTAGTTTTGATAATATAAAATAAAATAGTATAACTTGTTTTACGACCGTGATTTCATTCGCTTTTAGAAATTGGTGATCCGTAAATCTACCTACCTACAGGAAATCTGTATATAAAAATATCCTTCCAAACACAATTGCCTCATAATTTCTAGTTTTTACTTACAAGTTATTAATTCGTCTTATTTTTTTTTGTTATGGAATTTTTATTTTATCACTAGCTTCCGCCAGTGGCTTCGCCCGCGTGGTATCTTTATAAATTGTAGCTATGCTACTCAGTGATAATATGGCATCCTATTGGTGAAATAATTTTTAAAATCGGTCTATCAGTTTTTGAGTTTATTCATTACAAGCAAAAATACAAATCTTTTCTCTTTATAAATGTGGATAGGTACCTACGCAAACAGACATACTTAACTATACCTACTCCATTTGAAATAAGATATAATAAGACATTTAAACAAACCTTTTTTACAGTCCTTTCAACTGATTCTGACTTCTATACCGTAGGCATAAGGATGGTATTAAAAGCAAAAAAGTGGTATCAATACCAACTTTTTACTGCAGCTGCCATTTGTCATGCCTCCAACGCAACAAAAGTCAAAATGGGTTGAACGGACTGTAAAAAAGGTTTATTTAAATGTCTAATCTTATTTCAAATAGAGAATACATGACAATTTTATTCTTTTACAGGGTTCTAAATGTATGTGTGGGATGGACTGCGGTACAGCTGAAGCTTTGAAATAAAATAGTCCATCAAAGAAGATCATTTTAATATATGCGTCCGTATACAAGATTGATTTTTACAGTAACTCTTTTAGGATTATTTGCATGGCAAATGGAAACAAAGAGATATGGTGTATGTATATAATTTTAAATTATTTATGATTTAATTTTGATGCTTTATGTTTATATTGTGATAACATAATACTATGCATGTATAAATTTATTCCCCTAAGGTTTAGGCATAGGTGTTCGTGTGCCTATAGTACACCCCCATTTCGCCAGTTATGTTTAGGTCCCATGTATTTGGGGCAAGCCTATTTATTGCCACCAACCCAACAGAAATTCAGCTTCCGGGCTGCTATTTAAAAATTCCTGATAAAAACACCCAATAACACTTCGGGTTTTCTTTTATAATAAGACTATCCGCGATTTCATCTGCGTGAAATTTCGGCCTCAGATCCCCCGCGTTGCATCCCATCCGCGATCATTGCGTTTACACTTAGCGTTCTCTTTGACTTTTTTTCTTTTTACTCAGCTCCTAAGGGTCATAGCGTGATGTTAGATAGCCTATTGCCTTCCTCAAGAATTGAGGAGAATTTTTCAAATCCGACTGGTAGTTTCGGAGTTTACCCTCTACATACAAACTTACGAAGAAACAATTTTTACCTCTCTACAGGGTGGCAGGACATCGACGCGAAAACTGTTACCATGGATTCAGTACATAATTCTGAACCCCGGTGCGTTGAAATTTTTCGTCGGTTATTTAAAAAAAATATCTGCTGTTCCACACGTTTTGACCGCGTAGGTATTGCACTTTTCTAAGAAACAGCTGATTTTGGGGTTCAGAATCATGTACTAAATCAATGGTAACAGTTTTCGCGTCGATGTCCCGGCCATCCTGTATAATATTAAATATATAATATAACATCACGCCTTGTTTCCTCTAAGAGTTGGGCAAAGGTGTCCCTGTAGTAGGTACACCCACATTTCGCCAGTTATGTTTAAGTCTATGTAATAGGGGGTGAACCTATTGCCATCAACCGGCACAAATTCAGACTCCGGGCTGCTACTGAGAAATTCCAGATAGAAAAACCCAATAACACTTTGCCCGACCCGGGCTCCTCCGGAACCTCATGCTCAGCAGTAGTGCTTGCGACCACTAGACCAACGAGGCGATTAAATATATATTATATATTAATCAATAGTATAGATATATTTTTAACTATATGTTGCCATTCCACTTCTTAACGTTATGCACCCGCCATGTTATCTCTTCACTTCCTTCACTTCAACTCGAAATTCAAACTCAATGCTTAAAGCATGCAAGCCTCATAAGAGCATAAAGTTTAATAGATAAAGAAATAAGATTCTTCGTAGAAGTTTAGGTACGGTCACGAGCATAAATATAAGAATCTTAGACTTACGCAACTTTCGAAAGCAATTTTGTCCTAAAGAACTGTTAGAAATTTGATCCAAATACAAACATGATATTCTCAACATCAAATTATTATGAAATTGGTCTTTTCTCAAAGTTGCAATCGTTGTTTTACTTGACTGTACACTCTCTGTGTAACATTCAAAGAGGTATCTGCTTGTCAAACACAGTTCTACTGGAAATCTTGAGCTGTTGGAACTAAAGTTCTGTACGAGACAGAAACTATTACTGTTTGAATAACATGAGTAACTAGTTTCTGCTATGCAGCTCGTTAATACAATATATTCATACCTACCTAATCGACATATATTTTCAACTATATCATCATTATCATATTTCTGCCCTTGTTCCATGTTACGTGGGGTTGGCGCACCACGTTTTCTTCTTCTATTTTCCCCTGTCAATGTCACGCTATCATTCACTCCCTTCTCTTTCATATCATTCCTCAGAATCAGAATCTTTATTTGTTGGGGTATCTTTGTTTGTTGTGTGTCCTCATCTATGCCTTTCTCTCCCTCTTCATCCATCAACATTTATATTCATCACTCTTCTATTCACATGCGTGTCCTCCCTCCTCATCACATACCCATAGCATACCAAACGATTTCCTTTCAACTGTTCTGTCACTATCTTTTAAACTTCAAAACAAAAAAATAACAACATGCAAAAAGGTCCCATTCACAGCAGCAAAATGTCAAGTTCCATACAAACTTTCTTCCCCTATAACCCCTTTAGGGAACGGATTTTCAAAAATCCTTCCTTATTCCTCACTTTTGTTATATACGTATGTATATAAGGAACTCCTGCGCAAAATTTCATGCTTCTAGACCCAGCAGTTTAGGTTGTACATTTTCTGCCAGTGAATTTAAGATTTTTATTAAGTAGATTATAAATAACTCCCTAAAAATCGGTTTCTTGAACTATTATACTACCTATCGGTATGATTGGAAAGTTATTGACTTTCACGCGGGCAAAGCCACAGATAAAAGATAGTACGAACATAATACACACTCATTACACATTACTGTGAAATACAATAAATGATTGAGTTTAAATTTTACCTTTTCAGATACCATGCTTAGATGCAGGGGGCTGCCAGCACACTAAGGTACGACTGTGCGGCCTCGTCAAGAAAACAAGTGAAGTGCGATGGTTTTTAGATAAATGTGATATTTTAGAGTTTAACTGCGAATATAAGACTAGTAAGTAGGTATTAACAATATATTGATTTTTAAGATAAAACTGATACTGGCAACGTGGTTGTTGTACACAAAGAAACAACGTCAAATTATTAAATATATCAAGGATTTGCATATTACAATTTTACTACTGGCAATAACCCCAGAGGCACAATTCATTCAGTTAGTTAGATTAAAATATAGCAATATAAGAACTATCTTTTACTGTTTCAGAATTCGTGAAAACAAAAAAGTCACGCTGCAAACATATACCACCACTCTAGAAATACCACATTGGTTATTGAATGAGACTATCAAAAAATTTATGGCTTAATGCTAGCTTTTATTTTAATAAACATTAAATACAAAATCCCACTAAACTATATATTTGATTCAACAATCGTATCATAATTTTGGGCGACATGAATACACCACGGCGAAATCTGGAAGAACAGAAAAATAAATAAATAATAATGCTCATGAAAATAACAAAATAAGAAAATATGAAGATTCAATTCAAGTGCTAGATGAAGCTTTATAAACAATATATAAAGATTTTGAAGATGGATTTAATAAAAATAAAATGCTAAATACACTTACTGTATTTCCAATAACAGTTGACACGCAGCAAATGGCAGAAATTTTCAAATCTTCCATACCCAAACTCATCATCAAATCCACAAATAGGTTCCTCGATTTTATGGCAAAGTAACGCCAGTGGACACCAAGGATTTACTTTATTATCGTCAATTTGTTGACTTGGACTGAGCGAAGCATCATTTCCAAATGATCTTCGTGATCCAGGCTGAAAGATAGAAAATTTCATATAATTTAAAAAAACTCAGTGTTTTTACTTGCCTATTTCTAACATGGAATCATTAAAAACAAATTATTAGTTTACTACAAAATTTTCTATCGTTTCAACCTTTGAAAATACTTTAGAAAAACACATATTTTTCAAAAACATATCATGTTTATTTGTGAACTGTATGACATAGATTAGTAAATGGCATATTGTTGTCTCTTGGACTATTAAAATGATGATGAAGTATCATGTTTTATTTTAATTCCTAGTATTTCGACTTGCCTGCAACAAAGGTAAATTTGTACTATCTTCAATAAGAGGTGTCGGATCTGTATCAGTGTTATCTCTCATCACCAAATCTTTGGCAAGTTTGCCATATTTCGGAATATTTTTCCCGAGTCTTAACACAGGATTATCTTTAGTATTGTCTTTAGAATTATCTCTACTATTACTGTTTCTACGTTTAACTTGAGGTACCTCTTCAGCTTCCGCTTTAGTAGGCAATTTCGGTTTTTCTAGACCTTTGCTCAAATTTTCAATCAGCTTCTTTATCATATCTCCACTGGCGTCAACCGCTTTTACTAAATGCTCAAGCGCTTGATTTTGATGCATCAGCTTCTCTTCAATAAAACTGCTAAAACTTTCCAGTGAACTTTCATCGCTTTCCTTTTCTTGGTTTTCTGCAGCCTGTAAAATTGTTATTTAATAATTTTAAAATGTATTGATTTTTAGATAACAATTCAATTTTACATTACTTGTGTTACTTGTTTTACTTACCGTGGTTCTACCAACAGGTTTTACATCAAACTTATTATTTTCCAATGAATCTATGTTTGCCATATTTGAATAAGCAGCCACAGCTAGGACCACAAAAGCTAGAAATAGGAAAATATCAATTACTTTTTAGACAATTTTCTAAAAACAAATCATAATTTCTAAGTGAAACGAGAAAATCTTTATGATGTCAAAAACTTCAAATGATTATTTTACGGAATGAACACAAATAATCTCAGCGAAAACGGACCACTATCCTTCCTTATTGGTTAGACCCATTCAGAGTAACCTCATTGAAATTCTTCTAATTACAAACTCGATTGCATCATCCCATTGGATTTTACCAAAGAATTTGGTCCCCAAACTGATTGGCAGTACAAAAACTGTCTCACCGATAATTAAGGGTCTCATGATGCGGACTTGAGATCCGGGGCACTACAAGTAGGGCGATTGTGGTGCTTACTCCACTTATAGTGTTGGTAATTCTCAACCAGTAGCAATTCATTTTGATACTTGCAATTTTTTTTATTTTGGGGACAAACATATGTTTTATTTGCATAATTGTGTTTTATACAGTAACATAGTTATCTTGGGGTTATCGTTGAATGGGCGAATACTTTGTAACGTCATAAGAAATTGCATCGTCGAGTTGCATAGTATTATAGTAGTTCATCTTTTATGGAATCAAATAGTATTTGGTTCAAACTCAAACTCAAAGCATTTATTTCAAATAAACCAATTACTGATTTTTTTGAATTGTCAAGGGGTCGATCAGTCAGAAAGATGAAGCTAGTTGTCCATTCCAAAGCGTAGTAGGTACCTATGGAGAGAACGGGCAAGAAACTCCACGGACACTCTTTTAAATCAAAATATTGTTACAAAATATTGGTTACATCATTTATGTTGAAATTATACATGTGAGAACAATGTAGAAATACGTGCACGTTTAAAGCGTCCGTAACAAAAACAAAAACAATTCAAAAATTAAAATAAAAAAATTATTTAAATAAACCGTGGCAGCTAAGAGATGACCAGTCCCTACTGACGGCGCCCGTTCACGAACATGACGCATGGATCAGCACCATTTAGCTCAACCATTTTGAAGGGAACTTAATGATCCAACACACACGCCACCATCAGCGAGACATTTGAGTGAGCATGACACTCTCAGCCTCCAGGGTACATTCAAGTCAATGAAAGACGTACCCAGTAAATGGTAGCTTTATGGAATGTACATGGTCACAGTGATCACACACACGTGTCATATGCAATTATACAATACAAAGAGATTGAATTTATACAAAGCAAAGATAATTTTTACAATCTTCAGCTGCTGCAACAATACTTTCGAATGCTAATCAATTAATTTATGTGCCCTTGTGGAGCTGGACCAGCGCAGAGGCAAGCATTTTTATCACCAATGTAATCCCCCAACTTATAATATGCTTTGCAGCATAATGTGCGTTTTATACAAGATTTAAAATTTCGTTTCGTTCAGTTGTAGTATGTGATATTTTATTATTACATTTTAAACAGTACCTCATGAAGGATGAGTCTACTTTAGCCAGTCTGAAAAGAAACCAGGTTGAATAGAAAGTTGTCCGTTTTCATAGAAAATACAAGTAGTGTCTGTCAAATGTCTTGTTTGGAAGTCATACGGTTCACTCTCTATTTCGTTAGATTCAAAACGCGAGATATCAGAGGGGAAATTTCCGTATGTTGAATAACGTTCGCATTCTAACATCAGTCCCAATCTGTCGATAAATTAGAGGTTTTTTTTATAAATTGACAGTTTTTTGACTTGTTTTGACTTCGATTGTCCCTGACTTTGGATTGCGATTAGATTTTGAACGTTTTTAATTACGGAATTGGCCTTCTGATCGCTCGCACCGTATCAACAGTCCATTTCGAGTAAAGACAGGATATTCCTTACGTTTAGCATATTATTAGCAATTACCGTCATCTCGTTACATTGATTACATCCTCCATAAATGTGTAGCATTCACTAGTAGGTACGCAAATTAAATCGATTTCTATTTACTTAAAGGTCACTTGTATCGAGAAGGTGTAATTCAGTTTAATTGTGTGGGTATAGCTTAGCAACTTGCGATAATTACGCGATTTGCAAACTAGACTAATAGTTTTGTTAAAATAATTGGATTCTGCAAATAATTTTAGCTATCACGATTGCTATGTTATTGGTTTTGCCTACTCCTACTTATTTCACTTACTGCCTAACTATGCTGTTTCCTTTGGGTTCGATTTTATTTAAATAAAAGTATTAAAATATGACTACATCCATCTTTTCAATTTATTAATCATCTTGAATATAGTATTGCACTTGTAGTTATAGCACAGTTGTAGCGGTTACACCGCCACATACAAACTACGTATCAAAGACATGACGTCACACAAATCCTGCATCGCGCAATTAGAATTTACCGCGCGATCGACATATAGGTATACAAGATTCCGACTTCAACCGTCGGGCAGTTGCCCGCCAGACACAACACCCATCTGGTCGGAGGATCCTCCCTTTTCTATGGTGGATGAGTGAACTTTACACCCTGTTCCTCATACCACTAAACAGTCTTTACCACCTCTATAAAACAAATACCTAATTAAAACGTTCATTTTCTTATTACTGAAAACTAATTACCGATAAAATAATTGCAATTTTATTAACGATCAAGAACATTAGCTCGCAGTTCACCTCTCCAATATGATTTATAGTTATTAGGCATGTTCTGATTGAATTAAGACGTTGTTACGCCTTTCATACATTCGATTACATTACTCAAGACTACATATCACTTTCTGCACGCCAATTCATTGTTTAATAACCCAATTATACAGGCTGGAGATTCAATTCCTGGGAATCACGCTAGACGAGAAATTACAATGGGGACCTCATATAACATCTCTTGCGGGGCGGCTAAGCTCGGCCGCTTATGCTCTTAGAAAGATAAGACAGTTAACAGATGTAGAAACCGCGCGTTTGGTCTACTTTAGCTACTTCCACAGCATTATGTCGTATGGCATTTTACTGTGGAGTCGGGCTGCTGACATTGAATCCATCTTTATTTTGCAAAAGAGAGCTGTCAGAGCCATTTATAATCTACGTCGCCGCGAAGCTCTCAGGGATCTATTTAAAAGGATTAATATTAAGACGGTACCTTGCCAATTCATTTATGGAAATATTATGTATGAAAGGAAAAATCCACATGTTTTAAATAAAATTAGTGATAGACATAAATTTAATACCTACTAGAAATAAACATAAAACATGCTAATCCTGCTCCATAGGACAATTTAGAATCAAGACAAAATCAAACAGGTTGCTAATTTAATTGTAAAATTTATTATTTTATGATATATGACATTGAATTTATATTCTGTAATTACTTTCTCACACACTGACTAATTAATTGTAAAATTTTAGGAAAATCGTCTATTTTTACAATGTTTGTAAATATGTGAGCATCTATCACATAATTAAATTATCTGTCGTTGCTTCATTTTTAATTATTTTTACCTATTGTGGTATAATAATTTTATTCTAGGTGCATCGTCTTCACATATAATTATTTAACTAATGTATGTACCTATACAAACTATCGTCAAACATTTTAAAAGAGTAACCGTCCATTGCCCATTCTTCTCCGTACGAAAACTACCTTTTGGAAGGGGCGACTAGAATCAATTCTATTGTTTTGTAAATTTTGACGTTCAAAAGTGCCATACACGGGCCTATTTAAAATAAATTATTTGACTTTGACTTTGAATCACCTGCATCCGTCAAGAGAGTGATTTTACCCGTCACATTAACCAGCTTTCCCCATGAAACTCTTTTCAATACAAATATCTAAACACATAGTTTTCCTCATCAGGCATATACTATATAATATAGTTTTCCTCATCTACTGTCATACACCCTGTATGACAGTAGATGAGGAAAACTATATTCCAAAAAGCGGAGGCAAATCTTATTACATGACATACATAACCAGCCTATAATGTTCCCACTGCTGGGACACAGGCCTCCTCTCAGTGAGAGGGAGTGGGCCGTTATTCACCACGTGGGCCCAGTGCGGGTTGGTAGATGTCACATGTCTTCGAATTTTTGGTTCTAGGACATACCGGTTTCCTCACGATGTTTTCCTTCACCGTTTGGTGAGCAGTGGTGATCAAATAATTTACAGAAAGTAAAGCACCTGTCAGGGTTCGAAGCTACGACCTACAACTCGTTAGTCGCGGCCGTTACCACTGGGCCACCACTGCTCATGATCTTATTAATAAAAGGTAATGCTGTCAAGGAATCAGGTGTATTTTCAGTTGTCTGCTAGTCCAGTCATTCAATAATATTGCAGGTCGCATAAAATTTCACTGTACTGATTTTTAGGGTTCCGTACCTCAAAAGGAATAAACGGAACCTTTATAGGATCACTTCGCTTTCCGTCTGTCCGTCCGTCTGTTTGTCAGTCTGTCAAGACCCTTTTTCTCAGAAACGCGTGGAGGAATCAAGTTAAATTATATGAAATACTTAGTAGCAATAAAGGAATTTTGATACTCGCAAAACCTATAGGGTACTTCCCGTTGACCTAGAATCATGGAATTTGGTAAAAAGCAAGGTCTCATAGGACAAGTAAAAGGAAAAGTCCGAAAATCCTCAAGTTGTATCACTTTTTTTTTAAACTTACATTTGCATTTGAAGAATTGACCGTGGCGTATATTGATGTAAGGGAGAACATGTTTTTCAACTACAATGTTAAGTTTACTTTTGGGATAAATTCATCCCAACTACGGAACTCTTGATTGTGCGTGGTCCGACACGCACTTGGCCGGTTTTTTGGGATGTTGTTAGGATAGATATACCAATAGTGTAAAACCAAGTTTGCGGCTTCGAAAGACCTGTATTTACTAACAGCGTGGTGCTCGAAAATCCTCGAAATTTTCGGACTTCTTTCAGTTTTTTGCTTATAACTTCTATCATCAATCTTAGTTCTAAACTATTGATACCCACAAAAAATCAGCACAGAGCAGGTTTTTGCGATTTAACAAGATTTTTGTGTCTAGGGTGACTCGTGACATCCAAAAAACGAATAACATTACGGCCAAACAAAGGATGGTGTCATTATACGTTTTCATTCGCACTGTACAGCGAGTGAGTGCAAGGGTATGATTAGTGTCGCCATTTTAAATTCGTTTCTTTAATGGCACGAGTTTTGCCAAGCCCCTAACAAAACAACGTGGGCAGTAAAATGAACATATTTTATAACGTGACGTGAAAACGAACGAACGTCAACCGTCGTGTGCCGTCGTCGTCGTGTGAACGTGTGTCGTGTCGTGTGTGTCGTGTAATAAATCTCGCATAAATCTCGATTCCGTGGGAACATCGGGATAAAAAGTATCATATGTGTTAATCCAGGTTATAAACCATTTTTGTGCCAATTTTCATCCAAATCCGTTCAGCCGTTTGAGCGTGAAGAAGAGACAAACATACACACACACTCACAATCTTTTGCCTTTATAATATTAGTGTGAAAATAATTATAATTTAATATTTGTAGAGCTTATAAACAATTAACAAGTTTTCCAGTAACAATATATTCTCGCAACATTTTAAAATAGCCCCAGTACCTATACATATTTAATCTAGCCCATTCGGAAGTGACCCACATATGTTTCCTGCCTTCTTTTGTGGCAAGAGGCTGCATTAAAATGGGAGCTTTAAGCTCCACCTGAGTGGAAAGATTTTAAAAGAATTTCTTTCTATATATGCGGTTTGGAGTAACTAAAAATGGAGTCAAATAAAAGTGTTCTTTGTGCCTATGTTGTATTAGTATATTTGCTGGGTCCCACGGTTTCATTCGCATAAGTTATGATCCCACAGGAATAACGAGATAAAAAGTCCTAACCCAGGTCATGGTATACTCATGTGCCAAATTTCAAACTCAAACTCAAAACACAAAGCATTTATTTCAAATAAACCAATTACAGGCACTTTTGAATGTCAAGGGGTCGGTCAGTCAGAAGGATGAAGCTAGTTGCCCATTCCAAAGCGTAGTAGGTACCTATGGAGAAGAACGGGCAAGAACTCCACGGACACTCTTTTAAATCAAAATACGGTTACGAAATTTTGGTTACATCATTCATTTTGAAGTTATACATGTGAGAACGATGCAGAACATTAAAAGCGTATAATATGTACGTCTTTTAAAACAAATTGATTTGAATACCTTCCTTACATACCCCATTACGTAATAAACTAAATACGGTTAGGTATATTATAACAATATAATAACATCCTGTGATATAATACCTACGTTCACAATGAATGTTTGACAAAATTAAGATCTAGGTCATATGTTCTCGAAATCGACATTGAAATAAAATAAAAGGAAATACAATACAAAATTGATATATCACATCCTCCATTTAAATTATAATTTAAAATAACCGTTTTACCAAAAGTAAAAAAAACACGTTTGAAATACTGAACTTATTCCTTGCCCATTCTGATGGCTGGAAACTTCTGTAAGGTTACGTAAAGAAAGAAAGAAGAAAAGAAAGAAAATACATTTATTTAGCACAGACAAAAAGGCACACAACACAACAATTATAACACAAGTAAAAAATAAAAAAGGAAACAAAAACAAAGTGTAAAATAATCATTTAACAGGCAAGTGTGCCTCGCGGCTGCGCCAAATAGGCCCAGTTCAGCAAAAATGCCAGACAGCTAGTGCCTGACGCTGGTTTTCAACTGAACCTGATAAGTACCTAATGTTTAACCATGGCTGGTATCAACATGGCCACCTACTGGTCTCAAATAATATAAACACAAGAGGACTACCATCGACACGAAAAGAAGAACTGTGACATAAATAAATGCATACGTTTGTAGGAAACAATTTAATTTGCATTGTGTATCACAAAACAAACTTTTATGCTTTACCTAACGTTCGGTAAGACCATAGAAATATAAAAAACAGGAGAAGTGGCATGGGGGCGTGTCTGTGTCCGCGCGTAATGATCAAAGTGCTCATTGCATACGAAAATGGCCGTCTCCGCGAACTAGTGTGCTTTCGGCCGTGATCGGGACAATTTATAAGAATGCCGTGTTGTTCAGTGGTTTCTTGTAAAAACCGAAGTCAAAACAAAAACTTTGTGAATCATGGAATCACTTACCATATATAAGTACAAGTATTTTACTATATTTGTCTTTAAAATAATGAAACACAACAAATCGTAAAATATTTCTTGCTTTTACTACGTTATTTTTGTTTCCAAATATCACAGCGACTGTACTATTTTTGCACTACATACATTGCTCGTTAACCACTACCTAAATATGTCGCTCAGTGACTCAACAAGCAATGTAAAAATCACAAAACGATACTGTGGACTGCGGATGCATCGCGCAGTACGGCCGCTGTGTCTGGCGACGAGCTAGTGATGTAGTTGTGCAGATCCACTAACGTAGGCTATCGACAACAATGTCGTTTGGCGAATGAATTTATTGCTATTATACTTTATTCTTCAATTTGTCAACTGTTTTACCCAGGTGGAAGATCGATGTGAAATAATGTGTTTTACTTATTTTGATTATTTTACAGCGTGGTAGAGAAATGCGTAACCAACGGTCGTAAAGTAAGTTAATAAAATTTTAGGTGGAGTGTTTTGGGTTTGAATTATAGGATTAGATCTCTTTGATAATATTAAGTTTCACCAATTTGAGCAGTCTCCGATGAATAATCACATAATATTTCTAATTAAAGCAGTCATGGAAAAATGTATTAATTTAAGATTACACTATTTGACAAAAAATGCCACTCCAGTAGTATTATCAGAATACCAGCGCTGCGGTATTTATTTATTTTTAAATATCGCAGCATCATGCTGAGATAGGAGCCTTTTTGGCCTCGCACAGGTCGTTATTAATTTTGTTTGTAAGTTTTTAAAATGCTCCTTTTTATTTTTGTTAATTATTTTTTTATCTTTTATTACTGTTTTGTATTTCCTGTGCGTGTCCCAAATAAAATATTTTTCTTTCTTTCTTTCTTTCTTTTATTAAAGCGTCAAGTGCTGCACAAATACCTCCACTTTACAGGACAGTGAGTAAACATCATAGCAGGGTTCAACAATACCTACTGTTTCAATAAACTATGACAGGTTAAACCAACGTAACTGGATTTTTGAATTGTTTGAATTTTTTGCTTATTATTTATTTTTATTATAATATTTTCTGGACTTATCGTTTTTATTTATTTTATTTTCAGGACACCAAATTTTTTAAAGTATAACGACGGTGAAGTATCAATATCTAATAACTACAAAAACATGGTTTTACAGGAGGAGAAAAAAACGTTTAATTTCCATAGTTTTTGATCATTTGAAGTAAACATTAAACTCAAACTCAAAGCATTTATTTCAATTAAACCATTTACAGGCACTTTTGAATTGTCAAGGAATCGGTCAGTCAGAAATAGGTATGAAGCTAGTTGCCCATTTCAAAGCGTAGTAGGTACCTATGGAGAAGACGGGGAAAGAAACTCCACGGACACTCTTTTAAATAAAAAATTGTTACAAAATATTGGTTACATCATTCATGTTGAAATTATACATGTGAGAACAATGTAGAAAGACGTGCACGTTAGAAGCGTCCGTAATAAAAAGATAAAACAAAGAACAATTCAAAAAATTAAAATAAGCCCTAATAATTAGTAAGTGAAAACCGCCAAAATGTTAGTTATTAGATATTGATACTTCACCGTCGATAATATTAAATGGAAGAATCGATACCTTTCCGATTTGGTCAATCACTAGCGTATATGTAAAATAAATTGTTTCTGTACAGCACAACGATAGAAATGATGTTTTCGTGTGAGTGAGTTGTACGGTGCATGGTAAATGCACGCTGTGTATGATGGGATAAGGTTTATAATTGATTGTGTAGTACGTTCTGATTTATGAATTGCAAGAGTGAGCGCAGCCTCATATCTATTTCTGCATGTGTAGTTGTGGCGACTAGTGGCGAGGTAGTGGGGACAAAGTGGAGACATTGGGTTTCGATACATTTTCAACTACCGGGCATATCTCCTTCTTTCTTATATCTATGGGTAAGACATAAATGTAAAGTAGGCCGCTGTAAGCACAAGTTGGCAAAATGGAGCATCATCGACCCGTCACACATCTATGGCAAGTGCGGAATCTTTTACCATTCTAGATACAACGCTTACAAGAGTGGGTCAAGACTCGGCACGATAAGTAACACGTCAAGGATATTTTGGCGCTCAAACATTACACAAAACACCAATAAAAATAAAAAAAACAGTGGCACTCCGGGAGTGCCAATAGAAGTGAAAACTTGAACAAGATCGCCTTGGTAGAAGAAAAATACTTGTATAGAACATTGATCCGTAACGTAATGTAAATAAAGAGCACAATCGCGTTTACAAAAATGAGGTGTCGGTAACGGTGTCGCGAGTTCAATTGTTTTTTCCCATCTCAAAATTGCCCAACGTGCCTAAAGAAGTTTTCACTCCAAAAAACAAATCACGCCACCGCCCGGTTGGCGCCACTTTGACAAGAGGTCTTCCATTTCGACATTGAAATAAAATATATGATGACGTTCATCATTCGTTTCATTCATTCGTTCATCATTCAGTCACGACTAAAGAAAATATAGGCACTTTGACACTTTTGACAGGTGCCCGCCCGGTGCCGTCTCATTGCTGCCATCAAAACTCTCATTGTTTTGTGTAATGCATTAAAAAAAGAAGATGGCGGCATAATATTATAACCATAAAGAGCTATACGCCCTTTCGACAGAAACATGACGTCTTTTCGTGACACTTTACAATGAAAAAGCCCTCAATGTCAAAAAAACTGACACTTTGACTGACGTTTGGACACTACTTGCCGAACGAAATGCCAATTTTCTAACTAAACTCTAAACTGTAAATCAGCCATAACCATCGATACTAAAAATTAAAATAATAATTTAAACTTTCCGAATGAAGGTTTTATCCTACTTTTTTTCTACACAAATGTCTTTCGTGTCGTAAAAGGCCATTTTGGGATTAAAGCAGGCAGTAAGGTCATTCGATCTTATAGCAACAGTCTGCAATAAATCATCCGTAGAAGTCTATGGAATGACACAATGAGACTGCAAAGTATACTGAAAAAGTGTTATTACAGTACAATGTATTTATTCATAGACCAATGGATTTATTATAGAAATAGATACTGGACGTGTTATTTCCGTGAAAATCCTAAATGCTGTCTATTCTTAGAATAGATACTGGAAGTGTTATTTCCGAGAAAATCCTGAATGCTGTCTATCTCTCTATATCTATACATATAGGTAATAAAACAGTAGAACCCATTGTCTGTATGTCTGTATGTTTGTTTATTTGCGCACATTTCCGGAACTACTCAACAGATTTTCATGTAAA
The DNA here is from genome assembly GCA_949152395.1 of Agrochola litura. NCBI lineage: Eukaryota > Metazoa > Arthropoda > Insecta > Lepidoptera > Noctuidae > Agrochola > Agrochola litura. Next base: position 8,514,684 of record OX424512.1, read on the forward strand.
TCATCATCATCATTTGAGAAATTATATTCTGCTGAATATAGGCTTTGTTTCATTAAAATCGAATGTTGCAAAAAAAGTTATTAAAGTGAAACTTTTATTACATCGTCTCAAACTTTTTCGTCTGTGTGTTGCATGTCGCGTGACGGTCAGCCGCGGAGTAGGGATAAAGTAAAAAGCGCTCGTCAGAGCAGCCAAGGCTAAGTTCGCTTAAAAGTTTCACTTTTACCGTGGTTTCATAAAACCACACAATCCTTTTTTTTTCAAATATGACGGTATTTTATTCACGAAACTGTATGCACAATTTCTGAGAGTAACTTAACAGAAAGTACTAGGCTTGCATGAATTCAAGATAGTATTACAACCATTAGTATTAACCCTCTAATAGGATTTGGATGAAATTGGTACCCAGTACATGAAAAAATGCTATCTTTTTCTAGGCCAAGCTACTGGATAAATAAAAATTTATTGCCGCATATTATGAAAGATCATCACTAGAGAATGGCTCGACCGACTAGGCAGATTTTGTTATATTCGTAATTGTCTACACAAGGTTTGCAAAAAAGAAAATTTTGGAAAATCCACCAGAAAAGTCGAAAATACAGTGGGCGACGCCGAGCACGAAAAGCTAGATCTCTATAAATCTCACCGTGAAAATTTAGGTGAAGTGAGCTGTCATTCCACCTGATGCTAGGGGTTGACTATTGACAGCTTACTTCAAGGTCACTCCAACTAATTTTTTACGGAGAGATTTTAACAAATTAGATCGGCTGATGTTAGGGATTGACACAATTGACAGCTTACTTCAACTAAGTTTACATTGTCAGTTTTTTTTTTTTATCGGCAGCTGTGGTCTCTCGCGTCCGGCCCTGGTGCAAGCCATGGTACGGAGTGAGAGGGCGTGAGAGGCCATCCTCAGGCGAAGCAGTAATGCTCGCGAAGGAGGAGGCGGAACGCGTGAGGGAGAGACAAATTTCGCGCCCTCACGCCCCTAACCACCGCAGGAGACGCCGTGGGCGTCGGGAGTCGCAGACCGATTCCCGGCCACCGCAGGCGCGGGCTTGCGGACGGTGAGCAATGGGTAGCTCGCCGTACGATAAGGACCAAGCCCGGGTCGACAGCGCGTTGTGGTCCACGCGCGCCTTAAAGAGATGTCAGCAGAACTGACGGGGTCCACTAGAGCCGATGCCTGCCGGGGTCGTAGGAAAGTCCAAAAGGGATATCGTGGCCCCGGCAACATGGCAACTGAAGGAACACGGGTGGGCTTTAATCAGCAAGAGTCTGACACGCCCTCGCGCTCCACCCAGAGCAGGAGAAGTTATTTGATAATTTCCCGCACAAAAAAAATAATTTAAAAAAATGTCCAGATTTTGACAGATTAGATCAGCTGGTAGACAGAGGCCTGCGTAATGCTATGATTGCTCCATCAAACTAATTAATCCGTGTGTAATCCTATTAACACCTTTACTAAAATGCATCATAATCATAACATGAGCGTAAAAGTTGATTTTTTGTTTTAGTTATATAACTGATCTACAGTCCGGCCGTCAAGGGAATGCAGTACCTATTGACACCTGTCAGTTTCATACTAACGAATATGTGTTTTGTGAATTTGATCCTTATTATTACTATAAATTGTCTAACTGACAGGTGTCAGAGCCGTATTAGACTATCATAGAAATATGATCAGACATGTATGAGTCATTTTTAAATGAAGAACCTATGGCGGTATAATAACTACATTTGATTCATATCGTGTATGATCATAGTTAAAGGATCCTATTTGACAGCAAGCGTACAAATATGATCATATCCGTCTACCTCAAAAATGGCTAAATCAAACATGGCTAAACCGTTATCCATCTTGATTAAGTATGACGTTTATATTCATATAAGTGTAATATGTACAAATTAAGAACAGCGTCATTTAACTATGATTTAAATATGAAATCATATTTGTATGATAAATATATGATAGTGTAATTGGGGCCTTAGGAACGCATTATTTTGAAGTATCTTATATATCTACCTATATATACCAATCTAGTCGCAGACGCTATAGCAATGTATTGCGAAAAACATCATAATCATTGCAAGAATCGAAACACTTCTGTAATCATAGTAGTAATGACAGTGAAATTATAATAATATGAATTATAACAATAACATAAGTTTTAATGATCATTGATTGTATCTGCCTGTGTATGTTTTTAGTTCATGGTCAAAACGATTTAAAAATAAAAGGTTTATGTAACTACGTAATGATTTTAATATGAGTAGGTAACATATTCTTTAGTAATTAGGTGGTAAAGTGAGGAGAAGTCCTCCCATACCTATTAACACGGTAATTTGCAAATATTCTAAAACCCAATTATTTTTAAGAGAGTAACGATGGAATTTCTTGCCGGCTCGATATCTTCTTCATAGGAAACGATCAATATTGGAACCGTGCACCTAGGTTCTAACGTTTCATAAGTGCCCATGGTTTATGTGAAATACTTAATTGTTTTTGATTTTATGCCTACAGCCTCACACGGATGCGTTGTCAACCTTAAAGCTTCAGCCAAACCTGAGCGACCACAACGCGGGAGGCGGGAAGTGAAGCGGGAGCGTCTACCGCGCGGCGGACGCTGCTCGTGTTATTATATGGCGCCTTGCACATCTACGCGACCGTAACGCGGGAACACCGCGTCGGCAAAGCAGGAGTGAACGGGAAGCACGCGTCTTGTGGTCAGACGTGTGTACAGATCGTTACATTATTACGGACGTCTCATTATTTAAACTCCACGATGATAGACGATAATAATATAGAGATGTTTATCGAAAAAGTAAGAGAACAATACTTTTCTTACGATCTGAAAAATCCTGGATATAAAAATATACGTAAAAAGGATAAAATAGGGGACTCAATCGGCCAGACTCTAATGAATCGACCAGAGTCAGACTCTGATGTTAAATATGAGACTGACATAACACAACAATTTAGGTGCTACACTAAGCTATAGACGTGCGGCTGTGGCTATTCACTAAACAAAATGAAGTTCACTGTTTGAGCTGTAGTCGCGCAGGTGTGTACGATAATTCCCGCGTGAAGCTTCGGCCAAACCTGAGCGACTACAACGCGGGACGCGGGAGCAAAGCGGGAGCGTTAACAACGCGAAACTAACGCGGGAATTATCGTGCACACCTGCGCGACTACAGCGCGAACAGCAATCTTCATTTTGTTTAGTGAATAGTTACAGCCGCACGTAAATTGTTGTGTTATGTCAGTCTCATATTTAACATCAGTCTGACTCTGGCCCACTCATCAGAGTCTGGCCGATTGAGTCCCATATTTTATCCTTATTTTTCAGATTGTAAAGAAGAGTATGCTCTCTTACTTTTTCGATAAACATCTCTATATTATTATCGTCTGTCATCGTGGAGTCTAAATAATGAGACGTTCGTAATAATGTAACGATCTGTACACACGTCTGACCACAAGACGCGTGCTTCCCGCTCACTCCCGCTTTGCCGACGCGGTGTTCCCGCGTTACGGTCGCGTAGATGTGCAAGGCGCCATATAATAACACGAGCAGCGTCCGCCGCACGGTAGACGCTCCCGCTTCGCTTCCTGCCTCCCGCGTAGTGGTCGCTCAGGTTTGGCCGAAGCTTTATGTAAAACTTACATTACATTTTGGAACATTTACTTCTACCAAAAATACAACAAATCTACTTGTCATCAGAAAAAGTGGTTCATAAAGAAACAGAGTCGTATTTCTAACGTTTCAGACAGCGGACTCAGTACATTATAATGGTTACTTACACAAATGCATCGTTGATATTATACAAAAAGGTACATTATTGGAACAGTCAAGTACCAAACACGGGCCTATATTTACAAAATGCATCGGTTTTCAAGGAATTTGCGGAAGTTTTGCTAAACACTAAGACAATGGCGAATGTTCTAGCCCCAGGTTAGATAAACATCTCATGGTGCCACTCATAGTGCGTCCTTCGACGGAATAAGTTTTGAAGACAGCTTATAAAATGGCCGCCAAATCAGTTCTTGGTAAGTTTTTGATCGTATATGAACTTTATTTGCTTCAAGTTTAAGTGGGTAAGTAGAGATCCTGCCGTTTTGCCGAAAAGATTTTGCCAAATTTTCATTACCCAAACAAATTTTAGCAACCTTTTTTTATACCAATGTAATATTTGGAATAATTTTAGTACGCACATTTTCATTTGGTCAAATGTTTACTTGGCAGATTGTTACCAAGGATAATGTCGTTAAGGCTTTTGGTCTTTAATCAAATGATTTATTACAGCAAACAATATTTAGACAATAAACGTTTAGTCAAATGATTTGTTATGACAAAAAATATAAAGGCAAAAATAAGATTTTTTTGGGAATTTGTTTGTTAAATTTGATGTCATTTGCGTATTTCTTTGTAAGCTTATGTGCTTGAATTTGTCTGAAACAAGTCAAATTTATGGTTACTAGACATTAGGTTATTTATGGAACTAGTTACAGTAGGTTATTAATTTAAAAAAAATGGTTAGGTTAGGTTAGGTTAAAACTGTGACCACCTACGCACGAGCCGAGCGAGCGAAGCGAGCGGTGCCGCGGCAGCGGCCGGCTAGTGCCAGAAACGACTAGATTATATAGAAAAAAATATGGAAAAAAGAGATTATTTTTAGGAGGCTATCGAGAGAAAAAATATTTGGCTTATTTAATTTTGCGTAAAGTATGTTATACCAACTGAAATATTTGACTAGATAAAAAATGGTAAAAGTACTAGTTGGTAAACAAGTTATTGTTCAAACGTTCACTTGCCAAACATAGGTTTTCGTAACAATTATTTGTAAAGAGATTTTTTGGTAAGTAATAATTTGGCAAATGAAATTATGCGAAAATTTGTTTGGGAAGTGATAATTTGGCAATTTCTTTTCGGTAAAACAAGGGAGACCCCGGTAAGTACTTAGCAGGAAAAAAGAAGTTGCATTCATTAATAAAATATTGCAGTTTCTTTTTATATTTTTGTGTCATGCCTTATGGCGTTTATGGCCAATTTATGTACCAGTATTTTACATTAAAGTATAAATACTTAACTTAATAGCTTTCGCTCACGGTATATCTTTATAAATTGAGTATAGTATTTATTAATTGTAGTATTCCACAGGTGAAAAAATTTTAAAAATCGGTCCAGGTATTTTTGAGTTTATTCGTCACAAACATGCAAAAATACAACAATTTTGTCTTTATAATTTTTAAAATAATTAGAGTAGATAAATATTATGTTCAAGTTGTAAAACTTTGACAAAACTACGTTTCATTGTAGTTAATTTAAAAACTGAAACTGAAATGTCACCTACAATTAATTTTGTGCAATTAATTGAAACCACGTTTCGTACAGATTGTTAAAAGTTGGTAAATCTCTCGCCATACATTGGCAGATTGCCAATTCTTTGCAGGCTGTGTAGCAACTGGTCTTTCTCTCGAATAAAAGGAATGTAGGTTCAATCGCTAGTTTGTACTAAAAAAGGCTATTTTTCTTTTTTGCACCTAAAAAAGAAGTGGTAAAAGTAGTATCAGCTGATCAAAATAAATTCCTATTCTTTTTGGTCCTTGATAATATTGTTGGCATTCTTTTTCTTTGCTTTATCCCGCGTCTTAATCGAAGCAACCACCGCGCGAATACGCGATCAACACGTTCGTTTGTATGAATACGGTAGTTGCCTAGTTAAAAAAAAGAAATTCTATTTAGTCCGTTTTTCAGATAATAAAAAATATTAGACACGTATTTTTTGCTTTATCATATTAATCAAAAATAACTTAGAAAACACGCCTTAAAGTTGGGGAGTGGGGGCTCGCTACGTCACAACGCAGTATTAAATCTAGCAAGGCGTGACGTCATACCACATTTTAACTCAATGTATCGCCGTAATCTTTTGACTACGTCAAAAAAGAAAAAATACGTGTTCAATATTTTTTAATAATACCTATACAAGGACAAAAAAAAATTGGACACAGGCCTATTATGTGAACGTACAAAACGCGACTTGATTGATTGCGCAAGTATGTCATTATCCTAACTTTATCTTCTATCTATATAAAAAAGTGGAATAGCAACGCATGCTAGTTGCAGCTGGTACGTATATACAACGTGGAACGTTAAATGCGCAAAATCTCAGACACCCCAACTGATTTTTAAGTCAATTGACCTATTTGAGAGAGAAAAAACATCATTAAAAAAGTTGAAGGGTTTTATGTGCTGTTCGTAAGATTCGTATTTGCATTGAAATAATAGTAGATTGTTATACGAGGGGCTAAAATAACCCATTGTAACGAGGTAGTTTTACTCCCGAGCTTTAGCGAGGGAGTAAATAGAAACCGAGTTATAATGGGTTTTAGCGCCGTGTGTTACACTCTACTTTTCACTACGATTGCGAGAAAATCCAATACAATATTAAATAGTTTATTTTATTTAAATGTACAATTTGTACAATTCTGGATATTTAACGAGATGTTTTTCCGGCAACTTAATTTCAGTCCTCTGTGAAGATGTTCTCACTAGATGATGACATTTTCACTGTTGTAAATTATATTACGGTCACCAATTCAATTCGTAATTAGAGAAAAATTCTAAAGATTTCCCGCCAATGTCTTTTTTATTTCTTCTGTAGCCGCAACGTAATGCACGCATTCTACCGAAGAGACAGCCGCATTTAGTTCCATTTTCAAAAATAAAATGTTGTTCTTTTTTTTGTGAACCAGTAATAAGTCGAGTTCATAATCATGATTATTCTACTTAAGAATAAAGACTTTTTCGTTTTTCAAGGGTCGTTGGAACAGACAAAAATTAAAAAGAAATTACTTTTTCCCCTAGAGCAAGAAATGTAATTTTTTCCCCGCTCTGGTACTCTACAATGACGGCCTTTTTGAGCAAGAGGAGTGAAAAAGCTATTATTATCCCGCGTATAAGAAAATTTAAATTGGTCGACAACAATTTGTGTTTGTTTACCTATTTTGGCGGGTTTGCGCATGTGATGGCTTGACCTATAAATAAATAGACACGGCAACGTTTTTAATGAAGATTTTTTGAAAAATGTGACCTATATTAAAAAGTGGTTCAATTGATTCTGCTCGTTATTCTGATCAAACTATTTTCAGGTTTTGCGCATTTAACGTTACACGTTGTATAATTAATATTAAAAATGCGAAAGTGAGTTTGTTTGTTTGTTATGCTTTCACGCTAAAACGACTGAACGGATTTAGATGAAATATGGATAGACCATGGATAGATGGAACATGGATAGACCATGACATGTAGAAGGACATCGCTTACTTTTCATCCTGGATCGCAGAAGAAGTCGCAGGCAACAGCTAGTTATTCATTTTTAAAAGAGCGCGATGATGGCGTACTCGCGCGAAAAATAATTAATATGAAAAAATACGGGCGTAATTATTTCACCACTTCTATAGACAGTGCAATTCACGAAGACGCGCCCCACTCCGCTCCGCGCCGTACTAGAGTTCAGCTTACAGTACGGTAATCGCGGAGTGGGGCGCGTCGTCGTGGATTGCACTATCTATATACAGGGTAAGTTTTTATCCAGTGCACAAACTTTAACACGTGACTTTACTCATCATTATTAACAACTTTTACTATGGGATCAAACCTGAAATCGCGAAAAAAAAATCAGCTGTTCCCTACATTTATGTTAACATAACTCTTCAAAATGTAGGGAACAGCAGATTTTTTTTCGCGATTACAGGATATAAAACAAAGTCGCTTTTCGCGTTTGTCTGAATGTCCGCGTTGTTCTTCTAAAATACGCAACTGATTTTGATGAGGTTGTCAACATAATTTAGAGAATGTATTCCGGAAGGTTTATGTATATGTATAATAAACTAGCTGACCCTGCAAACGTTGTTTTGCCTTATAAATGCTTGGGGTGCACCATCTTTATCATTTATTACCTACCCTACCTACCCTACCTACCCTACCTACCCTACCTACTCTACCTACCCTACCTACTCTACCTACCCTACCTACCCTACCTACCCTACCTACCCTACCTACCCTACCTACCCTACCTACCCTACCTACCCTACCTACCCTACCTACCCTACCTACCCTACCTACCCTACCTACCCTACCTACCCTACCTACCCTACCTACCCTACCTACCCTACCTACCCTACCTACCCTACCTACCCTACCTACCCTACCTACCCTACCTACCCTACCTACCCTACCTACCCTACCTACCCTACCTACCCTACCTACCCTACCTACCCTACCTACCCTACCTACCCTACCTACCCTACCTACCCTACCTACCCTACCTACCCTACCTACCCTACCTACCCTACCTACCCTACCTACCCTACCTACCCTACCTACCCTACCTACCATACCTACCCTAAAACCTTGTCCTAAAAATAACGAACATTTTAAAAAAAGAATTGGCCAAATTGGTCTAGGCGTTGTTGAGTTATGCGCTTACCAACACATTTTGCGATTCATTTTTATATTATAGATTAATATTTAAACTTATAGATAATTAAGAAATCTCGGTGTCTTGTCAAGTCGTAAAAACATTGCGAAGCAGTTTGCGGTTCGCTAGTAAGTAATAATTAAATTTGTATTTTCAGTCATTTGCCTATTTTGCTCTATCATATTAATGACGGAGACCCATGGACCCCCTAAGGAGCGGGATAATGAAGACATCGCTATGGGGCGGAAGGTAAACCATGTAATTTTCTCAATTTTTCACGAGCACTTTTATAATATTAGATTTAAATCTGGCAGTCATAAAACCCTGGTCTTTATAAATAAGCGTCTATATGAATAATTTTAATAAACCTAAATTCTGCTAAATATTTAAGCGGAGCAGAGTAATCTTGCAAGGCCTTCGCAATCTTTTTAATAAAACAGACTTCAACCTGGATCCTAACAACCTGAGCAAGTCTAAGACCCGTCAAGTTCCCATTGGCTGTCATGTTTTATAACTTATCAGAAACAGTAAATTACATAATTAATATTATTAGTGTAACCTGGTTAAGTGGGCCCTGGATATCTGAGAAACCTCTACTACTGATAATAAAAATGAGATCCCGACACTTTTGAAATACCTCTGTTACTGGGAATAATTAAACCTTCATAACCGAGAATGCATTTGTTAGATTTTCAAATTTACCATATATAATTGGGACTTTGTAGTTCAATAGGTTGTATAAGTAAGACAAGTCATAATAAAATAAAAAATTTAAAAATCTATTTTTGATGAACATTTTCACCTCTAAAAATGATAAAAATGATAAAACAACTAAATAAAACTGGCATTTAAACCTATTTGGCAAACTGGGTAAATGAAAATCCTCTATAAGTGTTAAATAATCTTAGGTCCCTTGAGATCCCACTTATCCAGGTTCTGTATTTGAATAAACTTTCAGAAAGATGAAAGTTCGAACCCTAACCAACGCTTTACTTTTTTGTTTGCACCACTGCTCTCAAAACGGTGAAGGAAAGCATCGTGAGGAAACCGACATATCCTAGAACCAAAATTTCGAAGACACATCTACCAACCCGCGCTGGGCCCACGTGGTGGACTGCGGCCCACGCCCTCTCACAGATAGGAGACCTGTGTCCCAGCAGTGGGAAGATTATAGGCTGATTATGCTTATGCTTTTAAAAACCGACAATTATTTAAACAACAGTATTTTTTCCAATTTGGTCCTTTACGCAAATTATGAATAATACCTGGGCGACCGCGCTCTGCTCTGGTGAAAATAGAGAATGCTCATTTAATAGTATAGGATAGTTCGTAGTAATTCCATTATAGTACATACTAATTCCATGCTGCCATGATAGTAAGTACTTACTTATTCCATGCCGCCATGTCATTATCTTGTTCTAAACTTTAGGCAACCGAGCTCTGCTTAGGTGGAAATGCGAAGAAAATGAATTTTCCCAGATATGAAATCTAGCTAGATCGATTTTTCGCCCCGTTAACCCTGCAACTTTCATCGAAATCGTTAGAGCCATTTTCGAGAACGTGATACAAATATTGCTTGTGTAATAGTATGAGATGTAAACTAACTTTTGCCCGTGGCTTCGCCCGAGGTTGGAAATTATTCCACGGGAGCCAACTACTACGTATCCTATATAATTATGTCGTAACCCTGCTCTATTCTACCTGTGTGCCAAATTTGATCGAAATTCTTTCAGACATTAATGCGTGAACAGGTAACAGACAGACAGAGTTACTTTCGCATTAATCATCATCTACCTAGCCTTTTCCCAACTATGTTGGGGTCGGCTTCCAGTCTAACCGGATGCAGCTGAATACTAGTATTTTACACAGAGTGACTGCCTACCTGACCTCCACAACCTAGTTACTAGGTAACACGATACCCCTTGGTTAAGACTGGTCGTCAGACTTTTTGGGCTTCTGACGACCCGTAACGACTTTCAAAGATCCACGGATGACAGCCGGGACCAACGGCTTAACGTGCTTTCTGAGGCACGGAGGAGTCTCGGTATGTATAGATCACCCATCCACGGACTAACCCTGGCAAGCGTAGTTTAACCTGATGGATCGAACCGTGCAGCTGTTATTCCACGAGCTTCTCCACCCTCCTACCCCTCGAGCTCCTACTTTCGCATTAATAATATTAAAATATTAGCCATTATACATAATAATATTAAGAAATAACCAACTTTGAGGGTATAACTAGGTAGAATAGAATTTAAATCGTTTATTTGCTTATGATGTATGTATACAGATAAGATAAAACTTATGGAAGTAAATAAAAATTTAGAAAAAAAAAACGTGTAGCACTCGGGGATTGCCGCGGTAAAGCTATTGCATAGCATTTGTAACCTCCATACTTCCTACTTTTCAACGCTACACTTGGGATGATGACGGATGATGACATAAAACAAAACGTTGTCATGAGAACGTAATTTTTGTTTTATTTCATCATCCGTCATTACATGGTAGGCGGAGTGGGGGGTGTTATGTTTTATTTTCGTTACGGAATTTCTTGATTCGGTCGCCGCGCTCAAAGCCCGCGATAAAAGCTATGCAATAGCTTAAAAAACCTTTATTACAAGGGTCATAAAAACATAAGTCACTGACGAAATGTGGGTACACCTCTACCTAACCCTTCGGGGATTACTGGCGTGATGTTATGTTATATTATGTTGTAATATAAATGGTAAGAATATGGAAGTATGGATATTGCATGTGTACTCCAATCTTATACTATTAAACGAGCAATATTTGTGTATATATTTGTTTGTTTATATATAGATTTGTACCCACGTTCTCGAAATGGCTCTAACGATTTCTGTGAAAGTTGTAATATAGGGGTTTACGGGGGCGAAAAATCGATCTAGCTAAGTCTCATATCTGGGAAAATTTATTTTCTCCGTATTTTCACCCGAGTAGAGCTCGGTTGCCCAAAGATTAGAACAAGATAATGAATAATGACATGACAATAATGATATGAGAATTATGATCATGGCAGCATGGAATTAGTAAGTACCTACCTAATATCATGGCAGTATGGAATTAGAAGGTACTATCCTATACTATTAATACTTTCAATAAATACTTTTTCTTTCTTTCTTTCTATTAAATGAGCATTCTATATTTTCACCAGAACAGAGCTCGGTCGCCCAGGTACCATTGTCACTAAATGAACATGATAAACTAACATGAGTTCTGCCCTACTAACAAGAGCATGTGTTCGTAAACGGCTATTCTGTAAAAACTAGTGCAAGTCGGTACTGCCACGACGCGTTGTTACATCTTGGCAGCCTGCCATAATATCAAGTGATCACCATGTTAGGATATTGTTTAGAGATCGTTCTATGGTGTTACAATCTTCGCATTTAGTCTCCGGGAGAGTATTAGAGGGTAATAAAATTAACCTATAACAGCATTTACTTCCGTTTTATCTATATATTTAATATGTGAAGCAAAAACTTTGTACCCCTTTTTACGAAATTTACGCGGACGGGGAGTATGAAATTTGGCACAGTAAAGTTTATATGGAGAAGGAGTGTAGAAAGCTAAGTTATATGCATTAGAAATAATTAAATTAAAAAAAAAACTTTTAAGAAAAGACAAGAAAGAAAGAAAATTTTTTATTCTGCACAAACTAAACTCACATTAAAAAAAAACAGTGGCACTCTGGGAATGCTGACAGAATTAAAAACTTGAATAAGATCGCCTTGGTGGAAGAAAAATACTTGCATAGAACGTTGGCTCTCAACCTTATCTAAATAAAGAGCACAACAGCTTTCACAAAAAAAAAAACTTCCAACACCATTAAAGTAAAAATACTTCCATAGAACATTGATCCGTAACGTAATATAAATAAAGAGCACAATCGCATTTACAAAAATGAGGTATCGGTAACGGTGTCGCGAGTTAAATTGTTTTTTCCATCTTAAATGCCCAACAAGCCTAAAAAGTTTTCACTTCAAAAATGACAATGACATTACACACACTACCATGCGTTTGACATACACACAGTCTTTTGTTTAATTGTTTATGGTTAAAGAGTTAGAAAGAAGAAGCTAACTTAGAATAAAGACATGGCAGCATGGAATTAGTACGAACTATCCTGTAAAAATTTAAATATAAATGAATTATTGTTGAATTTCGACCACTGAGCGATCACTAGTTTTATTTATTGCGTATATTCAAATAAGAAAATCAGTTTAGTGGAATAATCAATTTCCAAAAAAATGGTTACGGTTATGTGTAACTATTTGTTTCGGAATAGGTAAAAAATGTGTTAAACCTCGGTAACCTCACGCAGCGAATACTCGCTGCAATTAGGCATTCGCAGCGAGGACTCGCTGTGTGTGACAGGCTTAAGGCTCGTGCAGAACAGCGCGATCTTTTATTCGCTGCGAATAAATTCATTCGCCGCGATTTGAATTGGCATGATTGAACATGTTCAATTTTACTCTCTACGAATGCCGCGAGAATTCGCTGTGTGTGACCGAGGTTTTACAAACAAACGCTACCAACATTATAGAATTTAAACACTCAAGGCTGAGTTTATTAAACCTAAAAACTTAGGCCGAGATTAATATACGTTAGTTCACTTACTGTATTTTAGATAGTTCTCGTCTATTCTTAGTCTTTTGATTTTAGACTAATCAGTGTAACAAAATTGTAGTTATTGTTTTGGTCACAGATGGGAGCCAAATGGTGCAGCATGGCAAAGGTGTGCAACCATGACCGCGTCCCGATCTGCGGTCTCAGTCACGCCGGGGACATCATGGGCTTCAGGGACCTTTGCGATATGTTCGACTTTAACTGTATTCGGAGGAGGAGTCAGTTTTTTTTGTATCTACTACACATAACCTGTGAATAGGGGGCCTACCACCAGCTCATAAAGCAGTATTATTTTAATATTACTTTAGTGGGAGAAAGAGATGGAGCTATACGTCCTGTAGAGCTTCATCTCTTTCCCACACTAAATGTGGGGTAATTGCGTAACACACTAACAGTAGCTATGACTTTTATTTTGAAAATTCAACAACATTCATTGCGTTATTTACGTTGTTGAGCAGACAAATTTTTCGAATATATGAAGTATTGGATTAGCAATATCCTTCAAAATCGTTCAAAAGTGTGATGTGCACTCATTACTTAAATTCCTTAATAGACCTCATCCGTCGCTTTTGACCAGGAGAGATAAAACAAAACAAAAAAAAAAAAACTTGAGCTTACCCCCACAACATCTGCATCACGCCTTTACCCATTGAAGAGAAAAGCTTATTGAACACCCACGTGGGGGCGAGCTTAATACTTTTAACAGGGCACTAATCTAGACTTTGAGCTGCTTCTGAGAATTTTCTAATAGAAAATCCCAACGTCATTTATTCGGCCCACGCATATTTACTAACGACGTCGTTAAAGCTTTAAACGTAGGTATGTCAATTTAAAAAAAACTAGATTTTTATTGTACCTAACTTTAGAACTAGATGTATCGATATCGATTACATACCCCACTGACATTAGCTCTGGTTTTTAGGGTTCCGTACCTCAAAAGTAAAAAATGGAACCCTTATAGGATCACCCATGTGTCTGTCTGTATGTATGTCCGTCCGTCATAGCCAATATCTAATGGCCCGATTAAATTGAAAGGTACACATATCAATTTCTGTGACCCAAACACGGACGTGTAACGAAAATAAATGAATTTTGAATCCGGGGGTCAATTTTCGGGGGCAAATTAAAAAAAAAAGTTTTGCAAACTGTACCGTGTGACATATCAAATAAAAGGGCTTTGGCAGTGAAACGCGGACTCTTTGGGAATGGTAAGTTTTCATATATTTTCTTAAATATCTTTAAAAGCATGTATTTTAAAACTATTAAAAAAAAATAGAAATCCTCGTATTTGATATGAACTTTTTTTATAAACTTTCTTATTTTCCCCCCAAAAGTGAACCCCATTTTCAAAATTAATTTATTTACGTTATAAGTTCATGTTTGGGTCCCAGAAATTCATATGTGTGCCAAACAACTTAATCGGTTCAGTAGGTTCAGAGCAAATCGGCTGTGACAGATAGACAGACAGACACACGAGTGATCCTATTGGGGGTTCCGTTTTTCATTCGGACGTTCAGAACCCTAAAAACAAGATGACAGCGTTAGTTCCGATTTTGGTCACGCGCCACAATAACTTTGTAGCACTATTTTATATACATTATCATTTATTATATAATATGTATGTATGACATATAGGTAATATATCGTTCAGTAGCATCAGCTGTCGATTGAAGCGTGAATTCCAGTGTGGACGTAGATAGATCGAGTGTCAGCCGCATTGATTGACGCTCGATTAGCTACCAATACGATGCATTAGAACTCGTGTGTGTGCTGGAAAATGCAACCATCCGTGTTTTCTTTAACCTTTATGTAGTTAAATCTTTTTAATTGATTCTTTTGTACAGCTCTACTAGGGTCTTTTGGCGTGTAGCCAAAATCGGAACTACCGCCGCTATCTTTTTTTTTTTTAAACATTTCACAAAAAAAAACACAAATTTTACCCTATAGCGCCCCCCTGTCAACGTCGTTTAAGGCGAAAGTGTCAGGAGTGCCCGCGAAATTCAAATTTTCTAACGTTTTTTTACAATTTGCAGGTCAGCATCAGTACCCTTTTTTTTGGGTGGGAAATTATCAAATAACTTCTCCCGCTCTGGGTGGAGCGGGAGGGCGTGTCAGACTCTTACTGACTAAAACCCACCCGTGTTCCTTCTGTTGCCCTGTTGCCAGGGGCCACGATTTCCCATTCAGCCCATATTCGCAGCCCCGGCAGGATTCGCAGCCCCACCCTAATTGCGTAACTTATTTTCGTAAACGATTTTAACAAATTTGTTTAATTTTGACAGTTCAACAACATTCATTGCGTTATTTACGTTGTTGATCAGATTTTTTTTTCAACTTATGAAGCATTGGATTAGCGATCTGTTTCAAATCGAAACAAATTGATTAATTTCTGATTCTTATTATTATAATTCTGTAAAGCCATATTTTTTTACGGTAGCGAATCATATTTTAATCAACATATAACAAAAACGTAAGAAAATTTTAATTTCGCGGGCTACCATAGTGCATCCCCCTTAGGCTGCCTGTCCACTGAAGCGGAGCAAGGCAGCGGAGCGGAGAAATGTGCCAATAGGAGCGAAGCTCTGAAACAGAGTTTAGATTCTATTGGTTAATATTGGCACATTTCTCCGTTCCGCTGCCTCGCTCCGCTTCAGTGGACAGGCAGCCTAAAGCTACAAAATATCCTTGCAGCTGTGTTTCACTCACTGTTAGATTCCGTAAAAAGTTGTAATATCTTGTAAAATTACATTTCAAAGTTAAATTTTTTGTGTATGTTTTGAAGAATAAATACGAATTTTACCAAAAGTCAGAAACATCTCTACCGCTGGAACATCTCTCGGTAATAATTTTGAAATACTGATTCCCGTTTTCTATTTTGCAGAATCAAACCAACAAAATATTTTTATTCAAAGGTTATGTTTTTAACCGACTTCCAAAAAGGAGGAGGTTATATGTTCGTCGCGTATGTTTGTTTTTTTTTTTTTTTCTTTTTTTTATGTATGTCCACCGATTGATTTCTCCGTCAATTGTGGACCGATTTTGAAAATTCTTTTTTTGTTTGAAAGGGTATGCTCACGAGGTGGTCCCATAAAAATTTTATCAACTTTGCTTTGATAGTTTTTGAGTTAGCTGCAATAATACGTACTTTTTCCCACTTAATATGTGGATGATATGATAAGTTCCTGACACTGTTATTTACATAGCAGGTAGTGGTTTTCGGATTTGTGTGGGGTAGGTACCACAACGGAAAGGTGAAAAATAAAAACTTTTTACAAAAAAAAACAACCGACTTCCAAAAAACACTACAAAGTGAAAAATAACTTTAATTTCGGAAGTCGGTGACAAAAAACGAAAATTCAAAACCGAAGACACCGACTTTCTAAATTAAAGTTATTTTTCACTTTGTAGTGTTTTTTGGAAGTCGGTTGTTTTTGTAGGATTAGTTTTATCTTAGACACAACATAATACTCTTTTAGATGAATGAAAATTGCTGATACAGATTAATTGATTTCAGATTACAAACAGACGGCGTGTCCGGAGGATCGATCCCTACTGTCCGTGTCTCGTCGACCAACCAACAGTTTCTTCGATGACTGATTTCAAATTCTAATTAAAATCTACTCCATTTGAATATTCCAATTTATTATATTCTATATTTAGACTATTCACTCAATAAATAAATGTGTATTACAACTGTATTGTTGGTTTCATTTTTAATATCAGGTTTATACATTTTTGATTTCTTTTTAGGGTCTCAAAAGGAAAAACGGAACCCTTAAGGATCACTCGTGTGTCTGTCTATCTGTCTGTCTAACACAGCCAATTTGCTCCGAATCTTATGGACCGATTAAGTTGAAATTTGGTACACATATGTTTTTCTGTGACCCGAATACGGGCTACACGCCCGTATTTGGGTCACAGAAATTATTTTAGAACATGGGGGTATCTTACGGAGGGCAAATAAGAAAATTTAAAAAAAAGTTTTTCAAACTGTATCGTGTGATCATATCATCATGCATATCAAATGAAAGGGCTTATTACGGGGATCTCAAAGGTTTTTTTTTTTTTTTTATAATTTTAACAGAAACATGTTTCAAGATATTTAAGAAAATAGATGAAAAATGACCATTCCCCCCCCTCATCTCCGAAACCACTGAGTCTAAAATTTTGAAAAAAATACAGAGAATGGTTCTTCACTCATAAATTACAGGAAAAGCTATAAAAAGTCTATGGTCTTAAAATAACATGATAAATCTATCAATATTGTGCGTATAAACTTATATTTGCAGTTGTAATGTATGGGAGAACATGTATTTCAACTACAATGTTCAAGTTTGCATGAGGATTTGACTTACAAATTTTTATGATAACACTAGCGGACGTCACGCGGTTTCACCCGCGTAGTTCCCGTTTTCGTGGGAGTACGAGGATAAAATATAGCCTATGTTATTTGCTGATAATTATACTATCCATTGCTGAAAGAATTTTTCAAATCGGTCCAGTAGTTTTTAAGTTTATTCGTTACATACAAAAATACAAATCTTACCTCTTTATAATATTTCAAGTTTTTAACATTTTCAAATGCACAACACATAACATAAATGCACACAAATACACTTAAAAAACAACCACGGAATACCAAACATCTGTGTGGCAGCCGCGGGCTAAGTGATGGAACGAGCTTTGCACTTACTGAAAGAACTCACCTACACAAAGAACATTAGAAAACAGCTGTCTGACCTTTGTCCCGCTGAAATAAAGAAAAGCCAAACATTTATTATTTTTGGGATCACAATAATGAGTTTTATTTGACTAAAAATATTCTATGCTTTATTCGTACTTACACAGCCAAAAAAAAAAACTATTCTCGAAAGGTTTAGGTAGTTAATTGTATGATAAATTGATAAAGTTTCACATAAAAAGGAAACTATTGTAAAATCAATTTTACTATCGTATTTTTAAACTAGAAAGTGTCATCTATACTGTGTCCAAATAAATGTTTTTTTTTTTTCTTTCTTTCATCTATAAAACCTTTTATTTACTCTCATAGCGTAATATTCGAATTATGAACTTCAAAACGAGTTTATATTGACATACTTTATAAACAGAATACCGAAATTTTACAAGAAACCACTGAACAACACGGCATTCTTATAAATTGTCCCGATCACGGCCGAAAGCACACTAGTTCGCGGAGACGGCCATTTTCGTATGCAATGAGCACTTTGATCATTACGCGCGGACACAGACACGCCCCCATGCCACTTCTCCTGTTTTTTATATTTCTATGAAATAGACTGTTACAGAGAAATGAGAAAAAACAATGTTTTGATACATATAGTGATCAAATTGCTGGACCTAGCCATGTTCAAACCCGTGATAGTTATGAAGAGCCATATAAAGACGAGGAATTTACAATGTTTAACGAAATAGAAATTTTTCCTAGCACACCATTGGAGCCAGATGATGGGCCAGAGCGGGACCAACATACTGTATCATCAAGACATACTAAGTGAATTGTGTGTACATTTATGGATCTATAAAGAACTGTAGAAACAATGACAGTATCATTGCTTTCTACACAGGTTTTGAAACCTATCAAAAGTTCTATTTTGTGTGTTCGACTTAAGTGTAATGGCTCACAAAATAAAGTATTATGGAAGTCATATGAAGAATATTACTATTGAAAATGTTATTTATTTCAATGTAATTTAATTTTTAATTTATTATTTAATGTAAACCAAATATTTGATCCTAGTTTATTGCATTATTGCTTTGTTTTTACATAATTCTAAATCAGCCATTATTAGAAATTAATCTATACTAATATTATAAAGAGGTAACATTTGTTTGTAAGTTTGTAAGTTTGTATGTAGGGGGTAATCTCCGGAAGTAATGAACCAATTTTAAAAATTGTTTCACTGGTAGAAAGCTACATTATTCGTGAGTGCTATAAGCTATAAATTATAAAGATATCATGCATATTAGCCGAAGTATCTCAATTTTTGTCTAGCCAGGCGGAAAAAAATAGCTCGTACAACAGAGTTATTTGCATGCGCTGCCTTAACAGTTGTATATAATTGAAAACAATGTATGGCAACCTGGTCCGCTTTGAATAGTTCTACAAAAAAGTCCGCGACACCATATTTCTATCTTTTATATTTTAGCAGATATAGTAGCTTTTATGTTTCAAAAAAAGTATTTTTCGACGTACTTACCTTTGGACGATTTTTAAACAACAAAATATTAAACCTTATCGAAAAAAATATTATTATGATCACAAGAACATCATAGAGATACGATTTGCCCAAAACAGTATGTCAATTGGTTAAATAGTTTCGAAGATAATATAAAATTACTAAATCGCAAAATGCCGCCGTCCATTCACGAACCGCATTAGAAAATGCTTTGTACGGACGTTTTATACATTTACCCATAGATAACTTATTGCTTTTTATTCATTATATCCGGAAACGTGCCCAGAAGACTGGCAGCATTGCCACGTTGAATGGCAATGCTAATTCTTTGGCCAAAGAACGAGCCAGCCCTCTGGTCACGTGAAGTGTCGACCAGTCGACGAGAAATTTCCATAAAAGGAGACGCGCACTCGGGCCCCATGGTCCGAGCGTTTCGACCCCAAACGGCTCAAAACTGTAATTACCTATAAGGTTACAATATTTGCGCCGCTTGAGGGTCTCAGCAGCCGCAGCAGCAGCGCCAGCACAGCCCACCGTGCTAGGAACATGGGATGGCGCAAGGGTGTCGACACAGGTTGCATCCCACACCAGAGGCCTACCCACCTTCCAAGGCAACAACGTCATCCCATCTGGTCTCTTTCCATCGTCACGTACCAAACCGTTTGGTTCTAATACCGCTGGTACCCATAGATGGCGTTGTGCAATTACGTACTTTTTCTGAATCGCGATGTTAAGATTTTCCGTGGATTAATGACCCTCTCCAGTTATTATTTAAAACTTTCGTTGTTAGGTAGGCGAGATGTACACAGTTGGTTGAATGATGTTGGTCTTTAAAATTGTTTTGGTTGCTCGGTTTCTTAATATACAAATACCACTTCGTTGATTCGTTCTCATTCTTCGAGTTCGAAGCTATGGTATTTCTGTTTTTGGGCTATTGAACAGCTTCAGCGATTGTTTATCATGCCTAAAAGGCAGGAAGGAAATCACAACTTTCCCGTTAGACATCCCAGACAAGAGCAGCTCGAGTACGCCGTACGGAAGAGTCTGCTCTTGAAAATCATCAGCGCATCGAGGAATAGAGAAAATATTTCGCAAGCACGCGCTGGGGAATCTAGCTCCGAGCGTTCACAGCGGCTTGCCAACCAAAGCTGGAGAACATCGCAGGTCCGTGCTCGGAAATCTAGCGCTGAACGTGCGCAGCGTCTCAGTGATTTAAGGCAGCATGTCTCTGCAACAAGGGATAGGGAGTCTAGCGCTGAGCGCTCGCAGCGGATCGCTAGCCAAACTGTGAGAACATCGCAGGCCCGTGCTCGGGAATCTAGCGCTAAACGTGCGCAGCGTCTCAGTGATTTAAGGCAGCATGTCTCTGCAACAAGGGATAGGGAGTCTAGCGCTGAGCGTTCGCAGAGGCTTGCTAGCCAAAGTGCGAGAACATCGCAGGCCCGTGCTCGGGAATCTAGCGCTGAACGTGCGCAGCGTCTTTCTGATTTAAGGCAGCATGTCTCAGCAACAAGGGAAAGGGAGATTAGCGCTAAGCGCTCGCAGCAGCTCGAATATGCAATAAAAACAAAACCCTCCTTTTGGCAGTCAGGAAATAAATCATAGCACTCAGTATAACCGAACCACACTCATAATTTCATCATAAGTTAAAATATTTACCGCCCAACGAAGTGGGCACGGGTCAGCTAGTTGCAGTCATAAAAATGTTAAATTCAAATATAGTGCATGTGGTGTTAGCTTTAAGTAATTGTTGGACTTATAAATGTATATCGTGTAGTTTTAAAAGAAATGTACTTAATGTGTAAACAATTGTAGGCTAACCTATTAATTAATAAATAAATAAATAAGTCAACGCATTCACATTGAACGTTTGTTATGTCTGACAAAACATCACAATTTTGTGCCCCTCGCATCAAAGATATTTTTTGTTTGTCTTATGTGCTGTAACTTTAGGGAATGTATTATGTAATATGCATTGTGTATAAGGAGATAAATAAAACATTGTATATAATATTAATTTGGTTTTATTACAGTATCATAGTATTTATCGTAAATTGCTGGTTGGAGATACTCAGTATAAAATGATGTTGTTTTTGGTTGTTTGAACATCATTAATTTTTCTGTGCATACTTTATGCATAGGTAATTGTAATCTTTGTACATACTATATCCTCTATACCATGGAGGACTGTGAAGATATGTTTATAGTGTGCTTCCAAGCCACTTCCAGCTGCACATTCACAATGACTTTCACATACCTATCATACCAGTCTTATTCATTAATCTTTTCATTTGTGCCTTGCATTGTGCATGAAAATAAGCATGGTTACGATCATTAGCTTGATCAAGCTCCTATTTTCATAGAGGATTTTCACTTTAGGAGATATTTGAAACCTGAAATAATATTAACATTAAATTAAGTACCTATATTACACGTTTTTTTTATAGTTGAACTCACAAAGGAAGTAGTGAATGCATCATAAGTTGATCACTGTATGAAAACTTACCTTTCAGCAAACGTTTGAATGTGGGTTTTAGATAGCGCTGGAAGATCAGTGCTAGAATTGACATCCCTGAACTTTTCCAGGACAGGAATGTTAGGGTTATCATCCTCAAGCTCTTCTTCAACTCCGATCAAGTTATTCCTGTCGTATGCCTCCAGTCTTCAACAAAAAAAGGAGTTTTAAATAATGTAAACAAAACAATCTATCAAATATAAAATGGTCATTATTTATTTACCTTTCCACTAAAGCTGCTTTTTTACCCGTGGTAGACGCATCTTTTTTCCATAACTCCGCTTTTAGTTGTACTACACTCCAAATCGCATACATTTTTGTCTAGTTTTCGTATAAACGATATCGACACAACAGTGAAAACATAAACAACAATGGCGGACTAAAGACGCACAACCGTGCTGCCATCTGCTATGAGCTTTCAGTTTTTAACCCCATTACGATACAGCGCTAATCCAAGAAGTTAGTATCACCAAAGAGTTTCCATCAACTTTTGGCGGGGGACAGCAGCACCCGCTGTAGCGCATGTGCGGTGATGTGCTGGTGCAGGCGACATTCATTTGTTTTGTAGTAGTTACTGAATTTCGTGGGATTTTAAATTTATTCTTGATCTTTAACTTTGATTTTTTATTTAGTATTTGATTCAATCCCAATGTTTGAGAGTAGATAAAGTAGTGTATGAAACTGCACATAACTAGGTATTAAAACATTCGTGTGATACTATTAAAAACCTCGCTTTGCAACGAATTACGATAGGGACGCAGTAGCAGAAACGTGCGCGCGGGAGCGAGAAGGAATTATTGCTATTGCACCACCTCTTTCTGGCACACGCATTTGATTCGGTAGTTTTCGTTGAATTTCGTAATGCGTTCGGCTAGGAGTTCGTAAACATTTCATCATTCGTTTGACAATGTGTGGTTGTTTTTTGACGTAATCGCATTCGAACCTTATTAATTTGCATTTTGTTCGCTCAGTGTTAATTGAATTCATTAGTTTATCATTACTAGTAGTATTAATATTTGTTTGTAGTTATAGGACAGTGATTAACATAGTATTTTGAGTTTAGTGAATGTGAAAGTAAAGTTCGTTGTAATTAAGTATTCGGGTAAGTAGATAGTTTAATAAGCTCAAATTAATTATTTAGAGTAGATTTGAAAAGTACCTAATTAGTACGATCTTATTAGGATGGCGGCATTAAGAGTTTTAGAATGTTGTTTGACAGATTATTTGCTTTGTGAAGAAACATGCTTTTCAAGGTAACCGGTAAAGGACCGCGGACGCACCGGTGCGTCCAACGGCCGTGACAGATTTACGACCGCACTTAAATAAACAATTACTCAGGTTTCATTATAACGTCTCAAGTAGTATTGTTTATGTTTTTTGCTACTCGAATAGATTAGAAATACGTTTCAAATGGTTACAGTCTTTGTAAACAACGTTCACTTATCTTTATTACCCGCTTTTGTCATTATTTCTTTTGTTCTTTGTGATAACGATTTCTGATAAAACTACCGTACCAATTCACACGAAATTTTGCAGGGCACATTATGGATAGATAAGTTATCTAACAAAAGCGTTTTTAGAGACAAACATTGAAAACAAAAAAATCAAAAAATCTAGATTTTTGATGATCTAGAATTTCTATTGCTTACGTAACTTTCACCGTACCAAAAAAATATTTTTTTTGTTTTATTTTGTTCTAAATGTTGTCTAAAACGATGATACATGTAATATAGAAAAGAAATAAAACACTTACGGATCAGATCCATACAGAAAAACCACAAAATATAACAACTTTCACTGTGACGGGAACTTTCTCTTTTTTGTTTGTTTACAATTTTTTGGTTGGGTCAAAATAGGTGTTATTTAGTGCGAATATTATCTAAAACGATGTAATATTTACTTCAAAATGAAAATATCACCACTTTCCGACGATTTACACACAAAAACGAATTATTACTGCGAACGCGCGCGTCCCGGGAGTGAAGTTTGACTGACATTTTTTCGCGCGGGAATGTCATTTTCAACATTTTTTTAAAATGTTGCCTATTCATATTTTTGCTTTTAGTCGATTTATTTGACAAGACTATTTATCCGACCATAGACAGAAAAATCCACAGACGATAATATCCATTACAGCAAGTACAAATAGAGATGTAAGTCGCGTGGGTGTGCCGTCTCTCATGAGAGACGCCGGTCCTTTACCGGAAATAATCCTTTGAAAATAAGAAACACATAATTTAGCTCGTGTTTACTTTTCTTAGATTCTAGTTGTTTATGGAATATAGAGTTTTTTTAGATTGTAATCTGACGAATTCATCAAAAAAGATGTGCAGACTGAAAAACATATTCGTAGCTGTTTTATGAGTTCGGGACTGGTAGGAATAGAATAATTTTCACTAATTTGCATGAAATCGGAATTTAATGAAACGGTGTATTGACACCGTTATTTTGATGGGTAAACAAGAAGTAACTTTTCGCGGCCACGAAGTAAGTCCGAGTATTTTTTTTTTGCTGCTCCAGCTTACCTCCTCCATAAAATCACCCTACACCACTGGTAGCTTCAACAAGATGGCCGTTATCAACTGTCAAAGTTCAGAAGTCCCTCTTAGAAAACCCGATAGAACATCGGACAACTTTCATGTCACAAAATTGTAGTTTAATAGTTAGTCGAATACCAAAATTCTATTTTGGTAGACTTAATTACGTTAGTAGGTACCTTAAAGATACCAATTTCTAATACCATTGCTTTTTATGTAGCTACATAAATCGTATCAATTTGTTTGCTTTGATACACGATATCTTAGATGTAGATTAAGTCTCGTGGGTTCAAATATTTCTTGAAACACAAATATATATTTTGTATCAGAGGGAATGTGTCAAAGACTGAACGAACTGAGTGATGGCATGAGATTTTCCTTTATTTCATAATGTAACATGAACATGAATTATTTTGAAAAGTTTGAATAAAACAGCAAGTTTAAAAATACTTTTTTACAAAAAATACAACCGACTTCCAAATTACAAAGTGATAAATACCTTAATGTCGGAAGTTCGTATCTTTGGATCAGTATTTTAGTTTTTTGCCAACGCCTTCGGAAATTAAAGTTATTTTTCACTTTGTAATTTGGAAGTCGGTTGTATTTTTTGTAAAAAGTATTTTTTTTACACTTTTCAATGGGTTTGGTTTGTATTTCATGTAAGTTACAATAGCCTAATGTCAACTGCTCATCACTTTTAAAATTCGTTTTTTGTTTGAAAGGGTATGCTCTCGAGGTGGTCCCATATAAATTGTATTAACTTTGCTTTGATAGTTTTTGAGTTAGCTTCAATAATACGTACTTTTTCCCACTTAGTATGTGGATGATATGATAAGTTCTTGTCACTGTTATTTACATACCAGATAGTGGTTTTCGAATTTGTGTGGGGTAGGTACCACAACTACGCCATGGGATCTGGAGGCAAAGGTCCTCGCGCACATTTGGGAGTGGCGCGAGGAGGCGAAGCGCCGGGGCTTAACTCCGATGCCGCAAGAAGTCGCGGCACAGCGGACAGAGCTCCGGCGGGATCTCATGGCGGAATGGAGAGTGCGATTGTCGCAACCCAGCGCTGGGCACGCCACAATTGCGGCGATAAGACCCCTCTTTGAGGAGTGGCTAGAGAGGCGCCACGGCGTCCTCACCTTCCGCCTGACGCAGGTACTCACCGGACACGGCTGTTTCGGGAGGTACCTGTTCAGGATAAAGCGGGAGGAAACGCCCGGGTGTCGTCACTGTGTGGATCGCCCGGAGGACACGGTGGAGCATACGGTGGAGGTCTGCCCGGCTTGGGCAGGGCATCGCCGTGTCCTCGTGGATGCGATCGGCGGCGGTGATCTCTCGCGTCCGGCCCTGATTCGGGCCATGCTACGGAGCGAGAGGAAATGGGAGGCCGTCACCTCTTTCTGCGAAGCAGTAATGCTCGCGAAGGAGGAGACGGAGCGCGTGAGGGAGAGGCAAATTTCGCGCCCTCGCGCCCCTAACCGCCGCAGCAGGAGACGCCCTGGGCGTCGGGAATCGCAGGAAGATTTCCGGCCACCGTAGGCCCGGGCTTGCGGACGGTGAGCAATGGGTAGCTCGCCGTCCGATAAGGACCAAGCCCGGGTCGACGGCGCGTTGTGTTCCACGCGCGCCTCAAAGAGATGTCAGCAGAATTGACGGGGTCCGCTAGGGCCAATGCCTGCCGGGGGTTCGAAGAAAACCGATGGGGAAATCGTGGCCCCCGGCAACATGGCATAGGAAGGAACACGGGTGGGTTTTAGTCAGTAAGAGTCTGACACGCCCTCCCGCTCCACCCAGAGCGGGAGAAGTTATTTGATAATTTCCCACCCAAAAAAAAAAAAAAAAAAAGGTACCACAACTAAAAAGTGAAGAAAAAAAAACATTTTACAAAAAAAAACAACTTACTTCCAAAAAACACTACAAAGTGCAAAAATAACTTTAATTTCGGAAGTCGGTGACAAAAAACGAAAATTCAATACCAAAGACACCGACTTCCGAAATTAAAGTTATTTTTCACTTTGTAGTGTTTTTTGGAAGTCGGTTGTTTTTTTTTTTGTAAAAAGTTTTTTTCCCTATACATACATCTAATACCTATTAGATGTATGTATAGGAAAAAAAGCAAACAGAGGAATGTGGCCGCTTTTCTTTTGATCGTATTTTATTGTTTCGTGTCTCAATATGAAACTTTTTATAGGGTATTAGAAAATTCTAGACACACTTACCGAGGGTCCTTACTAGCCGTTATTCATAATTCCTTCTCAGTGAGGAGATAACATTTTTTTAAAGGAGTGGCGCTAGTGGACCATCGGGCGCCCCCTTAAGCGCATTGGGCATTTTTAAGATGGGACTAAACCATTGATTTCGCGACACTATGACGACACCTCATTTTTGTAAGCGCGAATGTGCTCTTTATTTACATTACGTTACGGATCAATGTTCTATGCAAGTAGGTATTTTTATTTTAAAGTTTTCGGAAGTATTATTTTTTGTAAACGCGATTGTGCTCTTTATTTAGATAAGGGTACGGACCAATGTTCTATGCAAGTATTTTTCTTCCACCATGGCGATCTTGTTCAAGTTTTCACTTCTGTCGGCACTCCCGGAGTGCTACTACTTTTGTTTAATGATATCTTGCACATTATTATTTTAGTTTATCATAAACCAACAGACCTATTCACTTGTAAACCATTATTGTTCGTAAGTTATGTTTAGAATTTCCAACGAAGATACAATTTGAGCCTAAGCCTGAATATACAAACATCCTGTGATTGTCTTCCATTTTGTTCAACAACTTATTGGTCCCTGGTGTCTTGATAGACGTTGCATGGTACCCAAAGACAAGTTTTATTAATATCATCAGTAATGTTTATAATTAAAGGTGTTTTGTTATTAATTTTGCAAGTTATACTGTTGGTTGATTCTCATATCATAAAAGATAGAGCTCATTTGGTAAGCCAAGTTTAATTGAAGTTGAAAGCAAATATTTTATTGAACTTTAAATCATAATTTGACTTTTGAGTCGTCCATTCTTCACAAGAGGCTTTGTAATTTTATTCTACATTATAATATACTTAATAAAAATCTTAAGTTCATTGACAGACACAGCCTGAACAGCTGGGTTTAGAATCATGAAATTTTACACAAGAAATTAATCATGAAATGTTCCTTATACATGGTGTATCAAAAAGGTGTGGTGAAATTTAAGGGTGTGGTTACAGACCATCAAACTAAACAATTTTCTCCATCAGACCAACATATTTTTTTTTTTCCCTTGTCCTAGTGTTCAACAATAGGATGGGCCCTAATTTTATTACAATCTAGCCTTATAAATAGACTAATAAGTAATTTAATTGTAACCTAAACTATTAAATTGTTTTTACTAAGAATGTGTCCAATAGCACTTTTCTTATTATCTCTATTAAGGCAAATCCACTTCGTTCTTGTGTTTGTTTGGCACCTTTGTACTTTACACTATTCACTAATACTAAATACTAGCTCGAACGGTTTTGTTCTTTTTAGTCTTCTAACCATGTCGACGACGACATGCTGATGAAGTCTCTTTTCGTGAGCTTCTGCAAATTTCTGGATCACTCTTTCGATGAACTCAACTTTTAGGTCCATGTGGAGGTCATCATTTCGTATGTAACAGGATCTAAATCGCGAAAAAATTATCAACCATCAATTACAAATAATCACCTTTCTGATACACCATGTATAGCGAAAGTAAAGTACTAAGGAAGCATTTTAGAAGATTAGATTAACTCCCTGAAGGGGTTAAATAGCAGATGAAAGCTTGTATGGAACTTCGTCATTTTTGCTGATGGCAAATCCCATCGGGCTTGCAAACCATAAAAGCTCCCGCAGACAGACGCGACGCGACTTTGGTGGCTTTGGTGATTTTGGTTTTGCGTGGATGTGACGCATATTTTCCCCCAACTTGTTATTTTTTGTTTTGTGTTCTTTATTTGCAACATGCTTACCACAAATAAACGTATTTTCTTTCTTTTTTCTTTTATTGTAAAACAATTTCTATGAAAACTTCATAAATATTATTATACCAGATTCGCGTGGCAGCGTCGCGTTACACTTGTCTGCGGGGACCTTAATTTCATTCTATATTAAAACACCAATGTTACAGTTTAATTTTAGAGAAAACCTTTACGTTAAATGTACCTATATTTTATTCATTTTTTATTTTAGGGAGAGCTGAAGAAGATATGCGAGCACGCTTACACTTGCTTCCACGACATGATCATTGTCTGTGGCAAATCTTTCAAAGAAGACAGGACTTTCTTGGACCTGTGTGATTTGTACGAGTATTCCTGCGAAAACAATGAGGGTAAGATAATAATTATAATACTGCCAAGATACGTGGGCACAGAATAGAGTTATTAATACCGTGACAGTTCTTAAATGCATGTCGTCACTCGGCATCCAATACCGCGAATGTGAAATTTTTGACGAAAATCAGATTTTTGTTTTTTTTTCATTCTATACGTTCAAATACGTGATGAAAATGTCGAGCGACGATATTGTTCCTGTTCACGCATTAAAATTTTTTGGTGGTTTGTATTCCTATGTCAATGGTCTGTATTATTATGTACTTAGTAGCCTTTATAATGGCCCACAGCTGGGAAGATTGCAGAGTCGACGTCCCACATGTCGACAACCCCGTGTGCTAAGTCAAGATACATAATTTTTTTATTCTCATCAGCTTTCACGAGATTCTTGTCTTGAGGGACAGCGATATCAACAATTATTGTACGGCGCTCTCGTCGATTTATCACCACTATATCAAGCCTGATATATATTGGCTACAGCTACAATAGTTATTATAATATTATTAGAAGATCAGAAGAATCAAACTTTTTTCTTTCAGTTTTCAGGCACGTGAAAGATCAGAAGGATATCTGTCCAACGGCGTTTCCATCAGGCCTTGGATGATTATTCATTAGAATTATAAGATTTAAATATGAATGCAATAATAATATTAATATTTTGTCGTGACATCTTTGAATGTTTCAATTTTGCCTGATTGTTGTGCAAAAAAAAAGTGGTGGCACTCCAGGAGTGCCGACAGAAGTGAAAACTTGAACAAGATCGCCTTGGTAGAAGAAAAATACTGATATAAAATATTGGTCCGTAATCTTATCTAAATAAAGAGCACAATCGCGTTTACAAAAAAGAAGACTTCCGAAACCTTTAAAGTAGAAATACTTGCATAGAACATTGATCCGTAACGTAATATAAATAAAGAGCACAATCGCGTTTACAAAAATGAGGTGTCGTCATGGTGTCGCGAAATCAATGGTTTAGTCCCATCTCAAAAATGCCCAACGCGCCTAAAGAAGTTTTCACTTCAAAAATGGCGGCAGCTCACGGAAGCAATCTACGACTTTCACATTCCCCTTAAAATGAAGGGAAAAATATACAAAACAAGTCTTGTATCGATCAGAATGTTGGGCCACAAAAGGAATGAATTAAAGGCAATTGCATGCAGCTGAGATGAGAATGCTAAGAGGGATGTGTGTTACACGAATGAATAGAATAACAAATGAGCATATAAGAGGAAGTCTGAAAGTGGCACCGATGACTGGGCAATTGGTTGTCATTGTATGTATTGCGGAAAATGTCTTGAGAAAAATTTTGAGTATGAATGTCGATGGCTATAAGAGTAGGGGAAGACCAAGGAAACGATGGATGGACCGTGTGAAAGATGATATGGCAAGTAAAGGGGGTGACTGCCGGGATGACGACTAATAGAAAAGTATAGAAGAAAAAGGCATGTTGCGTCGACCGCAAATGAATTAAATAAGATTAGACATTTAAATAAACCTTTTTACAGTCCGTTCAACCGATTTTGACTTCTATTACGTTAGTGGCATGACAAATAGTAGCTGCAGTAAACAGTCGGTATTGTAACCACTTTTTTGCTTTTAATGCCATCCATATGCAATTTTTTTTTTTTTGGGATGTTATCGATTAACTACTCCCGCTCTGGGCGGAAGGGGAGGGCGTGTCAGACTCTTACTGAATAAAACCGACCCATGTTCCTTCAGGTGCCATGTTGCCGGGGGCCACGATATCCCTTTCAGACTTCCTCGCAACCCCGGCAGGCATCGGCCCTAGTGGACCCCGTCAGTTCTGCTGACATCTCTTTAAGGCGCGCGTGGAACACAACGCGCTGTTGACCTGGGTCTGGTCCTTATCGGATGGCGAGCTACTCATTGCTCACCGTTCGCAAGCCCGTGCCTACTGTGGCCGGAAATCGGCCTGTGATTCCCGACGCCCAGGGCGTCTCCTGCGGCGGTTAGGGGCGTGAGAGCGCAAAATTTGCCTCTCCCTCACGCGTTCTGCCTCCTTCTTTGGCCATCCTTAAGCCTACGGAATAGAAGTCGAAATCGGTTGAACGGACTGTAAGAAAGGTTTATAATCTTATTTCAAATGGAAAATAGATTTAAACAAAACATTGACGAATGGAGTTGTTTACTTTCTCTCTTTCTCTTCTCTTGATATTCCTTAAATCCGTCAAAAACGTAACATGTAAAAAAATGCAAGTCTCGCAGCGCAGTTCTTCTACCGCAAAAAGACGAGAAATCGAATGCAAAAGTCTGTTAATTTATTCAGTACCAATATATTTGTCATCTTTATTTCTTTAATAAATAGAATGCCTTGGCCATCGCACGACAATAATCACATAAGAATCATCTACTATTTTAAATAGTCAAGAATGAAATAAAGCGTAGTGCTAATATTAAGTAGATTGAGCTGTATGTAGAATGTAGATTCTATTGCCGTGTGCGATTGCTAAGTCATTCTATTTATTAAAAAAATAAGGATGACAAATAGATAGGTACTGAATACATTTCAAGTTTTTTGCTCGACTTGGCGGGGGCACTGCCGTGCCCCCCGATAACTTAGTATAAAAAATATGTAGAACTCTCTATTACCTACCCCCTACTTTTTCTTTAAAACAATATTCTGATCAAAATCACGTGTTTTTCAATACCATTTCCGTAGCTGTAAAAGAGTTATATTTTTTATGGACGCTGTAAAATCTAGAAAAAATTATGACTTCATTTTACTTGGAAACCTAGAAATGTACACCTCCAAACAGAAAAGAATATGATGTATTACAATGGTAGCTGTTTTAGGTAAGTTTCATTTAATTATGATTGCACATAACTAACAAAGTAAGTTAGCT
This sequence comes from Agrochola litura, assembly GCA_949152395.1. Taxonomy (NCBI): domain Eukaryota; kingdom Metazoa; phylum Arthropoda; class Insecta; order Lepidoptera; family Noctuidae; genus Agrochola; species Agrochola litura. Next base: position 8,546,262 of record OX424512.1, read on the forward strand.
AATACCTACTATTAAAACTAGGTAAGTATAAAAAAATAACAAAGGTACAAATTATTGAAACAATTCTGATTATTTCAGGTATTGTCATATATTTAATATCATCGATAGACGCCCACAGCGAATCTATGAAAGTAAGTGCAGTTATAATAAATTTATTTATAATAATTAATTTATGGTAGCTACTTTTTACTTTTTTATTTGTTTTTGTATCATATTAGTTTATGTTGTTTTTGTTGTTTTTCTTTTTGGTGTATTTTTTTTTTGGTTGTTTTAAGTGTTTAACTGGCGAAATGTGGGTGTACCTACCACAGGGACACCTCTGCCCAACCCTTCGGGGAAAGAAGGCGTGATGTTATGTTATGTTGTTAATTTATGTTATCGAAAGAACAACCAATCAGCTTGCGCGGCACGGTGCTAGATGCGGCATCGCGACCGGTACCATTCCGTAAATAAAATGTAAAAAGTAGGTAGTCTAAACTGAACAATTAATAGTGTAACATACATACTTTTCTTTGTAATGAAATAAATGAACATACTGTGTCATTTATTTGTGAAAAAAAAAACGGTGAATCTTAGGATTAAACTTTTTACTTGTTGGTAGAAATAAAATTGAATTAAATTAAATTTATTTGCCAGAATATAGGTACATACATGTAGCCACCACTCATCACACCACGCTTTGACATAACATAACAAATAATAATAACATGGTAAAATAATGTTATTCTCACTATATTCGACTCGTGCAAGTCGAGCAAATATTTCTAGTACACATCAAGCTATACATTTGCAATTTATGTTGATCTTGCATCGTATAGGAATTCCGTTCAATGCGCGGTCAGCTTATACTGGAAATGTATAGCTTGATGTATAGCCGTGTGTACATGCATAATAATTTCATGAAATTACATCAATGTCATTAGTCATAATATTTTTTTTCTTCGTTAATATTAATTAGGCACATTAACATTATATATCTCACAGTCAAGACAGTTTATCTATGTATTGATTAGATTTATAAACAATGTCAAAAAACGATAATAATTTAAATAAAGTGTTCGTAAATTTATATACCAACGTAGTTATACATCATGTCTGTTTAAAATTTAAATAATCATCTATTGAATAAAAACATCTGTCACGAAGCCAATTGTTTAAAGTTTTATTAAATTAGAAGCTATAAATTTTTCTTATTTTTTCCGGTAGTTTATTATAAATTTTCACCGCCATGGTGTAGAGTTTCTGTCACATGACTTCAATCTGCTTCAAGATCACAGAGGTTTTTGTACTATTTTCCTTTTAAATTGGGCCTTATCATCCTGCTCAAAGAAACCTCAGACCAAATAAAAAACCAAGACGCTGTCAACGGTGACGTGAGGCCGGTTTCTTAAACACGTACACATGTCAGCATAAAATGGAAATGTATAGCTTGATGTGTAGCCGACATCAAGCTATACATTTCCATTTTATGCTGATCTCTCATTGCATAGGATTTCCGTACAATGCGAGGTCAGCTTATACTGGAAATTATAGCTTGATGTGTAGCCGTGTGTACCTATTGTGTGCACTTAGTGAGGTGCAGTTTGATTATAATTTGATTGTAAATGGTTGTGAATATGTGCGTTCGAGCGTGTCTTGGTTTTTTATTTGGTCTGAGGTAGAGATGAAACTTATATATCAACCTGTTGTTGTTGTTGTACAGGAAAAAGTAATGGCAAAATTGTATCACGGTGAAGAAATCAATTTTGCGACAACATTCGTAATTTCGTTTGCAAATCGGATAAGACGCTAAAAGCTTTAGTGCTTTAAAAGGCTTTTTATAACAGGGAAAATAGACTCCGGAATTCAGTTTTCTTATAAAACCAGTACCTTATTCCCTGTTACTGGCAAAAGTTTATTACATTCTACATAATATTATTTATGTACTAGCTTCTGCCCGCGACTTCGTCCGCGTGAAATTTCGTGAATTAAAAAAATTTAAAATTATTTAGCTTTTTTTTCCGTCGATAAAATTAAGCATAGATTCCCTCATTTCGACATGTGCACATTATAAAGACTCACACTGTATTATTTAAATATTATGTTAATTTATATTATTAAGTATAGTCAAATCTATTATCTCGAAAGTCACTGGATGCAGGCAGCACAGGACCAGACGGTCTATTCCGTAAAAATCTTACCGTAAAAACTTAAGCGAAGTGGGCAAGGACCTGTCAATAGTGTCAATAGAACTGCAGTTGTTTTGGTGATGCTTACAGGAGGCCTATGTCCAGCAATGGATGTTTAAGATTTTGATTTAATTTTAATTTAATATTAATTTAATTCCGACTTGATGTTGTTTTAATTTAATTTTGATTACAATTTAATTTAATTTTTTATTTAATTCTAATTTAATTTTGATTATAATTTAATTTAATTTTTTATTTAATTCTAATTTAATTTTGATTGTAGTTAAGATTTCAATTTTTGATTTTAATTTTTGATTTTCATTTAATTTTTGGTTTTAATGTTTTTGATTTTAGTGCTACTAATATAATTATGTTTGTAAGTTCTAATACTAATACAATATGGATATTTTAAGAAATAAATGATTTGATTTGATTTGATTTAATGGAGATTATGATAATAATTAAATTTCCTGAGTCAATTTCCTATTCACAAATTGTATATATTCTCACCCCTCAAAATCTCTCCAACTAAATGTATTTCACATCTTATATCAGATTCCAGTACAAAGATTTCTTGATATTCGTATTTCTCGGTATCGAACGACTATCGAAGTATGTAATAAGAGATCTAGTAAATACCTAACGCGTTCCCTCTTTACATATTTATTAAAATACGCCTCTCCTCCGTTATTTTCTTCATCTTTTAACATTTACTTCGGGTGTAATCTCAAACATAATCTCATAACAAATTTATGAAAATATTCGGTAAAATTAGCTTTCCTTACGATTCAGACTACAGTATTAGGAGCAATTTCTGTGTGTCTTGCCGGTTTGAAACAAGCTCGATAATATTGGATTTTAGGGCATATAAACCTAGCTGATCTAATTTTAATAATGTCCATCGCGGAAAGCCATAACTAACCACCGTAAGGACTATTCTTGCTTGCAGTGCTCGGGCGCTATAGAGCCGCGGCGGTAACAGATGTGGTCATCGTATACACGGGATTTTATTTCCTAGTGGTTGGTTATTGGTTTCCGCGGTGGTACATACAAGAACTTAAGGGTCATTAACTTGGATATGAATTGGGCTTTTCAGTCTTTATCTCAGTTGGTCAGTTCTAAATTAGCTTCTAATTAATATATCCTCATGAAAATGAGATGATATTGATGGTTGTAGACATACTTTTACACGTTTAAGATATTCTAATAATTCCATTTTACTATTACGTAATACTTATTTATGCAACTGTTGTATAATATAAGGTCGAGTGTGATACTTCACATGATTGTTTTAATACCCATTATAACAGTTGCATTCAAGACTTTATCTACACCTATGATATGAATCCTCTATAAAAGTTTCTGAAACCATTGGGTGTTTGTAATTCAAGATCAAGAATAAAGAAATTCCCACGAAATTCAGAACGACTGCACGTATGTACGTCGCCTGCAGCAGCATATCACACACACATGCGTGCAGCGGGTGCTGTTTTCCCCCGTTTGAACGTTGAAACGAGTTGCATAATGAAATTTAATACAACATTATAACACTCGTTTGGATGATGTAATGGTTACTATGACACTAGCTGTTATAATGTTACCAATAAGCTAACTGTTTCAGAAACTTTTATAGAGGTTTTATAGCATGGGTGTAGATAAAAGCTATTTAAAGACTATTTTGAATAACCTTGGCGCTATTTCCAACTTCCAGGGGCGCTATTTTTGCCGGGGCTGCCTTGAAGCGGCTTCTGCCCAATCTGGGAGGTCCAAACGCCTCCTGCCGGAGGCTCTACGCGGGGATCGTGCGGTCCATGGCCCTTTACGGGGCGCCGGTGTGGGCGCCTACATTGAGGCGGCAGCCAGGCCGCCGGTTGAACGCGTCCCAAAGGGTCATGGCCATCCGGCTGGCCCGAGGATACCGCACGGTCTCCTGCGAGGCGGCGAGCCTCCTTGCCGGAGTACCGCCATGGGATCTGGAGGCGAAGCGCCGGGGCTTAACTCCGATGCCGCAAGAAGTCGCGGCACAGCGGACAGAGCTCCGGCGGGATCTCATGGCGGAATGGAGAGTGCGATTGTCGCAACCCAGCGCTGGGCACGCCACAATTGCGGCGATAAGACCCCTCTTTGAGGAGTGGCTAGAGAGGCGCCACGGCGTCCTCACCTTCCGCCTGACGCAGGTACTCACCGGACACGGCTGTTTCGGGAGGTACCTGTTCAGGATAAAGCGGGAGGAAACGCCCGGGTGTCGTCACTGTGTGGATCGCCCGGAGGACACGGTGGAGCATACGGTGGAGGTCTGCCCGGCTTGGGCAGGGCATCGCTGTGTCCTCGTGGATGCGATCGGCGGCGGGGATCTCTCGCGTCCGGCCCTGATTCGGGCCATGCTACGGAGCGAGAGGAAATGGGAGGCCGTCACCTCTTTCTGCGAAGCAGTAATGCTCGCGAAGGAGGAGACGGAGCGCGTGAGGGAGAGGCAAATTTCGCGCCCTCGCGCCCCTAACCGCCGCAGCAGGAGACGCCCTGGGCGTCGGGAATCGCAGGAAGATTTCCGGCCACCGTAGGCGCGGGCTTGCGGACGGTGAGCAATGGGTAGCTCGCCGTCCGATAAGGACCAAGCCCGGGTCGACGGCGCGTTGTGTTCCACGCGCGCCTCAAAGAGATGTCAGCAGAATTGACGGGGTCCGCTAGGGCCAATGCCTGCCGGGGGTTCGAAGAAAACCGATAGGGAAATCGTGGCCCCCGGCAACATGGCATAGGAAGGAACACGGGTGGGTTTTAGTCAGTAAGAGTCTGACACGCCCTCCCGCTCCACCCAGAGCGGGAGAAGTTATTTGATAATTTGCCACCCAAAAAAAAAAAAAAAAAAAGGGGCGCTATTTTTAAAATCACAATACGCTATTTTCAACGCCTCGTATAATCAGGTTTTTTTTTTCTTAACAGAATGAAGAAGAGTGCAGAGTAGCAGATCTGTGCGTCCACGACAAGGTGCCGATGTGTGCCATCGACTCCTGCGGGGAGATGAGAACCTTCATAGACATGTGTGACATGCACGAGTTCAATTGCGACAGTAAGAAAGGTAAATAAAGATACTTTCCGTCTTAAAAATAAGGGACCTGATAGATGCGCCGCACAATGGAAAAAAAAATATTTTTATTTGTTTAAAAATCTGCCTACACCACAATTTTTGACGTATCGCTGCCATTTTTTTTACAACACACTTTGGTGTGTCACTGTCATTTTTCCTTAAAAGTCAATACCATAACCTCAAAAAACCGGGAAATGAAGCAAAAACAATTTCTAAAAAAATATATTTTAACAAAAATCAGTTTCAAGGGATTTTTCAGGTCCCTGGTTATTAATTTAGGTCTGTTTATAAAAAATCAAAATGGTGGATACAAAATGGCGGCCCAAAAAGTTTTTTTTTCCTTTATTTTGCTTTTTCTGAGGTTATGACTTTTAAGGAAAAATGGCAGTGACACACCAAAGTGTGTTATCTCAGGAGCGTATAAAAAAAATGGTGGCGATACGTCAAAAATTGTGGTGGCAGATTTTTGAATTAAAAAGTATTTTTTTTTCCACTGTGCGCCGGTTCACAGCGGCCTCGGCTTAGCCACGCACGTGTACTAATAGTCCTTACAAAGTTATTTTACCTCTGATTTAGCATCACAGTCTAAATAGGAAAATTGTGCGTCATTGAGCACGAATAGCATCATTCTAACCGAATGATTGATCGAGAGAACCCAAAAACATGAATTTCAAATTATTTTTTCGATACAATATTGATATGACCTCTCAATCATTATTTTAACAGCAGTTGACAATCTATATCTTCTATAATATAATAAAGAGGTAATTTTTTTTTGTTTGTAAGTTTGTATGTAGGGTAAATCTCCGAAACTAACGGTCGGATTTGAAATATTCTTTTTGCATTGCATATCCCAATTATTGAGGAAGGTTATAGGCTCACGGACGAAGTCGCGGGCAAAAGCTAGTCTATTGATAAAAACCAAAATAACAAACAATTATTGTTTTATTTCGTTCAATAATTAATGTTTTCAGATTTCAAGCAGAGGCCAATCCACGAATGCTGGGTGACTTGCAAGCGAGGACGCTCATTCAAAAAACCCGAATACAGAAGTGACTGTAATATTAACCCCAAACCTAATGCTAGAATGTAGTGTTTGTAATTAAAACTCAAAAATATAATTTTCAAACTTTGATTTCTCACAATCTTCAATAGAAGGACACTGTCGATAAAGTACGAACAAAAAGGCGGGTATAAATTAAGAAATTTAATTTCATATGGAATTTTAAATACCTAATGAAGTATCATGAAGTATGAAAACTATCTAAAGCTTTACTTGGGTCAGAAACGCAGAAGAGTAGTAAAATAGAGCTGCAACAGTTTTCTCGGTTGATAATTAAATATTCTATAACTATATGAAATTAGGAGACGAAGCAAAAGGAATATGTAAGGATCGTAGCAGTTGGAAAGAAAGAAAGAAAATACATTTATTTAGCACAGACCAAAAAGCACAAAATATAATTAACAGCAGATAAAAAATCAAAATCAAATAAAAAGTGTAAAGTGCGATGTAAGAAATTAGCAGGGGAGTGTACCTCACGGCTGCGCCAAAAAGGCCCAGTTCAGCAAAAATGCCAGACAACTATAAGTGCCTGACGCTGGTTTTCAACTCGACCTGGCATTCTGTATTTTCTGCCTGCCCCCATGGGAACATCTAAATGGATGTAATGGGATGTATCTAAATGAAAGTAGAATTACAGAACTTCTCTTACTAAAGAATGAGTCTACATCACAGAACTGCATTTCACACAGCACAGTTCCACTAAGTCGACATTAAAAACTCATGCAGACTAGCGCAACTTGTCATGCGACGCGATTCTGCGATATATTATATCCGTAAAACAATTTATATAAAAACGCGTGCGACACCACACACAGGAGCGACCTGTCGTGCCGCGACACGGGATCAACTCTCTTGTGTCGCGTCGCTAACACATCGCGTTATCGCGGCGATATCAACGCGATGCTATACAAGTTATTCCTTTGGCGTCGCGCTGCCTTTCGCGCCCGCGATATTGCGACGCGCTAGTGTGAAAGGCGTTGCGTGGCGATAATATCGCAGAATCGCCCCACAACACGTCGCGCGACAAGGCGCACCGGTCTACATGAGCCTTAAATGTTCAAGGGTTCTTTACAATAATTATGCCTCTGTGTCCTAACAAAGGAAAGTGTGAAGGTAGTGTTTCTTCATATTTAGGCACCTGCTCCACCGCCCGCTGACGAGGAAGTGACTGGCTATTTTTTTTCGTTCAAAAAACGGGGTTAACAAATATTGTAGGTAAGTAAAAGGGGTTCCCTCCATCTGGCAGAATCTTAATGCTCCGAAATTCATTTGGCATAACACACTTGGCATAATCTTATTTAAACGAATATTTTAAAGGCATAAAAATTATTTAATATAATTATTATTTGACCGAATTTTTATATGTTCGAATTTACAATGGCATACTTTTAAGATGGCAGAATTTTATTTGGCATAATTACCTTTGGCAAAGTTAAAATTCCGCATAATTTCGTTTAGCATAACGTTTATATAGAGCGACAATTATTTGGTACAATTTCACTTGGCATACTATGAAGATGGCAGAATTTCATTTGGAATAATTTTAGTAGGAATATTATCATTTACATAAAATAGCATTTTTAACCTTGAATAAAAAATTCAAATATTGTCTTAAAAAGTCAATATTATGTTGTGCTACAAAATTTAGTGACAGAAACGAATCGCTACAAAACCGACTCCACGTAGTCTTGTTTGCCCTACCCCTAGAGTGTAATTTAAACCCGCGTAGGCGCGGAGGGGCGAGGCGGCCCTCGAGCTAAGGAGCAAGTGGTTTTAACGCTCGCCTCCGCGGCTGCAAGCCGAAGCTGCGGTGGTGAGCGCTAAAACCATCTGCGACGATAAGCTCGCGTGACAGAAACCATGCCTGCTGCATATTGCATGCTTGCTTGCCGCATTGTGTATGCTTGTTTGCATGCTGCATGCTTGCTGCATGCATGGTGTATGCTTGTTTGCATGTTTGCAAGCGGCATGTTTGCTGCATGCATGGCGTATGCTTGTTTGCATATAGATGAGTTTTCAATTATTACGGATATGGAATGTATGCCAAAAGATGATTCTATCTGTAAACTTTCTGAGATATGATTCTGCCTTTTAATGATTATCGATATGAAATTTATGTCAAACAACGATGCTGACTGTGAACTTTCTGCGATGTGATGGTTCTACTTTTGAATTATTATGGATATGAAATTTATGCCTAAAGATGATTCTGACTTACAAAATTATGAGTTTTGAATGTATGATAAATGAGTGTCTGCCAAAAGATTTTCTGCGAAATGAAGTTTAAGCTATCCGCTGTTATGCAAAATAATATTATGACATAAAAAGTTCTGCTATAAAGGATGGACCCAAGTAAAAGAGATACAAGTTTTAATAGTTGATTGCTCACTGTTCACAGTAAGTCAAGTACTCGTTTGTTACAGCGACAATCAAAGAGAGTACTAGCTCAGCGACGCTCGCTTGGCGGGCAAAACACTCGCTGAGAAACTCACGCTAGGAATCCCCCTCATGGCATACAATTTTAATAATATTATTTGGCATAACGTTTTCGCATAACTTTAATTAGCATAATAATACTGTGGCATAATGCAAACGTTAGCATAACTGTCATTTGGTCTAATTTGTTTCGGCATAATTTGGAGTTGCAAATTGTTTTAAGGCATAATATTTATTCGTCTATTCATGAGCTATAAATATAAACATTAGTGCCGATTCTGTTGTACACCGAACTAAACTAACTAAACTATGACTAAAATTCCTTACTTTTGACTATGAGAATCTCAAAGCTATTCTGCAAAATAAATTCTCTAAATTTAAAAATATTTTTGACACGTCTAAATAGAATTTGACAATCGCGACTCCACACGTGATACCTACGTGATAACCACGTGAATCTTTTTAGAGCCGGAGGCGCGCAGTGGGGGGCAGCCTCGACGTGTTTTATATGGAATTTTTCACTTTTTGTATGGAAAATAAGAAAAATTATTACCTACATGTAGAGTGTTAGGGGTTTAAGGGCTTCATAAAGGGGGTCGAAATGTTCACGTTTTCGAGATATAAGCAACGGAAAAAAAAAGATTCAGTACTGTTTTTGCATCTGAAGTCGAGGTGTTGGTGTGAATTTAAAGTTCACGAATGACCACCAATTTTATTCCACACGTTTTTAGTCGCGATTAAAAATAGTCAGATTTAGTTAGAAAATCTAAATTTTAGGTGAAAAACGTCAAATTCAGAATAGCACAATTGCCATTTTCACTAAACTAATATCTCGGTATCATCAATGCTGTCAAACTACAATATAGTTAAGTTGTGTCACTTTAGTTTATTTCAGAATGGGAACTCGTCGTTTGATAGGATTAAACTAAATTTTGGTGTTTTTAGTCTAGTTTAGAGGCATTTGTGACAAGAGAATCGGCACCATTATTTATTGTAATTTGGGAATAACTCTAATAGATCAGGTTAAGGTGCGGCGGTGGTGGCCCTTTAGCTACACTTGAGCCGCGATCATGTTTGTTTTATATGAGTTACATTAGGATTTATTATTTTTATACCAAAGAGCAGTATGTGTAAATATCATTATGCTTTATAAAATCATGCTTCATTATTATTATGACAACAGTATTTATGGCAATAAACATTATGGCAAAAAAAAAATGCCTAATTACATTATGCGTAATGATCATTACACTGAATTTATTTATGCCAATGTACATTATGACAATATACTTTATGCTTATTATTAGTAAACCACTTACGCTTAGGTTCATACGCATACCAGCGAGTAATCGTTCATCGCCGTCGCGCACTCGCTTCTCGTAGCTCGCCAACTCGTTTTTATTTGCTAGCTAGCTCGCTCCTCATTAATCGCTGACGACTTAGACACCTGTCATACATAGGTGCCTAAGTCGCTCGTTCAATAAATAAAGAACTGTCTACGACCGCAAAATTGAGGGAAGGCACCTAATCGAAATCAGGACTGAAATAAAACAAGTGAAAACTTGAATTTAAACACACATAAATTCGAACTATCTTTATTTTGACGACCACCATTTTCAATTGGATAAACTATAAACTTTTCGAACATTTTATTGCCTTTTCTACAGCTCTATAAAATGTTCAGGAGTTTTATTAAATAGAATTTCGTTTTCATATTTTTAAAACCAAACTCATAAGCGAATTCCGAAAACTCGTGTGAATAAAATGGTTTTTCATAGAAACTGTGTGTTTTAGAAATGTTTCAATATATTTTTGTTCTCTTAATTATTATTGTTCTGACTTTCGTAAATGATATTTACGCTCATGTGGATGGAGCAAAAGTAAGTAACTTTTGTAAATCAATAGCATTTAAGAACAATCATAGGACTACTAGTTATTCTGTACTAGCGACCCGCCCCTACTTCTGCTTCTTGCGCATGATTTTGAAGTCTTGACAAAACATCGAGATTTCTTTATACAATGTGTCAAAAAAAAACCTTGTCCGATCCCAAAGGGGCACGTAGTTACTGCAATAACAGTACCAAAAGTAATAAAAAATCTTATTAATATAACCCAGCAAAATTCCCCAAAGAAACAAAATACGGCGATTTTTTTTTCCTGAAAATTTCCACGCAAATTCCTCAGTACGTTACTTAACAACACCCTCACGGATCGGACAGGGCTTTGTTTTTGCATGTTTTATAGTAAAGAATGAATATGAGAATTAAGATTCCAAAAATAGGCACCCATTACTTATAAAGTACTAATCTCTTTTCAATACCACATTGAACATCCATTACCATATTTAATATGTCACTTACGGCCGACGACAACGAAAAGGTCAAATTGGTAAAGGTTAACCAAGTATGTAAACAAATCACAGTTTCTGTAAAAACCAACATTCATTTATGAATATGGATTTTAATCCCACTATGTAGTAGGTACTTTTGATTAACTTTTTTCAAGATAATAATTATTTACACAATTTAAAAACTTACAGTATTATAATATGTATGTGTGTTTATATAAAAAGGAGGGGAAATACAACAAAAATTGGAGTATTTGCGCCGTTTGAGGTTTTATCCCTTACTTGGATTATTATCTTCGATGAATTTCATTCTGTTCATGTCACAAAACCAAAAATGAAAAATAATTACACTTTTCTCAAAATTAGTTACCTACCACCTTCTATAGCCTACATACAATATTTTTGCAAAAATGGTCACGAATAGAACGGATAACATTTGACAGATCAATAAAAGAAGTTTTTAAAAATCTCACCACTTTTCTCAAAACGGTGAAGGAAAACATCGTGAGGAAACCGGCATGTCCAAAAATTTGGAGACATGTGACACATCTCACCTCTACCAACCCGCACTGGGCCCGCGTGGTAGATTACAGCCCACTCCTTCTCGAAGAGAGAAGGCCTATTTTCCAGCAGTTAAACATTATAGGCTGATTATACGTCTTTTTACACTAACCACTTTTGCGCTGTTAGAATCTTACGAAGAGCGTATCATACTATTTCTGCCAGCAAAAATTACAAAATTCAAAATTCAAATTCAAAAGTCATTTATTCAAACTAGGCTGAGAATCAGCACTTTTCGAACGTCAAAATTACATAAGACAGTCCCCCAAAAACGCCCACCCTTCACAGATTGTTGCCTTTTAATAACGGAACTGTTTTCTATATTTAAACTTTGACTTATAATTAGTGTTAATGGTTTTTAGTTGGCAGAAGAATGCAAGATAGCAGATATCTGTCGCCACGACCAGGTACCGATATGTGGCATCGACTCCTGCGGGGAGATGAGAACTTTCATCGACACCTGTGACATGCATGAGTTTAATTGTGACAGCAAGAAAGGTAAGATCAATATGAATGCAATATAATAACAATTTGTGTGCCAATATTTGAGAGAAATTCATGTACAAAAAAAAACCGGCCAAGTGCGTGTCGGACCACAATGAAGGGTTCCGTAGTTGGGATGAATTTATCCCAAAAACAAACTTAACTTTGTAGTTGAAAAATATGTTCTCCCATACGGAATGTATGGGAAAACATGTTTTTGCAACTGCAAAATTAAGTTGGTCAATTATTACTCGTAAATTTGTAGAGCCTACTTAGCTGTGATAGTTTTCCTTTTAATTTCGTTATATAAACTATTGCTGTGATTTTTTTCACACATCCAAAACCAACGATTTAGCTGACAGGGGCTTTCAGGGGCCACTTGACTCTAACAAAAATTAGCACTTTAAAGCTTAATATTTCGCAAACGGATCCTTAAATCCAAAAATGATTTTTACAAACTCACAATGTTTTTAAAGGACCTTTCCAATGATACCCCACAAAGTAGATAAAAAAAAAACAATACCACTTTACGTGTAGGAGAGGCAGGTTCCCTAAAAAAAAAAGTTTTTCATAATTTTGTTTTACCACTTTATCGGCGTAATTAATATGTATACCTATGCCAAATTACAGCTTTCTAGTACTAAGGGTCTCGGAGCTAGACCGTGGACAGACAGACAGACAGATGGACATGATGAAACTATAAGGGTTCCTTGTTTACTACGGAACCCTAAAAATGAAGAATAACAAAGTATATATTTTTAAAAAACTTTTTTTTTAAGTGCAAACTTCTTTAGGCGCTTTGGGCATTTTTGAGATGGGAATAAACCATTGATTTCACGACACTGTAACGACACCAGCTTTTGACCATTAAAAAGACATCAACGCGTTTATTACCGCGATGCGTGGAGTCAGCACACGTTGGCACGGACGTAATAAAATCGCGGCGATTTTTTTTCGTGCACTGGGTTTTCAACGCTCTGCTTAGCGCCGAGAGTTGAAAATCCAACAGTGTGTTTTTTCGACGCGCTGGGATGAGAGTGCGTCCCAGCGTATTGGATTCTCAACGCTCAGCTTAACATCGACAGTTGAAAATTCAATGCGCAATAAAATCCCGCCGCGATTTTATTACGTCCGTGCGAACGTCGGTTTAAAGACATCAACGCGTTGATTACCGCGGTGCCGATTTTTTTTCAAGTTTTCACTTCTGTCGACACTCCCGAAGTGCCACTGTTTTTTTTTTTCATAAGCTGCTGGTATTGGTATTAACGACTAACAAACGAGATAATTGTCTTTATTTTTAACTTTTTCCTTTACATACTTGTACATAATATATATAGTAGTTAGTTGTAAATATGTTTGTGTATATTATATGTTAACATGGTAAACACTAAAAAAAAAACGAGATAATTATTATAAACCAAAAGTAGTTTGGTTTTGACAGCTTTTGATATATCTATAAACATACATAAACTCACGCCTTCTTCCCATGGGGGTAGGCAGAAACTACAGAACGCCACCTGCTACGATCCTTACATACTCCTTTTACCTCGTTCACGATCATGCATCTATAAACATATCTCGCAAAAATACCGCTAGAAATGTAATAAGGATTCGCGACACCTCAGTTCAAAGATTCAATAACAAAGTTCTACTAAATCTTCAGTCTTCAATCTCCAAGTATAGGTACTCTCAGTAGAACCAAGTTTAGAGAATACGTTTACATTACAATACGAGCTTTAAAAAAACAGTGGCACATCGGGAGTGCCGACAGAAGTGAAAACTTGAACAAGATAGCCTTGGTGGAAGAAAAATACTTGTATAAAACATTGGTCCGTAACCTTATCTAAATAAAGAGCACAATCGCGTTTACAAAAAAAAACTTCCAAAACCTTTAAAGTAAAAATCTGTGGTGTGTGGGAGAAACCTGATAACTCCATTTTCGTAATTTTTTAGTTTGGTACTATATTGTTATTAAAAAAATCAATTTTATTTTGGCCTATTGCTGATAAGTGTAACTATCATAGGAGTGGGAGAATCGTAGTGGTAAAAACGTGACTATTCATGATTTTTTATTAATGGTTTGGTACAAATTCGATAACAAAACTAGTCATGATATTATCAAACTTATTTGGACTTAACAGGTTTCTCCCAGACACCACAGATATACTTGCATAGAACATTGATCCGTAACATAATATAAATAAAAAGCACAATCGCGTTTACAAAACCTTTAAACTAAAAATACTTGCATAGAACATTGATCTGTAACTTAATATAAATAAAAAGCACAATCGCGTTTACAAAACCTTTACATTAAAATATTTGCATAGAACATTGATATGTAACGTAATATAAATAAAGAGCACAATCGCGTTTACAAAACCTTTAAAGTAAAAAATTTGCATAGAACATTGATCCGTAATTTAACTATAAAGAGCACAATCGCGTTTACAAAAATGAGGTGTCGTCACAGTGTCGCGAAATCAATAGTTTAGTCCCATCTCAAAAATGCCCAACGCGCCTAAATAAGGTTTCACTTAAAAAAAAAGAAGATTTTTTATTTTTTTATTCATATTATTTATGGTCTCTCTTGAGGTCATAAGCTAACCGAATATCAAAATATTTGGCTTAGGTCTTAAGGCGACAGCGTGAATTTATTTATTTTCAACTTACATCTATCATTATACAGGGTAACCTATTGCGATAGCGTATTTATCTTAATCTTATCCTAACGTATTATTAACTTACAATTATTTGTAAGTTATTACAAATAATGCATTCTTTGTGAACTCACTAAGAGAACAACAAAATAGGTCCGTATCATTTAGCTATGAGGTTGAGAGTGCAGAGTGCCAGCAGCCGGGGCTGACGTCGTCGCCACACGTACCGGTCCGGAACACAAAAACCTATGTGCATTAAAATGTCCGCATTATGTATCTTTCCTCTAAGTAGGTACTTTCAATATGTACGAGATGAGTGCGAGATAAACCTACCTATCTACGTAGGTACGTCCATATCTAAAACAACATCGATTTAAAATTTCAAGCACAAAATACCAATACAAAATCTACCCCAATCTTAACTGAAAGGACAAAAACATGTCTAACTAAGTAATGGCCTAGCTATTTTCAGCACTTCGGTGACGTGTTCAAAGTCCAGACGACGCGACGGGGCAATAAACTCATAATTACTTACATACATTCAAGTCTCCTCTATAATGTACAGTAGGCCGCACTTCAGTGGTAACAAATCCAGTATAATCTGGCCTCTTATTCCATTGAAACTTCTAACTCCGAAGGCCAGCTTAAAGTCAAAGTGTTACCACAAACCTGCAATCGACTGTACTTACGAAACTGCTTCTATTTAAGACCTCCATTCATGTGGACTTTTAGTACCTTAATCTTAGTATTTTCGAGCAAAGTCGACTCTCTATTCGCAAGAACTAAGGATTACTTTGTTTACGGCTTCTTTGTTTAAAAATGGCTGAAGTTTGAACGAAAATAGAAGCTATTTTGATGGTGAATTAGTCGAAATGAGCTCTTAATTACCTAATGCATATAATGCTGTTTTGGCTGCATAAATATAGGTATACTATTTTACCAAAATAGTTAGAAATTGAAAAATTATAAACCTATTTTTAAAAGGCCCGTTTAGTACTGCGGTGAGGTTTCCTAGGTAGCTTAGTCATCAAATACCTATTATTATAGAGGAGTACAAAAACTTTTGGAAATGTCATATTGTGGCCAGATAATATGGCCATTTCTACAAATAGAACAAACTGTTTTTTTTGTTTTCCTTCCACCCACTATGTTTGTGCCAAGCGAAATATTAAGTGGTGTTTTGGCACTATAACAGACAATATTGTCTAAATCTTGTTATGAACGTTGTTGACCCAGACCAAACGGCTTACATACGTTTTAAGACGTAATTTAACCTATTTAGAAAGGATTTTTGGACATGTGACTTTGAAGGTTGTATAGGGGATAAAACCACGAACCACGTGAATGAAGTTTTGCAGACTCGGCCAAACTGGAACGTCGGCGATGCGAGGAAACCTAGAAGGGTACTTATGAAACGTCAGAAGCTAGGAGCACGGTTCCAATTGGTCGCTTCCTATGGAGAAGAGCCGGCAAAAAACTCCATGGTTACTCTTTTCAAAATAAATGGTTTCTAAAATGTTTTCAAATTACAGTGTTAATAGGTATGGGAGGACAGTGTAGGCTATAGGCCTATCAACAAGTACCAGGTACTTAGTAAAATAGAAAATGGTCCACAAGTTCAGCCTACAACGTTCTCACATTAACAAAATCTAAAAGAAAAGAATATGTATAAAAGATAAACAAAATAATAAAAATAAGGACCTATTTAAACCAAATGACATGCTACAGCTGTAACAAATCTAATTTGATTTTTTTTTAAATATAGAAAGTTGTAGGTAGGTAATGTCAAATAATGAAAAGATTATGTCAATGAAGTATGTATAAAAAAACTAAAATAAATAAAATAAAGTCTGGTCGAAGCTTCAGCGTGTTTCCTTGGTTGCATTAAATTTGCTCTAGCTAGAACCATCCTATAAGATATCAATTTCAATTGAAGCACCTCTTAACCATCCAGTTTAGGTAGACCCTTAGCACAACAAAGAAATAAAAGAAATCCACATAAATCTAAGCGCTTTTGAGTCCTACTGAAGTGGTACTAGACACCCACGCTAGTCACCCAATACTGTTGTTTGAGTAAAACCGACGCTTCACGTAGGTATATAAAAGAATATAGGTAGATGTGTATACTGAACGTTCAGAAATTCGCGGAATTTTTGTATGTGTTTGATGTAGGAATTTAACCTTTGGGAGAGATTTCGAAGAATTTTTGATCATTGATGTTTAAGTTGAATATTTGATCTCATTGTGACTAGCATATACATAGTTCAAACGAATGTTTTGAACAATATCTTATTCAAACGCTGTAGTTTAATCGCCGTTTTCTTTGGGTATTCCACTCGGAGCACTGATTTCAACAGCACTTGTCCGAACCGCACCTAAGCACTTCCACTAACCCCACTGAAACAAAATGTTGATAAGTGCGGAAATGAAATGAAATGAAATTGTTTATTCTGTAAATAGGATATCGAAATCACTTTTACACGTCATATAAAAAAAATATTAAAAATAAGCAAGATGAGTTCGGCGTTTCCTATCTGACTACTCTGAGAAGAAAGGCCGAAACAAACTCAGAGGTCGCAGTCTCTTTTAAAGTCCAGACATAATCTTGGTCAGGCCATATGAGGACCATGTAGATAAGTGTCTGAAAAGGTCTTTTGAGGAAAGAACCACACAGATTTGAGTGGACCTGTCCAGTCAGTGCAAGCATTTGTCAGTAATCGTGGAGCTCAACTCAGAACTTAAGGAGCTCAACTCGACGAACAATACCAAAGAAAGGGCATTTGGGTAGGCCGCATAAACTACTCAAACTGCCAGACCATCACTAAAACTAGCAGATAAATAAAAACAATATCCACATAGTCCTCACATTCACAATAGTTAAAATAATATAATACTTTACAAAATAATCATGTCATTGGCGTTCGGTGGAACATTTTAATAATATGTTCATGTCAATAAATCTGCCTAACCTTTTCCAAACTATACTGGGGTCAGCTTGCAATCTACCAGGATGCTGCTGCATACCAGTATTTTACATGGAGCGACTGCCTATCTTACCTCCACAACCCAGTTACTGGGTAATACGATACCCCTTGGCCAGACTGGTTGTTAGACTTTTACCATTCTGACTACTCGTAACGACGGTCAAAGATCTACCAATGACAGCTGGGACCAACGGCTTAATGCGCTTTCCGAGGCACGGAAGGGTCTCGATAATGTAATGGATGGTCACCCACCCAAGCACCGACCGCAGCAAGCGTATCTTCGATCAACCCGTGCAGCTGTTATCATTGAGCCCGACCTTTTCATGCATTGTGTTTAAATGATAATCATCAGTAATCCCCGGCATTCCTTTGTTTTTCCTTTTTGCTGAGAGTATTTTCAAATTTTGAATGCTTGTTTGTTGAACAATATCTGTCGCCATTAGTGTACGCTTGACTATTATAACAAGATTTGGAGCAATGGTAGCCCAGTGGTAATGGCCGCGACTTACGAGTAGGTCGTAAGTTCGAACCCCGACAGGCGCTTTACTTTGTGTAAACTGTTTCATCACCACTGCTCTCAAAACGGTGAAGGAAAACATCGTGAGGAAACCGGCATGCCCTAAAACTACCAACCAGCACTGGGCCCGCGTGGTGGATTACGGCCCACTCCCTCTCACAGAGAGCCCTGTGTCCCAGCAGTGGGAACATTATAGGCTGATTATGCATGACAAGATTTAAATTGGTTTTATAATAAATTATTCAAATGCAACTATTTCAGCCATCTTACGCAAATGAAATTAAAAGTTATTGTTATGTCTCCATCCGATCAGTCTTTGGCAATAAATAAATAATAACTATATAATATTGTGAATGTTATATTGAGCAATACCTACGTATTTAGAGTTTTAAAAGATTGTAACCGGAGTGGTTTAATTATTTTCTTGCATAAAATCACGCCTTGTTTACCCGAAGGGTTGAGCAGAGGTGTACCTACAGTACACCCACATTGCGCCAGTTATGTTTAAGTCCTATGTAATAGGGCTGTGTAATGATGACATAATCAGCCTCTAATGTTCCTATTGCTGGGACACAGCAATGACTCCTCTCTGTGAGACGGACCGGGCCGTAACCTTGACACGGGCCCAGTGAGGGTTACGGTTTCCTCACCTTGTTTTCCTTCACCGTTTTGAGAGCAGTGGTGATAAAATAAATAAAGGTAAGTGCAATGATATCAGTGCTAAATTCGGAGCCCTTATTTAAAAATAAAATACATAAGTACCTCTTAAATGTGTTTTGTCAAAGCCTAAATGTAGTGAATATTTAAAAATCTTGTACGTTTATTTCTGTTTCATTTAAGAATTGCATGAATAGTTTAGCGTATGTACCTATAGGTAAAAAAGTGTTATAACTATGTTTATATGTACTAAAAACGAAGCTACGTCTGCCAACAAATTTCTGTAAAAAATATATATCTGCGACAAAAAAAATAAAAAAATTGCTCGTATTTCTTGAGTCGCAATTTTGCTCATCCACTGATTTCGGATACCTACTTAATCAATTTTTTTTTTTATTCTCTTCTTTTTTCAGACTACACCCAGAAACCTGCACACGAATGCTGGGTAACATGCAAACGAGGAAGAAGTTTCAAGAAACCGCTTTACAACGCAGATTGTAACATTAATTCCATTTAAAACAAACCTTTTATAATCAAAAATATTTTTTAATAATAACAATATTTCTAATAATTTACAAAAAACATTGAACAATAACTTACTTTTGTACTTATTGTTCGAGATCACAGATTTTCATTGACATTCTTAAACTATCTTATTATTATTGAAATTAAAGCCGTCAGGCCAAACCGGTTTACCTTAACATTCAATCACAATTATTAACATAATTAATTGGAATATAAATAAACATGTTAGAAATTACATAATTTTAATATTCTACTATTTATGACTTAGAATATTTTAATTTACTCTAAACCTAATTTATTATTCTACATTTCTTTCTACTTAAAATATATAAGGTGGCGACATATCCTACTATTTAAAAGTATATTGTACCTTGAATTTTACCTTCTAAATATTTACAAAAATTCCTCTCTTTCATCTAAATATCACTATTCACACACAAAAATTCTTCTCCAAATTAATGCCTATCCAAAAATCCGGCATTCTTCACAATATGGTAAATACTCTCACGGGGAATCTTCTCAGCTTCCCTTTCAACGACCTGCATCTCTTTATTGGTAAACCAGGACTCCTTAGCAAGACCAGCAGCAACATGTGGGTTATCATAAAAGTCCCTGGACTTCAAAAGTCCTCTTGGAAGTTGGGCTTCACTGGCAGCGTTCAATTCCACTGCTGGGTGAGGGTGGACGGCGGCGAGGCCTGGTGATACGTACTCCACTCCAAGAGGTTGGTAGGGTTGGGCGAAGAAGAGGCCAGGTCTGGCCTGAGCCAGCGCCAAAATGGCGGCGGTTATGATGAGGAAACGCATTTTGATCTGAAACAGAATGATTTATTCAGTGGTTGAAGAAACAAGGCTTAGTTCAGACACATTACGTATAAGGCAGTGGTGTTTTGTGCGAATTGTTTTGATCAGTTTACTATGTAAGTCTATTTATAAACTTGTCTTTGATTCCCTGGTCGTTGGTTTTGATGAATAGTTACATAAACATTGATGAGACATTCGAAGTCATACATACGTACACACAACTAATAAAATCGATTTATGTCTTGGACTTTCGTTTCGACAGTCAGAACTGATTTAAAATCGTGTAGGCACATATGTATTATACCAATGCATATTGATTAAATAACCTTTGAATTATATAAATATTTCTTTAGAAATAACAGGTACCATTGTTCTTGTTTTATCTAATTTTATTCTCAGTGATAAAGATTATACCAATAATAGTGATGATATTTCTGGTAATTGCTTCTATTTCTACATACGTAAGAGAGGTCATTTGCAACCAAATTACCCCTGATGACCCCAATGCCAGTATCAAAAATTTTCGAGTAATTTGACATTTTATATTTTAAAATGTATGAAATAAAAATATAAAATGTAACCAATAACCCTGATATACAGGGTTAATGGTTATAACATCGGCAATCCATTAAGGGGATGTAAGAGAGGTCATTTACAACCAAATGACGCCTTTTGACTCCTATGCAAATGTAAACAATTTTCAAGTCATTTGACATTTTATATTTTTATTCCATAAGTTTTAAAATATAAAATGTCAAATTACTCGAAATTTTTTGACATTGGCATAGGGGTCATCAGGGGTAATTCGGTTGCAAATGACCTCTCCTACGTCCCCTTAACGGATTGTCGACGTATAACCAATAACCCTGTTTATAAATAGTATAAAACAAAGTCGGTTTTCGTGCCGGTCTATATAACCGCTCAAATCTTCTAAACTACACCAAGGACTTTGATGCGGTTTTTACCCCATAATTTTTCATTCCTGAAGGTAGGTACACAAAATTTCAATGTTTTAACATGTCACAATTACACCCGTGGGAAACAGGGACGGTTCACTAATTATTGACAGAATATTTCTCGGACATTATCACCTTGAAATTTTTCATTTTGTTTGAAATTAAAAATGTATTATTATAAAAATTTGGTGTATTTAAAAACCTTAGTAAAAATAATCACCTACAAACGTCAATGTTTTCTTTGAATACATTTCTTTGAACTAAACTTGTAACCTTCTACATAATCTGTCATTTATTTCCTATGCGTTAGGTACTTGCTGATCCTGATTATGTAAACTATAACGCTTTAATGAAATTGTTTACACAAAGTCATTAAAAGACAAATAAGGCACACTCTATCCAAGCAGGCATAATTCAGATAATATTTTGCCCAAAAAATATACAATTTCTAAGAATAATTAATTCAACATAACTTTTGTATTTAGGTATTGTAGGTGCCTATCTTTATCAATAAGATAAACAAGGAGGCACGCGTGGGCGGTTATCCAGAACTTGAACAAGTTAATAATTCAGAATTTCAAACAAACTTGAACTGACAAAGTACAAACAAGGGTCCTATTCTTCTTTCAGTACTCCGTGGTCCTATTAGTCACCCTTGAGGTACTCTCGATAATCCAGGATGATTCAGTAATGAACTAATATTTTTCTAGATGAAAAACGTGTAGTTATCTCTTTGTATGATCCAAACATATATTACATAAAAACTTTTTACGAAAAAAAAACAACCGACTTCCAAAAAAAACACTACAAAGTAAAAAATAACTTTAATTTCGGAAGTCGGTGTCTTTGGTTTTGTATTTTAGTTTTTTGCCACTGACTTCCGAAATTAAAGTTATTTTTCACTTTGTAGTGCTTTTTTTTTTGGAATAAGTTTTTATTTTTCACTTTTTAGTTGTGGTACCTACTGTGGTGACAGGAACTTATCATATCATCTACATACTAAGTGATACAAAAATACGTATTATTGTAGCTAACTCAAAAACCACCCAAGCAAAGTTAATAAAATTTATATGAGACCAACTTCAGAGCATACTCTTTCAAACAAAAAAGAATTATCAAAATCGGTCCACAAATGACGGAGCAATCGGCGGACATACATAAAAAAAAACAAACATACGCTACGAACATATAACCTCCCCCTTTTTGGAAGTCGGATAAAAAGTAACTAATAAATTACCGCTTCAGTTAAAAAGCATACTGTACACAGGCTCATTCAAGGCAAGGTTCTCAAGACATTCCTGTTGGAAAGATGTCTCTACTCATTAGATGATTTGTAATGATCTTATTGCTCTCAAAACTGACATATAATTTGTCTATGGTGTTATATTGTGTTCCGTGTTCATATGACTTTTATTTTTTGATTATTGTATTGCTATTAATTTATTGACATACATATGGTTTTTATTTTATGTTCTCGTGGTACTTTTTTATTTTCTAATTTAAATTGAATTTCATGTATCCTTATAAATTGGTACATTTAATACTTATGTTTCATGCAGGATTATATTTGCAACGTGAATTGTTACTGAATAAATAAAACTATTTAAATTAATCATTGTTAGGCTTGAAAACCGTAAAGGAACTGCAAAAACTTTAAATATGACGTCAATTTAAATTACGATTCTTCCCCCCCGACCCTTGCTCGAAAACGAGGTGCCAGCAGTTGTTGCAGCTGAGCACGCAGCTTTAAATACCCCGCATAATAATCATGATGAAAATCTAAGTTTGGTCCAGCCTGTCCCTTCTTGCTGTCCTCCCCCCAGCTACGTCCTAAGCCTTTAGTGAGCGCTCGCCTAGTTTGAATTTAGAATAGTTTTTGCCCCTGGCTGGAGGCTTTGAGTGTGGTCAAAACGGCGAGAAGCAAGAGTTCAAAAAAAAATTACGATTCTTTTCACTTCACGTTTAGACATGATTACTCATGCAATAAAATAAGATAGGGTAGACCTTATAAGGAGCTTATACGCAGGGCAAGCGTATACTTTAGACAGATAAAAGTGTTTTTATTCACTTTTTAACCGACTTCAAAAGGAGTTTCTATGTTCGTAGCGTACGTGTTTTTTTTTATGCATTTCCACCTATTTTGAAATCCTATTTTTGTTTGAAAGGATATGCTCTCGAGATAGTCACATATACATTTTATTTACTTATCTTGGATAGTTTTTGAGTTAGCTTCAATAATACGTATTTTTCCCACTTAGTATGTGGCAGATATGATAAGCAGGTAGTGGTATTCGAATTTGTTTGGATAGGTACCACAACTAAAAACTAATTTTTTTTTACAAAAAATACAACCGACTTCCAAAAAAACACTACAAAGTTAAAAATTACAAAAATTTCTGAAATCGGTGGCAAAAAACAACAATGAAAAACCAAAGACACACACTTCCGAAATTAAAGTTATTTTTCACTTTGTGGTGTTTTTTTAGGAAGTCGGTTGTTTTTTTTTAACTTATCATTTTAGATCACCTTCAAAGCTATCATACGTATAACTCCCTACATACCAAAACCATAATAACCAAAACAAATCCAAATCAAAACGCACACACACAGCACAAAAAACGAACACACACTACACTTACAATAAGTTTCACGGTCACAGAATCAACGCAAGCGCAACGCAGTACTGCGCGCGGGCATACAGTGCAGCGAATATATAGCCGGTCCAAGTAACCTTCTACTCGCTTCCGGGACAGCTGGCCAGTTGGGAACGTCCAACTGTGTTGCTGACAAGGATTTCGTATACGTAACATTAGTAAGTCGTTGAGATGCGGATCAAGCGATTTTGTTTGTGACATAGGGCTGGCAAGTGGATAAGCTGTTCGATTTTTCTCTGGCGTGGAATTGCAAATCGAGAATCGGCATTGAATTCGTTTTAGTAGGTAGTAGTAGTTGAAACTTACGCCCGGTTTCTGGAACGAAAATCAACTCAAAAATTAGCTGACAAATTGTCAATAATTGTCTATCTGTCAATCGAATCACTTGACTTGCATTTAATTTTGAGACGTCGATAATTTTCGTTCCAGAAACCGGATTTAAGTAATTTGATTTGCCACAAAGAATAAAATACGTTAAAAGAAACTGTTTGCCGCAAAGCAGATCTAGCTTGTCTTGAAGATTGGTAACTCAAAAACCTACAGGCAGAGAAGTATAAAAAATATGGGAAAACCGATATTCTTGTTCACTTTTTCTTTCAGTGGTACTGTAGGTATCTTATAGGTTGACAGAAAAAGCCAATAATAAAGCTTTCGTAATTATAAAAAAGCTGGTTCTGCGTGCCTGTTTCGAAAAGAACATTGTTCACATTAAAAGACAAAGTTTCAAAAATTAAGCATTCTAATATTTAATAAACAAACAATGTTTCGTACAGAACACGATTTTCTGAGCGCAAACAACCCTGGAGAAAATTCGTGCTACATGTATTAAAGTATTAAAGCTTACAAAAGTCTGACATGAGTCGACTTGTGTTTACAAATGCGGAGACTAATATTAGGCTTTACTCTATTACTTTAGCTTTTGTTTCTTGTTCAAAATGGTGTTTCATCAAAAGTTAAATAAGCTTGGTAAGAAGTACTAACGTCATGTTCAGAAGTAAGTATGTATGATGTCAGAAGTACAGTAGTCTCAGTACCGCAATGTAAGTAATGCTTGGGGGAGGAAAGTGGTCAACTATGGATGTCTTTCCGCTGAATAATGATGATGATGAAAGGAACAAATGAAAACAATGAAATTCCATGGACTAATATTATGGGGCAGTCAGTTGTAATTCTCTCATAGAATGGAGGACTCTATCCCAGCAGTGGGAACGTATAACTATACAATTGTAATTATTATTAATATAATAACTTTGGTCTAGTGGTCGCAAGCGCTACTGTTGAGCATGAGGTCCTGGGTTCGATTCCCGAGTCAAGCAAAGTGTTATTGGGTTTTTCTATCTGAAATTTCTCAGTAGCAGCTCGGAGTCTGGATTTGTGCCCGGTTGATGGCAATAGGCTCGCCCCCTATTACGTGGGACTTAAACATAACTGGCGAAATGTGGGTGTACCTGCTACAGGGACACCTCTGCCCAACCCTTCGGGGAAACAAGGCGTGATGTTATGTTATGTTATGTGTTAATAACTTTATTTCAAACTCATCCATATTTGTATTAGTAAGTACTTAGGAACTATGTTAGTAAACCAAAAAATAAAACACGACATCAAGTGGTGTGTCCATTTGTTGTCGTGTTTTATTTGTTGGTTGCGATCCAGTGTCTAAAAAAAGGACCGTCTTACCGGTCCGCTATTACTTTCAGAATGCTATTGGAGCTTGCTTGGATACGGTGCAATATGGAGGCCGCTCTCTTTCCCATGATGGCATGAAAGCCATCAATCTGAGCCTCCATAAACATGCCGGACGCACTACAGTATCTCGGCAGCCCCAACAACATCCTAAAAGCGTTATTATATTGTATACGAAGGACATTGAGTGTCCGCTGAGTACAGCTGACCCACGGGGTGCACGAATAAAACGATTGGCAGTATATCCTGAACAAGTATTATTATCGATTACTAGACTTTTGAAAATGTCAAACCAGCGCACATTAATAAAGTAAAACATAAAACAAAAACCTGCAAGATGTAAAAGTCAATCGCGATCAATTAAAACCAGTCTGTATAAGTCCAAGGTTTCAATTATTTTTGTACCTTCATAACAACAAGTATAAACTGGTATGGAATGTAATATACCAGGAAGATACAAGACGTACATAAAACAATTTGTAATAAGTGATCTATTAATAGGCAAATATACAGCAATCAAAAATACAGTCTTAAATTTGGCACAAAAGTCGTAAAAACATTTGAAAAGAGAATCAGACATGATATGCCTTCAGAAAAATTTCAAAAGATCTAACCGGTGGTTTGCAAAAAATCTTCACTAATAAAAAATGCGCCAAAAATACGTGGCAAAATTCATCCATTCATAACTTGAGTACGGTAAACTCCAACATGTTCTACTGCAAACGTCCTTGTATTAATATTGTCTTCCCTGTTATCATCAGGATCAACCATAGATATATTATTTATCAGCCTATAGTAGTCCAGTGCTGGGTATATAATATATATAATATGACCTTGGCTGCTCTCATCTCAACCAGCCAGCCACCCTGCAAAGGTCGTCGTTCCAACTATAGCCTGAGGGCGTCCAACCCTATGTTCACCTGTCTCATCGAAAACAAAAACATCATGTACAATCCATACCTCGTCTAAAATCAAACTAATTCCATTGTGTATTACATAATAACATACCTATTATGCTCAGGCTACTATGCAAAGTATCATTATGTATTGTGTTTATATCATCTTATCCTCGACATTAATACGGTATCACGTGAGAAATCTCAACGCAACGTAACAAGGCTTTTAATACAATTTGTAACAACAAGCGCTTCTGTGGAAATATAATTTATATTGTTTAAAATTGAGCAAGCATATACAGGGTGATTGGAAGATGGGTGCAAAGCTTTAAGGCGAAGATAGTACAGACAATTTAGAACCATTTAAGCCATGCTTGTCTTAGACGAAGTCTTACCAAATATTTTTAACCAAATTTTTAAGTTTTTTTTCGGAAATTCTCAAAATTTAATGTAAACTGCATAATTATGGCCAAATTGAATGATAAATGAATTCATTTTTTATTTATTTAATTAAAGTGATGTGTAAGCAATCAAGCAAAACATGTTTTAGGCTTCTGTGTCATTAGACATTTTTTTTACAGACATTTAAAGCTCAGAAAAAATAAAAAAATTGTACAATCCGTCTTTTAAACCTTATTAAAAATTAAAAAATTTGGTAAGACTTCGTCTAAGACAACCATAGCTTAAATGGTTCTAAATTGTCTATACTATCTTCACCTTAAAGCTTTGCACCCATCTTCCAATCACCCTGTATATGGTATAGAGTTTTGGAAATCTCTTATGAATAAAATCTTTAAAAAAGTATCGATTGAAAGTTGAGCGAATTTGGATACGGTATCTAGGTCACCAAGTCATATTTATTTTATTTTAGCTGAACAAACATCCAATGTTGTAAAGGGGCATACTAGTGAACGATCAAAGGAAAATCTCCATAATAAGCACGAGGAGAGCCATTAGCTACGGCAGTTTGATTATAGCTAGTTGCAAATTGAGGACGTTGCTAAGCGTAATTTAATTTTTCATTTGGAAAATTCTCAGTATTGGTTCCTAGTAAATATGAGAATAAAAAACAGGGAGAGTTCTTAAAATCCAAACGATATAGAATATATTAACTAAGTCATGGAAGATAACGGGTCTTGAAACTCCAATCTGAAAAACAGATTTGAATAATCATAATTATCGCCTAGCCTTTTCCCAACCATGTTGGGGTCGGCTTCCAGTCTAACGGGATGCAATTTAATACCAGTATTTTATATGTAGCGACTGCCTATCTGACCTCCATAACCCAGTTACTGGACAATTCGATACCTTTTAGTAAGACTGCTGTCTGACTTTCGGACTTCCGACTCCCAGTAACGACTGACAAAGATTTACAAATGACAGCCGGGACCAACAGTGTTGATATGAAATAAAAAGTTTAAGTACCCATCACAAAGATGGAATATTACCACCAACCAATTAACTCACTTTGAGTTCACTGGCCACAAAATCGTATTATATAAACACCTCTTCTTCATCAATACAAGTTTATTACAACACACAATGTTGATTCAAATGACAAGGTTGGTGACAGCAGGAGTTTTGCAAAACATTTTGAAATATACTCGAGTCATGTGATCTTCGGTCTGGCATTCAACCAACCGGTCAAGTCCGAGGTTAAACTTGCGTAGATAGTAAATGTTCTCAACTATAAAATTGTAAAATTAATGAAGATGGTTCGTGGCGAAATAAATAAAGTCTTGTTGGTGTGGAATTTAATATGACGTATGTTCTTCACATCTTAGGGGCTTGTGGCTAAGTAATAACAGCCACACGGGTCGATCGATCAGGTTGAGCTACGCTTGCCGCGGTTGGTCCATGGATGGGCGACCATCTTTACATACCAAGACCCTTCCTTGAGTAACGTATAAAGATCTCGACCTTAGTATTTACAGTATGGCTCTATCAAATAATTTATAGAGTGTTTCCAGGTCTCGGTATCGTTCATAAGTAACTTATGGAAAGGAGTTTCTAGTTCGTAGAAAAGATAACTGTTACGTGGGTCCAATAAAATCATTCCACTTGGGGTAAGTAATAATAACCCCGATTTATTTCAATCTAACTAATCTACAAAATCCGTACCACATTATAGAAAATAATTGTTGAAATAGTACCAAACAAGGATTATTTTTACACATACTACTTGAACTCATTACTTTAGATTAACTTGTAGAGTGCCTACAAGAATCTACAGGGGTGAACTTTGCAGGGTGCCTGCCATAGAAATAAAAAAAACTTATATCTATGGTGCCTGCTATGTTGACACCTGTAGATAAGAGTTGAAACGTTGTTATGGGTTGGAGAGCCCATTCTTACAGCAGTTACAATCAGACACTATCGTATAAAATGGGAAGCATTAATTTATTCTTATTTTTTGTAACAAATTTATAGGATTTGAGAGTCTTTTTTGACTAAACAATGCTTTACCTATGTAGTAACTGGTACTATAGGCCGACCGCTTAACTGAATCCGTGCGCGGTGCGGGACGGGTGACAGTTGTCAAAAATTGGCGAATCACTGAGTTCTTACGTCACGACACCACACCCCTCCCGCACCGCACAGCTACCTCAGGAACAGTTTCGTCTATAGTACTTAGATTAGTCCTGTTTGCCTTATTTTTGATAGCTATAATGGTATTGTATATTATTTATATTGTATTCAAAGGTTAATTTTCTAGCTTTTTTCTTATATTTTCACAAACATTTAGTAAACACATAATATAACATCAAGCCTGTATTCCCCGAAAGGTTAGGCAGAGGTATACTTATAGTATATTAAATGACTTTATCATGAAATCATGACATTTGAGACCAATGCTAAGTTAGAGAGATGTATTAATGATTCTAATTCTAATGATTATAATAAAATTCTGTAAATGCATATTTGTTATGGTCGCGAATCAAATTTTGCAAAAAATCTAAAAAAGTTTGAATTTCGCGGGCTGCCTTTACGGATCCACCTTAAGAGCGTTCATCCAAAAAGTTGGCAACGTCGCAAATAGCTATCAAATATTAATTTGGCAATATTACTTACTGTATGGAAATAAGAAATATGGCTAACTAGTGAACTAGAATATTAATAATGAATTGCAATTATAACACTGAATTTGATGTTGTAACCGTTTTAGATGTGAAAAAGGCATTTTAAAAGTTTCTAAATACTTTTTTCACATCTAAAACTAAATATTCCGTGTCATGATATTAATTATTGCATTTCATTATCAATATTTTAGTTCACTAGTTAGCCATATTTCTTATTTCCATACAGCAAAATCGCCAAATTAATCAAAACAGCGAAATTTTTGACAGCTATTTGCGACACTGCCCACTTTCTGAATAAACGCTCTTAAGTAAAATAAAGGACTTAAATAACTATTAAATTTACATAAGAAATATTAGAAGTTGCTTCGTCAAGGTTGATCCTTGAAATAATGTTATGTATTTTGGTTTTTACTTCCATATTTAAACTCCCAATCAATGTTTCTTCAATTCATTATTTAAATTTGAGTACATTATTGTATTTAAGTAAATCTGATTACAGTTTTCTCGAAAGTTTAGATATTTAATTTATTTATTTTCCTACACGATTATCTTTACCACCCACTTCATATTCATAATCCAATTATAAACTCATTTACCTCGTCATAATTTCTAATGCGCAGACCATGTTATTAAATGCCCTTAGAAACTCCAGATCAAGACGTTATCTTATTAGAACGGCTAAACGCACAATCTAAGGCTGATTTAATTTCCAGTCTCCTTGCAAAGTTGCCTCTTGGTAACAATATTAAATAATGGTCGTTGTTCTACTTTCATAAATTAAATTATAACCTACTAGGTTTTATCCGCGGCCAGCGTAGAGGTCGGAAATTATTCCACGGGAACGTACGGCCTACGTGTGTGCGATTCCTCTGGCAACTAAAACAATATCCAGACAAAAAAACACTATCAATCAGTCGCGATCGTCAGCACAAAACTTTAGCACTACGAAACGCCTTCAATAGACAATCAAGCTCAGAATAAAGTAGTCGCTCGCCTTCCGACACCGCCTAAGGCTTTGTTAATTTCCGCGCCGTGTTCACCGCTTCCGATAAAATACTGTCTACATCCGTTCTACTGCTACGTCATGACAGACTGTGTAGATTTTAGGTAGGGCTATGCTTAGATATGGATAGTCATCCGGCTCGAAGGACCATAAATGTTAGTGCACCCAATAGCTTCCTAATAATCCAAATAAAATAAAAGTTTCAGTCAATACAACATATTGATAATTGACTACATACTTATATTACAAGACACATACTGAATACTGAACTTAGGTACTGGATTATTACTGAATACATATATTAGAAAACGATTCGCTACAACACATTTGCGGAAAAACAGTGAGATTTAGAAAACGGTACAACGCCATCTATCGAGCTTTGAGGAAGCTTTCACTTAAACACATTTGTTTATTATTTTCTTTCATTACAGCTATGTTTGTTTGGGGGCAGTGGTGGCCCAGTGGTACCTTATTTTAGTTAATATTTGTCATCTCGTAGCTAACCTCTGAGGTCATGACTACTTAACCGGGCTATCCTGTGGCTGCCAACTTAAAGCCTCCAGCCAGGGGCGTAAAATAACTCATATACTAACTAGGCGAGCGCTCGCTAAGGGCAGCACCCCATGTGGGGTACAAACCTCGGCCTAGGGCGTCGCTAGGGGAGGACAGGCTGGATCCAATCTGGATAGTTATTATTAACAGGGGAATTTAAAGGCTCAGATTCGACGCGAGCTGGCGCATCGTCGAGCAAGGGTCGAGGGGGAGGATCAGTGGTAACGGCCCCGACTTACGAGTTGTAGGTCGTGGATTCCAACCCAGACAGGTGCTTTACTTTGTGTTAATAATTTCGTCACCACTATTCTCAAAACGGTGAAGACAAACATCGTGAAGAAAACGGGAATGTTCGAGAACCAAAAATTTTGAAGACCGGGCCCACGTGGTGGATTACGGCCCACTCGCTCTCACAGAGAGGAGGCCTGTGTCACAGCAATGGAAACATTATAGGCTTATTATTTTATTATGGATGTTTGTTTGTGCAAGAATTTTCTTTGGCAAATAAGTAGACGGCCTAACATGATGGTAAGCTATCATCGCCGTCTATTAAAACATCTGCAGAACCAGAGACATCGTAGGTGCTTTGTTATCTCAAAATGAAGCTTAAAAACCCTCAAGAAAATAACGTATTTAATCAACAAATCTGCCATTTAATCTTGCTTCAGTTATTCAAAATCAAAATTGTTTATTTCTCATAAACCTACATGGGCACTTATGAAACATCAGAAGCTAAGTGTACATTTCTTATTGGTTGTTTCCTATGGAGAAGAGCCGGCAAGAAACTCCACAGTTACTGGAAGCGGGAAGCACAGAATTGGTCGAAGTGGCGGTGCTTGGGGGAGGCCTATATCCAGCAGTGGACGTCTTTCGGCTGAAATGATGATGAATGAATGACCCATCACGTCGTTTGCAGTTTTGCTAGCTAATTTAATTTGAGCCTGTAGAGATATCCAGTGCAGCTTTCCCACACTACATCCAAGGGACTTAATATTAAGTTCTTTAAATAGAATTGATAAAAATATGTTTTATACCTACGTACTGTGTTGCACCAATGCACGTGTAAGAGATAAGTTAGGATGTCACACGTGTCGTTCTACAGCTCATGCCACCCCCACGGGAAAAGGCGTGTGTCTATGTATTATGTGGTAGTGGTGTGACGTCATAACAAACGAACAATAATCGATATCGTAGGGACGACGAATAGCTATATTTAGTGCTTATCTTATTGATCTTATTCTTCATTCGTTAATGTTTCGTATTGCTTTTAAAGGGGTGTAAGTATGTATAAAAATATAAAAACTAGTAGCCCACCGGTATCGGGAACAGAGTCCAACCTACAGGGTCAGTGCTCCTGAGAGAGGAACTTCCTAATAAAGCTTACCTCCTCCTCCTCCTTATTACTATTCTCCTTTATTTAATAATTCACATAAAAAAATATTTTTTAATACATACATACATACATAACATCACGCCTTGTTTCCCCGAAGGGTTGGGCAGAGGTGTCCCTGTAGCAGGTACACCCACATTTCGCCAGTTATGTTTAAGTCCCATGTAATAGGGGGCGAGCCTATTGCCATCAACCGGGCACAAATCCAGACTCCGAGCTGCTACTGAGAAATTTCAGACAGAAACACCCAATAACACTTTGCCCGACCCGGGAATCGAACCCAGGACCTCATGCTCAGCAGTAGCGCTTGCGACCACTAGACCAACGAGGCAGTTTTTTATTATTTATTTTTTATTATTTTTTATTTTTTAATATTAGAATAAAAACCCACCGGTATCGGGAACAGGGTTCAAACTACCGGTCAGGGCGTTATTATTATTATTAATATAACGTAAAATAACCTCTGGAAGTGTTAACAATGTTATCAATCAGCCACAATTTATTCGGTTCAAGCCGCTTGCCTTCGCTGGTCGTGCTCATTTCCGTCCGCTCCGGGCTTCCGTCGAAGTAATGACTTACATCCGCATTTGCTGTTACTAAGTTACTTGCTTATTGATGTTGGCGGCTTTGGGACTATATTTTGAATTGGCTGTTGTTGTAAGGCCTACACTGTCCTCCTATACCTATTATCACTGGTATTTGACACACATAACACATAACATCACGCCTTGTTTCCCCGAAGGGTTGGGCAGAGGTGTCCCTGTAGCAGGTACACCCACATTTCGCCAGTTGTGTTTTGTTTTTTTGTTGTTAGTTATATTTGAACATTTTGTAAAAGCCAATTATTATTAAAAGAGTAATCGTGGAGCTTGTTGCCGGCTCTTCTTCATAGGAAACGATCAATTGGAACCGTACACCTAGCTTCTGACGTTTCATAAGTGTACATGTAGGTTTATGTGAAATAAAATATTTTGATTTTAATTTTGCTGTTTAGTTTTTTTTTTATAATTATGTATGAAGTCGTCACTTGACATAAAGTGACTAATATTATCTTAATATGCGCTGTTATTAATGTTTAGTACTACACATGAAATTTACAAAGCAACTAATGAACCAAAAATGTATTTGAAACTAAAAACTGTCTAATTTTCAATTATTGGCCTATATCTAAATATATCTTAGAGATTCTCTTTTGTTTAAATGAAAACAAAAACAAATGACCTCAGGAAAATCGCGAACAATGACAACCTTCTCCCGCTCTGGGTGGGGCGGGAGGGCGTGTCAGACTCTTACTGACTAAAACCCACCCGTGTTCCTTCAGTTGCCATGTTGCCGGGGGGCCACGAGATCGCTATCGGCCCATATTCGCAGCCCTGGCACTATTGGCCCTAGCGGACCCCGTCAATTCTGCTGACATCTCTTTAAAGCGCGCGTGGAACACAACGCGCCGTCGACCCGGGCTTGGTCCTTATCGGACGGCGAGCTACCCATTGCTCACCGTCCGCAAGCCCGCGCCTACGGTGGCCGGAAATCTGCCTGTGATTCCCGACGCCCAGGGCGTCTCCTCCGGTTAGGGGCGCGAGGGCGCGAAATTTGCCTCTCCCTTACGCGCTCCGCCTCCTCCTTCGCGAGCATTACTGCTTCGCAGAAGGAGGTGACAGCCTCCCGAACAATGACAACCTGACAATAATAACTGTAAAGCTTTTGATACTAAATAAAGTCTTCCCATATTTTATAGCCAATTCATATTCAGTACCAGCTGCACCCTGCGTTTTCACCAGCATAAGTCTCGATCCCGTGGGAATATAAGAATAAAAAGTCCTGTATTCTAACACAGGTTATGGTCTTCCTATGTGTCAAATTTAATCCAAATATGTTCAGCCCTTTTAGCGTTAAAGCGTAACAAACAAACTCACTTTCGTATTTATAATATTTTATTGTTAATAAATTAATAATATAGTATACTTACATACTCCTACTTTTATTACACTACACAATACAAAAGACTACTTTTATAGAATTCTATAAAATTCTAGAAAAGTAGTCTTTATAGAATTCTATAAAAGTGCTCTCAATTCGTACTGCAATTTACGTAACAGCGCACAGTAGTAAATTTACAAAGCAGGTGAGGCCAATGCCCAGTGGTACGAATGCAGGTCAAACGATGTACATATAAATATGTATGGAGCGTTGCGACATTTCGTGCGTTGTAGTCGAATGAGAATATGTGCAATACTCGGTTTATGAGAGCTTAGAGATGAAGAATTTGCTAAGGTCTTAAATTAGATTGAAATTTTAAATTGATTTAGGTTGTATTTATGAAATGAAATCATACACAAACAACATTCATATTCAAATTCAAAATATTTTATTTCACATAAACCTACAAGGGCACTTATGAAACGTCAGAAGCTAGGTGCACGCTTCCAATTGGTCGCTTTCTATGGTGAAGAGCCGGCAGGAAACTCCACGGTTACTCTTTTAAAAATAATTGGCTTTTACAATATTTTCAAATAATAGTGTTAATAGGTATGAGAGGACAGTGTAGGCCTATCAACGAGTACCAGGTACTTAAATAGAAAATGGTCCACAAATCTCATTGAAAAGAAAACTCATCACATGTGTATCACGCTCGTCCTGCATATGGTGCACAAAGTTTGTCACTTACTGAACAACAGAAGTCCAAACTCAAGATTTGCCAGCGGGCAATGGAGCGCAGCATAATTATACTCCATTTGAAATAAGATTAGACATTTAACTAAACCTTTTTTACAGTCCGTTCAACCGATTTTGACTTCTATTGCGTTAGTGGTATGACAAATGGCAGCTGCAGTAAACAGTTGGTATTGTAACCACTTTTTGCTTTTAATGCCATCCTTATGCCTACGGTATAGAAGTCAGAATCGGTTGAGCGGACTGTAAAAAAGGTTTGTTTAAATGTCTAATCTTATTTCAAATGGAATATAGGTGTCAAGCGAACGGACCGCGTTAGAAATACCACCCTGCGCTCCATAACTCAAGTAGCGAATGTTGGAGAAAAAGCAGCCAGGCTGAAGTGGGAGTGAGCCGGCCACGTCGCACAAATGCACACGGATAGATGGGCAAAGATTGTCACTCACTGGACGCTTGAAGGAGGATTTCGCCATCGAGGAAGACCGCGGCGAAGGTGGTTTGACGATCTAATCATATTTGCGGGGCCAACATGGCCTGAAATCGCACAAAACAGAGAGATTTGGTAGGAAAAATGGAGGCCTTTGCCCAGCAGTGGGACACAATATAGGCTCATAAAAAAGGAAAGGGCGGGGCCTATTTACCTCTGTTATGAAATACGTAAGAGACCGGCTTCTAATTGTGCCATTGGTATGCTTTCAATCGGTATGTAAATTTTCCCTGTGCACTACCTTATTAAGGAGATGGTCCTTAATAAGGTAGTGCACAGAGATTTTTTTTTTTGTGTGTGTATGTATTTCCATTCATTATTATCCCTGCCAAACCTACTTTGAGTGAATCAATTACTCATTACAGCATACTAGCCGCGGTGACGTGTACGTAAAATACGGTAGTGGGGCGCGTCATATCATCACACTGGACAAGCCAAACCCACATTCAATTCCCATTTCCGTTGACAACTCTGAATATATAGTCTGTTTCCTAAAGTACATATGTGAGTGTAAACAAACCCTGTTCAGATTAAATTCTTGCGCAATCACGCACTAAAGGGAATTAGTACCACATTCCATCTACATTTAACTATCTCACCACTTTTTCCAACAATTACTGTTTGAATAACATTATTAAATTCTGATCGAAAAATCATCGACGACATTTGAAGTTTACAAAATTAACCTTTGTTCAATGTTACCTTTGGACATTGACTCAGCACTCGGCCCGACTCACGCGCGGCCCAGTTAAAATAATGATTTGGTTGCATCTCACACGCATAGAACACAAAGAATTTGTATAATAGTGTGTGTTATGAAAAAGTAGTGTATATAAGCTGTAACATATTGTTAATAAATGAGATATGAATTTTATATTCTTGTCCCATTACCCCTCACTGTGGCCAAGACACCTTTAGCCATCTCTGATCAGTCTCGTGAGTCTGCGGGACTGGCAGTGAGTGTACTCTTCCCGAACCTGGAAATCCTGTCTACTATCCATCTGTAACCTTAGGTCACATGGTACAGACATCCAGAACTTATTTATATGATAAGTTAGGGCTGGGCTTATAGGGCTTAGAATCGTAGGGACTGTTAGGCTTGAGGTCTTAGCAATTTCCTTTAACTTATCATATATTTTCATGTATTGTCACACCCTTAACAGTATTGCGGCCTTACGTGACGTTTGTTAAGGGTGGATGTACATTTTGGTCCTTCGAGCCGGATTATTGCTTAGTGAAAAACTTCTCTAACACTTTCCGGGACACTGAACGAGACACAATAAAATTTTATTTTTACGACATATATGGGTGTTCAATGCCCCGATTTTTTTTAAATTTCAGGTACGTTCTCTGATCAATTTGTTTACATTTTCATTTGTTACTTTTCGAACAGCTTCATCCAATATGCATAACTTTTAACCCAGTTTCACGTAAACATCAGCGGCCACAACAGATAAGTAATCTATTTGCATGTCCTTCGCTTCGGACCTCCGACGTGACTTAAATACGCCAGAGTTTTCGTAATAAGTACGGTTTTTGTTTGAAATAAACGTTTGGTGACATCAGTTTGCTTAGTCTTGTGATTTTTATGAAATGTTTGGATAGAACTGGATTTATGAAATGTTTTGAGATCGTGGCTAAGTAATAACAGCCACAATTCATCAAGTTAAGCTACGCTTGCCAAGGTTGGTTCGTAGATACATGACCATCTTTACATACCGAGACTCCCCCATGCGTTAAGCCGTTGGTCCCTTCTGTCATTCGTGGATCTTTGACAGCCGTTACGGGTCGCCCTGAAAGTCTGACAACCAGTCATTCCAAGGGGTATCTATCATATTACCCAGTTAGTGGAGGTCAGATAGGCATATGTTCCATGTAAAATACTGATATTCAGCTGCATCCGGTTAGACTGGAAGCCGACCCCAACATATTTCCTACTTCGTTTTGAATATATGCAAAAAGAAGTACGTAATGAAAATACTATTTTGAATTCATTCATGTTTTTGTTAGGTTACTGCTCAGAACTTGTGCATAAATAATAAATAAATAATAATAATTAAACATAACAATATTAAATAAATACGTAAATAAATAAACAACGTGTCGTGAACAGAATACCTACCGTCTTTACATATAAATTGCACCCGTGCAAAACCGGGGCGGGTCGCTAGTATAACTGCATAAACAATTTAATGGTTTGAAACACAACTGGGAAAAAAGACCGCCATCGCTTCGTGAAATTGCGCAACTTTACCTTTACTTACTGCTAACTTTGCCTTCAACAGGAAACCAATAACTCTTCAAAGCTTCGTATTGCTTCGTTCTAGAGTAGTTTTATGTGCCTACTTCTACACCGTGAAATTTGAATCACAGTTTTGCTAGAACAAACGTTGTTCAGACCATGGTCTACTACCATTCTACAGCAACCAATAAAAAAAAAACATAATTGGTTTTTGAAAAAACACAAAAAAGTCAAAGTTTAAAATGTCAAGATTATCGTACTCCCTACAACACAGACACCACGCACGGGACACAGCATTGTCTACAGGGACATGTACCGAAATAAACGAAATTTTGTAAGCAGTAGATAATCTTGACATTTTAAACTTTGTCTTTTTTGTGTTTTTTCAAAAACTAAGTATGTTTTTTTTATTGGATACTGTAGAATGGTAGTAGACCATGGTCTGAACAATGTTTGTTCTTGCAAAACTGTGATTCAAAATTCACGGTGTATAGCGGTTGGTACATTCAACCATTGTAGTCCTTAACATTGTGTTGCATCTACCTATACTCCATTCGAAATAAGATTAGACATTTAAATAAACCTTTTTACAGACTGTTCAACCGATTTCGACTTCTATACCATAGGCATAAGGTTGGCATTAAAAGCAAAAAGTGGTTACAATACCAACTGTTTACTGCAGCTGCCATTTGTCATGCCACCAACGCAATAGAAGTCAAAATCTGTTGAATGGACGATAAAAAAGGTTTATTTAAAGCTCCGTGCACGAAAAAACCCTTTTTCGTTAATAACTTATCTAATTGTAAGAAAACTTGAAATAATTGAAACATTAAGTCTGTGTAAGTATAAAAGTACAGTTTTCGTGGTGCTAAACCATTCGTGTCAGTCACAGCATCTGATAATAGTTGCATCACTTTTGCGCTCTCGAAAATATGGTTTATTTTGCCTTTGATTTACTTAATGAAGATATAATATAATCATAAAATAAAATTTTGATTTTATTTCAAGGCTAGCTGAAGACTAATGTATGATTTTTAAATTTCTTGATATGGTTTGCTAAATAATAGGAAAAAATATATTACTGACAGGGTTTTAAAAAAAAAATTGTTATTTCAACATTTTTGCTCTGCTATATTTTGTATGGAAGTTGAAAAAAGTGGTTCCCCTATGCACAAGTAAACCGTATAATGATGTTGATGATATTTTTTTATTTTCAAAATCAAAAGTAGTTTCTCCTAACGAAACGATCAAACGTCAGTCTCGCGTAACTTTTTGTAAAACTTGTTGCGAATTTTAGTGATTTTCCACGAATCCTTAATTTATTTGAAAAATCCGTTTCCGCTATGTACAAGACAAAGAATTCGATTTTTCAAATCACAAATAATTTTGTTTTAATTCTGTTTCCCTTTCTCACAACTAATGAACAAAACTGATCAAAATCAGTCGATTTCATGCATGGAGCCTTAAATTTCTAATCTTATTTCAAATCCTGTGAAGCCTGTGAAGTCTCTTTTGGCCAGACGCAGTCCAGCTTACTCTCACCAACACACATTTAACAAGGTTTGCAGATCACTAGACATCAAAGAATTGCTTTCCGCTCGCCTTAAAACTCTACTAAAGAAATGGCTTCTGGAACTTACATACACCGAAACAGAATCATTTCTCTAACGTTATCGACAAACCAAAGTGCCTGCAAACAACATCCGTCTCTCACACTTTCACCCTCACTCACACAAACACACACACCCTTGTTTGTACAGACACCCTTACGAGGACCTCGGTAGTTTTAGAACGAACCGAGGACCCTCCAAAAAACTGGTTTAAATACGTCGTTGGCCTTTTTGAATGAGATAGAAAGAGACAGGTGAGTAAATCTATAGTGATGAGCTTATTGGAATAATGCTATCTCAACATTTTTCTGTATGAATTACGGCTATCATACCGAGGACCTGAAATACACAGCTAAATGTGACCAGCGATGCACATACGAGGACTTTGTGTAGGCCAACCGAGGACCCCTTATGTAAGCCCTGCGACGCCCTTCCGAGGACGTATTTTTACACAATATTTCTTATATCGTGTACAAAGTGCGGACGCTGTGTTAGACTTTATATTACTAAACCGAGGACAGTTTTTCGCGTAGAACTTGTACAAAGCGAGGACATGAAAATCTACCTACCTAAACCATTTTACGTGTAAGGTAACTTATTGTAGAACGTTCCGATTTATTTCTTACACACATTTTCTAAAATAAAGTACCAAGCGAGGACGAGTCTTTACGTTTGTCGGCGCTTTCGAAAAGTAACGGCTTAGTTACCATTTTATGCTGATGTTGTACCTAGGGTCGTTTCTTAATGAAGAAACTCTTCAACAGGAGAAAGAAACTATCATCACTTTTAAATTTGGCCAACGCGTTAGGTTTGCGGAGTATAACTGAGATAATAACCAGTTGGTGCCGATGCTGCAGCCAGGGTCGTTTCATCATGAGGACACTCCTCAAAAGCTGATAGTATCGTCTTCAAATTGGGCATACGCATTAGGTTTATCTAGTAACACTCAAATAATTACCAGTTTTTGCTGATACTGCAGCCAGGGTCGTTTCCTTATGATGGAACTCCTCAAAAGCTGATAGTATCGTCTTCAAATTTGGCATACGCATTAGGTTTATCTAGTAACACTCAAATAATTACCAGTTTTTGCTGATGCTGCAGCCAGGGTCATTTCCTTATGACGGAACTCCTCAAAAGCTGATAGTATCGTCTTCAAATGTGGCATACTCATTAGGTTTATCTAGTAACACTCAAATAACTACCAGTTTTTGCTGATGCTTCAGCCAGGGTCGTTTCCTTATGATGAAACTCCTCAAAAGCTGATAGTATCGTCTTCAAATTTGGCATACGCATTAGGTTTATCTAGTAACACTCAAATAATTACCAGTTTTTGCTAATACTGCAGCCAGGGTTGTTTCCTTATGATGGAACTCCTCAAAAGCTGATAGTATCGTCTTCAAATTTGGCATACGCATTAGGTTTATCTAGTAACACTCAAATAATTACCAGTTTTTGCTGATGCTGCAGCCAGGGTCATTTCCTTATGACGGAACTCCTCAAAAGCTGATAGTATCGTCTTCAAATGTGGCATACTCATTAGGTTTATCTAGTAACACTCAAATAACTACCAGTTTTTGCTGATGCTTCAGCCAGGGTCGTTTCCTTATGATGAAACTCCTCAAAAGCTGATAGTATCGTCTTCAAATTTGGCATACAAATTAGGTTTATCTAGTAACACTCAAATAATTACCAGTTTTTGCTAATACTGCAGCCAGGGTTGTTTCCTTATGATGGAACTCCTCAAAAGCTGATAGTATCGTCTTCAAATTTGGCATAAGCATTAGGTTTATCTAGTAACACTCACATAATTACCAGTTTTTGCTGATGCTGCAGCCAGGGTCGTTTCCTTATGACGGAACTCCTCGAAAGCTGAAAGTATCGTCTTAAAATTTGGCATACGCATTAGGTTTATCTAGTAACACTCAAATATTTACCGGTTTTTGCTGATGCTGCAGCCAGGGTCGTTTCCTTATGACGGAACTCCTCAAAAGCTGATAGTATCGTCTTCAAATTTAGCATACTCATTAGTTTTATCTAGTAACACTCAAATAATTACCAGTTTTTGCTGATACTGCAGCCAGGGTTGTTTCCTCATGATGGAACTCCTCAAAAGCTGATAGTATCGTCTTCAAATTTGGCATACGCATTAGATTTATCTAGTAACACACAAATAATTACCAGTTTTTGCTGATACTGCAGCCAGGGTCGTTTCCTTATGATGGAACTCCTCAAAAGCTGATAGTATCGTCTTCAAATTTGGCATACGCATTAGGTTTATCTAGTAACACTCAAATAATTACCAGTTTTTGCTGATGCTGCAGCCAGGGTCGTTTCCTTATGATGGAACTCCTCAAAAGCCAATAGTATCGTCTTCAAATTTGGCATACGCATTAGGTTTATCTAGTAACACAAAAATAATTACCAGTTTTTGCTGATGCTGCAGCCAGGGTCGTTTCCTTATGACGGAACTCCTCGAAAGCTGATAGTATCGTCTTCAAATTTGGCATACGCATTAGGTTTATCTAGTAACACTCAAATAATTACCAGTTTTTGCTGATGCTGCAGCCAGGGTCGTTTCTTCTTGATGAAAGTCCATAAAAGTCGATAGCGTCGTCTTTAAATTTAACATACGCGTTAAGTTTACATAGTTTAACTAAGATAATAACCAGTTTGTACTGATGCTGCAGCCAGGGTCGTTTCCTTATGACGGAACTCCTCGAAAGCTGATAGTATCGTCTTCAAATTTGGCATACGCATTAGGTTTATCTAGTAACACACAAATAATTACCAGTTTTTGCTGATACTGCAGCCAGGGTCGTTTCCTTGTGATGGAACTCTTCAAAAGCTGATAGTATCGTCTTCAAATTTGGCATACGCATTAGGTTTATCTAGTAACACTAAAATAATTACCAGTTTTTGCGGATGCTGCAGCCAGGGTCGTTTCCTTATGACCGAACTCCTCGAAAGCTGATAGTATCGTCTTCAAATTTGGCATACGCATTAGGTTTATCTAGTAACACTCAAATATTTACCGGTTTTTGCTGATGCTGCAGCCAGGGTCGTTTCCTTATGACCGAACTCCTCAAAAGCTGATAGTATCGTCTTCAAATTTAGCATACTCATTAGTTTTATTTAGTAACACTCAAATAATTACCAGTTTTTGCTGATACTGCAGCCAGGGTTGTTTCCTCATGATGGAACTCCTCAAAAGCTGATAGTATCGTCTTCAAATTTGGCATACTCATTAGGTTTATCTAGTAACACTCAAATAATTACCAGTTTTTGCTGATGCTGCAGCCAGGGTCGTTTCCTTATGATGGAACTCCTCAAAAGCTGATAGTATCGTCTTCAAATTTGGCATACGCATTAGGTTTATCTAGTAACACTCAAATAATTACCAGTTTTTGCTGATGCTGCAGCCAGGGCCGTTTCTTCATGAGGAAACTCCTCAAGTCGATAGCATCGTCTTTCAGTTTGGCACATGCGTTAGGTTTATCTAGTAACACTAAAATAATGACCAGTTTTTGCTGATGCTACAACCAGTGTCGTTTCTTCATGAGGAAACTCCTCAACAGTCGATAGCATCGTCTTTAAATTTGGCATACGCGTTAGGTTTATATAGTTTAACTAAAATAATAACCAGCGAAGGTCGTTCTTTCATGAGGAAACTCCTTTTTTTTGGGTGGGTAATTATCAAATAACTTCTCCCGCTCTGGGCGGAGTGGGAGGGCGTGTCAGACTCTTACTGACTAAAACCCACCCGT
The DNA here is from genome assembly GCA_949152395.1 of Agrochola litura. Lineage (NCBI taxonomy): Eukaryota > Metazoa > Arthropoda > Insecta > Lepidoptera > Noctuidae > Agrochola > Agrochola litura. Next base: position 8,589,541 of record OX424512.1, read on the forward strand.
GTTTTTTCAGTTGCCATATTGCCAGAGGCCACGGTATCCCTTTCGGACTTCTCCGCAACCCCGGCAGGCATTGACATCTCTTGGAGGCGTGCGTGGAACACAACGCGCCGTTGTCGACCCGGGCCTGGACCTTATCGGACGGTGAGCTACCCATTGCTCACCGTCTGCAAGCCGCGCGGACTTGCTGACGGTGAGCAATGGTGGCTACGGTGGCTGGAAATCAGCCTGCGATTCCTGACGCCCAGGTCGTTTCCTGCGGCGGTTAGACGCGTGAGGGCATGACATTTGCCTCTCCCTCACGTGCTCCACCTCCTCCTTCGCGAGCATTACTGCTTTGCAGAAGGAGGTGACGACTTCCCATGCCATGCCCTCTCGCTCCGTACCATGGCCTGGACCAGGGCCAGACGCGAGAGATCACCGCCGCCGATCGCCTCCACGAGGACACGGCGATGCTCCGCCCAAGCCGGGCAGTGCTCCACCGTGTCCTCCGGGCGATCCACACTGGTGACACTCGGACGTTTCCTCCCGCCTTATCCGGAACAGGAACCTCCCGAAACACCCGTGTGCGGTGAGAACTTGCGTCAGGCGGAAGGTGAGGACGGCGTGGCGCCTCTCTAGCCGCTCCTTAAAGAGGGGACTTACTGCCGCAATTGTGGCGTGCCCATGAGGGAACTCCACAATTGTTGATAGTATCGACTTCAAAGGCAAACGCGTTTGGTTTATATAGTAAAACTAAAATAATTATCAGTTTGTCCTGATGCTGCAGCCAAGGTCGTTTCTTCATGAGGGAACTCCTCAACAGTTGATAGTATCGTCATCAAATTTGGCATACGCGTTAGATGTATCTAGTGAAACAAAAATAATTACCTTGTTTGAATCGTTTTATAAACTGTTAAGTAAGTTTTCTGCTCATGTTTATCAAAGATGTCGCTGCAACTTGATTATTATTTCAATGAGTATGGCGTTGGTAAAACTTAGTTAAATAATTCGTTTCAATTTAGAATAAACCTACTTCTATTTCAGTAAAGTTTATGTTGTCTTCTTTACTACGTTCACTTTCTTTATTTTTTTATACTCTTTGTTTGCTTCAAATCTTGGTGCCGACATTTCACGTAGGAAGGCATTTCTACTTTAAATTCTTCATGAAGAGCACATGCATTCAGCTCCCATGACAATACAATATTTTATGGTTCAAATCATAATGTTGTGTAATCTAAGTAGGCACATACTGCAGAAGAAGCCTCCTTATTCCTTGTGCACGTAGTCGCTACTAACGATTTGCTTAAGGATTCAGTGTACCTTCAATTTTCTCTTCCATAATTGTATTTAAATGATAGCACATAATTCGTCTTGTACACACGAGGAAAACTGTCTAAGCGAGGACTAGAATACACACTGTTCGGAAAATCTAGCAAACCGAGGTCTTAAATACACATTGTTTGGAAAAGCTACCTTACCGAGGTCTTTTGTGTTAAAGTTAACACAAAAGTCCTCGGATAATACAACCAACGTGAAATGAATGTAAAGAGGCTGTGTATGAGGCGACAGTGGCGCCACCTGGTGAATACACAATGCGTGTGTAAGATTATGAAAAATCTTGATCAAACCGAGGTTCAGACCACTTTTTCTTATTAAGTATACAGAAAGGCTCAAAATCGCTTGCAGAATACGAATCTTTGGTCAAGTCAAACCGAGGACCCTCGAAAAGGTCCTCGCTTTGAAAAGGTCCTCGGTCGTGCCTTGTGTATTCATACGCACGTCCTCGGATGGTACTTAAAACAAACACACTAACTCACACAGCATAATACACGCTTTACTAAACTAGCCCTTAAACTAACATAGTAACTTATTTCTTTCTGCTCATTCGCACTCCGACCCCCAAGATACAAGCCCTGCTTAGTTTGGGGGTCAACGGTTAAACCAAAACATTGTGATGTTTTAAACTTTATGTAACATCACTACGTACAATTTTTCCTTTGCCAATAAAACTTTGTATTTTTTTTTTTTTGTATTTTAAATGGAGTATACATGTAAAACAATTCCAAGATTTTACTGTTTAGCAAGGGTTTTTTTTAATTACTATATTTTGATGCAAACACCCTACATTACAGTTGCTTTACAAAAATTACGCTTTTTGGGACTTATTTTTAGTATAGAAAGGTAACCAATCCAATCAACCAATCATAGTAATAATATAATTATTAAACTGCCTCGTTGGTCTAGCGCTGCTGCTGAGCATGGTCCTGGGTTAGATTCCCAGGTCGGGCAAGTGTTATCCTTCTATCTTTGCGTTATGCTCGTGAACGGGTGCTGCTTGTGGTGACTGGTCGTCTTGCTGATCATGGTTTTGTTATTGTAACTAGTAATTAATTGATTATTTATTTTTACCTCGATGGTCCTAGTTTATCATTTATAACTTCCAATTACAGCTTTAAATAGCTTGATGTAAGCGGGCACGCCCTTTATGCCTGGAGGCTTTTATTTAGATATGTAGTTCTGTTTACGTTTAGTTTTTATTTTTATTTCTGCGTATAGTTCTCAATGTTTTGGGTTGGTAAATTGGCGTATGCTGGCTGACAAATGGCCAACAATTTATCATTTAAATTATGTTTTGTGTTGCGTAATGTAAATTATTTTGCATACTATTGAATAGAATCATTTTTTTCTAACTTGAACAGACAGCTATGCTGCTGGGGAGTTTGTTGCGCCACTTCTTCTTCCCAGCGAAAGGCACTAGGAAGTGGTGAAGGGTGAGCGTTTTAGGGGACTGTCTTATGTAATTTTGACGTTCGAAAAGTGCTGATTCTCAGCCTAGTTTGAATAAATGACTTTTGAATTTTGAATTTTGAATCCCATCAGCATTTTTGCCGTAACAGCACGGAGTCTGGATTTGTACGCGGTTGATGGCAATAGGCTCGCCCCCTATTACATGGGACTTAAACATAACTGGTGATATGTGGGTGTACCATACTATAGGTACAGTACCGACCAAAAGTCCATGAGCAATCTCACAAAGCAATAGACTGACGCTTCGGTTTGACTTACGACCTTCTTCTATAAGTTGTTACAATACTGTAGACACGCACATTACACACACACACTCACTTTCTCTGCAACCAATGACTAGTTCAATAATCATCATTCGTTTTTAGTTTCATTCGTCTTGTTCACATAAATATTAAAGTTTAGCAGGTAGACCACAAAAAACTAAGTAAATTATTTCGATTTCTGTGGGGTAGATGCAGATTGTTACGAGTATTTAATTAATAGAACTTTTTTGGTTCGTGGATAATATTGGTGACGAGTATTTAGCGCAGTGTTGTGGTTATTATTATCAAAAAGCAGGCATAAAATATATTGAAGAGATCAGATCAGATCAGAGAATATTATTGCGCTGCGTAAAAGTGAAGTGAATATCTAATGAAACCGGACTAAGTGTGAGTGTTATCATTTAAATATTTCATATTTTACTAAACATAAATCTTAATCAAGGGTATTGTTGATAGAACAGAGGTATTGTTGAGACAGAAGATGCCTTTAAAGTTTTAAATTCATTGTGAGGTTTAATTCGATTAGTGAATAATAAATAATAAGGTATTATGTGTAATAAAAACAATGTTTTCTTTGTTCTAGAGAAATACTGTGAGGGTTAAGAGATATGAGGAAGGGGCTTATTATCGAGTAGCAGCGACGTCAAATGGTGAATGAAACAAATGGTTTCATACCAACGAGATATTTTGCTGAATTATTAAAAACACGTCATTATGAACCGTTCGCCGTGCACTCTGAAGGCTTGCATCACTGAAGACCAGCTAGAAAACCGTTTTTGACCTTAAAATATTGACCGTACCAATTTAATAAACAACAGATTCGTTATTGCATGAATTTATGGTAACGAATTTTTTAAGCACGTTTCAATAGGGTGTTTGTCGTATTTCTTGCAGATATACCGAAATTGTTTAATATTATTTTAGTAATAGTATTATTTTAGGATTAAAATTTGAGGTTTAGTTTCAATCTTCTTTTCGTAAAGAAAATGAATACTTAAGCTTTAACCTCAATAACAACCAATATTTACTAAAGTCAAATAAAATGTAAAATAATTAATACAAATAAAATATAAACAAACTGCCCATATTTAACCTTAAAATTACCTATTCTGTAAGTAGTTTTTTACATTTTAAGTATTCTTATTTATTACTTAATTACTTCGACCATGATCAAAGCTTAATGTTTATGGTGAAAAAATCCATTAAAAATTTAAAATATTTCATAATTTAAATATGTCAAAATAATACAAACTGCTTCTAGTTTCTTGACATCTATTTCACCTCTTATTCAGCTGAAGTAATGATAAATAATTGTAGCAGTGTGTTAACTTATGTAAAATAAATATAACGAATAAACATATTTTTTTAATTTTGTTATCATATATCACGCATTTTTTATTCTAAAACCTTTATTGCAATAACAACATAAAAAAGCAGCAATATTTAAAAAAATATTATTATCGAAAACAAAAATAATAATATTTGCAAAAACCCGCACTGTGTTTTACGAGAATAGAACCTGAGGCAGTTTGAATTCTATACCAACGCTTAACGCTCTCTGCTATCTGCACTTGTTAAGTTACTATCGAATTTTAGCAATGCCATTAACTGGTCAAGTTCACGCGCATAGTGCGTGTGTGCTAGCATGTTTAAAGCGACGGAAATATATTGTTGTTTCGTGTAGAACAAAACTGCGTTATCTGTGGTGTGTGTATCGTGTTGCTTACACATACAAATGTACGAGCTATACCGCGTGTTCACAGCAATATGACTCTTAGCGTGCTCATGCACTTTTGAGCGCTTACTGTACACCTCTGCCGTATACATTTTTATTTTCAGGCCAGAGATCTACAACATAGACACTAGTACAGTACTAGTAAAATTAGTTGGTACTTACTAACTAAAACACGTTTATTAAACTTATTATGTCACATATCAGAATGACGGTCTGTGTGCCGCCATCCAGTGACATATTATTTTGCCATCCATCCTGCCGGCTACAGTAGCCATGAGGCTGTTGGGGCTGTCGGGCACCCGACGCATCAACGATGCGATTCGCAAACGCAGCAGCGAGCCGAAATCCGGAACGCGTGCGTCCGCGAAGACATACACACACAACCCAACCCAGCGTACACAACCCAGCATTACCCGGAACGTGTTTTAAATTGGACTCGTACAGCATTGTACAAGCCCTGCGAACCTACGGGCCAGCATATTACACCTGGCAGCCAACGCTCTAAGTTTCCTCTCTAAATCGGCGTCATCCGACAGCCTATTGGTGACTCAGTGCCCCAGGTATTTAAAACGAGTGACTCTTTTCAGCGGAACTGCGCCCAAAATAACCGGTGGAACAAAGTCATATATATTTTATTTTGCGCCCTGAACACTAAGAGCTCGCTTTTGGTTGAGTTATACCTGAGACTATGAGTCACCGCATACTCTTAATAACTGACGAAAAATATCAACGCAGAAAGGTTCAGAATCATGTACTGAATCCATGGTAACAGTTTTCGCGTCGATGTCCCTGCTACCCTGTATAGTTTTTACAATTTAATTAAACTTTTATCTCAAAAATCGTTTTAAACCTGAACAATAAATCCTATATAAACACGCTAACTTAGATTTTAATACTTACCTTCAACGTTAAAAGTTCAAACGTGGGTAGACAAGAAAATTATTACTAAGAAATAATACCTCTAACTACATTAAAATTAAAATTCTACCTTTGGAAAGTTCAAACACGGAATATTACAAGTAATACTAGATATTTCTCGCTTGTTAATAAAATTATACAACATGGAAAATTTTACCTAAAATATGAAAAGACAGGCAAGGAGAAACTCGATCTTTTAGAAAAAATACGCGGAGGCAACATTTTATATCAAATTAATTAATTTTAATTTGAAATGGCACTATTTTTTCCCGCATTTTCGCTAGAATATGAAGCAGTCTCAAAATTATACTAAGGACAATTTTTTCCGGATATCTTTATCCGAGGAACAATTTTGAATTTTCGTCAGTTTTTCCATACAAAAAGAAGTTATTAAACGGCTATAAAATATCAGATAATTAAAAAATCTGCTCTAAGAATTTAAGAGGACAAACATTCGATAAACAAATGAAATTTTCACTTCGGAATTTAAAATAGCAACAGAAAAATTCGAAATTCCAATTATATTACTTAAAACCTTATCTTATCTCTATATTTATACATACATACAGTAAGGACTTAGAATCAGTGATTCGATTAACCTAATTCTTAAAGGTAAACACTACAAGTTCGACAGAATATCGACAGCATACGATTATAGCATTAATTGGTACATGTAGCCGTTCAGTCACTATCTAAATAGATTATAAAATTAATTCCTACAGATAGGCTGCTGTGTTGATTCTCCTGAGGAATTGATTGGCTAAATAGTACCATGTAAGAAAGAAAATAAAGAAAATACGTTTTCTTTGCGGTGAACATGACACAAAGAAAGAACAAAACACGAAAATAACAATTTGGGGGAAAATATGCGTCATATCCACGCAAAAACGGTCAGCGCTCAGCATAATGCTGCGACCCCTTGCGAGACAGAGCCACAGCGCTGGTTTTCGGTGACAGCCGGCGTTGACGTGATGACGTCAACCGGTGCAGCATATTAAGGAATCATGTTTCAGTAAGCACAAAGATCAAAGAAATAATGGATTGTGTGAAAGTTGAAATAGCTAGAAAGGGTGTGAATACTGAAATGACGAAAGACAGAGAGAGAAAAATAACCGAACACGTGCGTGTCGGACTACGCACAATGAAGGGTTACGTAGTTGAGATGAATTAATTTATCCCAAGAACAAACTTAACATTGTACCTAGTTGAAAAACATATTCTCCCATACATTCCAACTGCAAATGTAAGTTTGTAAAGAAAGAAAAAGTATGTATTGAAACTCCCACAGGCAATCATAAATTAAACTAAACACCTTAATTAAAAACATTAATAAAAACAATAAAAAAACAAAGTAAAATTAAAATAAAAGCAGAAAGTCCTGTACGAGGCCAAAAGGCTCCTATCTCCTAGATCCTATCTATCTAGATTTACCATGTTATTTTAAGACCATATACTTCTTCATAGGTGTTTCTGTAATCTATGAGTAAAGAGTATGTATTTTTTTCAAAATTTTAAGCCCAATAGTTTCGGAGAAATGGGGGGAATGGTCAATTTTCATCGAATTTCTTAAATATCTTTAAAACTATTTATTTTAAAATTAAATAAAAAACATTTTAAGATCGTCGAACAAGTCCTTTTTTTATATATCACACGGTACTGTTAGCAAAACTTTTTTTTTATTTACATGTTTGCCCCCAAAAGTGACCCCTATATACAAAATTTATTTATTTACGTTACACGTTAGTGTTTGGGTCACAGAAATATATATGTGTACCAAATTGCAACTTTCGGTTCATTAGATTCGGAGCAAATTGGCTATGACAGACGCAGACGGACAGACAGACATACACACGAGTGATCCTATAAAGGTTCAGTTTTTCCTTTTGAGGTACGGAACCCTAAAAAGACATGCTGCGCCGACCCCAAATATGGTTTACCCTAATATTGGTTATACAGGGAGTACAGACGCCAGCACGTCAGGCTACTACAATCTGTCAAATTTATTTAATAGATTTTCAACTTTATCGCTGAATTGTAAGGTTCAAAGTTGATTGGGAAAATTTTACAGTTTCGGGTAGCTTGATGTGCTGGCGTCTGTACATATAGAAAGAAAAAAAATTTGCTTATTCTGACAAAATAAACGCACATTACAATTTTTTATTTTACATAAAATACACATTCACCAAAAGCTAAAAGCCTCGTATTCGATACTCGAAAACGAATAAAAAGTTTGACAAATGTACACAATTTTATACATATATGCATGTATATAAACTCACGCCTTCTTCCCATGGGCTAGGCAGAAACTACGAAACGTCAAATATTATACAAGGTTAATTGCAATACGGAACGCAGTTGTTACGGGTCGTCAGAAGCCCGAAAGACTGACAACTAGTCTTACCAAGGGGTATCATATTACCAAGTTACTGGGTTGTGGAGATCAGATAGGCAGTCACTCCATGTAAAATACTGGTATTCAGCTGCATCCGGTTAGACTGGAAGCCGACAACAACATAGCTGGGAAAAGGCTAGGTAGATTAACTTACTTTTTATTTTGACAACCCGAAATTGTTTGATAAATTCAAGCCTGAAATTTTTACGAGCCACGTTGAGGTAACATCCACACCTATATATAATTTAAAATGTGAGCAATTAATAAAATATAACAACTTACATAGTTTAAAATGTGTTAATAATATTGTTGTTTGAAATATTCCAAGACAGGCTAAATCTAATTCACTAGTCTCTTAACATGTAACATAAACATAACATCACGCTTATATAATCCCAGAAGGGTTAGGCAGAGGTGTACCTATAGTACACCCATATTTCACCAGTTATGTTAAAAGTCCCACGTAATAGGGGGCTAGCCTGATGCCACCAACCGGGCACAAATCCAGACTCCGGGCTGCTACTGAGGAATTTCAGATGGGAAAACCCAATAACACTTTGCCGAAACCGGGAATCGAACCCAGGACCACATGCACAGCAGTAGCGTTTACGACCACTAGACCATCGAGGTAGTTAATCTGTAGCGGTTTCACCGCCACATACAAACTACGCATCAAAGACATGACTATATCCTATATCCTATCAGATTACTGATTATTTTATTGAAAGAAAGAAAGAAAAACTATTTATTGGGACACACACAGGAGATCACAAATTAAAGTAAACAAACTCATAGAAACATAAAAAAGTAAAATGAAAATAAAAACAGAAAACCTCAGCATGATGCTGCGACATTTAAAAATAAGTGTCACAGCGCATTCTTATAATATTGACGTGTTTGCGACCACAGTCCTCTTCAAAGTAAATATAATTTTACTTAACGTTCAAAATCTAACACCACCACTAAAGAGTATATTATTTTTACCTTAAACCTCCTTCAAGACATAAAATTGTGCAATACCGCACAAACATACAAAGGGCCAATAAATCTCAGCAGTAACGCAACACCAATCATAGCCCGTCATGTGATTCTAACAACGCCAACAGTTGCAACATATAATTCGCGGAGTAATTCCGCAGCTGTTTCCATTTCACTATCTGCGATCGCAACAATAGCGGCCTTGACATTAGCTTACTTGGACCACTTAACTTCATTATTGCAAATCGTCATGACGTCATTTTTGAATTTTGGATAGACTAACCCAAAATTTAAAATTAATGTGATGTTTTTTTTTTTTGCAATCAAAATATAATTAACAAGATGACTTGGTTTATTGTCGAGACAAAGTTGGGCAACTTGAGGAAAACAGTATAAATTCAAGCATTGGACTGCATTAATTTGGACACCTACACTACGTTACAGGTATACCAGGCACCAGGTATACGCTGAGGGCACACAACGCCCTACGTGTCCAGTATAACAATGTATTCAGGATGCTGTTGTGTCTACCACGCTTTTGGAGCGCTTCCGGGATGTTCACCGAGGCCAGGGTTGATGGTTTTCATGTCATTATACGGAAACGGTGCGCTTCTATTCTCGGTAGAATACGTGCTAGCTCCCACAGCATCCTGAGTGTATTCTGTGAGAAGTGGGACAACTGGCTCACTGCATATGGCTGCACACGTAGGTGTCAGTCGTTTCAATTTTGAATATAGCGTGGTTTTACTAACATTAGGTTAAGAGCTTTACTAATAACTTATGGATCTTGTAAATTGGCCTGAAATAAAAAATATTATTATTATTTGTTACCATAAAGACACGATATGGTCTCTATCAAAATTTTCTTCTGTATCATAGCCCTTTACACTTTTTGCTCCTTCTTCATACACAACTGTGTCTACAATGATCTAAATCTACTTTAACATAACTGAACATGTACACAATAACATAACATAACATCACTCCTTATTTCCCCGAAGGGTTAAGCAGAGATACACCCACATTTCACCAGTTTTTTTTTGTTTTTTTTTTTGTTGTGTTTAGTTTTGTTCTGTACACAATCTAATAAATATTAATTTTGGGTAACACGTGTAGCTTTTACCTAATATTCACATTCAACGTTTACTTACTTTCAATCAATTCTATACACGATGCGATGTATTTGGCACTCGACACAGGATTTGGGCATATATGTAACAACATTTCGATCCGGATTTGCATTCTAATGTTATCTAGCCATAAATTCGTGCCTAGCCCAGACTAGTGTAGTATACAGAAAGAACTAGACACTAGTCTGAATGATTCTTACCAGGATTTAGATAAATGAGCAAATGTTAAAACAACTAGCCTTAATGCATCACATAAGAAGATCAGTGTCTGAGATCTTAGATACGAAATGCGAACTCCTTTGTCATAAGTATATCAAGTCAATGTCGTGATTGTAGACAAATTGTTGCTAAAAGCCGCAATTAGCATTGTGTACTGGCCAGACCCTCGCACGTACAACGAATTTAAGGTCGTCCAAAATAATCTGCATTTAGAACAATATTGCCATATCGTTTGGAATTTAATGGATATAATTGAAAACCCACCACGGGATTGTAACCCAAAAGAAAATTTTTTTGAAAGGTACCAAAAACCATAACCATAACCTTACGATTAGGGATTTTTTAGGTGTATTATATTTTTCGCCCTATGTCTGTTTGTGCCACTGCTGCAGGACAACTAAAGAGAATATTATGAATTTTCACATATTGAAGGAAAAAATAAAACAAGATCTTTCAGTATTTTATATTGTAAGCCCACTTTTAATTTTACTGCAATTCAAAACTATAACTACTACATAAAAAAATCTTTTTTTTTGATACTCAACAGTTTTTACCATGTTTCTAATTGATTTGCATAATACTGCGGTTTTGTCTTTCCATGTGATAACCGGGTATAAAAGCACGTTTTCTGGCATATGTAAGCTGTTTCGGGAAATGGGTAGTATGCCTTAAAATTTTAACTCTGTCGCCGTAACGTTCCTTGAGTATTTGTACAAAATCTCTTGTTTCACCCACAGATGTTGTTTCCCACGTAGAAGGCATAAAGCAGTTCTTAGGATAGCAATCTAGTTTGAGCTCTGCATGCGTCACGACGCTTGTTGAAAGTGTAGTCCCTTTTGGGATTGTGTTTTCATCGTCATTGCTCTTATTTTTATTACTTACCAGAGGTAATTCTGTTGTAGTAGTGATTTCAATAACAGGTTTAACAGTAGTTACATCTGAAGATGTAACTTTAGTAATAACAGTTGCTTCAGTAGTAGTTGCTGTGGCTTTTGTAGTAATTTTCGATGTTTTAGGTTCTTCTGTTGTCATCTCTAATGTCGTCGGGGCTATAAATATAGTAGAAGTATCAGTCTTGTCTTTAGTCGTTTCAGTAACTTCTTTGGTACTTGTAATTTTAGTTGTTTCAGTTTTAATTTCTTCAGTAGTCATAATAGTGCTTACCTTAGGAGCATCCATAGGAGGTGTAACCGGCTTATCAGGTCCAGCTTGGACACGCTGGGTACACTTTGAACATTCTTTCATATCTACTTCAACATATTCTGAAATTTGTAAATTTAAAAAAATTGTGCTTTTTTAAGCAACATTGTTATTTTCGGATATAATTATTTTATGTACTTTCTTACTTGTACTATTATCGCAATTAAACTCGTGCAAATCACAGTCATCCAAGAACAGTCGATAGCTTGATTCATCTTCAAGACCACAAGCGGGTATCCATGTGTGGTTGCAAACTTTTGATGCGGTGCATTCATCAAAATTCTGCAAGCATAAGCATAATCAGCCCATAATGTTCCTACTGCTGGGACACAGGCCTCCTCTCTCCGAGAGGGAGAGGGCTATAAACTACCACGCGGGCCCAGTGCGGGTTGGTAGATATCACATGTCTACGAATTTTTGGTTTCCTCACGATTTTTCCTTCACCATTTTGAGAACAGTGGTGATGAAATTATTTCCACAAAACAAAGCGCCTGCCTGGGTTCGAATCCACGACCTACAACTCGTAAGTCGGAGCCGTTAGCACTGGGCCACCACAGCTCTCATATTTATTTTTATTTCCATCGGTGAAGCAAAACATCGTGAGGAAACCTGGACTTTCTAGTTTATAAATATAAGTCTGAAATCGCCAACCCGTCTTAAGCAAGCGTGGTGATCAATGCTCGTGCCTTCTCTGTATGAGAAGAGGCCTTTGCCCAGCAGTGGGACAATAATAGGCTGATATTATAATTATACTGTATTCAGTGATCATACCCCAAGGAAATGGTGTATTGTTGGTTGAATTAAAAGACAAGCTGAAATTAGACGAATTTGTTAATAGTTACAGAAATTGATAGAAAAATCCAGACAAAGTCTGGATTAAGTCCATAAAGTGAATCATATTTACTTGTTCTTAAGGGTAGGTAAATTATTTGAAATGTTTTAAACACTTACATAAAGCTATAAAAATTTCAACAAACATGTTGCAAAAATACTATTTTTATTTTTATTCATTGTTGAACGAGTTTTCATTTACCACTTCCATAATTTTTTATAGGTACATTTTAAATCGATGTAACAAACCAATTTTCTTTATTCTGTAATAATTGCGTAATTTAAAGAACGTGTTGGTCGCCAATGTTTGTATAAAATCTCTGTAAATCAATCGTAACATTTTAGTAAGCGTAAAGAATAAATTATGTTTGATTGTGAAATGTTTCAGCCTTTTATTGCATGTGATAAAATACACGAGTGAAAATGGTTTCAATAATGTTTCAATACTATATGTGTGGTTTATGTTTTCTTCCTAAGTAATATTATTTGCCCTGATCTTCGTAAAAAATACGAGATACCAAAAATCGAAGATTTTTTCAATATGATTGGCAGCGATTTCTTTTGGTATCTTAAAACCAATAATGCTGTTCTAAATGTTGAGCCCTGGTCACATTCACATACAATTGCTAAATGTATTAAATTTGAATAAATAAAAATAAACATAGTTGCGAAAAGTTTGGGCAGACGATGATGATATTGGTTCACATCCATCAACTTTATCTGGAGCATCAAACACTCAAGTAAATTATTAACGCCATATTTACGTATAAAAGTTATGACCCGACTAAATTCGAATTTAGCCGGAGCCCGAGCAACTCATGTCGTGACGATCACCGCTGTACTCAACTATTTACGGTATACTTACGTATAAAAGTTATGGCCCGACTAAATTCGAACTCAGCCGGAGCCCGAGCAACTCATGTCGTGACGATCACCGCTGTACTCAACAATTCACGCTATACTTACGTATAAAAGATATGGCCCGACTAGATTCGAACTCAACCTGAGCCTGAGTAAGTCATGTAACTATAGCCTATTTTTTCTTTGCGGAAATCGGTTACAACTCCTAAATAAACATGAATTTACCTCATAAAAGATATAAAATACTAGCATAAGAATAACATAGACTTAATCAAACACAAAGATGGTTATGTACTATCTAGCAACAATTATGTTTCCTTTAATTATTTTTCAAAATTCTTTAAAGAAATAATCAAGATGTCTACTGAAGAGGGTGTCTTGTTCAGAATTTAATATGCAGTCTCGTTAGGATCCTATTGAATTGAAAAAGAACGAAGATTTTCAGAGCATTGATATTTCAATTTAGTTTGAATTGATATATGAATTAAATGTTGTTTTGCGTTTGTTACTAACATAGCTTATCGACCGTAGCAATTAACATTGTCGTATCTACTAAAGGTCTTAGAATAAATTATAAAAATGCCCCCCAAAGACATAACGCAATAAAAAAAAACGCAAAAATGTAGATCCGACAATGTTTAGCGACCGTAGCAATTAACATTGTCGTATCTACATTTTTGCCATTTTTTTGTTTATTGCTCTAAAGGTCTTAGAATAAATTATAAAAATGCCCCCCCCAAAGACCTAACGCAATAAAAAAAAACGCAAAAATGTAGATCCGACAATGTTAATTGCTACGGTCTTAAGTAGTCTGTATTACTAACATCATATTGGATCAAGGTCTGAAATATCTTCTTTTTTTTTATAAACCTATATGATTCGAAAACAACATTTAATATTGAAAAGTCGAACATACTTAATTTATAGGATAAAGATAAGTTATTTATTGAGCTTAACATGCATAGTGACCGCTGGGTATCGGTTTTAATATTTTATTTATACAGGGTCTCATTAAATTGGTTTAAGGATCCCCACAGACGTAAATGGGTTTTTGATGTTTAAACATGTTTAAAAAAAGAAAAACCGAACAAGTGTGTGTCAGACAACGCACAATGAAGGGTTCCATAGTTGGGATGAATTTATTCCAATAACAAATTTAACATTGTAGTTGCAAAAACATGGTCTCCGATACATTCCAACTGCAAATGTAAATTTGTACGCACAATATTGAGAGATTTACCATGTTATTTTAAGACCACAGACTTCTTATAGGTTTTCCGCTAATCTATGAGTAAAGAACCATTCTCTGAAATTATTTACAAAAATTTGGTTCAGTAGTTTCGGAGATAAGGGGGAGAATGATAAATTTTCATAAATTTTCTTGAATATCTTTAAAATCGTTCATTTTAAAATTTTATTAACAAAGAAATTGAGATCCTCGCATTAAACCTTTTCATTTGATATGTGTACACGGTACAGTTAGCAAAACATTTTTTATTTTCTCTTATTTGCCCCCCAAAAATGACGTCTGTAGTCAAAATTCATTTATTTACGTTGTACGTCCGTGTTTGTGTCACAGAAATTCATATGTGTACCAAAATTCAACTTAATTGGTCTATTAGATTAAGAGCAATTTGGCTGTGATAAACGGACAGACAGACATCCAGCCAGACACACGAGTGATCCTATAAGGATTCCATTGCTTCCTTTTGAGGTACGGAACCCTAAAATTAGTTTTATTTATGTTTTTTTAGGTCATCATTCGTAGGCAGCGTAGTAGTTTTTACGTCTGCGTAGTTCCGCTGACTAATTCTATTTGACCCTGTAGATATGTATGTATTACTTTGATTACTCCATAAAATCTGAATCGTCGTTCGTTTTGATAATTGAACTCTTCTTCTTCTTGTTGAATCCTTTGACGACCTTGTAGAACTTCTTTCCGTTTTTCCAGACTGTCGCATTTTTTAAGATAGTCGTCCCAATTGTTCCCGTTCGAAGAATCTATATAAAAATATTATTTAATATTACATTCGTACACCAAAACAATATTAATATTTTTTATCCTAATCCCGAAAAGAGGTCATTTTACTCATCATTATGGACATCTTTCACTATGTAACAAACCCCGAATCGCGAAAAAAAACTACCGTTCCATACATTTTGTCGTGTATGTGAACATAAATGTAAAGAACAGCTGATTTTTTTTCTTATAATAGGTTTAAGAGTTCAGCAACATCTTTTTGTAAGTAATTTAAGTAATTACTACTAACTGAAGAAGCGCAGTGTTTCTTTCTCTAAACGAAAAGAGGCGTTTGCTTTCCAATGGTGTAATCAAAATCAAAATTCTTATCTTGTCCTGCAAAGATTTAAATCGTTAGTTTGCCCAACCGCGTCAAAAGATGGTAACCACCCTAATTGTGTAACACACTTTCTTTCACAATTAGAATGATTGTGAAGGAAATTCATATTCCATTACTTAAAAATTCATCTGCTCGACAACATTAATAATGTTGTCGAATTATCAATATAAATGACATAGCAATTGTTAGTGTGTTACGCAATTACTCCGCAGGTTTCTGTTTCGTTGACAATTATATTTGAATAAGTAGTATTGTCTCGCTCACTCATACTGGAAATCGTATCTATCCCGTTCCATGCGGGATGTGAGCTACTCTTCTCCGTACTGTAAATTTTTTGCATGACCTACGTACGGTTAGGGGAAATCTAGCGATTTAAATGTTTGTTGACTTGTTAATTACCTGAGTAGTTGATTTAGCTTTGGTAGTGTGTTTTCTAGTGCGTTTTGTGGTGCGTTTTGTAGTGCGTTTTTTAGTGCGTTTTGTGGTGCTTGCCTTGGTGCTTTTTGTTGCCCACGGAAAGTACATTGGGTCTAAGGGAGGCCAATACTGAAAGAGTGTTGCACGTGTTGGGAAGGCCGCCTGAGGTTTCTTTTTCCCACAAGGACCACATGGAGGATCAGTCCAGGGCCTGTTCTTCCCCGTCTTCGTGTACCTCCTCCTGTCATTATATTTTGTGGAACGAGTTGTTTCAGTTGGTTCAATTGTTTCGAACATATGCTTTGTTTGGGATTTTCCCGCGGGTGGGTGGTAAAGCATTCTTCTTCCGTCTGCGTAGTAGATATAAAAGCCTTGCACTCTTGTTAATAGACTTGGAACGCTTGGACAGGTCGCGACTCCGAAGCATTCCGAATAGTTCGTAAAAACATATCCTGGAATAATAACATGACGTTAGATTTAAAAAAAAAACACTCTCTGTTGGTCTAGTGGTCGCAACCGGGAAAGAGAGGAGCTATACGTCCTGTATAGCTCTATCTCTCTCCGTTTAATCTCCGGATCGGCCAAGTGTTTGGGATTTTCCTATTAAGAAATTCCCAGACGCAGCCTTTTTTTTGGGTTGGAAATTATCAAATAACTTCTCCCGCTCTAGGCGGAGTGGGAGGGCGTGTCAGATTCTTACTGACTAAAACCCACCCGTGTTTCTTCAGTTGCCTGTTTGTTGCCAGGGGCCACGGTATACCTTTCGGACTTTCCCGCAACCCCGGCAGGCATCGGCCTTAGCGGACCCCGTCAATTCTGCTGACATCTCATTGAGGCGCGCGTGGAACACAACGCGCCGTCGACCTGGGACTGGTCGAAGGCGCGTTGGATCGGACGGCGAGCTACCCATTGCTCACCGTCCGCAAGCCCGCGCCTACGGTGGCTGAGAATCGGCCTGGGATTTCCGACATCCAGGGCGTCTCCAACGGCTACTAGGAGCGTGAGGGCATGAAATTTTCCTCTCCCTCATGCGTTCCGCCTCCTTCTTCGCGAGAATTACTGCTTCGCAGAAGGAGGTGACGACTTCCCATGCCCTCTCGCTCCGTACCATGGCCTGGACCAAGGCCGGACGCGAGAGATCACCGCCGCCGATCGCCTCCACGAAGACACAGCGGTGCCCTGCCCAAGCCGGGCAGACCTCCATCGTATGCTCCACCGTGTCCTCCGGGCGATCCAAACAATGGTGACACCCGGGCGTTTCCTCTTGCCTTGTGCGGAACAGGAACCTCCCGAAACAACTGTGTCCGGTAAGGACCTGCTTCAGGCGGAAGGTGAGGACGCCGTGGTGCCTCTCTAGCCACTCCTCAAAGAGGGGACTTCCGGTTGATAATATATGATAACAATTCTCCCGATCCGTGGGACTTACAGAGTTGCCATAAAATGAATGAGTGTGAGTGAGAGTGTGATTGAGAGTGCGAGTGAGAATGTGAGTGAGAGAAAGAGTGAGTCGTGTTAGGTCTAAATAGGTACCTACTCATCTGTCTTCTCTTTTGGGGAAAACATGCGAGATGACGTAATGTATGTAGTTGCAGACAATTGCGGTACTATCTACATAAAAAAGAAGCAAGACCATATCACCCGGTGTCGACAACGCAGTCGGTAAACAAAGAATGACAATTCTGTGAGTTCGACGATTTTGTGAGTTCCTATTAAAGCCACCGGGCAGATAAGCTTGCTCGTCTCGTCTCTGCACTATAGGTACTTACTCATATTATTATCACAGTTATACTCGAACATGTCGCATTCATCTGTGAATAGTCTGGTATGTTTCCTCTTTTCATAATAACCACATTCAGGAATCCACGTGTGATTGCAAATGTCAGCCATAAGACACTGGTTTATTTCCCCGAACTGTTAAAGAGCAAATTCGTTAGATAGAAGCCCGAAAGTAAGGAACAACCAGTCTTGGGTCATGAAGGTCAGATAGGCAGTCATCATCATCATCATCATCCTAGGCAGTCACTATCATCATAGGCAGTAGGCATCATAGGCAGTCACTATCATCATAGGCAGTCACTCCATGTAAAATACTGGTATTCAGCTGCATCCAAAAAGACTGGAAGCCAACCTCAACATAGTCGGAAAAAGGCTATGAAGATGAAGGACTATTATAGAGCATTAAAATTCTAGTAAACCATTCGCTCTAGATCTTCTAATAATAATATAACGGTTCTGCTGAGCATGAGATCCTGGGTTCAATTCCCGGTTCGGGCAAAGTGTTATTGGGTTTTTCCATCTGAAATTTCTCAGTAGCAGCCCGGAGTCTGAATTTGTGCCCGTGTGATGGCAATAGGCTCGCCCCCTATTACAAGGGACTTGAACATAACTGGCGGCCCTGGGCCCCCCTACTAACGGAAGATCTCGAGCCACAGTTGCTCAAAGAAGTGGTCTTAGATCTCTTCCCTGCGAGATCAGAGCATGAACCACCGCCGATGACTCTGCTCACAGCCGCAGAGCCTGATGAAGAGGAGAGCGAAAGCGGCCCAGAGGTGACACAACCTGAGATGAGGGCGGCCGTAATGCGGCTCCGGGCTAAGAATACGGCTCCGGGGCCCGATGGGGTTCCTGGCCGTGCTCTAGTTCTCGCTCTTAAGGACCTGGAGCCCCCACTGAGAGAACAGTGGGGACTGAGAGGACTCTTCTCAGCGAGCTTTGAGCGGGGCCAGTTTCCTAATCAGTGGAAAGCAGGTTGACTGGTCCTGCTCAGGAAGGCGGGGCGCCCTGCGGACTCACCATCCGCTTATCGGCCCATAGTGTTGCTAGACGATGTAGGCAAGCTGTTTGTGCGAAAAATCGGAGACCGCATCGTCAGCCACTTGTGCAGAGAGGAGCTGAACCTGGACAACAGCCAGTTTGGGTTTTGTCATGGGCGCTCTAGCATTGACGCCGTAATGAGGGTTAAAGTACTGGCAGAGGAAGTAGTATCCCAGGGCGAGGTGTTACTGGCGGTGTCCTTGGACGTCTCTAACGCATTGAACACCCTGCCTTGGAGTTGCATTAGAGAGGCGATACGTTACCACCGGGTGCCTCCCTACCTCTGCCACGTTGTGGGGGCTTATTTAGCGGGGAGGTGTGTTACCTACACGAGACGCGTTGGCAGAGGCCAGCGCGACATGTCGTACGGTGTTCTGCAGGGTTCGGTTGTGGGCCCACTCCTGTCGAACATCGGATACGACTGGGTACTGAGAGGTGAGCTTCTACCGGGAGTGAACTTGACGTGCTATGTAGATGACACACTGGTCACGGCTCGGGGAAGTTCACACAGGGAGGCAGCGTTGCTGGCTATGGTTGCGGTCTCGCAGGTCGCGAGTCGCATACGACGCCTGGGCCTAGAGGTGGCCTTCAACAAGTCGGAGGCCATCGCATTCCATGGCCATGGCATGGGGTCACACATTGTGGTCGGAGGGGCTCGTATCGCTGTCGAGTCAACTATCAAGTACCTAGGATTGGTGCTTGACAGCCGATGGGACTTCGGCCTCCATTTTCAGCGGCTGGTGCCCAAACTGATGGGCGTGGCGGGTGCGTTGTCAACGCTGCTTCCCAATTTGGAGGGCCCGAGCATCGCTTGTAGGTGGTTATACGTGGGGATCGTGTGATCAATGGCCCTCTTATGGAGCCCCAGTGTGGGCAGCTGACCTGACGGCCAGCAGCATCACAGTACTGCGAAAACCGCAAAGAGCGATGGCCGTCAGAGTCATAAGAGGATATCGCACGATCTCTTACGAGGCGGCTTGCGCATTGGCTGCATCCCCTCCCTGGGACCTGGAGGCGAAGACACTCGCGAGACTACATCTGTGGTGCGAGGAGGCCAAGACACGGGGCGAGAGACTGATGCAGCGGCAGATCACACTGCGCCGGTCAGAGCTCCGTCAAGTCATGGTGGCGGAATGGCGGGAGAGGCTCTTGCACCCTACCGCCAGCCTGGATTCAATCGATGCAATCCGGCCAGTGCTCGACGACTGGCTTGGGAGGCACGGCTCTCTGATGTTTCGGGCGACGCAGGTGCTCTTGGGGCACGGTTGCTTCGGCAAGTACTTGTGTCACATAGGCAGAGAGCCGGACGCTCGGTACCATCACTGCGTCCACTGTCTGGAGGACACGGCGCGGCATACGCTTGCCGAATGTGTCGCATGGGAGGAGCCACGCCGTGGCCTCGTTTCAGAAGTGGGGAATGACCTGTCGCTGCCGACCGTAGTTCGTTCAATGGTCGGCAGTGCAGAGTCCTGGGACGCGGTAGTATCCTTCTGCGAAACAGTTATCTCGCAGAAGGAGGCTGCGGAAAGGGAAAGGGAGATCACAAGTACTCTCCCGTCCCGCCCTCTTCCAGCCCCCCTAAATGGGTCCAGGGGTGGCGGACTCGGAGACGCCCCCCATCACACAGGACCTGAGATGGCGGCGCGTAGTGTTCCACGCGCACCTCTATAAGACGTAATTGGGGGAGTTTCACTCCCCCTACGGATCGGGCCCCGCAGAGCGCGGGCCATCACCAGTCCGGGGCAGCGGAAGTCGCATCTGCACTCGCAGCCCCTGACGCAAGTGTGAGAGGGAAACACCGGGGTGGTTTTAGTCAGTAAGAGTCTGACAGACCCCTTTGCCCACCCCAGGGCGGAGGACATCCATGAGGATTTCAACACCAACAAAAAAAAAAAGTAAGGCTAGGTTAGGTTAGATTATATTAAATGTTCGAGGGAATAATCGCTGCCTGCCTAAAGGGCCATCTGAGGAGTATCGGGCCGAACTTGTCGGACGCTCAGTTCGGTTTTCGAGCTGAGCGTTCCACGGTGGACGCGCTGGCCTGCCTTAAGGGCCAGGTGAAGGAGGCGATGGAAGTGGGGAATGGATTGTTGGCTTTGTCATTCGACATAGCTAATGCCTTCAACTCCGTTCCCCACTCCACCATCCTAGAGGCGCTCCGATTCCACGGAGTGCCTCGACGAGGCACGAGTGTCGTCTGCTATGCGGATGAAACTCTCCTCCCCGCCGGGGGGGGGGGACTTTCAGGGAGGCCGCCAACTTGGCCTCGGCAGGCGGATTCTTGGTCACAGGGAGGATCCGCCGCCTAGGTTTAACGGTGGCGCTGCACAAAACCGAGGCCGTGTTCTTCCACGGCCCTCGGCAGCGCCCCCCACCTGACACCCACATCTTCGTGGAGGGCGTCAGAATTGAGGTGAAGGCTCAGATAGTTCCCAGATGAAATATCTGGGCCTTGAGCAGGTGGCGCTTCGGTCTATATTTTAGCGGGCTGTTGTCGCGCCTGCTGAAAGTCGCGGGCGCGCTCTCGTGGCTACTTCCCAACTTGGGAGGGCCCAGCGCGCGATGCCGGCAACTTTACGCCGGCATCTTGATTAGCTTATGGCCCTCTACGGGGCTCCTGTCTGGGAGGGATCACTCTAAAGGAGGGAGAACGCCGCCGCCTTGCAGGCACCGCAAAGGGCCAGCGGGTGGCGCGGGCCCACCGCACGCTGGGTTTTGCGGCAGCATGTGCTCTGCCCTCCTTGGAAACTCGAGGCGTGGGTGCTCGCCAGAGTTTATAAATGGACGGCGGGGCGGAGGGCGAGAGAAGAACGCCCAGCCCCGGAAGAGTGAGAGGCCGTCCAGCGGGAGGCGAGGGACGCCATCGTCGTCCATTGGACGGGGAACCTCACCACCGCAGCCTTCGGCCGCCGAACCCTCGACGCGATTGGGCCAGTCCTACGAAACTGCTTCGAGCGGTCACATGGATTCCTCCTCTCCTTCCGTCTGGTGCGGGTGCTGTCCGGACACGGTTGTTTCGGATCGTACCTGCACCGAATCGGACTGGAGGAGACGCCGTCGTGCCACCACTGTGGCGCGGTGGAGGACGTTGCGCAGCACACCCTCTAGGTCTGCCCGTCGTGGTCTGAGCCGCGCCGTAGTCTCATCGTGGTGATCGGACCGGACCTCTCACTGCCCGGCTTGGTTAACGCCATGCTGAGGGATGAAAGGTCCTGGGCGGCAGTCGAACACGTCATGTCCCAGAAGGAGGCGGCGGAGCGCGCGCAGGAAGACTAGAGGCGGCGTCGCTTCGAAGGCGGAGGAGGGGTCGAAGAAGACGACAGTTTGAAAGTCATCTCCGACTCCTCCCAGGTAGAGGTCAGCAGGCAACGGGTGCGGGGGCCACCCTTGCCTGTATTCCACAGGCCTCCACCAGTGTTGGACGGGAATGGCCAGGTGTTGCCGGCCATTCCCGTTTCCTCCCAGCCTGGGGGGCATGTGGGGCCCGCCAGCTAGGCGGGCATGCGCCGGAAGGGTTGTGGAAGTAAAGGCTGAGCCGGTTCCCATGACCCTCCCATGACGGCGATGTGGGAACACCGCTGAGTTTTAGTGGGTATACTGTCATTAGCAACAGGAGTCCCACATACACGTAATGCATTTCTCAGCGAAAAAAAAAAGGTAATGTATCACGCGCACCCCTGTTTGACTTCAGGGGGGGACTCTCACACTCTCAGGGGCCCACAAAAGCGGCCGGCACCAGTCGGGGATAATGGAACGAGCACAAGATCTTATGATCCCCGATCCAAGTGTGGGAAGGGAAAACAGGGGTGGTTTTTAGTCAGTACGAGTCTGACAGACCCCTTCCAGACTGACCCAAGAGTTAATGCTCTACGCCGGCAACCAACAAGAGTGGCGACCGGATGTAGCGCACCACCTCATTTGGTAAAACGGTATGCAAAAGTAATATGGGAGCTGGTCCCACTACCGCCACAGTTAAGGCTTGTACAGACCAGCGCGACATGCGACGCGACACAAAGACACCGCTCGTCGCGCGACGAGTGGTGCTTTTGTGTCGCGTCGCGTGTCGCGCCTGTTTGAAAGAGCCTTTAAAACCACTATAGTTTTGAAGACACTACTTCTCCCTTCCCTCAGGCCAAGGCGCATTAAAATTTGTCCCAGGGTTATTCAGCTCCGACAGTGTTAGGTTAGGTTAGGTTAGGACTTAATGGGGGGAGTTTCAACAGCTGGTCCCACTATCGTCACAGTTAAAACCACTGTAGTTTTGAAGACATTACTTCTCCCTTTACTCAGGCCAAGGCGCATCAAAATCTATCCCGAGGTTATTCGGTTCCGGCTATGTTAGGTTATGTTAGGTTTGTTATTGTTAAATCATTCTACCTAACCTATTTAAACTTGTAACAACTTGTAAACTACATGAATGCAATAAATGATGATTATGATTATAATTATGAAAAACCGGGCAACTACAAGTCTCACCACGCACAATGAAGGGTTCCGTAGTTGGAATGAATTTATCTCAAGTACAAACTTAACATTGTAGTTGAAAAACATGTTCTTCCATACTGAATATAAAGGAGAACATGTTTTTGCAACTGCAAATATATGTTGGTCGATTATTACTCGTTAACTTCTACTAGTTAATTAAAAGAAAAACTATCACTGCTAAGTAGGCTCTACAGCCGCAGTGATAGTTTTTTATTTTAATGTATATATAATACTGCCGTGAATTTTTCACATATCCAAAACCAACCATTTAGCTAGCAGGAAGGGGGGCCTGCCAGCTAAATGGTTGGTTTTGGATATGTATGTACACTTGATTCTAACAAACATTACCAATTTAAAGCTTCATATTTCGCAAACGGATCCCTGAATCCAAAAATGGTTTTCACAAACTCACAATATTTTTAAACGACCTTTCCAACGACACCCCATACTATGAGATAGACGAGAAGAAAAAATCTCCACTTTGCAGGTTGGCAAGGTAGGTACCCAAAATTTATTTTTCTTGGTTTTATTTGACCACTTAGTCGGCGTGATTATATGTATACCTATGCCAAATTACAGCTTTACGAGTATAATACTTAAGAGTCTCTGAGCTAAGCTGCAGACAGAGAAAAATACTTTAGATAGGTACACGTTCCTTCGGGATACATTTTGATGGTGTCATAATAAAAAAGATTCAGTGTTTTTTGCTCTTTTAATTAATTCACACTTAGTGGCTGGCGGAACTGGGACCACTATCACCCACCACCTCCAATGTTATCTATAAGCAACAAGAATATCTCTCAATTTAGGCAAATACTTGTCTTGATAAATAAGTAGCAATCTTACCGGAATAAAATGTTGTCGCGATCTCAGCGGAATAAATATGATCACTGAAAATATATCAAAATCAAATACATATTTAATTTACTTCACGGCGATCTGAAATATAATTAGTTAACGGTGTAGTATTTCTTATACACGGCGAGAGACATCATACTAGAGTGTTAACTAATTATATCTCAGATCGCCGCTCATAAAATTGGAATCAAGACTTCGCTTGACAGGAAAGCTCGTTTGATTCCCAATTAGATGTTTATGTATATTTTATCCTACATCGCCCTTGTATGTGACTCTGTAGATATTCTGAAGTTCACATTGCTTAGAGGGCAAATAGGGGTACGTCTTTCTTTTTTGTGTGGGGTAGTGACTAACCTATACCCTAATTGCGTAATACAACACAATCACAATTTGTTTCGATTTGAAACAGATTGCTAATCCATTGCTTCATAAATTGGAAAAAAAATCTGCTCAACAACGTAAATAACGCAATGAATGTTGCTCAACTGTAAAAATGAAACAAATTAAGCAAAATTGTTTTCGAAAATAAGTTACGCAATTAGGGTACTGGTGTCAGAGATTTTATGCCGCCCATGGGCCTCTGACTTGGCTTCACATGCCGTCGAGAAATATCTCTCGGTTTCTTCGCGATGATTTCCTTCATCGTTTTTGAATAGGTTTAGGTAAATCGTCGCTATACTAACTAATATTTTAATGCGGAAAGTTTGTTTGTTTTCACCCTAAAACAGCTGAACGGATTTGGTTGAAATTTATCATACGGGTTGACCATGATCTGGAGAAAGTCATAAGATACCTATCATCCCGATTTTCCCACGGAATCGAGATTTATGCAGGTGAAACCGCAGAGCGTAGCTTCTTTCAAAATAAATGATGATTAGCATACTACACATAAATGTTTTGGGGTATAAAATTGTAAAAAATCCGAATTAAGGCCCATGATTAGGACCTATCAAATAGCTAATTATGACAGTACGACCCATACAGACTGACAATCAGTCCGGGGCAGTGGTCCAACTGCTCTGTCCAACTAGTTGGACCATGAGTCTTTACTAGGGGCAGTTGTCCAACTTTAAAAATAGTTAGACCACAGTACCTTTTGAGAGTTCCGTGGTCCAATTCATTTAAAAAATTACTTATCAACTCTAAAAACCTCAACTGCATCTTTATGTGTGTATGGTACCTACTGGTTTACGGTTATATTGAACCTCTTCGCAGTAAATAGGTAGGTACTGGCATATAGGCTGATTTGACAATAGTCCAGCACTATCATTATCATCTTCCCGCCCGTGTCCCATGTTACTTAAAGCTTCGGCCAAACCTGAGCGACCACAACGCGGGAGGCGGGAAGCGAAGCGGGAGCGTCTACCGCGCGGCGGACGCTGCTCGTGTTATTATATGGCGCCTTGCACACCTACGCGACCGTAACGCGGGAACACCGCGTCGGCAAAGCAGGAGTGAGCGGGAAGCACGCGTCTTGTGGTCAGACGTGTGTACAGATCGTTACATTATTACGGACGTCTCATTATTTAAACTCCACGATGACAGACGATAATAATATTAAGATGTTTATCGAAAAATTAAGAGAACATACTCTTCTATACGATCTGAAAAATCCTGGATATAAAAAAAGATATACGTAAAAAGGATAAAATATGGGACTCAATAGGTTAGACTCTGATGTTAAATATGAGACTGACATAACACAACAATTTAGGTGCTACACTAAGCTATAGAAGAGCGGCTGTGGCTATTCACTAAACAAAATGAAGTTCACTGTTTGCGCTAATTCGTGCACGATAATTCCCGCGTTAGTTTCGCGTTGTTAACGCTCCCGCGTCCCGCGTTGTAGTCGCTCAGGTTTGACCGAAGCTTAAGGTCGGCGCGGACACAACAAGTTTTTGTTATAATTTTCCCCTTTCAACCGTAACGCTATCATTCATCAGTCAGTCCGTTTTCTTTCATATGATCCCTCACAAAATCCATCCATCTGTTCCTTGGTCTCTCTCTCTCTCTCTCTTCACCCATCAACATTTATATTCATATTTTTTTAAGTGAAAACTTCTTTAGGTGCGTTGGGCATTTTTAAGATGGGACTAAACCATTGATTTCGCGACACTGTTACGTAACGCAATTTACCGACACCGTGGAGTAAAAGACATCAACGCGTTGATTCAGATTTTTTTTCAGGTTTTCACTTCTGTCGGCACTCCCGGAGTGCCACTGTTTTTTTTTTTTAGTAAGTTCCCACTAATAAGAACCTGAAAAACGTTATATCCTGACTACAGAAGAAGAAAAAAATCTTGAAATCTCTTCTTACTTGCAAGAAAACTCAGTAACTTTATCATTTTCATTAATTTTTAACATATTTTTTTCATTACAAACACCATTATATTAACACAAAACACTTTACATAGATTAAAACAAATTCGATAAAAATATGCTGCAAACTACATTGCAATAAACTTAATACGGAAAGTATTAAGTTTAATCGATTTCCCAAAACGTAAAATAGAAAAACCCTTTACGAACGCTTACAAAATATATAAAATGAAAAATATAAGTAAACAATAAAAGAGTACTTCTAGTATGCATTAATATTGGTTTAAATCGTTTTATGGACAGTTTATTTGTTCATATAATGATTTAAACCAATATATAATATATATTATGTATCCTCGTTGGTCTAGTGGTAGCAAGCGCTACTGCTGAGCATGAGGTCCTGGGTTCGATTCCCGGGTCGGGCAAAGTGTTATTGGGTTTTTCTATCTCAAATTTCTCAGTAGCAGCTCGGAGTCTGGATCTGTGCCCGGCTGTTGGCAATAGTCTCGCCCCCTATTACATGGGACTTAAAACATAACTGGCGAAATGTGGGTGTACCTGCTACAGGGACACCTCTGCCCAACCCTTCGGGGAAACTAGGCGTGATGTTATATGTTTATATATTATGTACTAGCTGACCCTGCAAACGTTGTTTTGCCTTATAAATGCTTGGGGTGCACCATCTTTATCATTTATTACCTACCCTACCTACCCTAAAACCTTGTCCTAAAAATAACGAACATTTTAAAGAAAGAATTGGCCAAATTGGTCTAGGCGTTGTTAAGTTATGCGCTTACCAACACATTTTGCGATTCATTTTTATATTATAGATAATACAATTATATACATTATTATTTAATATCTTATACAAACCCATTTTTGACAAAAAAAATGCCAGTTACTTGGTAGATCTGATTCAATTCGAGACCTGGAAAATAGATAATAACTATACCCAATGAAAACGGCTTCAAAAGTTAGTCCCGACTCAGAATAAAATTAATCAAATAAAGACCCTTCGAACTCTACTACTTCTCACCTACCACCTATCACATACATACAAAGATAATTATAAAAAGAATATACAAAGATAAATGGTTCTGAAAGAAATTCTAGTGCCCTAGAGACTAGTACCCATTTCACAATGTTGAGAATAATTTTACACGCAGTTGAACATTACCACTTAGCATTAATATATAACTTAAGGCGAAAGCGTCAGGGTAGCCCGCGAAATTCAAATTTTCTTACGTTTTTTGCAATTTTCATGTCAGTGTCAGGTTGTATGTTGATCTACATTATGATTTGCAGCCGTATCAAATATATTTTTATAGAATTATCATAATCATAAAAATCATCAATGCAACTCTCTAAGTTCATATAATCCTATTGAATCACTATTTCATGAAATCATGACATTTTAGGATTATTCTAACATAGTGAACTGTATTGCTGATTCTAATAATTATAATTCTGTTAAGTCATATTTCTTACGTTCGCGAATCATATTTTAATCAACATAAAACCTGACACTGACCTACAAATTGCAAAAAACGTAAGAAAATTCGAATTTCGCAGGCTACCTTAGTGCATCCCCCTTGAGCCCATTTTTTTGCTCGTGAAAATGCAGTAAAATTTGATGTATGTATATACCTGTAGCGGTTACACCACCACATATGAACTAAGCATCATAGACATGACATCACACAAATCCTGCATCGCGCAGTTAGAGTTTACCGAGCGATCGACATACATACAAGATTTCAACTTCAAACCGATGGGCAGTTGCCCGCCAGACACAACAACCGTCTGGTCGGAGGATCCTCCCTTTTCTATGGTGGATGAGTGAACTTTACACCCTATTCCTCATACCACTAAATACCTTTGGCACTTGGGCCTAGTCAAGTGGCAATCACGCAAGTTTTGTATTTCTACAACGAGTTTCAACAGGATTGACTTTCTTTTCAGTAGCCAGAGAGCAGAGGTGACCTGTGGTAACGGCCGCGACTTACGAGTTTGTAGGTCGTAGGTTCGAACCCTGACAGGCGCTTTACTTTGTGTAAATTATTTCGTCACCACTGCTCTCAAAACGGTGAAGGAAAACATCGTGAGGAAACTGGCATGTCCTAGACCCAAAAGTTCAAAGACATGTGACATCTACCAACCCGCACTGAGGTCGCGTGGTGTATCACGGCTCACTCCCTCTCACAGAGAGGACGCCTGTGTCCCAGCAGTGGGAACATTATTGGCTGATTATACTGTTTCAGTAATTTCTTTCAATCCAATACATTTTTGACTTTTCCATCATCTTTAACACAGATTTTTTTTTTTTGGGTGTGAAATTATCAAATAACTTCTCCTGCTCTGGGTAGAGCGGGAGGGCGTGTCAGATTCTTACTGACTAAAACCCACCCGTGTTCCTTCGGTTGCCATGTTGCCGGGGGCCATGATATCCCTATCGGCCCATATTCGCAGCCCCGGGCCCATATTCGCAGCCCCGGATCTTTAACACTGATGGAATGTCACTTTCTCAGGCCCTCATGTTTTAAAGTATTAGTAAATTGTGTGTAACAAACCTCAAACAACAATATGGCCTTTAGTCATCTAATATCATCACTGACTGGCCTCAACATGGAGGCCACAATTGCGGCGATAAAACACCTCTTTGAGGAGTGGCTAGAGAGGCGCCACGGCGTCCTGACCTTCCGCTTGACGCAGGTCCTCACCGGACACGGCTGTTTCAGGAGGTTCCTGTTCAGGATAAAGCGGGAGGAAACGCCCGGGAGTCAACACTGTGTGGGTCGCCCGGAGGATACGATGGAGCATACGGTGGAGGTCTGCCCGGCTTGGGTGGAGTATAGCCGTGTCCTCGTGGAGGCGATCGGCGGCGGTGATCTCTCGCGTCCGTCCCTGATTCGGGCCATGGTACAGAACGAGAGAAAATGGGAGGCCGTCACCTCTTTCTGCGAAGCAGTAATGCTCGCGAGGGAGGAGGCGGAACGCGTTAGGGAGAGGCAAAATTCGCGCCCTCACGCCCCTAACTGCCGCAGGAGGAGACGGACGGTGAGCAATGGATAGTTCGCCGCCCGATAAGGACCAGGCCCGGGTCGACGGCGCGTTGTGTTCCACGCGCGCCTCAAAGAGATGTCAGCAGAATTGACGGGGTTCGCTAGGGCCGATGCCTGCCGGGGTTGCGAATGAGGCCAAAAGGGAAATCGTGGCCCCCGGCAACATGGCAACTGAAGGAACACGGGTGGGTTTAAGTCAGTAAGAGTCTGACACGCGCCCTCCCTCTCCGCCCAGAGCGGGAAAAGTTACTTGATAAATACCCACCCAAAAAAAGTAGGGTTATTATACAGGAGGTAATAGCTCTAGATATCTCTCCTTCCCACTGTGAAGCCATATCAAAATAATACTGCTTTAAGAGGTGGTGGTTGGACCCCTTATTTCGATCGCCAATTCGGGTAAAATGATAAGATTTTTCTGAATTTGTACCCGATTGATGACGATAGGCCATATGGGAGTTAAGCATAACTGGCGAAATGTGGGTGTACCAGGGTTGTACCTCTGCTTATTTCTTCGGGAATGTAGGCATGATATTATGATGATCTTAAAGAAAACGAAAATATTCAGATGGACGCGGAACTTTGACACTCTTTCTCTGATTGTTATAGTTATAAGGTGTATTTTTCTGGTGTAATTTTTCTTTCTTTCTTTCTTGGTCCTTCTTATTCGGGTGGTTGGTGACTTATCTGGAGTCAGAGTTTTTATGCCGCCCATGTGCTTCTGAATTGGTTTACCTTACGAAGGAAATAAAGCCAAAATTACTTATTTTTTACCTGAAATAAAAATACACAAAAAGTAATATTATATACCTGTTAAGAGATCCGAGGTATTATATCCATTTGTTATTACTATCAGCGCAGCCATATTATTTCACGCTCTGCCGAAGCTCTAAATATTTTATTTCTCCATATTCGCTGAAATTCGAGGATATATTTTGTGATTTCCAAAAATCCTTTATGTTGTTAACGAGGTTATTAAAAATATCGTATGTTGAACGCTCAGTTAAAATTCCCGGAACGTACAACTATTTTATAAATTCTGTTCCTGGAACCTAGATTGTACTTTTATTTAAAGCTCGTTAGTGTACTGAAACTCGTTCAATTTTTGCACGCTGATATATATATGTCGGAGACGGGTATGTGACTTTCGTTATTATCAGCGATATTTTAACTACTGTGGGGGTAGTGTTGGTTAATGCGCAATAGAAAAACAGTTTGCAGTTAAAATCACATTATAATTCACTATCAAATGAATCACACTAGCTAAATTATACACACACTGGGTGCGACGGCGTTTATTAAAATCACCAATTAACAAAATGATCACAAATTACAACTAACACAATAAATGAGCACCACGAATCGAGAACAGTTCCGTGACGTCTTGATTCCAATGCGACCAGAGGCTGAATGTCCTCCTCGCCTTGGCCTTAAAACATCACGACTCTGTAGAAGCACGCCTTTTTTGGTGTCGATAGATCTCTCTTGATGTTGCCAGTGGCGCGCTTGCGATTCGTTTCGTGTCCGTACTAATGACCGGATCCGACATAATATATAATAATGGTTAGAAGAATCCCTCCCTTTACGATTTATTTTCAAATTAAGAAAAGTATATCCCAGTTCCAAGATGATAAAAGAATTTAAAATCAAATTATTGGTGCACAAATACATGAGTGAACAAATAATTTAACTATTGTTATTTAATGTAATAAATAATAATAATATAATATTGATTTTTATTTCGGAACAGAGTCCATAGTGTTTAAGTAACATAATACAAAAATAACTTATTATCTAGTGTTAGTACCAATCACCCTCTGCACAAACTGCTTTACAATTGGAGAGCTGAAGCTCTCTGCTACAGTTCTCAGGAAATAATGGCAATTACGATGATGGGTAATGGCTCCTCAATCCATATGAACACTTACTTACTATTATATAATATAACGGTATACAATTTGGTACGTCTACCAAGTTCCCAGGTACAACAATTCAATTCAATTTCCTCAATTCTCGCTATTGCACCTAAGAAAGAAAGAACGAAAAAGTATTTATTGAGACTCGCACAAGGAATCACAAAATAAAACGAAACACCTTCTTCACCTTAAAACATTAACAAAAAATAAAATAAAAAAACAATAAAAAAAACAAGGTAAAATTAAAAGAAAAGCAGAAAGTCCTGTACGAGGCCAAAAGGCTCCTATTTCAGCATATGCTGCGACACCTACCACTGTTTGTCTCTGCATCACCCAAAGGTTGACTGGTAGAAAATGCCTTTGGCATTAAGTCCGCCTCTGTACATTTGTGTGCTTGAAGTATTAAATAAATAATAAATAATCGTCCCTAGTACCAACAATGATAATGTGGTCACCTGCCAAAGCAATTTTCTTATACCTCAGTAAAACGATATACCTCCATCTTACCAAGGTCATACTGGCCTCCACAGCGTTCATACTCATTGCAACACTGCGTTAATTCACCAACAACACCGAGGAATGTTCTAGAGACATTAGAAAAGGTCAAGATGTCGTCGTAAACATTATTTGATGGTAATTTTACGATAGAGAGGGTTTGGCATGGGTACGAATATTGCGAGTAATATGAATTTATCACAGAGCTCTTCATGGCATGTTGCACCACAAATTTTTCTGGTGAAAAAAGCTCCAGTCGGGGGTACGGCGAATGTACAAGTATTTTCCGAGCCCCTGACTTACGGTAGTGGATGGAATCGTGGGGTTTTAATCAGTAGGAGTTCGAGATAACCCTCCGTTCTCCCCAGACGGAGTACATCACTACAAAAAAAGGTAAGTAGGTGGTAGAAAACCGGTTAAAAAGCATTGTGTTCTCCATCAACTTAACCTTCTTTTTCTGTATTAAGAGAAATATCTGCCAAAAGCCATCGGAAACTCCAGAAAGGAAACTGGGATTAAACCGATAATTAAAAAAAAAAGAAAGGAAGAAAAAAAAAAAGAAAGAAAGAAAAAAAAAAAAAAATGGGTCAGGCACAGGTAAAAAGGAGCATTAAAAACTAACAAAATTAACATATTTTTTGCATAAATAAAACAAAAAATTATAATAATAATAAAGACCTTTGTGCGGCCAAAAAGGCTCCTATCTCAGCATAATGCTGCGATATTTAAAAAAATATAATACTAGACAGGTGACGAGGAATAAGATCAACCATCAATTAACGCGTCAAACGTGGATTATCTTCTTTGCAGATCGGTCCATATGTTCAATCCTAACTGTTCTGTTCTGCCTAGCCTTTTCCCAACTATATTGGGGTCAGCTTCCAGTCTAACCGGATGCAGCTGAATACCAGTATTTTACATGGAGCGACTGCCTATCTGACCTCCACAACCCGGTAACTGGGTTATACGATACCCCTTGGTAAGACTGGTTGTCAGACTTTCGGACTTCTGACGACCCGTAACGACTGTCAAAGATCCACGAATGACAGCCGGGACCAACGGCTTAACCTGCTTTCCGAGGCACGGAGGAGTGTCGGTCACCCATCCACGGACCAACCCCGGCAAGCGTAGCTTAACCTGACAGATCGACCGGAGCGGCTGTTAGTACTTACATTATAAATACGAAAGTGAGTTTTTACGTTTGTTTGTTACGCTTTCACAATAAAACGGCTTAACGAATTTGGATATAATTTAACAAATGAGTAGACCATGACCTGGGTTAGGACATAGGATACCTTTTATCCCGATATTCCCACGGGATCGAGATTTATGCGAGTAAAACCGCGGGGCGCAGCTAGTAGTCATATAATTACGTATAGCGACAAAGCAAGGTCGTGATTTTTAATACTAATTGCCTCTTCATTAATAATGGTAATTTACAATTAAAAGAACGATTAAAATATTTGAGATGCGCTGCACACACCTAAAATCTTTACCGTCGAAATCAACACACTTATGCGTAAACAACAGTTCCGTCATGGTCGAGTCCAAAAACACATTGACTAGCTAAGCGACACACCTCCAAAAGAAGATTAATTTCGAAGGCTTCGTCTTAGGCGAAAACTGCTTAAATTCTTGAAAATCCCTGTGAAAAAAAAAACTTTTTTTTTTTCATTTTTAACACTTTGTATAAATGTTAACTTTAACAAACTTAGACCTAATCTTTATTATCTTTAACTTTAACATATATACCTACTTAAATAGACCTTATCTCTTTAGTATTTTCAGTGCACATGCATCGTAGATGTAGGTTGTGACCAACAGTTGCATCACAATATTCACAACTCAGAACCGAGGCCCACAGGCCCGCCCGGGTCGACGAAAGAGATGTCAGCACAGCTGAAGGGGTACGCTAAGGCCGATGCTTGCCAGGGTTGCGGGTTTGTCCGAAAGGGTTACTGTGGCCCCTGGCAACATACAGGCAACTGAAGGAACACTGGCGGGTTTTAGTCAGTAAGAGTCTGACACGCCCTCCCGCTCCGCCCAGAGCGGGAGAAGTTATTTGATAATTTCCCACGCAAAAAAAAAAGAACCGATGCCTAAAAATCTTCAAAATGTTATAAAATCTGAAATATCTGTTTTTTCATAACAACAATTCACAATCAACAAAATCATCAACAAGAAACAGTAAAATATCTCTCTTACTCGTAATATTGCGCACATGCATCATTGATCGTGACGCATTAAATTACCATAATATTATTAGTTGCATCAGTCATAGTCGAGCCTAAACGCACGTTGACACCAGTATCACAACCCGGTTCACCTCGAAATTGACATTGACAAACCACATGACTGGCGCACTTGAATTTATAGGTATCTTACATTATACTTCCGTTCATTAATAGCTTCCGGATTTAGATTAATTATTAGCAATTTTGTACATGATAGAGTAATTAGGTGTTGATGTTTAAGGTTGTTATGAAATAATGGTTAGTTAAGACGCAATTTGTGACGTGGGCCATGTCACGTAGTTGTTTCTGCTTGGCAATTATTGGATAAACACAGTTAATAAAAAGTTGTTGAGCAGAAACTTTGGCAGCAGTGCCGTGTCACCCCACTAAAATGACCACTCCTGTGTTGTCTTAAAGGAAAGCTATTTTTGGAAGCCATTTCTTTACGTGGGTGTTTGTTTGTCTACTTGAAGGTGGAGCAGGCAGAATGTTAAGTAACCCCAGTCTGGTGCCTCATAATAATACCATCTACGGATGGGAAAAACATTTAAGTTATTGTTATCTGCGGTTAGTATCCTGCAAAGCGAAAATATTTAATTGATCACCTAAAAACTTATTGAGCCGCTTTCTGGTCTTCTTAAAATCAAATCGAAATCATAATATTTTATTTCACATAAACCTACATGGGCACGAAACGTCAGAAGCACGGTTCCAATTGGTCGACTTGGAAATCAAACTCAAGACCTCATGCTCAGCAGTAGCGCTTGCGACCGCTAGACCAACACCATTTTTTTGCTTGCATCCCACAGGGTCTATTAGAATTTGGCAATTCAGCCATCTTACTTGTTTTCGATTCTATTGTAATTGAAATACAAGCCCCAGAGGCACACCTCTGGGATTTGTATTTCCCATGAGCACACTCATGGCATTTCCCATCGCCAAAGATGACGAACATCCATCCAAAATTTCATCCCCCATTTAAACCCTTTAGGGGATGAAATTATTTCTAGTGCTCACTTTCGTTGTACAAGGAACTCTTGTGCAAAATTTCATGCTTCTAGCTAGACCCAGCGCACAGACAACGCACAGCCTAAGCAGGCTGTGCGTTGTCTGTCAGTGAATTTAATATTTTTATTAAGGTGCCGACACGAGGCTTATATTCTAAGTAGGCTTGTTTTAAAAAAATATTGTCAAATCTACAAAGTTTGTGGTGGCGGAAAAAATATAAGGTAATCTTGAACATATATCTCAGAACTTGGTTGTATCAAAAGGAAGTTTAGAAAAAAAAACAGTGGCACTCTGGGAGTGCCGACAGAAGTGAAAACTTGAACAAGATCGCCCTGGTGGAACTGGAAGAAAAATACTTGTATAGAACATTGGTCCGTAACCTTATCTAAATAGATAACAATCGCGTTTACAAAAAAAACTTCCAAAACCTTTAAAGTAAAAATACTTGCTTAGAACATTGATCCGTAACGTAATATAAATAAAGAGCACAATTGCATTTACAAAAATGAGGTGACGCGAGTTCAATTGTTTTTTCCCATCTCAAAAATGCCCAATGCGCCAAAAGAAGATTTCACTTTAAAAAAAAATCGATACAAATAAACGGTAAACTAACCTTTTACCTTAAGTTCCAATCAAAAATATGTTTTCAACGTACGTTGGTATTTAATTACGAACGTCTTATTTGAATGCAGTACCTACTTTGTTGTTTTATGTTTTCGATTACTCAACTCACTTCTGAGCAAATAGATAATAATTGTTTCTAATAATGCAATAAATTACAAGCGCTGTGTCATCGCGCTTCTCATTCTTGCAGCCCAACATTGATCGCGCTCTTGTCGTAGACGAGTCGTGTGCCCGATGAGATTTCCCATCAGCAAAAAATGACGGACATCCATCCAAACTTTCATCCCCTGTTTAAAGGGGACTTTTAGGGATGAATTTCCAAAATCCTGCCGTAGAGCTCACTTTCGTTGCTTAAGGAACTCTTGTGCAAAACATGCTTCTTTTTTTTGATGAACGTAAACGCTTGGGCGCGCCGACAGAGGGCGCTTTCCGGTTTGCCGAACAAAGTGACATATTATGCACGCGATCGATCACGTATTCGCGCGACGATCATTAAATAGGACGCGGCTATAACCGACGTTCGCACCAACGTAATAAAATCGCTGCTGGATTTTATCGCGCACTAGATTTTCAACTCTCAGTGTTAAGCCGAGCGTTGAGAAAGCAGTGCACGAAAAAAAAATCGCCGCGACTTTATTACGTCCATGCGAACGTCGGCTTAGTCTGTGCGTTGTCTATCAGTGAATGAATTTAAGATTTTTATCAAGACGCCACTAAATGCCAGTGGCCTTGAGTGGTTAGCTTGCGTGTTCTGTGCTGAGCTCATACAACGCGTCGTACGTTCAGCCAGTAATAGGACTCGCCTATCAAGGAGCGCGTCCCAAATTAGACGCATTAATTTATTAAACATAAAACAAAAAGTATTTTAATAAAACACGTATACTAAAAGATAAATAATTAAATTATCTTTAAAATGGTGAAGGTTTCAAAAAAATATGCTAGATAGTTTTTACGTGATTCTCAGTTTTTTATCCGCGCTAGACATGACTTTAAAAATTAATTACACTATGTCATATAAACATAGGTAATCTAAAATATTCACAGATTAAGTTATTAAAAAAATGCTCTAATTTAACAAATTTTTTTTTTCAGATCATTAACACTACTCGTTTAGACGTGATCTGCAGTATAAAATCATTAAAACTCGGTTAGTGTCGTCTTAAGTAGATGATTTTTTTATGCTCTACATTGTGAATACCACAAAATAAACAAAATATGTAAAAATAAAAGTAAACATCAACGGATAAAATAACATCAAAAAAGACCGTATTATAAATTCTCTGACCTCTGACCTCGTCAAATAAATTAATAAACAAAATACTAATAGACATTGCATTAGTGACATTCCTAGACAGTCAAGGTGTAAATGAGTCATTAGAAGAAATGTCGACATGTGATTATGACCTCTCTCCGATTGGTTTACGATTGTGTTTACAAGTTAGAGCTGTAATTTTTTAAGGTTTTCGCAGATTAGGAGACCAGTCAAGTTTTGTCTGCATACGTCAGCGGGAATTCCGGTATTTTTAAGAACATTCGCATCTTCGTCCAAATCTTAGTCTCAATCTCTGTCAAAAAAAAACCTCTACTTTATCTACATTTTTGACAATATTTTGATATGACAGTGATTGTCGCTGAGACGAAATTGCGACTAAATTTCAAACGTTTTTAGGGTTCCCTACTCGAAAGGCGCCAAACGGAACGCCTGCGCTGTCCGTCCGTCTGTCTGATTGCGGGCTGTATCTCATGAACCGTAATAGGTAGACAGTAATTTTTTTTTAACAGATTGTGTACTTCTATTGCCGCTATAACAACTAATCCTCCTTTGTTAACATAATCTACTCATTACAATGTTTATGTTATGAGTTGTATTGCAATTTGTGGTTAGCTAGTGACCTCGACAATAAAATTGATCATATTATTTTTTGCCTGAGCAACCGGCAGCAAGTTCGTCATGCTCTCTTATGCTTGCGGTAGCGTCGAGGGTCGGGTTGCCTCCTTCCCTCAAATATGGCGAGGGGGATAATGGCTGATCTTTGCGTTATGCTCGTGAACGGGTGCTGCTTGTGGTGACTGGTCGTCTTGCTGATCTTGGTTTTGTTATTGTTACTAGTAATTAACTGTTCATT
This sequence comes from Agrochola litura, assembly GCA_949152395.1. Classification (NCBI taxonomy): domain Eukaryota; kingdom Metazoa; phylum Arthropoda; class Insecta; order Lepidoptera; family Noctuidae; genus Agrochola; species Agrochola litura. The sequence goes on from OX424512.1 coordinate 8,627,570, forward strand.
TATTTTACCTCGATGGTCCTAGTTTATCATTTATAACTTCCAATTACAGCTTCATGTAAGCAGGCACGCCCTTTATGCCTGGAGGCTTTTATTTAGATATTAAGTTCTGTTTACGTTTAGTTTTTTTTTTTTTTTTTAATTCTGCTTGAGTATAGTTCTCGATGTTCTCGGTGTATTGGCGTGTGCTAGCTGACATATGGCCAGTAATTTATAATTAAAATAATGTTTTGTGTTGCATAATAATTTTGCATACTATTATATAGAATCATTTTTTTTCTAGCTTGAACAGACAGCTGTGCTGCTGGGGAGTTTGTTGCGCCACTTCTTCTCCCCAGCTAAAGGCACTAGGAAGTGGTGAAGGGTGGGCGTTTTTGGGGGACTGTCTTATGTAATTTTGACGTTCGTAAAGTGCTGATTCTCAGCCTAGTTTGAATAAATGACTTTTGATTTTAATTTTGATTTAATAATAAAAATTAAATAATTAAAGGCATCCCCATACAAGAAACTTGATTTTTTCGGAATTTTTTTTGGCCGGTTTTCTAAATACGAGTTTAGCCTTCAGATTTTCAGAAATAATTGAAGAGAATAGATGCACAATAGTAGCATTTACAAATACCAGCTCTAATAACAGACAATAGAAGAAACATACGTGGGTACAGTCAGGGAAAAATAATTGTTAAGCAAATTGGCGTAGGGTGTAAATTTGCTTAACAATAATGTTTCACAAATCTTTCGTCGGTTATTTAAAAAAATCTGCTGTTCCTTACATTTGGCCGCGTATGTATAACACTTTTCTATGAAACAGCCGATTTTTTTTAAATAACCGACGAAAAATTTCAAAGCATGGGGCTTCAGAATCATGTACTGAATCCATGGTAAAAGTTTTCGCGTCGATGTCCCTGCCACCCTATATATTATATATATATGTTATAGCCATTTCATATTTTTTATCTTTACCTTTATCATACAACTGTCAAAGAATGACATTTGTGATTTAAATCCTACCATCCTACTAATATCATCCTACTAATAATATTATAAAATGTGAAAGTTTGGATGTTTGTTACTCGATCACGCAAAAACGGCTGAACGAATTTAGATGATATTGGCACACAGATATTTTATGACCTGAATTTACATATTTGATACTTTTATCCCGAAAGTAGGTTCCTGTGGGATAAAATCTGAAATCTATGCGGGCGATGCCGCTGGCAAAAGCTAATGGAAAATGTGTGGATATATAATTTTCATTAGTAGACAATTTCATTAACAATTAATTTCCCTAACTTAACATAAGGTTCTAATACGAGGGTACAATATTTCTATTTTCTTAATGTCCCTCGGGTATCATCGGATTTCCGAATACAAACGAATGCAAATTTCCATGACCATCAATTATTTAGATTTATCGTATATAATAATTTGAATTCAGAACTACTTAGTTCTGAATTCAAATTATTATATACGATAAATCTAATACTTTATTGTTGTTTTGTTTTGATATCCGTGTGAACATATAGAGCCGTAAAACTATTTTCCTATCAGTCGTGTCTGCGACATTAGCGGCTATCCTCCCATTTTTTAAAATAAAGTACATTAAGTTAAAAGAGTATTACCAACTCTATATACTTCCAAGTCGATTGAGAGCGTTCGGTCTGCACCAAGTGCAAAGGGCAACTGATAGAAATCCGACAACTAACGAAACACGAAGTTTGCCGAGGGACATCAAGAAAATAGAAATACAGTACTATTTTTAGTATTGACTATTTGATTGCAAAGGAGAATAATACAAAGGACACCACCACATTCAGCTGCTCAGATCCTGATTTTTCTCACCCCAAAACTCTACAGCTTCCCACACAATTTTTTCATTTAAACACTTTGTGTGTTTAATTTATATTATACTTAATTAAAAGCGACGATAATTAATTAAGAATTATTGCTCATTTCGCGAGAAGCAGGAAAGCAGCATACACTTGTAAATAATTAAGCGTAATTATTTTAGAGAAGAAATTCTATGCGTGGGAGTACAACATTTAGTACAAGATCATTATTTTATCCGCTCACAACAAATTACAAAAAATAAAGGTATGTATAATTTTACAGAGAAAATTCAGGTTTAATAAGCTTCTCTTTATACAGCAGTTTCGAGAAATAAACAATAATTTTAAAAACAACTACGGGTATTAAGCAGCGTTATGTTAAGGCACCCACGCCATCGCCCACTCAGACACACGCTCAACAAAGAGAATTCTACATTTGAAATAACATTCCAAAACTTCATATTTTTAAGTTTAAAAATGTTTTGTTTTGTTTTTAAAATAAGAACGCAGTGAAGTTCCATTTGTTATTTTAAAGATTAATACCAATTAAGGGCAAGTACGGTTGCCGACGTGTTCATGTCCTACTCATTACGTAACTCCCACCTACCGACGCGGATTGATTTTTGTTACCATTGCTCTGTCACCACGCATGCGCGAAAACTTGACGCACACACCCTTACCAAACTGCCACACATTGACGCACCCTCCAACTTTATCAAACATGGAATTTCGACTTTAACGAGATAAGATAAGGTGGGAAATCGTGTGGTGTTGTGAACAGTTGGTATTTTTAGACAATACATGCCTATTATGGCGAGTACCGACGCGCCCTCTCCCATACAAATCGGGAAACCTCGTCGCGGAAGGTTTTCCACTTTCTGTCTATATTTTCTGAAAAATATCCACATTTTACATCACAGTTTCGGCATCTTTTTACACTAGTTCTTACGTCAAATCTCTGTGTGTGTTCAAGGGGTTGGATTAAACGTGAAATAGGAGTTTTTTGTCGAGAAAGGTGGGACTAAAAATAGATCACTGCCCGATATACTTGTAGGAAAATCTAGTGAGAGCTTTCCATTCATAAATTACATTCATTTGGTGTCGGGCAGTGAAGTAATACAGTTGAGAGAAGCGATTTAACTGGTGAATGTAATCGTTCGGTGATAAGGTTGAAGTGCTCACGGGGATCGATAAACGGGCCACTGCCTGAGTTCGTCTTTAAAAAAGTCGCACCGTACAGAAGAGAAAAATGTAAGTTTTAATCCATTTTACCATTAAACAAATTCCAGATACTCTTACAAATTTTTATCTGTATTTAAAATAAATACTAGTGCATACAAAATTGATGCCGCTGTCATTTTGTAGTGCGTTTCGTGAACCGTTCGATAGTAGGACGCTCAACAATGACTTATAGATTTTATAGATATGCAACCTTCTTGGGGCTTCTACGTTTGTGATATTTTATAGCTTTATTTATTTAAACAAATGAAGAATAAGAATGATTTTAAAGAGTGTTTTTAAAAATAGAATCAACATTTTGGTTTTTATTTTATTTATGCCTGGATTCGATCCAGCCAGCAGGGACTTTTTTTTTCAATTTACTTTTAGCTGCCATAGCAAATGGCCAGCATACTATGTACTACGATGGTTACTCATCCAATTCTTTTTATTTTTAAAGTAGCCAATGGAGATGTTGTTGATGGTCATCAATTGCGCCTTATTTCTCTGGTCCAAGGATTTCAATTCTATTTTTGCGTCTTATGACCAATACAGTTAAGTCATTATGATTGTTAAGTCACTTGTGGATATAGACCTCCTTCGAGCATATCCACGACTGCACTTATAATACATAGTGTGTTGAGTATCAATCACCAGACTTCGGAAAAGCTTTGTTCAACCATTATGTTGCTATAACTAATAACATTTGCTCGGCTAGATCTTCAAGGTTTAGCAACGCTAGCCGAAGGCGTTCCTTAGATGAGTGACCATCCATTGCAGACCGAAACCTCTCCGTCACTCGAAAAGCATGTTAAGCAGTTGGTCCCCACCGTCATTTTTAAATCTTTGACACTCGTTACGAGTACTCAGAAACCCGAAAGTCTGACAACCCAATCTTGCCAAAGGGTGTACCTAGTGAAGGGCTTGTGGAGGTCAGATAAGCAGTCACTCCATGTAAAATACTGGTATTCAGCTGCATCTAGTTAGACTGACAGCTGACCTCAATATAATTGAGAAAAGTCTGGGCAAAGAATAAAAAGACATATCATACTGGTACCTGTTCAGCTGTGTCCGGTTAGATTGCAAGCTGACCCCAACATAAATGGGAAAACGCTAGGCAGATGATGAAGTAAACTAGAGGACTGCTACTCATCCTCCTGATCTTCGTCGACGTCATAGTTAGATGACGACCAACCTCACTTAAGTAATTTAGAAATCTGAATATTTCAGAGCCATTTGGCTCTGCCTACAGCCAGTACTGTCAACAATTTTACCATTTAGGTCATCATTAATATTTGTTATAGCGTCGTGTCTAGGACATCAAAAACCTTTATAAACACATCAATCATTCCATTACTCACAAACTTGTGACTTGTGAGGCGCTCACAAGTCACAAGTTGTCAGTCACAAAAATAGTAAATTGCGTTCGCGATTTAGAATACCTACGTGTTATTGTAATATTTTATCTTATGATGTCATAAATACTTGTAATGTGACAATGTATGTACTATATTATTAAGTAATAGTAAACTCAAGTAGAGTTGTGAGGCACTCACAAGTCACAAGTTGTCAGTCACAAAAATAGTAAATTGCGTTCGCGATTTAGAATACCTACGTGTTATTGTAATATTTTATCTTATGATGTCATAAATACTTGTAATGTGACAATGTATGTACTATATTATTAAGTAATAGTAAACTCAAGTAGAGTTGTGAGGCACTCACAAGTCACAAGTTGTCAGTCACAAAAATTGTAAACTGCGTTCGCAATTTAAGATACGCATTTTCGTAATGTTTTTTTTTTATCTTATGACGTATTAAATACTTGTAATTTAACTATGTAGTATCTATATTATCATTATTATTTATTTATTTCAATCAATTTTGGATCATACAATTAAACTAAATTAAAAAATATAAAAACTATAATTTTTTTAAATTATAAAAACTATAAATTTTTAAAAGTATGAATTTTAAAATTTAAAAAAATTAAAATATATTTTTTATAAATTTTAAATTATTATTTTGTAATAGTAAACTCAAGTAGAGTCGTTGTTCCGAAGGGAAGCCGGTAGGAATGGGGTTGTATGAAGCAGTCGCCCCTGGTAGGTACTTCCCTACATTGTGTCGAGTTATGCCAACATAAATGTATGGAACAGCTGAATTTTTTTGCGATTTGTATTGGTTCCTTTTAAAATGAGTACAATCACTACTTTTCAGGTTTCCAGTTATTTAAATTATTCCTTGCATTGAAAAATAATGATCGTTCTCTTTTCACCTTACTTGGAGTTCCCACTGATATTTTCTCACGCCATGTGTAAAGCTCCCTGAAGAAGAATTAATCCAAGAAAGTATTACAGCCACCAGTACCACTTGGTACCTATAGCAACTTCCTCAGATGCACTTAGTGCTGCAGAAATAGGTACAATAGTATTTCTGCCACTAAACAACTTTAATGTGTATACAAAGTTGTGATTTCATAGAAAAAGGTGGTTATTTCAACCAAGTAAAAGTAAAAGTATCTGTCTCTGGCTGACAGGCAAAATAATATGACAAGTTTGGAGCGTCTTAGGTTGACATAATTACCTACAACCTTTAAAACCCTTCATAAGAAAGCAACAGGAATGCCCATTCAACAATTCTCAATCCATGAAAAAAAAAACAGTGAAGAGTGAAACCTTGAACAAGATCGCCTTGGTGGAAGAAAATACTTTTATAGAACATTGGTCCGTAACTTTATCTAAATAAAGAGCATAAACGAGTTTACAAAAAAAAAAAATCCATGACCTTTAAAGTAAAAATACTTGCATAGAACACTGATCCGTGACTTAATATAAATAAAGAGCACAATCGCGTTTACAAAAATGAGATGTCGTCACAGTGTCGCGAAATCAATGGTTTTGTCCCATCTCAAAAATGCCCAACACGCCTAAAGAAGTTTTGTTTTCACTTCAAAAATAAAAGAATCGCGCTTCAAAAACCTCAATACTACCAACGTCACACAATCAACCCTAAAATGCGCACGTACTACCAACGTCATTGGAAAGTCAGTCATACGCCCTGATTGGCCAAGTCTGCACAATAGCTATACATTAAAATTTCAAAGCATGAACGTACCGAAGTAAAGTAGCTAACATGCGGGCTCAAACGACGTAGATTTTATCTAATATAGCTTTCCCTGTGGATTATGTTGCGAAAGAACATCGGCAGTTTAGGGTTGGAACGACCTCTGGCTGTCAGTTGTGATGTTTTGCGACGTAGATACGTTGGTTTTTGGTTTCAACGTTACATTTTGTTTTTATATTTTTACCTATTTCTGTTTTTTATTATATTTTAGAAAGAGAACAGAGAAGAATTATACTGTAGAGGCCTTGATTTTAAATAACCTCTCTGTTGTTTACTAGTTTCCTGATGACTAATTATTCAAATCGCCATCTCTGGTTTAATCAGTATTGATGAAGATGTTTACTATACCAAATTATGAGGGACAATCCGACAATTTTTTTATTTAATTATTCCAATGCACTCGATTTAAATCAACAATTTTGAGACATTGAAAACCTGAAAGATGTTCTGAAAATCTAAAATCGTTATGAGCATGGTAATCAAAGCTTACTCTTTTTATGTATGAGAAAATGCTTTGGCCTCGCACTGGATTTTTTTTTTTGTATAACTAAACATTTTCTATTATTTTACGAAAAACAATATCCTACCCTTCAACCCAGCAACAGATATCCACAAGTCCCTCATCTAATTCGACATTTGATCCTAATTGCTAAGCCTGACTGATCTGAAGGTCGCCTTTGACCTATTGTCATGAACTTGCCAACTTAATATAATAAATGTGGTAGGGGAAGGGTTATGTACAGTACTCTCTAAAATAAACATCGACATTTTAAAGCGAAGGCGTTGACTGGTTAAAAGGTCATTTTAGATCCTTTTGTACCTTCAAAATAACTAAGTTTTAAAAGGGTCAGAGTTGATAATTTGTACGACACATTCTATAGTGCTAGTGATAGTAGATAGTATGTAGGCATTCCTTATGGTTATGTTGTTAGTGTATTTAATAGGGAATGTATTTTAGAAATTGCATTGTAGAAGAAGTGGGAATCAGAATATGAAGTGTTCTGAATTTCTGTAGCATTTCGGAGGAAAATCGATTATTCGGGACAGCAAAACAACTTTTTAAAATTATTCTCGCTGTCCACCACTGGGGGACAGCGTCACAACTTTTAAAATTATTTCCACTCGCCACCACTGGTGGAGACCGACACGGATTTCGGATATTAGAATCTTTTTCAATTATAATAAATATTCGTAAATTATTTATTATATGGTAACATAAAAAAATACTTGCCGAGTAAAAATGAAACTAAGATGATTCCTGTGATAACTATGTTACTAGTTATTGTGAATGTACGCAGATTGTATATTTTACTAAAACCAAAAATATTATATTTGTTAATTTTTTATACATATTAAATTAAATAAAACTTTATTTCAGACTAAGGTCCATAATTTTGTTAGTATATTGGTGTTAGTAACAATGGTGCTTAAATAAATAGGTTAATATTGTTATTTTATTACAAGATTATTTATTTATGCAGACCTATGACTGTCCCCACCCAGTGTCATATACACTGCTTGAGTTTTTTTCGTCCGTGACTGTACCGCTGAGTGATTTATGGCAGGGGGAAGAGATAGGAAATTTTTATAGGTATAAACGCATAGGGGAAGAGAAGGAAAGGGGAAGAGTTGGGACTGAACCCGTAATGTAGTACTGTGGTCAAAATATTCCAAGCCTTCTCAGAAACTGTAGCAGAATTGGGTATTTATTTGCTGTTAGGTACCTACCCTTTTCCACATTACATAACACAAAGAGTCAGCCAAAGGTGTTCGTCCATTCACCTCTTATTCACAAATGACGGACATTCATTAGTCTGGCGTATTTAAGGGGTGACATTATCGATCGAGAATATAAACAAAAAAAAATTGTCGAAGAAATGTTTACTCAATTTACTATCACTCGGTTGTCGTGTGTATGGGGAGGAATGAGGAAAATATCGTGAGCAAAGTTTTCGTATGAATGAGGATGGCTATAAGAGTAGGGGAAGATTGAAGAAACTATTAATAGACTGAGTGAAAAATGATACCTATGGCTAGAAAGGGTGTGACTACCAAGATGGAGAAGTATGAAAGAAAAATACATGTTGGGACGACTCCAAATAATTATGATAAGGGTAGGAAAAAAAAAAAAAAAGTGAAAAATAACTTTAATTTCGGAAGTCGGTGTCTTTGGTTTTGAATTTTCGTTCTTTGTCACCGACTTCCGAAATTAAAGTTATTTTTCACTTTGTAGTGTTTTTTTTTGAAGTCGGTTGTTTTTTTTTTTTGTAAAAATTTTTATTTTTCTCTTTTTAGCTGTGGTACCTACCCCACACAAATTCGAATACCACTACCTGCTATGTAAATAACAGTGACAAGAAGTTATCATATCATCTACATACTAAGTGGAAAAAAATACGTATAATTGAAGCTAACTCAAAAACTACCCAAGCAAAGTTAATAAAATTTATATGGGACCACCTCAGAAGTATGATCTACCAAACAAAAAAAGAATCATCAAAATCTATTCATAATTGGCGGAGTAATCGCGTAACAAAAAAAAAACATATAGACGAATTGAAAACCTCCTCCTTTTGGAAGTCGGTTAATTATGACTACCACTAGACTACAATCATTTAAAAAGAACCGCTGATAATAAAAACGAGTTTCCCAAAACATTCGCAAAAACTCGAAACCTCAACAAAAGTGCCATTCCCGTAAGTAGGTACTTCTAATTTCGTCAGAGCCCGCACAAACGAATTATTAATTAATTAAATACAAACAACACTCTGAACAACAAACACATTGTTAATAAAAGTTTCATCTAAAAACGTGTTTCCCAAAGTTTAGAAAGGTTCTAATCACGAAATAATCACAGACCTGTTGAGAGAAGTTAGTTGTTAGAACTGTGGCAAAGTGTGGGGAAGTTGTGACATTGGTGTCGATTCTCTTGTCACAAATGCCTCTAAACTAGACTAAAAATCACCAAAATTTAGTTTAATCCTGTCAAATGACGATTTCCCATTCTGAAATAGACTAAAATGACACAACTTAACTATATTTTAGTTTGGCAGCACTAAGATGGTACTGAGATATTAGTTTAGTGAAAATGGCAATTTTGCTATTCTGAATTTGACGTTTTTCACCTAAAATTTAGATTTTCTAACTAAATCTGACTATTTTTAATCGCGACTAAAAACGTGTGGAATAAAATTGGTTGTCATGAACTTTAAATTCACACCAACAACGCCTCGACTTCAGATGCAAAAACAGTACTGAATATTTTTTTTTCTTTTGCTTATATCTCGAAAACGGTGTGTCCAATCGCAAAAATAATGAAAATTTCGACACCCTTTATAAAACCTTTAAACCCCTAACACTCTACATGTAGGTAATATTTTTTCTTATTTTTCATACAAAAAGTAAAAAAATCCATATAAAACACGTCGAGGCTGCCCCCCCTGCGCGCCTCCGGCTCTAAAAAGATTCACGTGGTTATAGGTATCACGTTTGGAGTTGCGATTGTCAAATTCGATTTAGATGTGTCAAAATTATTTTTAAATTTAGAGAATTTATTTTGCAGAATAGCTTTTAGATTCTCATAGTCCAAAGTAAGGAATTTTAGTGATAGTTTAGTTAGTTTATTTCGGTGTACAAGAGAATCGGCACCAATGTCTTTGTTCTGATCCGACTTCAATGATGGCCTGACTATTCACAATGGCACTTAGAATTGAACAAATCACTGAACGTATCTATTGCTCCATCTGACAATAGTCAGACTTGGCGACATTTTTAACCGACTTCCAAAAGGAGGAGGTTCTCAATTCGACTGTATGTTTTTTTTTTTGTATGTTTGTTACGCGATTACTCCGCCAATTATGAATTGATTTTAATGATTATTTTTTTGTTTGGTAGATCATACGTCAAAGGTGGTTCCATATAAATTTTATTAACTTTGCTTGGGTAGTTTTTGAGTTAGCTTCAATAATACGTACTTTTTCCCACTTAGTATGTGGATGATATGATAACTTCCTGTCACTGTTATTTACATAGCAGGTAGTGGTATTCGAATTTGTGTGGGGTAGGTTACCACAACTAAAAAGTGAAAAAAGAAGTTGGTTGTTTTTTTTTTGTAAAAAGTTTTTATTTAGATACAGACATGTTGGTACTTATCTTTACTTCTTTTTCCTTGAGAGCAGAAGGCAGAAATAACAGAGCATCTCGTGCTAAATTCCTTACATAATACTTCTATTGCTCCATTCACATTCATACATTTGATTATACACGCGCGGTATATTATCTATATATACCTATATAAAATTCTCGTGTCACAATGTTAGTTGCCATACTCCTCCGAAACGGCTTGATCGATTTTTATGAAATTTTATATGTATGTTTGGTAGGTCTGATAATCGGTCGTAATCTATTTTTCATACCCCTAAGTGATAAGGGTGGTCCACCCCAAACATAAATAATTTATACGGCAAAACAACGTTTACTGGATCAGCTAATACATAAATTATAAAGCCTATAACATACAAAACATAAAACAATAGAAAAATACAAAAAACAGCAAAAATAATTTGAAAGCAAATAATAACGTATACAAAGACGAAAATAAGGTTTTATTACTAAGAAGAGAGCTGAATTACAGAACTATGTTAATAATAACTATTTGTTTCTTTTGTATAACAAGCAGCACTCGTAACAAACTTTATAATAGGAAATTCTCATCATTATAAAAGCAAACTCCGTTGCAGATTTCCTAAATATACGTCAGGAAATTCAATGCAGGAATTGAATTAGAACTTTGAGAAACACTGTTGCATTTTATGAATAGAGATAATAATTACATGTCAAGTTATGTTTGTAAAATCAGATGGATAACAAACATGAAATATTTAGAGGATGTGGCTAAATAATAACAGCCGCACGGGTCGATCCGCTTGCCGGGGTTGGTCCGTGGATGGGTGACCATCTTTACATACCGAGACTCCTCCGTGCCTCGGAAAGCACGTTAAGCCGTTGGTCCCGGCTGTCATTCGTGGATTTTTGACAGTCGTTACGGGTCGTCAGAAGCCCGAAAGTCTAACAACCAGTCTTACTGAGGGTTATCGTATTACCCAGTAACTGGGTTGTGGAGATCAGATAGGCAGTCCCACTTAATCCTTCAGTACAAGGGATGATGGCTGAAAAACATGTAAACTCTTCTCTGTTTGACAAACATAAAGGACAGGACCAATTAAAAAAAATGGGAAATTAATTCAAAATCTCCGTGAAATGTGCTTATACATGTACCATTGTGTATTTGTACATGATTTTTTTGATTAGGGTATACCATTATAGACCACTGGTCATCATCCTTTTGCAGTGTGAGGTTTTCTGATGAGCTGTAATCAAGAAAATAATGTAAAGCAAAAAAATGTTTGAATGGTTCTTCTATGTGAGAGTACTTTTTTTACAAACAATCCCAGACCTCGTAGCGATTGCCACGCTTCTGTAGTGCCTCGGCAATGTTTGCAGACACACGCACTGTGGCGTAAGAAATCTGCCTCGCTACTCAGCAGGCTGCGTGGCAGTCCCAACTCTATCCTGCAATCAATAGCCGTCCGGGCAGACAGCCCGCTAGTGTGGGCGCTTGCAAACCGGACCCGTTCTGTTTTAGTTATTAATTACTAACATATGCTAAGCTTTTTTGTAACTAACACTATAGACCATTGTAGTAGTGTTTCTTTGAATCCAGAGCGCAGCGAGGGCTTCAAAGTACGTCACTCGAGCTTAAAAGAGTGTTACTCTCGATGTGAACACTCTACTTTTTATCACCATATATGAGAAAACAAAAACGTGTGCGGTTCGACCCCCGGAACGAAGTTCCTTCTCACGTATGGTTTAAAACAAAAATAATTTTTTCACCGCCATAGTCGATTTACATTTTGACCTCACGATCGACTTTAGCACCTTCGAAAACTATGAAAACGACACCCATGACGAAAAATTTTAAAATTTTCGCAGCCGCCATCTTGGATTTTCATTTTGACCAAATTCACACTTACTCGATCTCTCTCTTGCCAGCCTGTTACTTGTTCATACAATGTTCGGTTTGATCACTTTGGTGATTAGAACTTTTACTAACAATATCCACATTCCAAATTCAAATTACTTTTAATCCCTAGGGATTAAAAAGCTATTTTAGTCCCTGTTTACGAGGACTAAACTAGATTTTTTTGAATAGATGTGATAAAAAAATAATTAATAACTTTTTTTCAAAAATATTCAATGTACAGTTTCGACTTCGCTACGATTTTAATATAATGTATAGATAGAGGTAGGTACTACAGACATTAGTTAGACGCATGTCAAATATGCAAATGTTGATGAGATTGTTTTCGTGCAAATGAATTTGATTCTGGTTGTCATTTCCATTTTCACAGTTCTGTCTCATCAGTTTAATAATTAATAACTAGCTACACAAGCGGCTTCTCCTGCGTGATATTTTTATAAATTATAACCTATGTTACTCAGTGATAATTTAGCATTCTGCAGGAAAAATAATTTAAAAAATCAGTCCAGTAGGTTTTGAGTCTATTCATTACAAACAAAAGTACAAATATTTTCTCTTTACAATATTAGTGTAGAAGATTGACCTTTCAGTCAACACCATACCTATTTCGATAATATCTTGGTTATTAAATTTTCAACTCTATGTCTACCTATTACGGTTGATCACATGTCTATCTGCACAGCCCGCTGACAGACAGACGGACGGACGGACGGACATGCAGCGGAGGCTTAGTAATAGGGTTCCGACAACCTTCGGGTACACAACCCTCATTATTAATGCGGTTCACAAAATATTTTCATTTTCACAACTCTATGAGATTTAGTTGAAGAAACCCCTGATCTAAGAAAGAAAGAAAAATATTTTATTTGTGACACGCACAGGAAATACAAACAGTAATAAAAATAATAATTAAGGAGCATTTTAAACTAACAAATAAAAATAGTAACGACCTGTGCGAGGCCAAAAAGGCTCCTATCTCAGCATAATGCTGCGACATTTAAAAAAACTTAATACCGCAGCGCTGGTATTCTGATAGGGTCCGATCTTGTTCGTTTATTAATAAGTGACCTTTTAGTCAACGCCATACCTATTTCAATAACATCTTGGTTAATTATACTACCATTCAGAAACACAATAAAATCAATGTCAAGAGCAGAAACCCCTAGAGGTATAGATTCTCACACCGTCACCATTTCCATTCAAACCTGTTTAATATTTCAGCAAGTTGAGGGATAATTAAATCCGTTGTAAACGGATTTAATCATAGGGATGATATAACTTTGTACTGGACGATATGGAAATATGACTGGAACAGATAGAGGGAAGTGATGATTTGATGTGTTATTAAACTTACGTTTTCGGTTATGTTATTTATTTAGGGTAATCTCTGAAATTGCTGGATGTGTTGTATTAAGTAAAATAAACTATATTTATACAACATGTAAAAAAAACCTGTCCAGCTCGTGAGGATGTTTTTAGGTATCATACTGAAAGTCTATTTATGTGGTAATTTTCAGGAAAAAAAAAAACGTAACTTTTTTTTTTTAATGCGGCCGTCCTTTAGCGGGATAACTTAAGACCCCTGTCGAAAATTTTCAAATTTTTAATGGATTTGGGGTAATTTTGGTACTAAAAATGTGAATATTACATAGCAATAACTTTTTATTTTCAATGCAGAACCTTTGTGCCCCTTTCGGATCGGACAGGGCTTTTTTTTACATATTGTATAAACATTTAGAACTAAATATTGTATTATTTTATTATTGATTTCTTATTTTGTTATTTCACTATTATGCTGCACCGGTTGACGTCATTACGTCAACGCCGGCTATCGCTGAAAATCAGCGCTGGGGCTCTGTCTCGCATAGGGTCGCAGCATTATGCTGAGCGATGGCCGTTTTGCGTGGATGTGACGTATATTTTCCCCCAAATTGATATTTTCGTGTTTTGTTCTTTCTTTGCGTCATGTTTGCCGCAAATAAATGTTTATGTTATTTGTTGTGTGAGAGCGGCTCGTGGCTAAATAATAGCCAGCACACGGATCGATCGAAGGTTAAGCTACGCTTGCCGCGGTCGGTTCGTGGATGGGTCCATCCTTCCATGCCTTGGAAATTACGTTAAGTCGTTGATCCCGGCAGATCGCCGAGAGATTTCTGACAATTGTTACGGTTAATCCGAAGCTCAAAAGTCTGACAACCAGTCTTACCAAGGGGTATCGTGTTACCCAGTAAGTAACTAGGTTGTGGAGGTCAGATGGCCATGTAAAATACTGGTATTCAGCTGGTATTCCTGTTAGACTGGAAGTTTACCCCAACATAGTTGGGAAAAGGCGAGGCAGATTTTATTTTATTAATGTGTTCCATCGTCACAATTAATTTAGAATACTTACAAAACTTTTTTTTATTTTTAAATAAAACCGTTCAGTGGCTTGCTCAGTATATTTAGGCTTTATCAAAACACTTAAGGCGCCGTGTACGAAATCGACTGATTGTGATCAATTTTGTTCATTGATTGTGAGAAAGGGAAAAAGAATTTAAACAAAACTTTTTGTGATTTGAAAAGTCTAGTTCTTTGTTTTACATGTGGCTGAAAGGGATTTTTCAAATAAATTAAGTATTCGTATTTCAAGAAAATCACTAATATTCGCAACAAGTTTTCCGAAAAATGAGACTGACGTTTGATCATTTTGTTCCAAGAAACTACTTTTGATTACGAAAATTCAAAAATATCATCAACATTATTATAGGGTAACCTTGCATGTGGCTGAACCACTTTTTTCAACTTCCATACAAAATAATAGCAGAAAAATAACGTTGAAAACCTATTTTTTTTTAAACCCGGTCAGTAATGTATTTTTTCCTATTATTTAGCAATGCATATCGAGAAATTTTTAAATCAGACATTAGCCTTCAGCTATCCTTGAGATAAAATCAAATTTTTATTTTATGATTATTACAATATCTTCATTAAGTAAATCAAAGGCGAGACATACTATATTTTCGTGAGCGCAAAAGTGATGCAACTATTAACAGGTGCTCTGACTGACACGAAAAGTTTAGCACCAAGAAAACTGTACTTTTATAGTCAGACAGACTTACCTAATTTTTCAATAATGTCAAGCTTTCTCTCAATTAGAAAGGTAACTTACAAAAGAGGGTTTTTTTCGTGCAGGGAGCCTTAATAGAAAAATCACAATGATTGGCAAAAATTAAAACAGGTTTGTTTGGCAAAATCAAATGGACACCAAAAAGCTTTTGTTAAGATTTATAAAATATCCATACTAAAATACTAGCCACATTTTTATAAGCCCTCGGCCCCCAACTCACCGCGTCACATCGCATCGCCTGCCCGCCCTATTACTTCGTTTTCGCTTATCGTTCTTTCCGACTTTTTTTCATTTTGCTCGGGTCCTAAGGGTCTTAGCATGGATGTTAAATAGCCTATAACCTTCCTCAAGAATCGGGCTATCCAATTAAAAAAAGGATTTTCCAAATCCCAATCGGATTTGGAAAACCCTTTTTTTAATTAGTTCTAGAGATTAGCGCGTTCATGCAAACCCTCGCTTTATTATATTAGTAGACCATACATTTTAAAAAGTTTTAAATGAAATCTTTTTCGATACTCATATATTTCTTTTAAGACATCCCCGTTGCCTTGAGTTATCTACGTCAGTGAAAGATGAGCCAATACTCACGGAGCTGGATCGAAATCTCGACGTCCGTAAGGATATTAAATTCCCTGTACGCTTTGTGCTGTAAATATTTACGGACGCGCTCGATTTTAATATAGAGAAGAAATTGAAATATAAATCATTTATTTTGTTTATTTATTATTATTTATTTATTCATTCAGTAGTAAACTTACATTTTCATTCATATAAGTTGGTTAATAAAGTAAGTATACAGAAAAGATGTAATCTTTATGATTAATCCTGATTAATTTTACCTCATACAAAGTTTCAATTAGGTATAGAAAACATGTTAGTCTATTCCAGTTTCTGACTAGAGCTAACAAAACATTTTAGGTACCAACACGCTGTGAAACCTCTTTTTATCTGCTGTGAATGAGGTGCCTACAGATTAACTCGACTATTGACAAAAATAATCAAGTCACGTCTGGATTTGTTCTCGATTGATGGCAATAGGGTCGCTATTAAATGGGCCTTAAACATATGTAACTGGCGAAATGTGGGTGTACAGTAAACGCTCAAAACTCCATGAGCATGCTAAGGATTATATTGCTATGAACTCGAGTACGATACAGCCAGTGCGTGTGCATGTGCGTGTATGAGTGATGTCTCAACATTCCACAGATAACACACACTAATGAATTGTCGTCGCACAACGTGAAATAACATTATATTTCTGTTGCATTTAGAATACGCGTCAGAGTGGCGACCTGATTCTAAAATTCGCATAATAATATCATGTGCTGGTAGCTGTTTGGGCTAAGCAATGGATTCACGATCAATGAGGTCTGAGTTCGAATCTAAGTAATTACATTTGTGGTTTGGATTTGGATACTAGATTCATTGAAAAATTATATTAATATTTGTATTTTAAGCAAACACTTGTTAATTATTTGTGTTTGTTCATAATGCATTCATGCTTATTATTTGTTTTTTTTTTTTTTTGTGAAGTTAAACATTAGTTATTGTATTATTATTTAACTATTTATGTGATTTTTAATTTATCTTTTTGGTGTTGGAAGGTGGAAATAAAGTCGTGTTGAATGATAACAAAAATGTTTATTGTTTTATTTATTTATAAAATTAACAACTTTTATGAGAATTGTGACGTCACATTCCTACCTAGACAAAAGAAGTTCTCTTGTTACCATTCACAAGATTTTTTGTTTAATTTACTAAGTGGGTAGTGGGTACCCCACTTACCTAGTCAATTCATAATAACATAACCAGGAAAGGATATTCTAAAACACAAATATAATTGTTGTTACCCGCTTATTATAGGTATCGGCATTCAGTGGAGTTTATTGAAAACTAATAGGTATAATAGGTAATATTATGATTTAGACTTTATGCATGTTTTTTTATGTTACGTCACAATTAATGTAATATTGAGGTAATAGCTTAAGTGTTCATTTTCTTGACGAAAAGAAGATTGAAACTAAACCTCAATTTAAGATCATTAAATAATTACGGATATGTTATATTACTAAATATTTAGTTACACCGTCTAATTATTAAAACCAAAACATCTAGGTATTAATATTTTGTATAACCCCCATTATTTTCAATGCAGTCAAGTAGACGTTTGCGCATGGACCCTACAATATTACCATATATTTCGGTTCCTCTTAAATTTTCCCACACTTCCATGCAATGGGTTTTTAATTGTTGTATACACCTCTCATCCCGTGACTCCCACCTTTGCACCATCAAACCCCATAGATTTTCTATGGGGTTGAGGTCGGGTGATCGCGCTGGCCATGGAACAACAATTATCTACGGGTGATCCTGAAACCACTCACGCACAGTGCTCGCCCGGTGAATAGGACAATTGTCCTGGACAAATGTCAATTGCGTCAACTCATCAGCTGGGTAAATATTGCGCACAGTAGGTAGCATAACATCGTCTAATACTTCTACATAAGTAGAACTGTTGGCACGTGGAGGAATAAAAGCCAGTTCTCCTGGCCCTGCTGCACTCATCCATCCCCACATATTAATCGTAATTCGACCTGACTCTGTATTAGGGATTACGTTTTTATCATACCATCGAGTGTTATCCTTGCGCCATAAATGAAGTCTACCCTTTTGACTAGACTTAAATGTTTTTTCGTCAGAAAATATGGTAGTATTCCAGTCAAAATCTAAATGATCCCGTGCGAAACGTAATCGTTCTTGTTTATGTCTTTCTGTCAAGAAAGGCTTTTTAGCTGGTCTTCTGTGATGCAATCCTTCAGTGTGGAGGGCACGGCGAACAGTTTGCAATGAGGTGTCGAATAATTACGCAAAGTGTCCTGTTGGTGTAAAACCATTTGTTTCATACTCGCCCACCATATATCGTCGCTGCGCCTCGCTAATAAGCACTTCGCTGTCGACTAGCAAGGCTTCCCTCTTCCTCATATCTTTTAACCCAGAGACTTACAGTATTCCTCTAAAACAAAAAAAAAAGTGATATTAAGCAGTTACCTATAACAAAATACTAAACTGACGTCATTTTATAATTTTTATAATAAAATAAAATAATATTTATTTAAAATAACAATATAAGTCATATTAAAACGCTGCATTTATAAATGCAATAATAAACACTAATTATTTATCTTTTAGACATACACAACAATAAAAAGAACTAATCCGTATGTCACCAAATAGTCTTAGGTAAATTCCAAATGAAAGTTTAAGTTACAATTCGTAAATATAATACTCACAGTCAGTCCGGTTTCATCAGATATTTGTGTTTTATTAAGACCACTTTTATGCAGCGCAATAATAGTCGCCCTCGCCTCAATATTAATATTTGCCTGCATTTTGAGATCACACGTTACTAACCAACAACTAAAACAAATCGACAACGTTCATTCCGATCAAGTCAAATATTCATTAAACTCATATTCTACCTCACAGATGTCTAAATTACTTATTTAGTTTTTTTATGATCTACCTTTCTAATTTTACGAAATGTGTGAACAAAGCGAACATAAAGAATATTATATTTCTGTCCCATTACTTCCAATTGAGTAAAAACTTACAAAAACCTTTAATAGTACTGCATGAGATTTGAACTCATGGCTCACCGATTCACGGATTTATCTGCATGCGCTTAACCGCTAGGTCATCTGGACTCATATTTCAACGTTGAAATTATGAACTACAATCACTTGTTGACGACAATGATGCAAGTGTCTCTTGAAAATAAAAGGTCGTAAGTAAAACTAAACGTCAAGCTATTGCTTTGTGAGATTGCTTATGGACTTTTGGTCGGTACTGTACCTCTACCTAACCCTTCGAGAAATACAGGCGTTATATTATGTGTATATGTAAAATCAAGTAAACATGTAAGCAACAGACGATTGACTAACTGATCTTTGATCTTGACTTGACAGTAAAAATGGATAAAATCGAACAAATCTGTAGGAAACTGGCAGATCTTATTGATCGTCAAAACGTCTTATTGAGTGACAAACGATTGTCAAACATTGAGTAAATCTGTAGGCACCTTAACTGAAATAACAACACTATGCACACACACACAGCATCACAGTATTATGCTGAGCGGTGGCCGCTTTGCGTGGATGTGACGCATGTTTTCCCCCAATTTTTTATTTTTGTGTTTTTTCTTTGCGTCATATCTTAAACGTATCCATGCCCAAATAAACGTATTTTCTTTATTTTTCTTTCTTTTTAAAATACATAAACTTTGACAACAAAATAATGTTGAAAAGTTTTCTTTGCATCATATCTTAAACGTATCTATGCCCAAATAAAAGTATTTTCTTTATTTTTCTTTCTAAATAAATAAATAAACTTTGACTACAAAATAATGTTGAAAAGCCTTTCAGAAAACGCGCACTACATCCATCGATGACAGAATAATCAGTGAGTCCAGTGAAACTTTAAACAAAAACTCTGTCCGGAATAATAAATTCAAACTTTCATTACAAGATTAAAATCTAGGCTAATGCAACTAGTGCTGATAAAACTTTATGAAGCTGTAAGTCTAGGCTACTTTTTTTACCATAGGGGCCGTTCAAGTATTACGTAAGCAGATTTATTACAATTATTTACCCCCCTCCCCCTTGTCAGCAAAAGTAAGCAAACCTAAGCATGGGAGGGGTCCCATGCTTACGTAAACATTGGTATATGCATTTTTCTTTTAATGTAAGTACTCTGTTTTTTTTTATTGATTCATGAGCAATAGATTGACGGAAGAAATTTAGGTAAGTGAATAGCACGCGGTAATTCCCCTACTCGGTTCTAAGCGAGTACTACGTATTCATTATTTGTGGGAATCCCCGAATATGCGTTTCGTTGCAATATGTGTAAAAAGGTAAATAATTACTGCTGACGTAATTACCATCTAGACCCCCCACCCCCCATGTCATCAAAAATAAGCAAATCATAGACCCCCCGCCCCCCTATAGTGCTTACGTAATACTTGAATGATTGGAACCGTAACGGGAATTTCTTGGTATTTAATAAGACTAGAAGAATCTAGGTTCTACTTTTTTAGGGTTCCCTACCCAAAGGGTACCGAACGGAACTCTGTTACTAAGCTGCTGCGCTGCTGTCTGTCTGTTTGTCCGCGGGCTGTATCTCATGAATCGTAATAGGTAGACGGTTGACATTGTTGACAGATTGTGTATTTCTATTACCGCTACAAATTAAAGGGGTCCTCATACAAGAAACTTAATTTTTTCGGCGTTTTGTAGTGAAAACTTCTTTAGACGCGTTAGACGTTTTTGAGATGGGAATAACAATTGAACTCGCGACACCGTTACCAACACCTCATTTTTGTAAACGCGATTGTGCTCTTTATTTATATTACGTTACGGATCAATGTTCTATGCAAGTATTTTTATTTTAAAGGTTTTAGAAGTGTTTTTTTTTTTGTAAACGCAATTGTGTTCTTTATTTTGATAAGGTTACAGACCAATGTTCTACATAAGTATTTTTCTTCCACCAAAGCGATCTTGTTCAAGTTTTCACTTCTTTTTTTTTGCTAAATATAGTACGGTGGTACGGCGTGAGCGAGTCCGACTCGCACTTGGCCTTTATAAAAAGGTTTTTATAAAAATAAACGAATATTTTGTCAAGAAAAATTAACGTCTTAGTAAAAGATTGCCAGAATGAGCTTTTTGTTAAGAACATGTTTTAAATTACTTACTTTGATGCCCGTTATTTTTCAAAGAATTTTCCACGTTATTTTCTAACATTCTTTGATATTCCGATTTATTTCTCTTGCAAGAAATGTTTCCACCGCGCAAGATGCTTGCACGTTGCACACATAAAATAAACTGCAAGCTGCAATAGAATAAAATGTAAAGGGAACTTGCATGGATGAATTTGCACCTCTCTTGTACTTGGAACTTGCAGATTACACACCCGTTTCTTGCGTATTCGGGCAGATTCATGCTATGTAATACTTTAACTGTACCTAAATATATTATTCAATCCATAAATAAAGAACTCCATGATACGTCATAAAATAAATAACAGCATAAAATGTACCAATATCAACTGGAGGAAAATGGCTCCTACTTGCCGGGAAATCTAATTTGTAAGGAATTAAATTACGTAGGTACCTACCACATTCTGTGTGGGGATCAAGCATCTTTACTAAATCGTCTTTATGGTATTTTGACGTAAATATAACGCTATAAACAGCTTATCCTTATTTTCATTCTCAGCGTTTTTCTTTTAAGATGGGCTTATTTTGGGTTTAAATTAAATCGGATACTTTTAAAGGTGTTTATTTGGGGCTTTTAATGTATTGTAGGTACCGTAAAAACTTAAAGAAAAAAAGAATGAAAGAAAATATGTTTATGCAGTAAAACATGACGCAAAAAATAAACAAAAACACAAAAAATAACAAGTGTGGGATATGCGTCTCATCCACACAAAACGAACATCTGTCAGTATAATACTGACAGATGTTCGTTTACCTTATGCGAGATAGAGCCAAGACTCTGGTTTTCAGCGACCACCAGCATTGAAGTGATAACCGGTGCAGCATTAAATGAGATACAAAAAATAAATAAAATTTATACGCAATAGAAGTTCTAAATCTTTATAGAAATATAATATTCTACGTTCTTTTCTACGTACGTAATAATATTCGTATAGTTAGTAATTTAATTTAGTGTAGATTGTATATCGACTAAAGGTAAGATTAGTCATCTATGGTTATAATAAAAAAGGAGCTCGTGGCTAAGTAATAACAGCCGCACAGGTCGATCCACCAGGTTAAGCTACGCTTGCCGGGGTTGGTCCGTGCCTCGGAAAGCACGTTAAGCCGTTGGTCCCAGCTGTCATTCGTGGATCTTTGACAGTCGTTACGGGTCGTCAGAAGCCCGAAAGTCTGACAACCAGTCTTACAAGGGGTATTGTATTACCCAGTTACTGGGTTGTGGAGGTCAGATAGGCAGTCGCTCCATGTAAAATACTGGTATTCAGCTGCATCCGCTTAGACTGGAAGCCGACCCCAACATAGTTGGGAAAAGGCTAGGCAGATTGATTGGTTATAACAAAAAAGAAACAACCTTACGAGGTTTAAAATAACTTTATAAGTTTTATTTTATACTTAAAACTTGATTGCCATATTAAATAATCCATATTTACTAACATAAACAACAGCTGTATCAAAAACTCCCTTCTCATAAAGCAAAATAATAGATACAGCTGTTTCGGTAAAGGTCCCCTGAAAATTCAGATGTGACATTTTACCTGTTCTGTTGATCACTTACAAGGGACTCAATCCCATTTCCAAGGGGTCAGAAAAGGTTACAAAAAGGTTCAGTCATTGGAAAATCAACTATAAAATCAGGCCCGCCCACCGCACCTCTATTTTATCAGTGTGCAAAGATCATAAAATATTATCCGACTTGACAAAATCTCACATGACCCAATGGCATTTATGAAGCGAAAAAACCGGCAAACTGCGATTGGGACGACACGAAGGGTTCCGTACCACTGTACAATATTTAGAACAAAACTACGAAAAAGACACATTTCTTGTATCTCTTTAAATTTAACTTTATTTTATTTTTATTATTTGTTGTTATAGCGGCAATAAAAATACACAATCAGTGAAAATTTCAACTGTCTACCTATTACGGGTCATGAGATACAGCCCGCTGACAGACAGACGGACGGATGGACGGACGGACAGCGGGGGCTACTAAGCCTCCGCTGTCGGGTTGCGTTTGGCATCCTTCAGGTACGAAACCCTAATAAAAATAATGAATCGAAATCGATACACTGAAAATTCTTCTTCAAGAGCGTTTATTCTGAAAGTTGGCAACGTCGCAAATAGATGTCAAATATTTCGCTATTTTGATTACTTTGGCAATATTACTGTATGGAAATAAGAAATGTAGCTAAGTAGTTCCTTAGAATATTAATAATAATGAATTGCAATTATAACACTGAATTTGATGTTGTAACAATTTTAGGTGTAAAAAAGGCATTTAGAAAGTTTCCAAATACTTTTTTTACATCTATGACTAAATATTCGGTATTACCATATTAATTATTGCATTTCATAATCAATATTTTAGTTCCCTAGTTAGCCACATTTCTTAATTCCATACAGTAACATTGCTAAATTAATCAAAACAGGTAAATATTTGACAGCTATTTACGACGTTGCCAACTTTTAGGATAAACCCACGGAAGCGAACAAGCGAACGGGATGTGGGTCGCGATGGCGCGCGTCGATTATAATTTAATGACTAGGAAGTCACGTGGCTATTGACTTTTGATTACCTTCATACAAGTTGGTTAACACAATCACCGCGAGCGAATTTCGTCCCGCACCCCGCTGGCTCGCTCGCTTGAGTTTGGCCAGAGCTTTATGTAAAGATAAGTAAATGTCAAAGTTCGTATCAATAAAGCTTTGATGTTATTCGAAATGAAGGGTTGTTTTCAATATTTAATGTGAAACCCACTGTGAATCCTCTTGTCAATGAGGAAAGGTCTCGATTTATGAATGGAGTTTATTTTCATTGTAAACATTAGGGGTAGGTAAGTAATTCATTTTCAGAATCACGGTCATGATATTTTGTGAATGTTTTACTACCTACACAGTCTTGTTAAACAATACCTTTACTAACAAACAATAACAGATTAATAATATTTTTGCGGTAAATACCTAATACTGAAGAATATTCTTGGAAAATAACGAACGTTTTTGTCCTTCAACAAGCCGTGAAAGGTCAACGAACATTGTTGCTTTGTATACTTGTCTCAGATGGTAAAATATTCCACGAAAGTTATTACCTACTCATAAATAGACTTATACACCAGCACGCTAGACATGACCATCATAGAAACGGGTTTTGTCGACGGAAGAATAGACAAAATGACAGATAAACAATCATAATCTGTCATTTTGTCTATGTCGCAAGGATATTGTCAAACCAGTGGTATTGTAATTTCAATAGTGAAATTATAAATGCGCGCAACTTAGTCAACCAGGCCTGGTTGACTAAGTTGCGTGCATTTATAATTTCCGTTAAATTGTGAGAAATGGAGGCCCATTTCTCACAATTTAACGGACTTTTTTTAGTGTTACTATAATTCCACGGGAACGCTTTAGTGATTTTATAATAACCTTAGGTATATTATGTGTTAAGTTTGTGGTGGGGTCTTCGTGCGTTTTGATTGGCCAACTATTCTTCATCCGTCTTAAAATTTTAACGTTTCATTGATTGTTCTTTTTAGTTGACGAAAGCGAACTTCGTTTCTAAACTTAAACAAACAAACCATGAAACCAGTATCTCTCAGGCGGCACGAGCGGCGCGCGCCAGTCCACCAATATCGTCATACTTTTTCAAAAATCAACTCTTTTATGTGTTACTTAGTTCAATTCAAATTCTATGACATGACCGTCGCTCGCAATGTATCATGTCATTTGCAACCGAAGTTTTTTTAATTTGCTCAGTTTGTTGCGTTTGCGTTCTCGAATTTAGTTGAATAATAAACGAGTCAAATTCATAAACGTCGTTGACGAATTCAACTAGTTGATTCATAAACGTCGTTGACGAATTCAACTAGTTGATTCTTAAACAGTTAACGTTAATACGTTGACAGGAGATGAAATGTTAAATTAAACTGTGAAATTAGTACATATTACTATTTTAAGTCTGATAGTTTTAAAATAATGTAAATACATGTGTGTAAATAAAAGTACAAATTGAAAAATAAATCGGCTGTGTCGAAAAAAATAATAATAACTTTTCATAAAAATATCTCTTTTCTACAACACAAACGTGCACTGCGAACGGTATGATCCCTAACATTTTAAGGCTCCATTACGATCGAGATCATTGAACGTTCAAAGAGAATTTCTCTTTTAAAAGGAACGAACTATAATGTCTAATAAATTCAATTTGCTTTTAGACAAGCGACCAAACGCCTGATAATGGAAGGCAGAAAATGTTACGCCACGTTTCTTAATTTAGAAGTACAAAGGCGTTTGTTTATTTTATTCTACGTCTTTTAAACGTGGATAGAATATTAACAGGTTATGCTTGACGCTTCCTTCTTTTAAGCACTGAATTTTTTTTTCAATTTTTTTGAAGTGTATACTTCTTTAGGCATTTTTGAGATGGGACTAAACCATTGATTTCGCGACCTGCCACCGACACCGTGGAGTAAAAGACATCAACGCGTTGATTACCGCGGTGCTGATTTTTTTTCCAGTTTTCACTTCTGTCGGCACTCCCGGAGTGCCACTGTTTTTTTTTGTTGTAAAATGTGACTTGCATTAAGCTAGAAAGGTTTTCATCACAGATTTTCAATTTCTTACCCTATTCTTATCAACTTTCTGGGAAAAAACCGCATCAATGGATAAAACACACACATTAAGCGAGACCCAAAGTCCATGATTATTATTTTCTTATTATTCCAATTTAAGGAAACAAGCTATTTTTTTTACACATTTGCTCTCTCTATAATATTGCAAGAAAAAAAACAGTGGCACTCCGGGAGTGCCGACAGAAGTGAAAACTTGAACAATTTTTTGTGCAGGAAATACTTTTCTTTTTTGAAGTCGGTAAAAAAAGGGAAATATCAATCATGTCGTTGTCATGTCTCAATGTTTAGAATGTCATTAATCCCAAAGAAAATGTATCGCGCGTTGATGTTTTTAATAGTCAAAAGCTGGTGTCGAAGTTCAATTGTTTTTTCCCATCTCAAAAATGCCCAACGCGCCTAAAGAAGTTTTCACTTCAAAAATCCGTAGCGTCCGCTATCACTTCATAGCTAGGAACTCTAATTTCCACTATATTATCGAGCCCTTACGTATTTCAAAATAACCTAACATAATTTACACTAGAGAATTCTCACTAAGGCTGAGCTCGCATAAATTTGTTGAAATAGCGCTCCGGGCTCAGATCAAAACCTCCAGGCACCGGCTGTGACCTAAATTTTCCAAATTTTACAGATGTTTTTAGTTTCTTGTATACGGCGTACTTCGAATTTAAGAGGAAATACGGATATTTCAATCTTAGCAGAAAGGTAGAAAGTTTACAAGTTTGTAATGTTAGGTAATGCAGCCAATGCAGGTGATATAACTTCGAAAATGGAATATGTTTTAATATCGTAAAAGTTATCCGGTTTTTGTAATTTTTTTCCATAAAATCAGTATTAGATATAGTAGGCAGTTCCATATTGAAATAGCTGTTTTTTCGGATTGCACACACTGACGTCACTTGCATCGCGCAAGCAGAGTTTAAAGTGCGACTAGCATATATACAACGTCCCGACATCAATCGTCAGGCAGTAGCCCACCAGATACAACACCCGTCTGGTCGGAAGATCCTCTCTTTTCTATGGAGGATGAGTAAACACCCTGTTCCTAATACTTCTATAGTATTTTCAAGTGTCACTTATGTTGAACGGGTTATACAAAGATCCTACGAGAAAGGCTTTACTACCTGAAAAACAGAGCCAACCTCCCATCGACAATTTTATTTATACCTATGTCAAATACCCCAGATTGCAAAGTGATCGCAACCTCGTATCGAACACTTAATTTAAGTACTCCTGTCCCATGTTGCGAGAGGAACGACCTTAAAATCACAATGGCGGCCACTCGCAACCTCAGTCGAGAACCTATCAGTTTTATGAAGCCAATTAATTACTTTAGTGATAGGTCGTGTAGGAAAACTAGCCAGAGGCACAGTACTCTAGGGAAATAAAACTATGCTGAAGTTAGAAATGCGTAGACTTTGATTTTATCCAAATACTCTCCGATGAAAACTAAGCAGATTTATTATTAAGTTCAGCACTTCAGTTGAATACTCGGAGTACCTATTTAGATATAGATGATTCAAGTTTAGGTACCTAAATATAAAGTGGGGCGCAACACGTTTTTGAGTACGACGCGACACCGGTAGAACAATTTCCGTGAAGTTTCTATAGATAGTATTCCACCAGTCGCGTCGCGCTTGTTTGCGGGAGCCTTTTAGTTAACTGTGGTATACATACATAGATTTAGTATTCTCTATTATACAGTAACATAGACGAAACATTAAAAGTCAGTAAAAATCAATCTACCTAGTCTTTTCCCAACTATGTTAGGGTCGGCTTCCAGTCTAACCAGATGTAGCTGAATACCAGTATTTTACATGGATCGACTGCCTATCTGACCTCCACAACCCAGTTACTGGGTAAAACGATACCGCTTGGTAAGACTGGTTGTCAGACTTTCGGGCTTCTGACGACCCGTAACGTCTGTCAAGGATCCACGAATGACAGCTGAGACCAACGGGTTAACGTGCTTTCCGAGGCATGGAGGAGTCTTGGTATGTAAAGATGGTCACCCATCCACGGACCAACCCCGGAAAGCGTAGCTTAACCTGATCGATCGACCCGTGCGGCTGGTATTTACCTACAACAAGGCTCAAGAAAATAGGTGGCTCGTTCAGATGTCAATGTATACGCTTTTATAGTAAACTTCCAAGCCACGTACAAGATCTAAGCCTTAATAAATTTAAATCATTTATACCGTTAAAGATTACGTTGCGGACAAAAAGGCTTGGAATTGAGCTGCTCCAATTATAAATTTTATTTTTTACTTTCGGAACTTTGTTTATTTTGATAACTTTAAATTTATATACCTACACAATGACATGAATATTTACTTGTGAAGTATAATGTTATTATTATTTTAGTTATTGTGAATGTGAGGACTATGTGGGTCATTTATATATTTTTTCTCAGTTACTGATAATCTGGCAGTTTTGAGTACTTTATGCGGCCTACCTAAATGTCCCTTCTTTGGTATTGTTCGTCGAATCGTTGAGCTCCTTTTAAGTTCTGAGTTGAGCTACACTATTACTGACAAATGCGTGCACTGACTGGACAGGTCCACTCAAATCTGTATGGTTCTTTCCTCAGAAGACCATTTCAGACACAAATCTACACGGTCCACAAATGAAATGCTCTGACCGAGATTATTTCTGGGTTTTTATATACACATTGACATTAATGAATTTTATATAAACAATGACATGAATATTTACTTTTAAAGTATTTTATTATTTTAATTATTGTGAATGTGAAGACTATGTGGGTCATTCCTTTTTGTTTTGTTTTTAATTTTTTCTCAGTTACTTCTAATCATGGTCTGACAGTTTGAGTAATTTAAGTGGCCTACCCAAATGTCCTTTTTTTGGTATTGTTCGTCGAATCGTTGAGCTCCTTAAATTCTGAGTTGAGCTGCACGATAACTGACAAATGCGTGCACTGACTGGACAGGCCCTCTCAATCTGTGTGGTGCTTTCCTAAAAGACCACTTCAGACACCAATCCACATGGCCTTCACATGATCTGACCAAGATTTTGTCTGGACTTTAAAAGAGACTGAGACCTCTGAGTTTGTTTCGGCCTTTCTTCTCAGAGTAGTCAGATAGGAAACGCCGATCTCATCTAGTTTTAAAATATGATTGACGTGTAAAAGTGTTTGTACAAACCTACTTACAGAAATAAAATCATTTATTATTTAGCCACGAGCTCCTCCGTTAGACGAAACATTAAAGTAAATTGTGATAATTATTATACATAAACAGGAGTAGGTGTGTACCAAATCACTTGTTATTGTTTAGATGCGCGATTCTGATAGGACAAGAATTATATTAATTATCAATATTCATTTTCAATTTTTGATAACAGTAAAATTGCTAAAAACGCAACACCGGTTGATGGCAATATGCTCGCCCCCTATTACATGGGACTTAAACATAACTGACGAAAAATAGGTACACCTCTGCCTAACCCTTTGATGATTACGGGCGTGATATTATGTTTATGTCATGCATATTATGATAGCAGCTGGATGAGAGTAGTCAAGTGGCCAAAACGTGCGATTGGATTATTTTCAAGATCGGACAAGATTGTTATTATTATTTATTTAAGACTCCGTGTACGAAAAAACCCTTTTTCGTCAGTAACTTATCCAATTGTAAGAAAGCTTGAAATAATTGAAACATTAAGTCTGTGTAAGTATAAAAGTACAGCACCTGTTAATAGTTGCATCACTTTTGCGCTCTCGAAAATATGGTTTATTTCGCCTTTGATTTACTTAATGATAATCATAAAATAAAATTTTGATTTTATTTCAAGGATAGCTGAAGACTAATGTATGATTTTGAAATTTCTTAATATGGTTAACTAAATAATAGGAAAAATACATAACTGACAGGGTTTAAAAAAAAATGTTTATTTCATTTTTTTTTCTGCTATTTTTTGTATGGAAGTTTGAAAAAAATGGTTCCCCATGTACAAGTAGACCATATAGTGACGTTGAAAATATTTTTTAAATTTCAAAATCAAAAGTAGCTTTTAAATTAATAAATTTTTGGAAAACTTGTTGCGAATTTTAGTGATTTTCCACGAATCCTTAATTTATTTGATAAATCCCTTTCCGCTATGTACAAAACAAAGAATTAGACTTTTCAAATCACACAACTAACGAACAAAATTGATTAAAATCAGTCGATTTCGTGCACAGTTTATGTACACATAAATAAAGGGACAAGAAAAATACGTACAAAGGTGATGCTTATTTCTAAAGAAATTTCTTCCAGCATACCTGCGACAGGAAAGTAGATAAAGAGATGTAGACAACGTGTGTAAGAGTAGAAGAGAAAACAAAATACATAAAATGAAACTTAACTATTCACTCATTTAAATATAAAGATACAATATGAGAACATACTTACATACATACTTCTAAAATACATATCACTAAAATAGATATACATACATACTTAATTATAATGTAGTATAAAATAATAAATACATAATATTCAACTATGACGAAGTGGATATATAGTGTTCTTTCACTCTTCTTTTAAAAAATGCAACAATTTGGCAGTCCCTAATGTCAGGTGGAAGTGAATTCCACAACCGAACCGCCTATAATACTGAAGGAGTAGGAATATGATGCTCTCGACGATGTTCATGATGCAGCACAATTGATATAATATGTTATCCATTAAAAAAGCTCTCTACTGCTTACTAAAATCATCTTGGATAAAGACTATCTAAGATGATTTTAGTAAGCAGTCTTATGAGAAAAAAAACCAATAACGGAGACAATGACATCATAATCACCAATACAAGACACCCTCTCACACTACAGGGCGACGGAAGGCGGACTGGCGCCAGGCGGCGATGGAGACATGCCGGTGGGCGGACCAAAGACGCCGCAGCAGATCGCGGCGCAGCGTCGGCTGCAGCAGACGCAGGCGCAAGTCGATGAGGTAAGGACGTGCTTTTATTATCAGCTTTAATATATTGCCAACATCTAATAAGCTGTCCCATACAAAACTTCAATACGTACTCGACTGAAATGTTGATGTGATTATTTTTTCGCGATAACGATGTTGGTCGTATAGAGAAAGTTGTTTAGTTTGATGGTACCAAACCCTTAAATATGACAACAAATTTCTGATACACGCTGTATGTACGACTTACAAAAACCTTGAAACTGAACGCGGTTTAGGTGCGCTGATAGCGTTTAGCTTCATTGGCAAAATTCACTCATAGAACCTTGTCATAATATATAAAGCAAATGGCGACGTCAGAAATATGACGGGTCTCAAACGAGTTAAATGTGACAAGGTCCAAATGTGATCAACATTTTCGTAAGGCGATCGGAGCTAATGGGTTGCTTGCTGGTGTGTAAGTTTTAAGCATAAATATGGACGCATATATAAGAAAAGAGGCAGACTAAAGAAAAGATTAATGGATTAATGGATATGGCTAGGAGGGAAGTTAACACTGAGGGGAGGTTTATATAAATTGGGATAGGTAGGGTATGGTGATTTGATTCTAGGTCAACGGGAAGTACTCTACAGGTTTTGATTTATTTGCGAGTATCAAAATATGTTGTATAAATGGCCGTATTTTTTATTGTGTTGACTTAGAAACTAGATTTTTTTAGAGCTCCAAGGAACCGTAGACCTACGTATTTGATATTAATTTCAACTTGATACGTAAACGCGTTCCTGGAAAAAAGGGTCCTGACAGACTGACAGACAGATGGACAACAAGGTGATCCTATAAGAACCCTTAAAAGTGGTGGTTTGTCTAAGCCACCGGCCCGCCTAATTGAGATTAGTAACCGCAACACCTGCAAAATCAAAAGAGGGATGAAGAAAATGAAGGGAGGGAAAGATACATATAGTCTTGGTGTTAAAGTATCACAAACAGACAGACATAAATATACTAAAAGGGGGTTCAGGTTTTCCCATACGCTGCTAGACAAGGTTGAAAATCTATTTCAACTTGATTTAAATATGTATGTTCTTCTTACGATTCTTATTTTTTTAATTCTTATTTTCTTTTCTTCTTTCGACGGTTTCTTTTAAAATCCAAACAGAGGTAGAATTAATTCCCATAAATAAAAATTCAGATCAGTCTCCCTCTACACATATTCATTGTTGTGTATCCATAGATCTGTGATGTGTATAGATTAGTGGTGTGAGTCAGAGGCAACTGAGTGAGACATTTGAGCTCGATTGGCGTGGGGGGATAAATTACTGTCTGCCACACGCCCTTGCTCATTCATCCGTTCATTCATTATGATGTTTGAAGATGGTTTCAGGATGAAATTCAATTCTCAGACTTGTTTCAATAATAGCATGCTTACTTTGGTTAGACTTGCTGGTAACTGTTGAATATTGGCTGTCTATTTAGGAGTTCAGAAAACTAGTCGGCATACAGGTTTAGTTTGGTTAAGTACAGCTGTTTCTTTCCTGAATTTTGAATGGTTTCAATGCTTTTGTGTCTTCTTAGTGCTTATGAGCACTGACAAATGACACTGAACATACACGAGCGGCAACCGCCGTTTATCTTTTACCGTTGGCAACTTGCCGGTCGTGTATCTGAGCACTTAATGATGGTTTCAACCCTAATACGTTCATACTCTCATACACATACTATGCATCCAGTACCTAACTTAATACTATTATTTTCATCTTTATATTCCACCTTATATACTACACAGATCTCGTTATTAAAACACTAATGTATTTACAATATGAAGGACATAGATTAGCGTAGTGAGTCAGAGGCAAGTGAGCGTGACATTTGAACTCCGTGACAAGTGTGGGCGGATTATTTACTGTCTGTCGGCACGCCCAGTTGCCCGTGTCCGTTCTATGATGGCGAGCTTATAGATTAGATTATTACTACTATGTTATTATAAATAAACGGTTCAGTTAATGGCTTTGGCATCTTTATCACACACATAAGTTACAAAATGTCTGTCTACAATTACTGAGTAATTCACACAGAACCAAAAAAAATTTTACATCTCGGTTAAAGATACCGATACCATTTTTTTTATTTTATCAATGTACAAACCAGAAAGGAAGCTTCTAATATTCTCAAGATTAATTTATTTCGTAAGGCTACTTCCACAAACAAAACATTTACTACAGGTGCACCATAAATTCTCCTTTACGACACAAAATGGCTGACCTAAAATCACAAACGTCACTGCTCCCAGACTCGAAGCAGGAAATTAAACGCCTGTCGAACGACCAACTATTTACTATTGACACTAACTAAACGTCGGACGCACCCTCCATATAGAGGGTAAGGCACAAACAAATAAACCGAGATAAAAGCTTTACTTACGGGGAAATAAATACACGGTAGAAAGATTAAGTTAAATGAAAGATACGTTTCGTACCTTTGTTAGTAATTAGATGAAATTGTGAAATATGTAGGTACAGAAGAATCAACAGGATACTCATGTTTCGCACCTACCCTTAGAGTTACAGATACTCTTACGGCTTCCATACCTACTGTACCCTTGATTCTGAGAATTTATGAGGAAATAATTAACCTCGGTATGGGGATCTTCAGCAAAAAACCTTTTGTTAATTTTTAAGGTTTTGTTTCATAATGAGTAAAACCACATACATAGGTACCACTTAGGATAACGTTCTTTTTTTTTTTTTTTCTTAGCCATTATTGTCCCACTGCTAGGCTAAGGCCTCCCTACCCTCTTTCTACCTCTCTCTGTCCAGAGCTTTCAAGGACCAATCTTTCTTAAAGGAGTCCAGCTCATCCCGCCATCTCCGTCTGGGCCTGCCGCGATGTCGATTGCCATTAAGCGGGACCCACTGGGTCGTAAGTTTGGCCCATTGATCGTTTGACATGCGGCAGATGTGTCCAGCCCAATTCCATTTAAGCGGGGTAGCTTTCCGAGTGACATCAGTTCGGATTGTTGTATTCTTAACCCGGTCCACAAATTTAATACCAAGAATACTCCGTTCCTTAGCTCTCTGGCAAACCCCGAGCGTGGACCTCTGCTGAATTGTCAAAGACCATGTTTGAGAACCATACGTGAGGATGAGAAGAATACACACGTCGATGAGTCTTCTCTTGAGGGATAGAGGAAGATCGCCCTTCATTCGATCTTTCATGGCCCAATAGTTCTTCCAGGCATTTTCGGTGCGTCTTGCAACTTCTTTGTTTTGTCTTGCCTGGAAAGAGACTAGACTGGAGGAGAAGAGACGTTCTTATATCTTCAATTTAATCTGATGACATCATCCATATATACTTATTTAGAAATCCTCACAAACTCGTTCGATTCAAAGAAATACATTCTATTTTCTTCATAAATATAACGTAGAAACTTCATTTCATTGACATACCAAACCTTTTCTTAACTCCAACAAATAGCAATATCATTTCATCTTCAAGAGAATCTAGATGATAAAAAGCGTTACTTAAATCCAAAGATTAAAGTCTTCTATTGTCCTTGTACAAAACTATAAGAGTGATTTGTCAAGCCCAGTCTCTGATGTCATCGAATCTGCGCGTGTATCCAATGACGTCATCCTGGATGATATAGCTCTTGGAATTGAGACAAGGGTTTACTGATATCCCATTATTCCCATTATGTATGATTGCGAGAGTGTGAGCATTTTGTTTTATATATTATTATGGAGTCTTCTAATAATGTATTTATGTCCTAAATATTTGGATATGTACATCGTAGAATACTGATCAAAAAGGATTTTCTAGATAAGTTTTTACGTTCTTCTTTGTCTTTTACATTTATTTGAGTCTGATAAAAGAGACTCTCTGTCTTTTCTACTCTGAGGCAGCCTGCTATACTTTTCTTATTGCTTTTAAAATAATGACAATCAATCATTGTGTTGACGACTTAATTAAAAAATAATCATAACTTTAAATTAATTATGCCATTTTTCATTACAGGTGGTCGACATTATGAAGACAAACGTTGAGAAAGTGCTGGAGCGAGATCAGAAACTGTCAGAACTTGATGACAGAGCAGGTAAGCTAATGATTCTTAAAGATTACCATATCAATGAAGCCAATCAAAGTCAAGAAAGAGAAAAAACTTTGCCAACGGAATGAATTGAATTCAATTAATATTTCAATAAATAATCGTTTTCGTTACAGATGCACTGCAACAGGGCGCATCACAGTTTGAACAACAGGCTGGCAAACTCAAAAGCAAATTCTGGCTGCAAAATTTAAAGGTGCCTAAAATTTTCTGGCTTAACTAAGTATTTGTGTTACGGAAGAAAGAAAAGAAAGTAAGAAATCTGGCAATAATCTTCTTCGGAAGGATTAAAAATAAACTCATTTGGCGAGTTAGTTGAAAGTAGACTTCTTTAGAATATGTTCTAGAGTGGTTAAAAATAAGAGCTAATTTCCTAGACAACACTTTACCGCATTGATTCAAAATCACTGCTTGTAGACAAATGCAATGCCTACGATTCGGTACTGTTAAAATTACTTAATTGATCATCAAATAGGAGGAAAAGCTTTATTGCTAAAACATGAAGGTTGATAATATACAGAAT
Source organism: Agrochola litura (assembly GCA_949152395.1). NCBI lineage: Eukaryota > Metazoa > Arthropoda > Insecta > Lepidoptera > Noctuidae > Agrochola > Agrochola litura. The sequence continues at coordinate 8,662,822 of OX424512.1, forward strand.
CGATATTAAAGTTTATCTCTAACACTTACAAAAGCAATAAAGAAAATGATTATTGAATAGATATTGTAGTAAACAAACACATGTACCGTTACTTCGTTCGCGTATTGCAACATTATTTGTGGCTTTGCTTGTGACCAATGTTGAGACATCTATTTTATCGTCTGACGTTTCATTTGTATTTACTATAAGTTCTTTGAAAATTACTTTTACAAAATAACTTGACTGCCTCGTTGGTCGAGTCTTTGCAAGCGTTACTGCTGAGTATGAGGTCCTGGATTTGTGGTTGATGGCAATAGGCTCACCCTCTATTACATGGTACTTAACCATAACTGGCGAAATGTGAAATGTGTGTGCACTACAGACTACAGGTACACCTCTGCCCAACCCTTCCGAGAAAAAATGAGGCGTGATGTTATGTTATGTTCTTTGATGATTATTGGTCCGTCTTTAGTGACCAAATCAATGGCCAAGTTTTAACAAGATGCCTTAGTAACGTTATCCTAAACCTTCCAGATGATGATAATCGCAGCTGTAATTGGAATCATCATCTTGGCTCTAATCATCGGTAAGTAAATACAATTCAACAAAATCAATACACATATTAGTAACATCTCTGTTTTGTTACACATTGTATTATTATGTTTTTAGACTAACCATATCATTATTTTTTCCACATTTTCAGCCAACTTTGTGTGAACAAGTTTCGGTAACCGAAGTTTAATTTAGAAGTTACTTGTTATAATGTTAATGAATACTTAGTATATAACGTATGTTGTTAATTTTTATAATAATTACGTTACTGGTACTAAGCCTATGTTGGTAAGTGGGCAAGACGTATCATTTGTCGTTGTTGATGATCAGTGTTGGCTTTGTCTGTTCTATTGTGACTTCGTATATCTGTCTCTATCGAAGAATGTTTCATGCCGTTTCGACATCTTCTAGTTCATATTATAAGTTTGCATTCACATCGGTAGTGAGATTTTTGAGACATACTTCAAATCAAATAGTCTCATCTCTTTCTTTTTCTTTAACGACCTGAAACCAAATCTCTTGTAGATTTAATCTATTTATTAGTTTTCTACTAATAACTTGATGATCTTCTTCAACTAAAACCTGATGTGAATAGTGACTTATATATGAAGTTCAGCTTTATTTTGCAAATGTGTTTTCTCTTGTGTCTGGGATTGCTCTTGTGGTTTAATTATATTTATTATAAAAACATTATGCAAAGACTTAATGAAGAATTAGAAACTAGATCTAAAATTGCTTGATATAAAAAGTTATTATACTTTTATCCAAGAATGCGATGCTTGTCCCAGATTTACCCCCAATTTAGTTTTGCTTTTCTTAAAACTTCGTTACAAATTAAAATATAATTTCCATGAACAACGAAATAAATATCGAGAAGGAACACGCTTGAAAATTAAATATGAAAGAAAAAGCTTCAAACAAATACCTATCTATATCATTATTGCTAATTGGTGCTTTCAACGCTTTGAACAATATGAATAATAAAAAGGTATTGCAAGCCGCGCTTCGTATAAAATCGATGCAAGAATATGGAAAATTACTATTAAAGATAATGCCCTAGTGTTTTGGGTGACCTATTTTCTCAAACAAGAAAAAATAAAAAAATTGTCAAAACAGACTTCTAATAATAATCATTTTTATTGGACCACTGAAGTCAGAAAGTTCATAATTATTATTATTATCAATCATGATCACGTTTTTCAAATCATCGGTGTGTTAAACCATTACAAGTTTTTCATCATGATCATAAACGATTTGCATGACGAAGAGAACTAAAAAGATTAATCACAAAATCTTCTTCTCTTGAAGAAGAAGAATCTCAAAATATTGTGTTCTAATGTGTCGTCTTTTTAATAAAACTCACTGATTATTGCACATAAATTATACATATTAATGAACATACATACTTACATATTGTGAATTCGTCTTGTGCTGCTAAAATGTGTTTATCCTTGAATGCGATTATTAAAATTGTTATTAATATTTTCTAGGTCTGTAAACCACCTAAATGAAGGATTGAGGCCGAGGTATGGATTAATAACAGGTACTTTTTATTCCATTATAATACCTAGTGAAATATTCCGTAAGCGTTAAGGATTCTGAACCTAAAAAGTAAACTGTAGGAAGACCCAGTGTTTACCCTAACTCTTAATGCCAAGGAAATATATTGCTTTATATATAATATAAAGCAATCTAAAGATAGAATCTGATCTTAAAAAATCTAAAAATAATAAATAAATTCGTGAAAGAAAATTTAATTAATTAATTTTCAGGAAACATAACATCTCAGCTGCCGTAACATCTGCAAAGAACTTTGAAACAACTTTTGTTTTATTATTTATAGAAATTAGTGTTGTTATTAAATGTCCTCTGGATAATATCACCAAAATATATCCGATGTTTTGCCTACTAAATATCAACTATTTATCCTATCAAAACTTTTTGTAAATTTCGAAATCACGCGTCTTTGACATGATTTCTTTTATATCACTAACAAAATGCTCTGTGTAATACGAAATATAGTATTTTTAGATGATCTTTCTTTGTTATAAATTTTACCACAGAAATTAATATTTGCTATTAGATAAGACTTATCAAAAATACAGAAAAATCTCTTGAACATTTATTACTTTTTCGAAAATAGGCTGTTTCATACAAATGCAATGGTATAATTTCCATTTGGACCAAATTTCTTGAGCATTTATTTGGGGTCATTTCGTTTTGTACTTTTTTTAAACGTTTAAATTGTTGAACTTTGATAATATCTACTGTCTACCTATGTAATATGTTTATCTGCTTGTAAATCCTACCACTTTATAGGTGTTATATGAACAGATATTTACACTTTATAAATATCAGTCCATTTAAGAAATGGATTTTCGGTTGGGCTGGTTTCTGTATTCAAAGTTCCAAGTCATCACAAGTAAAATGTAATACCATTTTGATAGCATAGCGTGTATTGGGCCCATGTTAGCACCACAGCGGTTAGTTAATTATTTACGTAATATGTTTTAATCGCTTTTATAGCTGTAATCTATAACCGTGATCTCTATTTGGAACGAAAAATTTGTACTTAATCAAATTGTTGTTTGTTTAAGTAAATTAGAAAATAATATTAAGAACTTGTGCTATCTTGCGTTTTTACATTGTAATCGTAACTGGCCAAAATTAAAAAAAATTGTATAATCTATCCTGTGTAACTACAGCAAATAATGCATTAAATATCTTTTTACTGTGTGTGTATTAATGTATGTAAAAACAGCTTTGTAGTTAGAAATTGTAAAAATTCACACTAGGTAATTAGATGTTTCAAATAAATAGCCACTCATTAGTTATATTTATCATATAATCATGGCTTGATCTACATTTGGTTGTGGTTCGCATACTGTGTACATTTCATCGTAATATCATTTTACATAACACTGTAAACTGCACTGCACCATCGCGAATGCGGTAACAACTAATATAATTACCACGTAATAATATAAAACATGATTTAACACGAGCATCAACCGAATGTAGTTGTGCCTTTACATTTACGATATAGAATCATAGTATTGGGAGGATTGGCCAGTACCTATTAAATAATATAGGAAGGGAAATATGAGATTAACAATATCATATTAAAATCGGTTCTCCGTATACATAGGTAATATTTTCATATCATGTATGGAGACCGATTTTTTATAAAAAGTACGTAAGTTGCACATCGTTATTGTTGACAGTCTCATTAGGGGGAGAAATTAGATCGTAATTTATAAGTATGACGTCACGGATTTGAAACACAATATTTTTAACTTGCAACACTTACACGCGGTGATTTTTGTGTGCTTTGTTGCCAGTATCATGACGGATTTTCAAACCATTCCAAACATCTTTAAAGTAGTCTAAGCTTCATATTTCTACTACCTACTCATCTGAACGCCTAAAATGCCTAGACATTGTAGAACTAATGTAAATAATTTTCTTAAATAAAATAGGAACACCTATATTGTTGGCGTAATATTTTTAGGTACTCTTGAAAAGTTTCATGATAAAAAAACGGAAACTTGAAACATAATTTTCATTGAAAGAAACACATAATTAGTTTTGTAGTTAATGAGGAGGGTAATTATCAAACAAACACACAAGGGGAAAGTAACAAAACCGTGGAAAAAACTGAATTACTCTTTTTCATCCAAGACTTTATTGTATTGTGTTTCAAAAACGATGGCACCAATAACATTCACTGTAAGGTAAAATGATAACACACCAGAAGTATGTTATGGGATTAGTTATTAAATTGGTTGGTACATATAGCGTTGTTTACTAGGTACATTGTGACATCACCACTAGTCAACGTTGTTGCGCTATATATTTTAAACAACATTGTAGGTACCTAAGCCATAGCTATAAGCATTGTCATGAATATAATTAAATGAAATAAAAATGTTGTAACTGAATTTTGTCTTATTTACTTAGCCTTATTCTATTGAATCTAAATTTTTTTGTTGATTCAAGTTTTCCACAAGATGATAGATACTATTATTCTAATAGCCAATGGCCAAAGCCCTAAAACAATATTCCTTCTCAAAAGCGACACCTACGATAATAATAGCATTGGCATAATAATAAAGTCCTATCACAGCAAACGTTGTTTTGAAGAAAAGCAGCACGATAAACTTTCAGACTTGTATGAGATTATATCAGGAGTACCTACCACAGGAAAGTTTACTGGGCCCAATTCTCTACATAATATTTACTGTTGACCTACCAACAACAGACAGGACAATGGTCGCAACATATGCAAACGATACAGCTTTGCTATCCACACACACAAATCCAATAAATGCATCAGAACATCTACAATATCACATTAACAAAATAGAGGACTGACTTAAAACTTGGAGAATTCAAGCAAATCTAAGTAAGTCATCACACGTAACTATCACTCTCAGGAGCGACACATGTTCACCAATTACACTTAATAGTGAGGAAATCCCGTTAGACGATAATGCAAAATACTTGAGCATGCACTTGGACAGAAGGCTGACCTGGCAAAAACACATTTGGACAAAGACGAAGCAACTAGATATAAAACTGCGTAATATGTACAGGCTAATCGGACGCCACTCACAATTGAGCAGACATAGCAAGTTGTTAGTATACAAAGCCATCTTGAAACCAATATGGACTTATGGCATACAACTCTGGGGTACAGCCAGCAACAGTAACATAGAGATATTGGAAAGATTTCAAACAACTTTTGCATTTTGTAGGTCAGTGTCAGGTTTTATGTTGATTAAAATATGATTCGCGAATATTTGAATTTCGTGGGCTACCTTAGCGCATCCCCTTTAAGCTTTCAAGCATAAGCTCTCAACTCAGGACACTATTTTAATTATTTTGTAAAAAGAAAATACCCTCCTTTTGAGCTTCCTTACAGTCAGACAAAAAAAGGGCCCCCAACATATTTTGATACTAGCTACGCCACTACCTAAGGTATACCTATTAGTAAAACCGAAATTATGAAAACTTCCGTAAAGAACATTGCTGCCAAGTAGGTACACCTACCTAACCAGCGCTGCAACAACATGTTCTATGTTATAGGGTTTGGTTTCCGCACTTAGTCCGTAAAGTGGACCGTTGTGCGTGGGCCATGGCGGCCGTTTGGTGGTTATTCCAACCAACCCACCTCCCTCCAAAAGCTAATTAAATCTCCTGGTCTGTTCAGAACATCTGTGTAGGATCTGGGTGACCCGAGGGTTTCTGGTCTAATCTGGGTGACGCCTGTGCGTTCAAAGAGCACGTGCGCTACGGTTTCCTCAGCCTCCATGCACGCCCTGCATAGAGAACTGTCCGTTATGCCTATTGTGTAGAAGTGTTTGTTTAGCGAGCAGTATCCCGTGATGGTCCCCGTCACCAGGCGCAGGCCGTTCCTGTCCAGGCGTAATAAGCGCCTGGTTAGCCTGCTATCCAAGGATGGCATAGCTTCCTCAGACTGTCTGCAACCCGGTGTTGAGGTCCACCAGTTCCCCGCTTGTGTGTGGGTGAACTCCTGTAGCCACCTGCGTATTTGGTTGAAGGGGATGGGTACGATAGGCTCGGGTCCACATGCTGCCGTGCCGGATTCTCGTCTAGCAAGTACGTCAGCAGCGTCGTTACCTTGCGATCCGCTGTGCCCTTTTATCCATTGTAGTGTCACCGTGTTGCGGCTAGATACCGTTGTATGTTCTAGTGCGTTGTGACATTCTAGTATTAGCTTCGAGGTAATATATTTTTTCCTTAAGGATTGGAGAACTGAGGCACTGTCGGAGAGTATACGTCACATACGTATACTCTCCGACGTATACGTATGTGGGTGTCCGTAACCCTCCTGGCTTCTAGGGCGTGGACCGCTTGTTTGATGCCCACACACTCCGCCTGATAGACGGTGTTGAACATGCCCAATGGTCTGGATATATTAATGTTGAGGTCGTGTGAGAAGACTCCGACCCCGGTACCAGAGTCGGTCTTCAATCCATCGGTGTATAGTCTCATCTCTTTCGGGCCTGAGTAGTCACACTGTTCTTCTGTGAGTATTATGAGTATATAGCCTTTGAAAGTGATGTGTTTTCGGGGTTTTGTCGCAGGGTGATGCCATCATTGGCTGTCGTTTGATCGCATCCTCCGCAACTCTGGAGTCTTTGCTTAGGGTTCCTGATAAATGTAGCCTAAAGGCAGCCAGGGTCGCCTCCTCCCGCACGATAAGGTGCAGAGGTGGCAGCCCAAGCATTGGCTGTAGGGCAGCAGTGGGTGCTCTCATACTGCTAGTGATCGCAACACAAGCAAACCGTTGCAGTTTTTCGAGATCTCTTTGGGCTGTGCTCAGGTCTGTCCTGGGCCACCAGACCAGTGAGCCGTATGTGATGATTGGACCAGTAGGTGACCTTGGGGCTAATCCCCCAGTTCCTGCCAAGCAGTCGTTTGCACTGCCACAGGGATATGCTGGCTTTTGTAGTGATATAGTTGGTATGTTTTGCCCAGTTCAGCTGTTTATCCAAAAAGATGCCCAGGTATTTGGTTTCAGTTGATAGGCTTAGGCATGTTCCGAAGAATCGTGGTAGTTGAAGTGTCGTCAGTTTTCTCTTTTTTGTAAAGAGAATCAGTTCGGTTTTTGTAGGGTTCACTGAGAGTTGGTGCTTATTGCACCATTCCGCTTATTATTATTGTTAAGTCATCGGCGTAGCCTACGGTGAAGTAACCTTTGTCGTTGAGTGTTTTTATGAGGCTGTCTACTACCAGGTTCCATAGAAGCGGCGAGAGGACGCCCCCTTGCGGGCAACCCTTCGCAACGATGGCCCTCGTAGTGTCATTCACTGTGACTTGTACAGCTCTCAATTTGAGCATGTTGGTAATCCAGTCACTCAGGGTCGAGTCTATGCTGTGTCTGTCGAGGGCCGTGTTTATCTGCAACAACATAACATCACGCCTATATTCCCCGAAGGGATAGGCAGAGGTGCACCCACATTTCGCCAGTTATGTTTAAGTCCCACGTAACAAGAGGCGAACCTAATGCCATCAACCGGGCACAAATGCAGACTCCGGGCTGCTACTGAGAAATTCCAGATGAAAAACCCAATAACACTTTTCCCGACCCGGGAATCGAACCCAAGTCCTCATGCTCAGCAGTAGTGCTTGCGACCACTAGACCAACGAGGCAGTCAGTGATCAACGAGGAGACTAACCAGCGCTTAAGTAATATCCCATAAAGTGGGCATAATCAATACAGACTAAGCCATAGGACTTACTCTCTGACTGACTCATCAACGCTCACCTCAAACCAACAACCTAGAAAACTGAAAGCTTGAGGTTTATCGTAATGTTAGAAGGACATTCACGCCTCAAGCTTTTAAAAAATAAAAAATAAACATTAAGTTTTAATTAGTATTTTTTTAAAACAAGCTTTTAAAAGCTTGTTTTAAAAAAGGATTTAACAAGTCAAGCTTGTAAAAAGGGTGTCACTCAACCACTTTATTATTAAATCTTGTAATAAAAATAAAAATCTGTACACCCATTCATCATGGCCAAACCATTTGAGGCAATTTCGTCCCAAATTATTGTTTTATTATTTTTATAATTAACATAATTTTTATTTATTGTACAGTCAAGAGCTCGTGGAGCTTTACACACTGGGCTTTGTACCATTCTTAATACTATCGCCGTAGAGGTAAGACTCGCACTACAAGTGAAAAGCTTCATGTTGTACTTTTGACTACCTACCTACAATTCATACTTTTCCCACCCTCCATATTAAGTATATCAACTTGCCTGAGCCTTCGGCTGACGACGCCCTTGGACCGGGAGCCGTCTCCGTACCATTGTGGTAAACTGTCTCGACATACTTCGGAGAAGTGCAGGCCTAAGCAATGCAGCGCCCATGTCGCGGCGATCGGCGTTATGGATACCTCTCGCTTCTAATCAAGGTTCAATCCATGGTTGGAGAGGGAGCGTGTAGGAAGCCGTGGGAAATGATGGTTGTAAAGGGAGCGAGAAGATACCTACAACTCCCCTATCCGCAGCAGACGCACTGGGTGCAAAGACCAAGTTAAACTATAGAGACAGAATCACCGAATCCTTATCATGGTTAGTATAAATGTTAAGAACGCGGCGACGCATGAATTGTCCATACAAACGTAATACCTAAATCATTTGCAATTTGGGCATATTTGCACCATATTATGTTGTTATTCGGATTTAGACAGTGTTTATCTAGGCTCCTACATCTTTTTTTTCCAAAAAAACTTTTTATAATGAAGTTTAAACACGCATATTGTTGCAGCGTAAATGACGTCTTCATATTGTTTTTTCTGTATTATAAACAACAATATTTATATTTTTGTTTCTGCAGAAGCATAGCTTTATCAAGTTACAAATTATCGAAAAAAAAAGGAAAAATATTAAGTTTTCATTCATCATTTTTGGTATTACGGAACACATCCAAATTTATCATAAATCGAAAGCTAGTAGTGCTATCGCGTCAAGCAATAATTGTCAATGTGTGCGTGATAGTATTGCTCACTGTAGGTGTATATCACTCCGACAGGCACTCACACTAGCGCAACGTGCTTGGAATTGAATTTTGCAAACATGTCGGTTTGTAGTTGCGAGCCGTGTTCGCAGGCCTCTTAAACGGGGGAGCTTCTGGGCTCATGGCTAAGTAATAACAGCCGCACGGGTCGATCGATCAGGTTAAGCTACGCTTGCCGCGGTAAGTCCGTGGATGAGTGACCATCTTAACATACCGAGACCCCTCCGTGCCTCGGAAAGCATGTTAAGCCCAGCTATCATTCAGTCAGTCAGTTCTTAGACGGTCGTTACGGGTCGTCAGAAGCCCGAAACTCTGACAACCAGTCTTACCAAGAGGTATTGTGTTACCCAGTAACTGAGTTGTAGAGATCAGTTAGGCAGTCGCTCCATGTAAAATACTGGTATTCAGCTGCATTCGGTTAGACTGGAAGCCGACCCCAACATAGTTGAGAAAAGGCTAGGCAGATTGATTGATCTTTGGGGAGCTTCTCTGCGAAATAATGTTGCTACCACAACCACGGCCAATCATAGTCGTTGTGGTAGTTGGTGTAGTGAGCTCGGTTTTATTATTTTTAACTTTCCCTTTGCAAATTATTCCAACTGGCCCATAAGATTAACTTTTTTTTACAAACCTTCTTCCTTATCGATTGATGAAACGTAATTTGTGGATGGTCCCTGATAATCCCATCTGTAATTATTACCAGCTCAAAAAAACTACTGTCAATGTTTTCTGTCATTAGTGTCATACTGTACTGTCATTACCTGCTGATAACGTCAATGTCATTTGATACGTGTCGAGTGGCGAAAAGTATTTGTAAACTAATTAATTTAAATAAACTAAATAGAAATACTAATTAATAATCAGACATAATCAAATCAAACGTAAACAAACTCGCCGCTCTTCATTTTCTTTAAAGGTAAGGTTTTGTTGTACCTACATCTTTTCAAAATATTGTGCAGAATTTCACAACATTGTTACACCGACTGATCAAGGGTACGTTATTATTATTTATCTAAGTACCAATACGAAAACACCTAACACCGACCACTTATACAACGTTACCCATTGTCTTTTTTAAATTTTGTAGGCAAAGGAAGCTATGATTGAGTTACCTCGGATAACAAGAGCCCTAAGGGCACACACACAACTCGACAAGCCACGATGTTTGAAACCAATTGTAGATCCGACAAAACCGGTACATGTGAAGAAGAAGAACTTACAAAGGTAACAACACTGAAATAATTATTAATTTAAGTCTACATCAAAAAGTTTTTTGATCAGCAACCTAGTAATTTATTAGGTTTCTTATTAGAAACGATATTTACTCAAGACTTTATTTATGATAACACTCAATTTCAAATAGATAGACTACATACTTATCATCAAAACCAAGGTTTTTGGTTGTATGAAGAAGAAAACTTAATAAATTAATAAAGATTAAGTAATTACAGCTTTGATTTAGTTGATCAGTATGATAATAATAACTAAAGATTCCATTTATTTCAGGTTTAAATCTTATTCAGACATTTACAACTATGTCAAACAAAATGAGCCTAATTCGGCTGAAATTCTGAAACTCTTCCCTCAACTAAAAGATGCCTGCAAAGTCCTCACTGGAGACCAGCCTGATGAAATCATAGAAGATGCCACAGTGCTTAGCCTTAGGATGTTTCTAGATCAGGATATTGTGATGCTAAAACATCTATCACAGTTACGGCAGACATTTGGGACTGTTATGTCTACTACAGCGAATAAAATTTGTGAGGTGTGTATATTAATACATTTATTTAATGTAATGTGTCTAAACTTTGCGCAGAAGGCTGCGTGATATAATTTTTAAGGAACCAAATGGTGACAATACGCTAGTGTGAGTGAGAGAATATGTGCAAAAGTTTGTACGGCCTATCTTCAAGACCAGCCAGTAAGTAAGTCGTTTATTTATAGTTTGGCGCTAAAACAATAAAGGCAATAAAGATACATTGAAGAGCTTTAAAATCACAACTTATATAGATCACTACCACACAATTTATATATACGAAATTCTCAACAAAAACACTATTTACTTATAAAATACTTATACAAAATTCTTTCTCAGCAAGGAATTCATCAACCTTATTGTACTGTGGTGGACTTAATGCTATAGACATTCTCTACCAGTTTACCTTTGTATATCATGTTAATTTATTCTGCATTAGTTCTAAAATTACTATTCTGTATTTATTGGTAGAATTTAGGGACGGGGAAGAAAAGAAGAGAGTGTGAAACAGAATTTATAAAAAAGTACTGTGTTGTTGAATTTTACTGATAAGAGCGTTACAGCACTGCATCCAATTCAAATCCGAGGAATGATGATCCGAAGTGCCCGTAGTACCATTTGTATCGAGGGTTGTGCACTAGATCCAAATTCAATCCGTCCGAATTTAAAACATTTTCAAGTCAGATGGAAGTCAATTGTCGAATTCGCATTCAGATCAGATGCAGTACAGAAATGTTCATACACATTGAAATTGTGTATTTACTAATGAGTCGGACAAACTCAAAGACAATAGTCTTATTGTTATTTCAGATTTAATAACACAAGTTTACATTTTCACATTACAGATAGTAACAAAAATATCTGAACAGCTGAATGATGATACTAAAGACTACATAAGGGCTGAAGAGGCTGAGTCTAATAAAGAGAACATCAAACTATGGGGAGAACACATACAATGCCACTTCATACCGTACAAACCTGCCAAGAAACCGCTGGCTAAGTTGACGAGCAAACCGGCAACCGCTAGCGCCTTTGTCACTGACTTTTCTATGAAATATACTAGTGAGAATGCTGCTAAAGTTACTCTTTCTAAAGGTCCTACAGCTGCTGCTGAGTCTAAAGTAAGTGTGATTAGTGATTAAAAAACCCGCCCAGTGCGTGTCGGACCACGCACAATGAAAGGTTCCGTAGTGGGGATGAATTTATCCCAAAAACAAACTTAACTTTGCAGTTGAAAAACATGTTCTCCCGGAATGTATGGGAAAATGTTTTTGCAACTGCAAAGTTAAGTTGGTCGATTATTACTCGTTAACTTGTAGAGCCTACTAAGCTGTGATAGTTTTCCTTTTAATTTCCTTATATAAGCTACTGCTGTGATTTTTTTCACACATCCAGAACCAACCATTTAGCTGGTAGGGGGGGGGGGACACTTGACTCTAACAAAAATTAGCACTTTAAAGCTTAATATTTCGCAAACGGATCCCTGAATCCAAAATGTTTTTGAAGGACCTTTCCAATGATACCCCACACCATTGAACCGAAAAAAAAAAACATTACCAGTTTACGAGCACGGGAGGTACCCTAAAAAAAATTGTACAGCTTTCTAGTACTAAGGGTCTCGGAGCTAGACTGCGGACAGACAGACAGACGGACATGACGAAACTATAAGGGTTCCTTGTTTACTACGGAACCCTAAAAAAAGAAAGTTTGTTGTAAACTTATGGGATGCAATCTGAAGTTAGAACTTGAAATAATGCAGGCAAATAACACATACGTTAGTTGACTGTTTAAAAAGAAAAGAAAGAAAATGTTTTATTTGGGACACGCACAGAAAATACAAACAGTAATAAAAAAAGCATTTAAAAACTAACAAAAGGCTCCTATCTTAGCATAATGCAGCGATATAAAAATAAAAAAGCGGCCAAGTGCGAGTCGGACCCGCCCATGAAGGGTTCCGTAGCAGCAAGTAACATTGAATGAAAGGTAAATTGCGGTTTACGATTTATGACGTATTAAAAAAAAACTACTTACTAGATCTCGTTCAAACCAATTTTCGGTAGAAGTTTACATGATAATGTATATCGTATATTTTTTTAGTTTTATCATTCTCTTATTTTAGAAGTTACAGGGGGGGGACACACATTTTATCACTTTGGAAGTGTCTCTCGCGCAAACTATTCAGTTTAGAAAAAAAAAATATCAAAAACCTCAATATCATTTTTAAAGACCTATCCATAGATACCGCACATGTATAGGTTTGATGAAAAAAAGTTTTTGAGTTTCAATTCGAATGGGAAACCCCCAAAATTTATTGTTTTTTTTTTCAATTTTTGTGTAAAAATCTTAATGCGGTTCACAGAATACATATACTTTCAACTTCAAGTTTCAACAGCATAGCGCTTATAGTTTCGGAAAAAAGTGGCTGTGACATACGGACGGACAGACAGACAGACATAACGAATAAGGGTTCCGATTATTGCCATTTGGCTACGGAACCCTAAAAATACCGTAACGCTGGTTTTCTGATAAGGCTCAAAAAGCAGTATTTTAGGGCCTTAAAAAGAATCTTTAATATCCAAGATCTAATTTAACTACTAGCTACAGATAAAAGTTATTGTTTTTACATATTACTCATACAGGGTCAAATTATACTACCTAGTGAAACTCCGCAGACGTAATGGTTATCAATATCCAAAAACGATAAAACAAAAAATAAATTAAATCGCTGAGTTTTTCTTGGGGTCATCTACTGCTAGTGTAGTCAATTGAAATTAAAAAAAAAGTAAAAAAAAAACATCTTCACAGACGTGATGTGTTTCGATTTCGGAATCTAATCATGATAAATCGACTCTTCACGTGACCAGAGGGCTGGCCAATTCTTAGGCCAAAGAATCAGCATTGCCATCCAATGTGGCAACCCTGCCAGCCTTTTGGGCACTTTTCCCGCTGACAACGACGTGGACGAATTTTTTGACGCCCAATGAGCTCTTCCCTTTATTTTTATTTGTTCCTGTACATACTTGTACTTAATATATAATATAATAGTTAGTTGTATGTACATAGTTTCAATAATTTATTAATTTAGAATGAGAGACACTGGTTGCATATAAACAAAAAAAAAACTTTTTACAAAAAAAAACAACCGACTTCAAAAAAAAACACTACAAAGTGAAAAATAACTTTAATTTCGGAAGTCGGTGTCTTGGTTTAGAATTTTCGTGTTTTGTCACCGACTTCCGAAATTAAAGTTATTTTTCACTTTGTACTGTTTTTTTTTGAAGTCGGTTGTTTTTTTTTGTAAAAAGTTTTTATTTTTCACTTTTTAGTGTTGTGGTACCTACCCCAAACAAATTCGAATACCACTACCTGCTATGTAAATAACAGTGACAGGAAGTTATCATATCATCCACATACTAAGTGGGAAAAAATACGTATTATTGAAGCTAACTCAAAAACTACCCAAGCAAAGTTAATAAAGTTTATATGGGACCACCTCTGAAGTATGATCTACCAAACAAAAAAAGAATCATCAAAATCAATTCATAATTGGCGGAGTAATCGCGTAACAAACATACAAAAAAAAATAAAAAAAAAATAAAAAAAAAACAACATACAGACGAATTGAGAACCTCCTCCTTTTGGAAGTCGGTTAAAAAACAAATTCTCAACTCACACTTCAAGTATCATCGCAATAAACGCACGTTGACCCCAACAAAAAATAATCATACAATGGTTTTTATTTTATAGTCTTTAGATATCGTAAAACTGTAAAACTATTTTCCTATCCGTCGTGCCTGCGACTTTAGCAGCTTTTCTACTGTTTTTTAAATACATTACATTAAGTTAAAAGAGTATTAACAACTCTATATACTTCCAAGTCGATTGAGAGCGTTCTGTCTGCACCAAGTGCAAAGGGCAAGTAATCCGACGACTGACGAAACACGAGGTTTGCCGAGGGACTTTAAGAACATATTTGTACTATATGTCCTTTTGTCTAGCCCAGTGGGGTCCCTATGGGTCGCGTTTGGGAACCATTGAGCGAATATTGGGTGGGCCTTGAAAAAATTATTTTCAGCTATGATTACACCATGACAGCTAAGAGGTGAGTCCCGAATTTGGAAGTTTTTGTTAGGTGGGTCGCGGTTCAGATAACTTTGGGAAACACTGGCTAGCCCATAACATCTCTTGTTTGGCAAAACATCAAAAATAACTCATCCATTAATTATTTCCATTTGCAGTTTGGCAAAACCTGGCTAGAAACAAAAGTGAAAGGGCAATATGAGAACACATCAGGCATATCAAGCACTGATATCCTCCAATCAATAATAACATTACTGAACTCTCCCAGAAGTAACGATGAGATGCAGAATGACCTGTTTGAGTTGCTCGGCTTCGATAAATTCGAGTTTATACTCGAGATTTTGGAGCACAGGACGGATATTATTAACAGTTTGAAGGCACCGCCACCGGGGCCTACGTTGTCTGAAAGTAAGTATAGTTTGCTATAATTATGTAGGTATTAGCTGTAAGTCATCCTCTTTTGAAGATAACTATTTATTTGACCAATGCAAATCTCTCTGGCAATAACATTGGTCATTACTATTTGTTAAATTATAATAACTATAGACCGACCGCTTAACTAAGTCCGTGCGCGTTGCGGGAGAGGTGACATTTGTCACAAGTTGACCAATCACTAAGCTCTCGCATCACGACACCACACCCCTCCCGCACCGCGCAGCTACCTTAAGAACGGACTCAATTAAGCGGTCGGCCTGTAGTGACAATACTTTCAGTATATCCAATGCTCACTGGGCAGTCTGCCCTGCTTCCAACCTTGCAGATCATGAATTAATATCCTTATTTATAAAGTTATTTATTTTACTTTATCATAAAATGGCGACTCATTCAAGACAAACGAAAAAAGTGGCCACGTTTGAGTCAAACTCGCACACGAGGGGTAGGGGCACGTAGCACCGTAAAAAACGCCAAAAAGAAACACGTTTCTTGTATGGACTCCCTTTTTTATTTGTAACTTTATTTTATTTTTATTATTTGTTGTTGCTCTGAAAACTTCAACTGTTTACTTATTAAAGCTTCGCCAAATAGAACGCGTACTTAGCGCGCATTAGGACGTTAGTCTGACGCCACGCTAACGTAACGTGCGTAACGCACTGCTAGCGCTGGCGCTCTGTTTGACAGTAAGCGAACGTCATAGTACAACACAATTCGGCACTATAGCGCGGCGTCAGGTTAGCGTTCTAACGCGCTCTAAGTACACGTTATATTTGGCGAAGCCTTTACGGTTCATACGGACGGACAGCGGAAGCTTAGTAATAGGGTTCCGTTTGGTATTCTTCGGGTACGGAAGCCTAAAAAGTGGTTGCCCAATTATATTAAAGACTTGGCCACTTTTATTGCACCTGTAGTTGGGAAATTTTCAAATAACTTCTCCCGCTCTGGGCGGAGCTGAGGGCGTGTCAGACTCTTACTGATTAAAACCCACCAGTGTTCCTTCAGTTGCCTGTATGTTGCCTGGGGCCACGATATCCCTATCGGCCCATATTCGCAGCCCCGGCAGGCATCGGCCCTAGCGGACCCCGTCGATTCTGCTGACATCTCTTTGAGGCGCGCATGGAACACAACGCGCCGTCGACCCGGGTTTGGTCCTTATCGGACGGCGAGCTACCCATTACTCATGTCAGCTAACTTACCTCATTCCACTTTTCAGTCCAAGCAATACTCCCTGAAAATAAAATGCCACAGTACCTATGCCAAGTGTCAGTTTTGTCTGAACAAGAGAAGCTGTTAGCCAAACTGGTGAGGAAAGAGGAAAAGAAAGCAAAGAACAGGAAGAACGATGATGATGAGGAGGAACAAGAGATTAATATTGGGCAGTTGAGGGCTAAAAGGTATTGTAATTGGGAATCAATACATAAATATACATATTGTGTGGTTTTATGAAACCACGGTAAAAGTGAAACTTTTAAGCGAACTATAGGCGCCGCCATATTGGCCTCCTTGGCTGCTCTGACGAGCGCCTTTCACTTTATCCCTACTCCGCGGCCGACCGTCACGCGACATGCAACACACAGACGAAAAAGTTTGAGACGATGTAATAAAAGTTTCACTTTAATATATAAAATGGAAGTTTGTTTTTAATGCCAAAATACAGCTTTTTACTAAATGCATATGAAATGAAACTACATATAAAAAAAATAAAAACAAACATTTTTGTCTGTCTGTTTGTTCCGGCTATTCTTGGAAGCGGCGGGACTGATTTTGACGGGACTTTCACTGACAGATAGCTGATATTATAGGGAGTAACTAAGACTACTTTTATTTTTGACGAAGAATTAGGTTCCACGCGGGCGAAGCCACGGGCAGCACCTAGTCTAATCTAAACTTTAAGCTGACTGTTCACACAAGTTAGTCATCATAATCCGCCTTTATGGTACAGAAATATCAGTTATAAATTTTCTAGGTTTTCTATTGTCGATATCAATTCCTCTTAGTATTACTAGACTCCTCCAGCAATGAGTAATTTTATTTAAATATACAGTAAATTATGTCTGTTACTAAACCCCAATTTTAAAAGTCCTTAATCTCCTTTTAATGGATTAAAGCTACTGTTACTTTAATTACTACTACTGTTATGTTAATTATATTAAACTTTATCGCTTGAACTGACATTGGTATCTATAACTTTCAGGTTAGCAGAGCTATCAAAACCAGTGGTACCATTTTCTACATCAAGATCATCCAATAATGTGGACCCAATTCTACAGAAGATATCGTATTTCCAAACGAAAGTGCAATATCCTAATGTGTATGATTCATCCATTGATGCTAAAAACTCAGCTGGTAAGAAAATTTAACACTGATACAGAATATATAATGGTCAAAATAAAAAAATAAAACAAAATTAAAAAGTATTTTTTTCAAACTAGGCTGAAAATCAGCACTTTTTGAACGTCAAAATTACATAAGACAGTCCCTCAAAATGCCCACCCTTCACCACTTCCTAGTGCCTTTAGCTGGGAAGAAGAAGTGGCGCAACAAACTCCCCAGCAGCACAGCTGCCTGTATAGTCAGAAAAAAATAAAATAAAAAATTCTATACAATAGGTACAGAAGATTCACTCTGCAAAATCATTTAAATAAATAGCGACTCTTGTCACGACACAATAAAGTGCAATTCAGGTCGCACAGCCCTAATTAGCTACAGTTATATTCACCTAAAAGCTGCCTCTCCTCCTACTGCGTAACTCTTATATCTTCTGACTACGTTACGCCCACTGAATTGGCTCGACAAGTCGACCACGCCGCGTACTTGTAGCTTCATACCGAAAATGCAGAGTGCGCCTGACCTGATACTGTTTCATTCTGCACTTTCATTACAAATGACAAAAGCACTGATTTCGCCATTTGCGTAAAATATCGTGCTATTGTTATTCCTGCACCAGATTTTTTTTGTATTCGTTGTTAACGATCACTCTGGAAAAATTGGTGCTCTCAAGCTGCAAGGAATTGATTAACAGAAATCCCAATTGGACTCTGTCAGTTACAAGCATCAGGATGACACCATCTGTCGGAAGCTTGTATCTATTACCAAGACGGGTCAGCCAAAATTATATTTACATTGAGGTCTCACTGTCTTCAGATCTGATATCTCGTAGCTAGTCCCGTAATCTACACTAATAAAATCTAAAGAGAAAAGATTTTTGTTTGTTATGATTTAACTCAAAAACTACTGGACAGAATTAAAAAATTATTTCACCAGTCGAATACAATATTATCACTGAATAACATCCTAACTAGGATTATATTTGCGAAAGTGAGTTTTTTTGTTTGAACGGATTTTGATGAAATTTGGCACATGGGTTAACCATGACCTGGATACTTTTACTGGACATAGGATACTTTTTATCCCGATATTCCCACGGTATCGAGACTTATGCAGGTGAAACCGCGGGGTGCAACTTGTAGGCTAAAATTTGAAGCTAGTCTTGAATATTTTTAAAACCTGCTAATTTAGTTCCTACTAGATGTAAGTTAAAAAAAAACTTTTCAAATCCAGGATTCGTGTCTGGACTCAAGCTTATTCTTCCCGAGAACGCAATAAGGAAAGACAACAAAGAATATGAAGAGGTTACGATACCTAAACACGATGCAGCTCCTCTCACTGTTGGCAACCAACGCGTACCTGTTGCTGAATTGGATGAGGTAAGTTATAGTTGGTATTATTGTATCTCAATCTGCCTAGCCTTTTCACAACTATGTTGGGGTCGGCTTCCAGTCTAACCGGATACAGCTGAATATCAGTATTTTACATGGAGCGACTGCCTATCTGATCTCCAAAACCCGGTAACTGTGTAATACGATAAGTACCCCTTGGTAAGACTGGTTGTCAGACTTTCGGGCTTCTGACGACCCGTAACGACTGTCAAAGATCCACGAATGACAGCCGGGACCAACAGCATAAAGTGCTTTCCGAGATACGGAGGAGTCTCGGTATGTAAAGATGGTCACCCATCCACGGACCAACCCCGGCAAGCGTAGCTTAACCTAATGGATCGATCCGTGTGGCTGTTATTACTTAGCCACGAACTAAACGACGAATAAATAAAATTGAATTATCTATTTGTAATGTCAAAATAACAGCTTTTTACTAAACCCATTATGAAAGTTTAAACGGTACTTATAACAATTTATTATTATCATTTTATTTTTGTCTGTCTGTCTGTTTGTTGCTGCTAATCTCCAAAACGGCTGGGCCGATTTTGACGACGGGACTTTAGAAAAAGAATTATGGTTAAATTAAGGAAACAAATTAATTTGATTTTTTCTTGCCTTTTCTAACACATACGTTATCTACCAACCCGCACTGGACCCGCGTGGTAGATTACGGTTCACCCGTGTCCCAGCAGTGGGGAGCATTATACGTTGTATGTAAGATTCAGAATCCTATAATTTTCCGTAGTCAGAAAAATGGCCTACTCAAAAGTAAACCTTTTTCTGACTATGACTAAGTTAGAAACAGCATATGAAGTGTAAACAAAAATAGCTTGCTAAATGCTCATGGGCGCCACTTACAATGCATCCTCGTAGCTTAGTTTTGAACTGACACAATACGGATGCCACAGACACGCAAAGGAAAGCATAAAGCATGTAATTTTGAAGTGAAAACTTCTTTAGGCGCGTTGACCTATTTTTAGAGGGGGTCAACTTATGGGTTCGCGTCTCCGCGCGCCTTAGTGCTGTAACATAGAATATAGATGGCGCTAAAACCAGTTTTAAGTTTTCACTTCTGTCGACAGTATCCATGACTGCCTGGGTAGTTTTTTTAAACCTGAAACGGGTTGGGTTTAGAAACGTGCCGCCTCGCTAGAATTAATGTGAGGTTATTTTGGGGTTCTAGAGGGTCTCCTGAACCCTCCGCAACAATCTCCCCCTCCCCCCCTCCCGTACGATTTCGAGGCGGCACGTTTCTAAAATTTAACCCCTGTTACCGATTCTATAGAGGTAATAATTGAACTTCTTGTTTTTTCACAGATCGGTCAGATGGCCTTTGAGAACATAAAGGAGCTTAATAGAATCCAGTCCGTGGTCTTCCAAACAGCGTACAATACTAATGAAAACCTTCTGATTTGCGCGCCGACTGGGGCCGGTAAAACTAACATAGCGTTGTTAACTGTAGTGCATCAGATCAAACAGCATATTGAGAATGACGTAATTATGAAGAATAAGTTTAAGGTAAGCTTAACTTGTTGAATACTAGAAGAGTCTACAGAAAATAATTAAGGCGGATCTGCAGTGGTAGTCCGCGGAATTAAATTTTTTCTTATTTATTTTGCAATTTGCAGGTCAGTATCAGGTTGTATCTTGATCAAAATATGATTCGCCACCATCACAAATATGTATTTACGGAATTATAATCACTAGAATCATTAATACATCTCTCTAAGTTAGATTTGTTCTATTGAATGGCTTAAAAAAATCAAATCAATTCAATCACTACAATTGTGGCTTTTATGTCCTCAATTTAAGGTTTAAATTACAATAATTGACACACGTTTGTGAAATGTAAAAACTTTAACAGAAAAAATCCCACTCAACCGAGAAAACAAGAGTGTTAACCATTTTACGGTTCCGCACCCAAAGACAGCCAACGGGACCCTATTACTACGGCTCCGCTGCATGTTCGTCTGTCACAAAGCTTTATCTTTTGAACCACAATAGGTAGACACTTGAAATTATCACAGAGTGTGTACGCTATAACAACACATAATAAAATAAAGTTAAAAATTAAAGGAAGAAACCTCCATATAAGAAACGTGTTTCGTTTTTAATAAAAAAAAATGTAGGGTTAAATTTTGTACGGTGGTACGGAACCATTTGTATTCTATGTGAACTAGATATTTATTAACGCTGAAGAAACCTATTAATCAATTTAAATTGTCAGCATTGATTGACGTATACTGGTATTTTTATTACTTCTATAAAATGATTAAGTTCATACAATAACAATACCGTATTTTCCGTCTAGATAATCTACATAGCCCCAATGAAAGCTTTAGCCTCAGAAATGACAGCTAGTTTCGGCAAGCGACTCAAAGGGCTCGGAATATTAGTGCGAGAGTTGACCGGCGACATGAAGCTGACTAAAACTGAAGTGCAACAGACGCAGATGATTGTGACCACGCCGGAGAAGTGGGATGTAGTTACTAGGAAGGGTGCTAGTAAGTATTTGATGAACAATTATAATTATTTATAGGGATTCTGAAAGCTTTATGCATTTAATCTGTTTTTAAATATCATGACAATCGATTATCTGTTGTTACTTCGGTCACCCGAAAATTGGAGACTTTCGGTAGATTGACGAAAGTCCCATACATAAGCTTCAAATATCGAAACGAACCATAAAGTGTCAAATTCTTACATAAACTGGTGTTTATAGAAAAATGAAACGAATTCTAAGTTGGTAGAATAAAACTAATTCTAAGTTGGTAGATCAACTTAAACTATTGTCGGTATATTAAAATCACAACTGTCTTTATTAACACGTTATATTGACGTCGTCTGTCAATTTGATAAACAATATCCCTGACTGTACAATTTCGAGCTCCGCAGCAGACGGCATTTTCATTCTCAAAAGAGATAATCTCATGTAAAGGAAAACTACTCAGTAATGCTATTTTTTTTTTGTTGCCTTCTCTGGCGCGAAGTATAATAATAAATGCATATTGGTGCCGATTCCCTTGTTCACAAACAAAACTAAATTTAAGTTCAGTGCATCTTTTTCTTTCTATTTCATTAAGAAAAGGACAGAAGATAAATTTTAGTTTAGTCCTGTCAAATTAATCAGCGCTTGACGTAAGTTGACGTAATTTTAGTAGACAAGTTTTTAATCTCGTCTAAACATGTATGGAGTAGGTCACTACTGATTAATTTGACAGGACTAAACCAAAATTTATCTTCTGTCCTTTTCTTAATGAAATAGAAAGAAAAAGATGCACTGAACTTAAATTTAGTTTAGTTTGTGAACAAGGAAATCGGCACCATTGTGTCGTTTGTCTAAGAAGTTCACTAAAACGCTGAGATAGTTCAAATATTTTACCACAACATCCAAACTCACAAATATCTTATTTTATCTTTCCAGCCGACACAGAACTAGCCTCAATAGTAAAGCTAATCATTATAGACGAGGTTCACTTACTGCACGGCGACAGAGGCCCAATAGTTGAAGCGATTGTCGCGCGAACGCTGCGACAAGTCGAGTCTACGCAGAACATGATACGCATAGTCGGACTGTCTGCTACGTTGCCTAATTATTTGGATGTTGCCAGGTAAGATCAAAATTTCTTAAAAAATCATGTATAATTCTGAACCTGATAGCAATTGAAATTGAACTCTATCAGCTTATGTACTCGTATACGGTTGAAATTGGTGTGGGGAAACAAACTCACAAGCTCTCCGAGTGGGTTGTGTTTCTCGTCTTGGTCGATTAGTTATAGCTTCGCCGTCTGCCTTAAAGTCCAGTGGTCTTTGCTGATCCTAAAACATATTTGGGCAAATTAATGGCGAACCTAAGTAAGTGTATCATGCGAATATCAACCTTGTTTTGGATTAGAATAATGTTCATATTCGTTTATAGCGAATGAAAACGAACTTTTCACACAAAATATACTTAGTTTAATTGCCAAAGTAAAGTGAAAGTTATGTCCGATATGCTTTAGATTTTAAAAAAATACGCATAATGCGGGTTGCAGACCAAGAGCTAAGCTAAGTTAGTTTAGCTTAACTCGCATAGCTGACGCAGTTTTAGTTGCTTGTGTGCAGACTGCAAACTATGCAAGCTAAGCTATGTGAGCTAGCTAAAATATGCGCAGCTAAGTTAGTTGTGTTTGGCAATGCACTGCTACGCGAGCTAAGCTAAGCCCCTCCCGCACCCCTTCCGTTGACATATCCAAGGTCTGGAATGTCTTTTTTTAGATAATCATAAATAAAAAAAGACCGCGGACGCACCGGTGCGTCCAAGCACCCACGCGGCTTACATCCCTATTTGTACTAGCTGTAATGGCTATTATCGTCTGTGGATTTTTCAGTCTATGGTCAGATAAATATTCTTGTCAAATAAATCGACTAAAAGCAAAAATATCAAATGTGTAACGTATTCATCATCGGAACTTTCTTCATCGATATTATTCATGGCGAGCGTCCATCGAATTGAACTTCGCAACACTGACTGAGCTTTCGCTTAGTTTTTGGTGTGCACAGGACATATTTTTTAGCTTATCGCTTAGCTCTTGGTCTGCAACCCGCATTAAACTGCTATAATCAGTCATTAATGTGTTGAATATTGACAGAAAATATATTTCGCAAAACTTTTCTTTTCGGTTTTCTTGTTACAGATTCTTACGAGTGAACCCGAACATTGGTCTGTTCTTCTTCGACTCTCGCTTCCGGCCGGTACCTTTGGAGCAACAGTTCATTGGTGTCAAGGAAACTGGCAGCGGTGGAGGTTCCCATCTTAGACAGGTACGTTTTTTAACACAAATTATTTTATGAATGAGAAGAGAGACAGTGGTTCCCAAAATTGACTGGACCACGACCCACCTAACAAAAACCTCAAAATTCGGGACTCACCTCTTGGCTGCCATGGAAAAAAAAAACTGGTCAAGTGCGTGTCGGACTACGCACAATGAAGGGTTGAGATGAATTTATTTATCCCAAGAACAAACTTAACATTGTAGTTGAAAAACATGTTCTCCCATACATTCCAACTGCAAATGTAAATTTGTATGCACAATATTGAGAGATTTACTGTTATTTTAAGATCATAGACTTCTTATAGGTTTTCCTGTAATCTACGAGTAAAGAACCATTCTCTGTATTTTTTTTTTCAAAATTTTAGGCTCCGTAGTTTCGAAGATTAAGGGGGGGGGGGGGGAATGGTCAACAATGAGTGCTATTTATTTCAATGAGAAGGAATGTATTCGTTACCAAATTGTTTTGTCATTATTATAGCTTCAACTAAAATTTTAGTTACTTTTGATCGCCATGAGCGTTTGATACGTATTTTGGTATTTAGTTTTAATATTAATCATAGCCGAAAAGTATTTTTTTTCAAGGTCCATCCAATATTCGCTTCTGACCCATAGTTTGGGAAATGCTGAGCTAAACAGTTCATTCTAAAGTAATCTACACAATATGTACAAAATCCACAAAGAAATAGCGTGAGTGCCTCGTTGGTCTAGTGGACCTGGGTTCTATTCCCGGGTCGGGCAAAATGTTATTCGGTTTTTCCATCTGGAATTTCTCCGCCGTTTTGTGATCCTGGATTTGTGCTCGGTTGATAGCATTAGGCTCGCCGCCTATTACATGGGACTTAAACATAACTGGCGAAATATGGGTGTACTATAGATGCACCTCTGGCCAACCCTTCGGGAAATAGCCAATCGGTTTGTCCTCGACAGACTTATTTAATATAGAGTGGCTTTTTCTGAGCAGTTTACTTAATTATAATGAACACTACCTAAAGAACACATTAAAGGTTCATGCACACGTCCGTCACGTCAACGTCAAGTCACCGATCAGCCACGTCGAGAGCAGTGATAGCCTAGCGGTGTGACCGTGAGACTGCCAAGTCATAGGTCTCGAGTTCGAACCCAAGGCACGCACCTCTGACTTTTCGGATTCATATGCGTATTGTATTATTATCACTCGCTTCAAAAACGGTGAAGGAAAACATCGTGAGGAAACCGGCATGCCTGAGAGATCTTTCTCGACGGCATATAAAGCCAAGTCAGACGCCCATGGGCGGCTTTAAAACTGTAACACCAGGTTAGTCACTAACCACACGAAAAGAAGAAGAAAGCCACGTCAATTTCAAGGACGTGTGTGAACAGATACGTCAGTCAGTCCAGTCATAGCAACGCCTGTTTCGTTCGTAGCAATACAAGTTTTGACTTGCCGGTGACGCGACGTCGACTGAGACACGCTCGTAGTGACGTGACTGACGTACATCTTCTACGTAACTATGTTTTGTTGACGTAACTGATCGGTGACTTGATGTTGACGTGACTGATGTGTGTGTATGAACCCAGGCATATTAATCGTTAATATGACACAACAAATTTTATAAAAATATCGACTTTGTAAACCTTTGTCTCTGTCACTCATGCCTGTGTGTCAGCCTGCACCCTAATTACGTAACACACTTTCAATCCCAATCTGCATGATCTTGAAGGATATTGCTAATCCATTGCTGCATATGTTCGAAAAATGTATCTGCTCAACAACGTAAATAACGCAATGAATGTTGTTGAACTGTCAAAATTAAAGCCATTGTTACTGTAACTGTGTTTCTGTACCTCGATGTGTCTTATTGTCATATTAATGCCCGGTACAGTAAGTAGAATTTAAGTCTATGCTAGATCTCGCGTTCCTAGCTAACTTAAATTAAACTCTTTAGATCAGATATACATTTCTTAAAAATTCTCACTAACTCAAAATTTCTACAGATGCAAGCAATGAACGAAATATGCTACGATAAAGCGGTAGATATGGTCCAAAAAGGCCACCAAGTCATGGTGTTCGTCCACGCCCGTAACGCCACCCACCAAACGGCTATGGTCCTCAAAGAAATAGCCCAGAAGAAAGGCCATCTCAAACACTTCGAGCCGGATGATACGGGCGCGTTCCTTAAGGCTAAGAAGAGTATAAGTAGTAGTCCTAATAAGGTGTTGGCGGAGTTATTTGCGAGTGGATTCGCGTGTCATCATGCTGGTATGTTGAGGAGTGATCGGTGAGTGTCCTTATGACGTTCTAAATAATGTAGGTTATAATAACCATTATACCAATCGACCAATGAAAATTAGCCTTTAAAAGTGGTTACTTTTAAAGGCTAATTTTCATTGGTCGATTGGGGATTGGGGTGGGAGATTTCTTTAACACATGGCAAAGGGCCCGTATCAGGGAACAATTATCTTTAGTTAAGAGGAGAACCTGATCCGCACGCTTAGCAGTTGCTTTAAAGGCTCATTTTTATTGGGTGTGAGTCTCCGCACGCTTTTTACCGACCGATGAATTGCATTGGTCGCTATGCCTGCTATGGGGATTCCCCGAAGATGGTGTACCGACCGCGGTATCAACTTACGACTTTCAGTCGTCATTACCTCGCCTGCGGGGAGTCCCTGCATGCTGTATATCAACCGAGTTATCGACTAATGAAAATAAGCCATAAGGACGGGAGGAATTTCAGCTAACCTTTTTTTATGACAATCCTGTATTCATGTATATGCTATCTCGCTCGCACTTAGTGACTACCGACTTTATGAGAGAAAAAACAAAAATGATCGTGGTACACTTTTTACCTTAGAGCTGGCGCATGTCTGGCAAGGCGCAGCGCAGCGCAGTTCTCACTGCCAAATAAAATATCAACGTTGCACGCCTAAAAATAAAGTTGAGAATACATAACCTGAGACGCGCCCATCTTTCTGCTTCGACGCGCTCTCGAGCTACTGAAAGTTTATTTATTTTCAACTTTATTTAAATGATGACAAGGTCGATACACAGAATAGAATAGAATAGAATAATTATTTATTTGCATAGAAAGTAGGTACAAAAAATGCAGATGTTTTATAATTAGAGATCCTTATACTTTCCTTTTACTATTGTTGCTAGTTATTACAAGCAATATCGATTCCAGAACTATAAAAAATACGGACCTTTATTAACGCATGTATTTTACGGATTTTATTGGGCGCCAGTCGAACTATGAAGGAGCTTTAATTATTTGCTTATAATTTGTTTAACTTTTTCAGAAACATGGTAGAGAAATACTTCTCGGAAGGTTACATAAAAGTGTTAGTTTGTACCTCCACGCTGGCGTGGGGTGTCAACTTACCGGCACACGCTGTTGTTATTAGAGTAAGTACAAACTAATAGAAGACGTTATATAATTAACTAGCTTTTGCCCGCGGCTTCGCCCGCGTGGATGTCGGAAAATATCCCACTGGAACGTGCTACCGGGATTCAGAGTATCCTATGTCCTAACCCAGGTCATGGCCTATCCTATGCCTTTCATCTAGAAATCCGTTCAGTCGTTACGTCATGAAAAGGTAACAGGCTGATATTAAATCTGTTTTAGGGTTCCGTACCTAAAAATTTAAACATTAAAACCCTTAAAGGATGACTTCATTGTCTGTCAAGACCCTTTTCTCAGGAACGCGTGGAGGCATCAATTTATATCAATAGATATTAAAAACTTAGATCTACGGTCTCTTGGAAGTGTAACGAAAATCAAAGTTCCAAGTCAACGCAATAATGGGCACGCCACAACTGTGGCGATAAGTTCCCTCATTAAGGAGTGGTAGAGAGGCGCCACGGCGTCCTCACCTTCCACCTGACGCAGGTTCTCACCGGACACGGTTGTTTCGGGTTCCTGTTCAGGATAAGGCGGGAGAAAACAATGGTGACACCCGGGCGCAGCATACGGTTTAGGTCTGCCCGGCTTGGGCAGAGCAGCTGTGTCCTCGTGGAGGCGATCGGCGGTGGTGATCTCTCGCGTCCGGCCCTGGTCCAGACTATGGTAGAGAGCGAGACGGCATGGGAGGCCATCACTTCCTTCTGCGAAGCAGTAATGCTCACGAAAGAGGAGGCATCATAATAGCATAGTACCAGAAGGAGACACCCTGGGCATCGGGAATCGTAGGCCGATTCCCGGCCACCGTAGGCGCGGGCTTGCGGACGGTGAGCAATGGGTAGCTCACCGTCCGATAAGGACCAGGCCCGGGTCGACGGCGGGTTGTGTTCCGCGCGCGCCTCAAAGAGATGTCAGCGGAACTGACGGGGTCCGATAAGGCCGATGCCTGCCGGTTGCGGGTTGCGGTTATTGTCCGAAAGGGTTACCGTGGCCCCAGGCAATATAGGCAACTGAAAGAACACGGGTGGGTTTTAGTCAGTAAGAGTCTGACACGCCTTCCCGCTCCACCCAGAGCGGGAGAAGTTATTTGATAATTTCCCAACCAAAAAAAAAGTTAACGAAATAAAAAATACGGCCATTTGTGCCGCATATTTTGACACTCGCAAATAAACCAGTCTATTTGGTACTTCCCGTTGGTCCAGCAGCATGAAGTTTGTCGAGAAGTAAGGTCAAGTAAAGAGGAAAATCCGAAAATTGGTAATTTATAGTTCTATAATGAACGGCAAAGTTAAGTTTTTTCTGCAATCTGGGGTTAAAAACTCATAGGCCGTGTCTTGGAGTAACAAACCTCAGTTGGCCCAATATAGTTTTTTGGTTCTAGTAATAAATAAGAAATAGGATAGACCGGCATCAAAAAAGATTTGTGAAAATTGGCCATTTTCTTGCTGACTGTACAATTTTTTTCAAAATCTGTGAATGCAGATCAAAATTTTTCAAAAAGTTAAGGACAGTCTCCTAAGACTGTTTTCTTGTAGCGACAACGGTTAAGGTACCTTATTGCTCCATCTCAAAATCCACCCTGTATATGCTATGATTGACTGCTTAGTTCCATAAAGGTATAGCGTGATGATAATTTTTTAAAAGGTTAAATCCGTAACTATCTGCAATATTCTAATCTTTTGGCTAGCCTTTTTACAATTTGCGGTAAACTCTAAAAGAATACAAACAATGCTATATTGCTCATCCCCCATAGCAAATAGCGTGATAATAGTTTTTGAAAAATCTATTGTGAAGTTACGATTATTTGACTTATAGATTATTTATACCAATTTTCAAGTTAATTAAGCCACACAGTAAAATCCTCCACTGTAAAAATTAATACCCCGTTTCACCCCGTTAGGGGTAGATTTTCAAAAAACCCTGATATACGTTTTTATTTATTTTCAGTTTTAATTATAAATACTGAGATTCGAGTTAATCAGACCGCTCGTTAAAATTCTTCCATACAAACATTGACACCCCCCAATCCTCCTTTAGGGGGTATTTTAGAAAAACTAAAAATGGCAAACTTTATAATTTACATAGATAAGTATTCGTGCCAAGTTTCAAGTTTATTAACTCAAGGAATAAGATTTTTCATACAAACAATATCCCCCCTTTTCACCCTCTTAAAGGTCGAATTTCCAAAAATCCGTTCTTAGCGGACGTCTACTAACTATAAACTACCTCCCTACCAAGTTTCATCTTCATACATCAAGCGGTTTTCGAGATTTCGTGATGAATGAGTGAGTGAGTGACCTTTCGCTTTTATATATTTAGATTATACTGATTTATTTATATTTATAGAAAGACAGCGTTAAAAGCAAGATAAGACGTCAGAAAGACCAAATTATATCATATCATCGACTTTAAATTCATGATGTAAAATGATTATCACTGCCCTTGTATGCTTTGAAAACTTCCTGCTACTTTTTGTAAAACAACAAAAAATCCTTTGAATTTCATAAACATTTTTCAATTCATCTATAAGAATGCACTTTATGTAGTAGTAAGAAGTAGCCATTTAGAAAGAAATTCCTGTATTTTTTGGGTAAAAATTAAAATACCTGTTTAAAACCAAGAAATCACACAAAATATAATAAAATACAATAGACGTGGATACATTACCTATTCCGCTTAGCTATTTCTAAAGAGCCATAAAAAACTCCTGAAAGAAATCGACACGTGTTTCACATCTCAACGAGGCATCCTCAGGATGACGATGGACTTGTCGCGAACCCGCAGCGCAGTCTGCGCTCGGTGTGGCAACACGCCGTGTTCGGATTCGCGACAAGTCCATCGCTCTTTAGAAATAGCTAAGTGGAACAGGTTACTAAATATATCCACGTCTATTGTATTTTATCATGGATTTCCGCAAGGTCACGCCTGAATTAATGAACTAAAATATAATAATATAATGCCGCCATCTTTATTCACAGGGCACAGAAATCTATGACCAAGCCCACGGTACATTCGTAGACCTAAGTATACTGGACGTGCTACAAATATTCGGTCGCGCGGGTAGACCACAGTTTGACACGTCTGGAACGGGCATCATTATAACTACGCACGACAAATTGACGCACTATCTCAAGTCCATGACCAATCAGTTCCCGATTGAGAGTAACTTTATCAATCTGCTGGCGGATAATTTAAATGCTGAGGTGAGGTTAATTTCCTTCAATGTTTTTTTTATACCCGCTTGGCAATTAATTAAAATTGTGAAAAAAAAAACATCTTTCTCCGACATCGCTGATTAACGTTTTTTGCATGAAGTCCTTGACACAATTTCAAGGCTCGTCTTGGCTATTATTATTCAAACCGATGGTTAAACTTCTTGAAAGATCAGTTATCCTGGTGTCTGTATGTACTTGTTCTAATTTCGCAATATTTTTTTCTTTTAGGTCGCTCTCGGCACAGTAACTAACATTGATGAAGCAGTGGAATGGCTGAGTTATACCTACCTATTCGTCAGAATGAGGATCAATCCACAGGTAATTTACATTTACATATTCTATACTGAAATTTTAGTAGCTGCCCGGAGTCTGGATTCGTGCCCGGTTTAGGACAACTAGGCACAAATTCAGAGGGATATTCGGTTTCGGTGGGTATTAGACTCGCTCCTAAGGGGCACCCACATTACGCAAGTTAAATTATACGTCCCATGTAATAGGTTACATGGAACCTATACTAACCCCCCAACTGTGTTGGGGTCGGCTTCCCGTCTAACCGGATGCAGCTGAATACCAGTATTTTACATGGAGCGACTGTCTATCTGACCTCCACAGCCTAGTTGCTAGGTCACGATACCCCTTGGTAAGACTGGTTATCAGACTTTCAGGCTTCTAACTACCGTAAAGACTGTCAGAGATCTACAAATGACAGCAGGGACCAACTGCTTAACGTGCTTTCCGAGGCACGGAGGAGTCTTGGTATGGTCACCCATCCACGGACCAACCGCGGCAAGCGTAGCTTAACCTGATCGATCGACCCGTGCAGCTGTTATTACTTAGCCAACCCTCTGAATATAGGCCGTTATGATAATATTTAATTTATTTTTCTAGGTATACGGTCTAACATACACGGACGTGCAAGAGGAACCGATGTTAGAAACTAAACGACGGGAACTTATAACAGCAGCCGCTATGCAGCTTGATAACACACACATGATACGGTACAACGAACGAACTGGACAACTTAATGTTACTGGTAAATATTGAAGTCTCTCTTTACAAAATATGAGTGTTTATTGACCAAAGGCACAATTTTTTGTTATAAGCTGGAAGGCTATTAAAAAAAAAACAGTGGCACTCCGAGTGCCGACAGAAGTGAAAACTTGAACAATTTAAAAAACACTTCCAAAACCTTTAAAGTAAAAATACTTGCCTAGAACATTGATCCGTAACGTAATATAAATAAAGAGCACAATCGCGTTTACAAAATGAGGTGTCGGTAACGGTGTCGCGAGTTCATTGTTTTTTCCCATCTCAAAAATACCCAACGCGCCTAAAGAAGTTTTCACTTCAAAAATTGTACCTTTGCCTTATTCTTAGCCGGTTAACGAACCCTCCGCCGGTTTTCTCGACGGCATGTGAAGCCGATTCAGAGGCATATTGGCAGAATAAAAACTGACACCAAATTAGTCACTATCCACACGAAAAAAGAACCAATCCCCTTTTTGCAAATAATACTTGTAGCCAGCGATATTGTTGCTAATAAAGATCATATCAAAAACTAAAGGGCGTATCTTTTTAAGATTCATGATCATGACTCAAATGACAGAAATTATATATTTTTCTGCCTTTCCTAGATCTGGGTCGCACAGCAAGTCACTACTACATAACTTGCGAGACGATGGAGGTGTTCAACACTATGGTGCGCAAATCTATGACGCAAGGATATGTGCTGGAAATGCTGACCAGGTGTTCTGACTTCCAGCAGCTCAAAGTAAGTTAAACTCCATACTTTATTTGAATAAACACATCCTATCGCAGTTCATTGCTGGCCGTAAGCCTCTCCTAAACTGTTTCGCCCTCTTCCGTAACCAATCTGCCCTTGCCACCTTTTAAAGTAGTCGGTCCATCTTATCCATCTAAGTATTTTATAGAAAGTAAAAAAAAAAGTCAGTAAAGTTTAGTTATCCTTTGAGTTGCACCATTGCTACAAATCTGCCAACATAATGATTAGTCGCACTAATTCTGAATAAGATTACCCAACTAAAATAAGGCAGTTTGGTAAGAGGGACCTCTACAACCAGTACCCTAATTGCGTAATACACGATCAATCACAATTTGTTTCGATTTGAAACAGATTGCTAATCCATTGCTTCATAAGTTGGAAAAAAAAAATTGCTCAAAAACGTAAATAACGCAATGAATGTTGTTGAACTGTCAAAATGAAACAAATTAGGTATAATCGTTTACGAAAATAAGTTACGCAATTAAGGTACTGGCTCTTTGTTATTAATTAAACACGTTAAAAGGTTCTAGTTTATTAATGACTAGCTGCGCCCCGCGGTTTCACAAGAATATCGAGATAAAAGGTATCCTATGTCCTTCTCCAGGTCATGGTCTACCCATGTGCCAAATTTCATCCATATTCGTTCAGCTGTTTTAGCGTGAAATCGTAACAAACAAACAAACTCTGTTTCGCCTTTATAATATTACTTATATTATGATATGATTGATATGTTTTGATATTTATTTTGTAAATCTAGTTTTTAAATTAAAATACCTTAACTTGTCTAATATTTTAAACTTGACGAGGTCGGTATTTAATCTAAGACAATAACTTGTCAATATTTAATAAAACTCAATTATCCAGGTAAGAAAGGAAGAGCTAACAGAACTATGGAGTCTGAAAGACCAATACGGCGAGCTTCGCATTGAAGATCCTCCGGAAGACATACATTGGAAGATCAACATATTACTACAAACTTACCTGTCGAGGGGACGCGTCAATGGATCGTCGTTACAGTCTGATCTCAATTATATTAGTCAGGTTTGTAAAAATACTCCAAACTGCACTTTAATTGGCGTATTTACCAAAATATTCGTATTATTATATCATGTTTGTGCCCGGTTGATGGCAATAAGCTCGCCTCCTATTACATGGGACTTTTCTCTTTTTCAATTTATTGAAGTAGGTAATAAGTCACAAGTACACAAGAAGAAGAACGAAAGTTTATTAGGAACACAGACACAGATTTCAGTTCACACACACAAGAGTCCCACTTAGTTGAGAAGAAGTGGTAGAAATGTAGACAGAAGAGAACAGCACGGATAAACAGTTAACGTAAATCCTGCATCGCGCAATTAGAGATTGCCGTGCGAGCGACATATAAAATACTATCCGACTTCAATCATTGGGCAGTTGCTCGCCAGACAAGACACCCATCTGGTCGGAGGATCCTCCCTTTTCTATAGAGGATGAGTGAACTTTACACCCTGTTCCTCATACCTCTAAATTAAACCATACATTTCCTTCACAGAACGCCGTCCGCATAATCCGCGCCCTTTTCGAAATCACTCTTCGCAAGAACAACGCGTACATGGCCGGCCTGTACCTCAAGATGGCCAAAATGCTGGAGCTTCAAATGTGGGACTTCTACAGCGACATGCGACAATTCAACTGTTTCACTATCGAGACGTTGAAGCACATCGAGTACCCGATGTTGAAGCCCGATCAGATTCGGGACATGGATTGGAAGGAAGTTGGTAAGCCATCTTAAAATGTGACTTTCGATTTATGCTAATTACTGGTTCATAAAAAATATATTTTATAAAAACTTAAACCCGTGTCGTAGTTACGACAAAAAAGTCAACAAAAAAGGTATAAACAAGACATCACAGACAGACAAATTAAAAATCCGGAGTTATACGTGTTAGGGCATAAATTGAACAGATTACGTGTGACTGTATTTTTGTCTGTCTGTGAGGTCTTGTTAAAAAAAAAACATATTTTATTTCACATAAACCTACATGGGCACTTATGAAACGTCAGAAGCTAGGTGCACGGTTCCAATTGATCGTTTCCTATGGAGAAGAGCCGGCAAGAAACTCCACGGTTACAATTTTTAGGGTTCCGTAGTAAACAAGGAACCCTTATAGTTTCGTCATGTCCGTCTGTCTGTCTGTCCGCGGTCTAGCTCCGAGACCCTTAGTACTAGTAAGCTGTAATTTGGCATAGGTATACATATTAATTACGCCGACAAAGTGGTAAAACAAAATTATGAAAAACATTTTAGGGTACCTCTCATACACAGAAAGTGGTGATGTTTTTTTTTTAACCCTTTGTGTGGGGTATCATTGGAAAGGTCCTTTAAAAATATTGGGAGTTAGTGAAAACCATTTTTAGATACAGGGATCCGTTTGCGAAATATTAAGCTTTAAAGTGCTCATTTTTGTTAGAGTCAAGTGTCCCCCCCCCCTGCCAGCTAAATGGTTGGTTTTGTATGTGTGAAAAAAATCACAGCAGTAGTTTATACAACGAAATTAAAAGAAAAACTATCACAGCTAAGTAGGCTCTACAAGTTAACGAGTAATAATCGACCAACTTAACTTTGCAGTTGTAAAAACATGTTTTCCCAAACATATTTTTCAACTACAAAATTTAAGTTTGTTTTTGGGATAAATTCATCCCAACTACGGAACCCTTCATTGTGCGTGGTCCGACACGCACTTGGCCGGTTTTTAGCTGACTTTATGTCGTAGAAGGGTTTAAGTTTTTATAACTTTTACTTTTATTAAAATTATAAGTTTTTGAAATGTTCTAATTAAGCCTTTTTCGTTTGATACCCAACATGGCATCATACATTTTTCAAAATCATAACCCTCCTTTTTGATTCGCCGTAGTCGGGTAAAAACAGTAATCTTGTTTGATCTGATTATAGAATTTATGTTTATTTGGTTTGTATTTTATTGATTTTCCATTGGTAACCTCTAAAACAAAGTCTCTAGAATAATGTGACATATTTAATAGTGAAATAGTTTATTCGCAGACCCTGAGAATATATAAAAAATATTAAAACCGGTTTTATCAATATTGCTCCGAAAAGATGAATGCGGAATATAATCCTTTAATTTAATTGTTATTGGCAGGCGATCTGATACGCAACCCGAAAAACGCACGTCATCTCAAGAAGTGTGCTGACGAATTCCCGCTGCTAGAAATGGAAGCCAGCTTGCATCCTATAACACGAACTGTGCTAAGGATACGACTCTCTATTACACCTAATTTCAAGTAAGTGTTTTAGTTTTAATAAATGTACAAATATGTTCTTAATGTCCCTCGGCAAACCTCGTGTTTTGTCAGTCATCGGATTTCTATCAGTTGCCCTTTGCACTTGGTGCAGACCGGACGCTCTCAATCGAATTAGAAGTATATAGAGTTGTTAACTCTTTTAACTTAAACACTTTGAACACATTGCAATCAAGATCTATAGCTCCTAATAACCATTTGTTTTAAACAGATGGAACGACAAATACCACGGCAAAGCGCCCGAGGCGTTCTGGATATGGGTGGAAGACCCAGAGACTGACATCATGTACTACCACGAGTACTTCCTCATCACTAAAAAACAGGCAAGTATTCTGAGTTTCTTATCTTGTGTCGGCACGAGATACATGAAGATATCTTGTGCCGTGCTAAAGGTGGCAAAGTTTCGCTAGACGAACTAAGGCATTGGTGCCGATCCCCTTGTTCACAAACTAAACTAAATTTAAGTTCAGTGCATCTTTTTCTTTCTATTTCATTAAGAAAAGGACAGAAGATAAATTTTTGTTTAGTCCTGTCAAATTAATCAGCGCTTGACGTAAATTGACGTAATTTTAGTAGGCAAGTTTTTAATCACGTCTAAACTTGTATGGAGTAGTGACAGGCGCTGATTAATTTGACAGCACTAAAATAAAATTTGTCTTCTGTCCTTTTCTTAATGAAATAGAAAGAAAAAGATGCACTGAATAAGTTCAGTGCATCTTTTTCTTTAATTTAGTTTAGTTTGTGAACAAGGGAATCGGCACCATTGTCACTTGTGACGACTATCTTTCTGAAAAGTTTATACAAAGCTTTTCTTTGTTACTGATTTGAGTTGAATAGATGGATCTGGTTGGAGTTAGATAGATGGAATACTCGTTATTATCTGCTCCATATAAAATGCAGTTAAATATAAATGTAAAGATTTTACATCAGACTAGCTATTGCCCGCGGCTACGCTGGCGTGGACCCTAATTCTTTTTCTAAAATAAAAGTAGCCTAAGTTACTTCTTATAAAATCAGCTATCTGCCTCTGAAAGTCCCGTCAAAAACGGTCCAGCGGTTTCGGAGAAAAAATTAAAAGAAAGAGTAAAAATAGTTTTTTGTTATAAATACTGTATCAATCAATCTGCCTAGCCTTTTCCCAATTATTTTGGGTTCGGCTTCCAGTCTAACCGGATGTAGCTGAATACCAGTATTTTAATTGGAGCGACTGCCTATCTGACCTTCACAACCCAGTAACTGGCTAATACGATACCCCGTGGTAAGACTGTTGTCAGACTTTCGGGCTTCTGACGACTCGTAACGACTGTCAAAGATCCACGAATGACAGCCGGGACCAACGGTTTATCGTGCTTTCCGAGGCACGGAGGAATCTCGGTATTTTAAGAGGGTCACCCATCCACAGACCAACCCCGGCAAGCGTAGCTTAACCTGATAGATCGACCCGTGCGTGTGTTATTACTTAGCCACGAGCTCCTCGTTATAAATACTGTATATATGATTATGCATTTAGTAAAAATCTGTTATTTTGACACAAACAGACACTTAAATTTTATTTATTTGTATAGATGACATAATGGGTGGTCTTATGGCTTAAAGCAATTTTTTAAAGACAAGCTTTAATTTTCTCTTTTTATCTGGTGTTTTATATTTCATGTGTGTTTACAGGTGATCACAAATGAGCCACAAGAATTGATAATAACAATACCAATCAGTGAGCCGTTACCGCCTCAATACTACATCCGAGCCACATCGGAAAGGTAAACATTGTTCTCAAAGAAACTGTAGTAAACAAGAACCTTAAAATATCAGAACAAAACAAGTAAATTTATAACCTTTTGAATCCTTCAATTTGTCTTATTTTTACAGATGGTTGGGATCAGAAAGTGTATTGCCACTTACATTCCAGCATTTAATACTGCCAGAGACTCATCCACCTCACACAGGTACTGTAAATCTTTATTTTAAACCTTATTTCGATGGGAACAAGATCTAAATACTGAAACACTGATTTTTACGATTTTACCCCTTTATCAGGTTGCGTTATAAATATGAAAAGTTATTTAACATAGACGTTTATAAACCAGTTTTTCTGTTTCACTCAACATTGGACAAGTTATAAGGTATAACTTCGAAGTACACAATTATACAGTTATACAATTTCTGATTATTTAAAAGATAAAAAGCTTGGGATTGAACTGCTCGCTCTGCTAAGCCTTGTGATAAAACCATAAAACTAGACATTTTAATTATTATGTAAAATCAACATATACCAGTTTTAGAAACACATTGACATTGTTGAAAAGTATATTCAAAATGACATGATTACTTTGTAAAGTATTATATTATTTTAACTATTGTGAATG
Organism: Agrochola litura; assembly: GCA_949152395.1. Classification (NCBI taxonomy): domain Eukaryota; kingdom Metazoa; phylum Arthropoda; class Insecta; order Lepidoptera; family Noctuidae; genus Agrochola; species Agrochola litura. The sequence continues at coordinate 8,700,743 of OX424512.1, forward strand.
TGAGGACTATGTGGATATTGTTTTTATTTCTCTGCTAGTTTTAGTGATGGTCTGGCAGTTTGAGTAGTTTATGCGGCCTACCCAAATGTCCTTTCTTTGGTATTGTTCGTCGAGTTGAGCTCCTTAAGTTCTGAGTTGAGCTCCACGATTACTGACAAATGCTTGCACTGACTGTACAGGTCCACTCAAATCTGTGTGGTTCTTTCCTCAAAAGACCTTTTCAGACACTTATCTACATGGTCATCATATGGCCTGACCAAGATTATGTCTGGACTTTAAAAGAGACTGCGAATAAACAATTTCATTTCATTTCATTTCAGTGGCCAATCCCAAAATCCAGGCTCAGATTTTATTTACTTAACCAGTACCCTAATTGCGTAATACAACACAATCACAATCTGTTTCGATTTGAAACAGATTGCTAATCCATTGCTTCATAAGTTGGAAAAAAAAATCTGCTCAACAACGTAAATAACGCAATGAATGTTGTTGAACTGTCAAAATGAAACAAATTAGTCATAATGGTTCACGAAAATAAGTTACGCAATTAGGGTAGGTACAGATAATTATACCTTATAGTAAAACTTAACAGATATAGATTCAAATATGCACAATTATAACTAAAAACGTATACTTATTTTAAATCTTCCACAGACCTCCTAGAACTGCAACCCCTACCAGTAACGGCACTCAATAATCCCTCCTTCGAGATGCTATACAACTTCAGTCACTTCAACCCGATACAGACGCAGATATTCCACTGTCTATACCACACAGATCATAATGTGTTACTCGGAGCTCCCACTGGGTCGGGGAAGACGATTGTAGCGGAGGTGGCCATGTTTAGAGTGTTTAATCAGTATCCGAATTGCAAGGTATAGTATCAATTTTATTTTTTGAAGTGAAAACTTCTTTAGGCGCATTGGGTATTTTTGAGATAGGACTAAACCATTGATTTCGCGACACCATGACGACACATCACTTTTGTAAACGCGATTGTGCTCTTTATTACGGATCAATGTTCTATGCAAGTATTTTTACTTTAATGGTTTTGTAAACGCGATTATGCTCTTTATTTAGATAAGGTTACGGACCAATGTTCCATACAAGTTATTTTTCTTCTGCCAAGGCGATCTTGTTCAAGTTTTGACTTCTGTCGGCACTCCCAGAGAGCCACCACTTTTTTTTATTACGTAGGAATGTTGTTTTTACTTTACTATATTAAATCCCAATACAGTAGCGGTCATAAACGTGCCAATAGGACGGCGAATCCCGTACTAAGTAAGTGCAGGATCTAAAACCTCTATATGAATTGAATCTCGTTTCGTCTCACTCACACGTTCTATGACCACGCCTGGTACGAAAATTGGCCTAATCACTGAAAATAAACAAAATGCAGGGTGGCAGGGACATCGACGCGAAAACTGTTACCATGGGTTCAGTACATGATTCTGAATCCCCCTGCGTTGATATTTTTCGTCGGTTATTTAAAAAAATCTGTTGTTCCATACATTTTGACCGCGTAGGTATTGCACTTTTCTATAAAACAGCTGATAAAAAAACCGACGAAAATTTTCAACGCAAACGGGGTTCAGAATCGTGTACCGAATCCATGGTTTTCGCGTCGATGTCCCTGCCACCCTGTGTAGTATCGATTGCTAGCTGTTTATGACGTCTGTCTATATTTTAAATTAATAACTTTCAGGTGGTTTACATTGCTCCTCTCAAAGCTCTTGTAAAGGAACGAATAAAAGACTGGAAGGTGCGACTACAAGAAAGGCTGGGCAAACAAGTGGTCGAGTTGACAGGTCAGTAAAACACCAAACTAAACCAGCATTGTCGTTTTTGAGTGATGATATTTACTTTCCCTTTGACCAGAGCTTTAATTGATGTTCGCAAGAGCGAACATAGTTGATCAAAATTCTTTTACATCCTAAGTCATATATTATACACCGTGACATTTTAGTCGTTTTACAAAAGCAGCCACTTCATGTATCCAATGACTACTAAATATTATTTTTTTAGGGTTCCGTACCCAAAGGGTAAAACGGGACCCTATCACTAAGACTCCGCTGTCCGTCTGTCACCAGGCTGTATCTCATGACCCGTGATAGTTAGATAGTTGAAATTTTCACAGATGATGTATTTCTGTTGCCGCTGTAACAACAAATACTAAAAAACAGAATAAAATAAATATTTAGGGGGCTCCCATACAACGGACATCATTTTTTTTGCCGTTTTTATAGATAATGGAACGGAACCCTTCGTGCGCGAGTCCGACTCGCACTTGGCCGGTTTTTTTTATACAGTATGTTAAATAACAGAGGGCGTTCCCTTAAACTCGTTAATCTATATCATTAATAGATTTAAATAAAAATATCAGCATAGAAAAATAAGTATAAAAAAATCCGAATTAAAAAAATTTAATAATTGACAATAAATTCGAAACGTCCTGTTTAAAATCAAAATAGTAGCGCGGAATAGTACCTAGCGTAGTGGCGTTGCACAAACCGGCAACATCGCAATTTTTGTGTCGCGCGCGGCGCGTGTGCCGAGCGTGTTACCTACGAGCCGGCGGCCGGGGGCCCGCGCGGGGCGGAGCGGCGCGGCGGCGGGCGGCGGCGCGGCGGCGACGGCGGCGGGCGCGGCGGTTCTGAATGGCGAGCGGCAACTTTGATAAAGGCGGCAAAGTTAATTTAAAAGACAGTGAAATGCACGTCGTCGGGTTGTTATCAGTAGAATTAAACATTTAAGTATGTTTAGATTTAGCAATAACATTTAACTACCCGTCTCAAATGGCCGGCTGACAAAGGAACGCGTCACTGAACGCGCCCCTCGGGCTTGAAAGGACCTATTCGCAAACATAGTAAAAACATAAATTCATGTACCTATCTAAGCCACGTTTCAATAATATCAAAATACAGGGTACCTACAGAGAATTATTCTGCACGGCCGCTACGTTGTCATCGGCGTCCGTCGTCGCGAGCTCGCGGCCACAAAATAAACAGATACGAGTACAGAAGGTCCACTCACGGAACTAGTACACAAGACACGGTGGTACAGACTTAGTATTAATAAGATAAAATAGGATAAAATAAATTGTATCTAAAAAATAACGTACCTACGCTAATAAATAGTGGGCGGTTAAGTTTAGAGAAAGTTTCATTTAATTATTTAAATCAAAGTTTAGGCGAGCTTTTAAATCATAATGATGGTATTGCACGTTAGTAAGTGAATGTTTACTGCAATGTCATAGAAATTTAAAAAATAACTTTATGCAGTTGCATTCGTAATAAGTAGTACTTGCGTTTATTCATTGCAATAGTAACAATACAGTAGTACCACGCTCGTTGAACGGGGTACTCCCTGAGCGAGTGTAAAAGCAATTTAACAAAGAGTGGGCCTTCTGAACTTATTTATTTTGTGACACAGTCGTTTAGTGTCTTTTAGGTATTATGATGTTTAAAAACTTACCTAGATTTTGAACTGCAATATGCTGACCTCCTCTCTCTACACATTGTTGCAATCGCGGACGGTTATTTTGGTGCACTCGTCGCAATAAAAGCGGGTCCTCGCTTATGTGATGATGGCATACACGCCGATTCCACATGCGCGTAAATAGGCTTTTCTTCTGACCAAATGACGTTTTCGATGAAGTGGGTGTCCTCCGCGCTTCACTGCAGTGCCCGCTGGCAATACCTACGTTAACCGGCGCGCGAAATCAGCTGGACCAAGCAGCGCTTGCACTTTTTGAAGTGAGTACGGATGCTGTTTGTTTTTCTGCCGTGACTAGTGTTCAACAGGCGGCCGCGGCCGGCCCTTCTAGTGCTTGAACCGAGCTCCTCCTCAAAATGCCTTAGCACGTTTTCTTCCTGCCACACAGAGATCACGGGTCGGGGGCCACCAGAACCACGCGGCACTACTGGTTCATTGTTACGGAGACGCACCAGGGCACTCAGGGAATTCCGCGGTTGATTTGCATTGGGGTACCTCTCAGCATACCTCCTCAGAGCACATGCACCATCATAATTACACTCAGCATAAATGAGCACTATGAAAACATACTCCTGAGCACTGTACTGATAACGCGGCATTTTTCATACACGAATGACGAAAGAACACATGTTGCATTGCGAAAATAAATGCACATCCGGCCAGCGCGCGAGATTAGTTCCGAATAAAATTAGATGGACATTCGGGGGGCAGGGGGCGGGGCTAGGTGCATCAAATAGATCGCCGCACAGCGCACGTAGCCCTTCATTCATAAGTAGGTAATTTGCGACATTGCCGTTCTTACACTTTTGAATGACATGTACGCGTGTACAGAGTGTTTCTTTTAAGTATCAATTTAATATTTTTTGTGAATATTTTATTATAAAAAATAAAAAAGCATTTTGTTTTTGAATGGTAATATTTTTTTTAGCATGTATGGATGCTATACTATTGCGGGTTAACGGGAACGCCTTTCGTTAGTTAACATACTGTATATGTTGTAACAATTTTTAATTGCTTCTAGAGGTGTTTTATGTCAGGTACATTGAGTGGCCCTTTGTAAGACGACTAAAATGTCACGGTGTATAAATATATATAATATTGTAAATTTAAAAGTGAGTTTGTTAATTTGTTTGTTACGGTTTTACGCTAAAACGTCTGAACGGATTTGGATGAAATTTGGCACTAGGCTAGACCATGACCTGGGTTAGGACATAGGATACTTTTTATCCCGATATTCCCACGGGATCGAGACTTATGCGGGTGAAACCACGGGGTGCAGCTAGTTTATTAAATTCGGACCAATAAAACGGCACGATTTGTCCCATCCTTGTTTCAAAAGACTATTGTGCCTATTTTTTCTGTTTTCTTGTGAACATTGGCCTTACAATTTGACAATTCAACCAAAATTAACTTTGAAAGAATCGATGCATCCTACCCGCATGGTGGATCACAGCTTATCCCACATTCTCTCACAAAGAACAAGCACAGCCAAGAGGCTGTGGGAACCTTATAGACTGAATATGTCACCCTCTTACTCGTATTACCTTTACTATAAATATTTTCTTAATGTCCCTCGGCAAACTTCGTGTTTGGTCAGTCGTTGGATTTCTATCAGCTGCCCTTTGCACTTGGTGCAGACCGAACGCTCTCAATCGACTTGGAAATATATAGAGTTGTTAATACTTTTTTAACTTAATGTAATTTATTTAAAAAATGGGAGGTAAGCTGCTAAAGTCGCAGGCACGAAAACAGTTTTACAGCTCTATATAGTTCACACGGTAATCAAAACAAAACAACAAAAAAGTACTCAGTTCTGAATTCAAATTATTATACACGATAAATCTATTAATTGATGGACATGGAAATTAGCATTCGTTTGTATTCGGAAATGCGATGATTACCGAGGGGCATTCAAAAAATAGTCAGACTGTACGTCCTTACTTCCTACTAGTAAATTTAACCGAAATTACTTTCGAAACCTGAACTGAAAATTGCATACAATCAAGTTACACAACATATATATTTTTCCATCTAGGTGACGTATCCCCCGACATCCGAGCGATACGAAACTCGCACGTCATAGTGACCACTCCAGAGAAATGGGACGGCATTAGTCGGTCGTGGCAGACAAGGAACTACGTACGGGATGTGGCGCTCATCGTCATAGATGAGATACATCTGCTTGGAGAGGACCGAGGGCCGGTTCTAGAGGTCATTGTGTCCAGGTAAGATTGTAAGTCTCATAGTAAGCACTCTAGAGAAATGGAACTATGTGCGGGATGTGGCGCTCATAGTCATAGATGAGATACATTAGCTTGGAGAGGCCCAGAGGCCGATTCTAGAGTTAATTGTGCCACGGTAACGTAGACTAAGGAAGTCTTTCGTAAAAAAAAAGCTTTGCTCAGTTTTTCTCTGAGTGTATGTATATAAACGGAGTATTACAAAACCTTATCAACTGTAGCTTAACGATAAACTGGGAAGTTTGTTGCAGTACTTCTTCCCAGCTCAAACACTAAATAGGGCTTTAAGTGTTTTGGAAATTGTCTATTGTAGCTTTAAAAGGTGCTTAATCTCAGCCATCATTACATTTTAGCCAAAAGACGTCCAATGCTGGAAATAGACCTCCACCAAGCGTCGCCTGATTCTCAGCCTTATTACCTATTTAATTGAGTTTGTATTTTATTAAAACAAACAGAAGGGATCTCGTATTTAAAAACGTTCAAAATCAAGTCACAATCTCATCTCGGCGAATGACAAAAAACTTGTCAAAAACGTTGGTAAATTAGGCATATTTTTGACAAATTGAAACCGAGATAAGAACGTTCTTAAAAATACGGGAATAGGCCTGTGTCCAGTTTTTTTTTCGTCCGGCAGGTAGATTAATAAAAAATATTGGACACGTATTTTTTTCTTTTTTAACGTAATCAAAAGATTACGGTGATACATTGAGTTAAAATGTGCCATGACGTCACGCCTTGCTAGATTTTATACTGAGTTGTGATGTAGCAAGCCCCCACTCCCCAACTTTAATGCGTGTTTTCTAAGTTATTTTTTATTAATATGATAAAGCAAAAATACGTGTCTAATATTTTTTTATTATATGAAAGACGGACTAAATAGTTTTTTTTTTTTTTTTACCCAGGCAACTACCGTATTGTCCCTCAGATCGGCTTGCAGCGGGTTTATTATTCCTTAGCTTGCCCCGTTCTTGTACTCGTAAAATACCTTGTACCAAAAACTTGACCATTTATAATTTCGTTTCAGAACAAACTTCATAGAATCCCACACATCACGTAGACTGCGTATTATTGGCTTATCGACTGCTCTGGCTAACGCTAAGGATCTTGCCAACTGGTTGAATATCGGAGAAATGGGGCTGTATAACTTCAGGCCTTCAGTACGACCTGTGCCTTTGGAGGTATGTTATCAAAAAAAAAAATATTTGTTCGTGGCTAAAGTTGAATTTAACTTTTAGTTTTGTAAGTGAGATACGTCTAAATTGCCCGAAGATCCGAACACAGTGATCCGATGCGGGTATTTATTGCTTTTGTCCTCTGAAGATTTTAAACAGTCTAGTTTAGACCTGTTTACAGCAGCTTGACTTAGTTACCCAAGTCTAGGCCTTAGATAATAAAAAACACTGCTCTATTCGATCTTTGTCATGAACAACTTTCATTATGGGATCAACATTGAAGTATGAAAAAAAAACCAGCAGCTCTATTCAAAACTGTAATACCTACACGATCAAAGTGTATAGAACGGCTGTTTCATATTTCAGGGTTAGCTCCATCGTGAAAATTTTAAAAGTTGTATTTTTTTTTCCGTCGGGCATCTCGTAGCTGACCTCTGAGATCATGACTACTTAACCGGGCTATCTTGTGGCTGCCTTAAGCTACTACACTTAAAGCCTCCAGCCAGGGGCGTAAACTAGACTTATATACTAGGCAAGCGCTCGCTAAGGGCACCCCTGTGGGGTACGAACCTCGGCTTAGGGCGTCGCTGGACAGCAAGATGGGACAGGCTGGATCAAATATAGATCATTATTATTAATCGGGGGGAGTATCATTTACTCGGGGTCGGAATATCGGGTGTCTTTGTCTGGTACTTATTTATATACGATCTTATTTCCTTACTCCTCTCACAGGTGCACATATCAGGTCACCCGGGCCGCCACTACTGCCCGCGTATGCTGACTATGAACAAGCCTACCTTCCAAGCTATACGGACCCACTCCCCGTGTGCGCCTACACTGGTGTTCGTCTCCAGTAGGAGACAGACTAGGTAATTAAAAATAATTCTCTTATTTATTACAACGTATTAATTGGGAAAGAACCGAGACCGCGGCCAGTCTTTTCGCGCTGACTGACTTTTTTCTATGAGTCGGTCAGTACGGTCAGCGCACATTGAGTAGCAAAATTATGGAGCAATTTTCTTTGACAAATTGATAATGAACTAAAACACAACTAAAATAGAGTTGAAAATGGCATGCAATTTCGCTAAGGCGTGTTTATAAACCATTATTTTAAATTTCCAGATTAACAGCCCTAGACCTGATTGCGTACTTAGCAGCAGAAGACAATCCAAAGCAATGGCTACACATGCGGGAGTCTGAGATGGAACAGATTCTTGCCAACATCCGGGAATCGAACCTGAAGCTCACGCTAGCGTTCGGTATAGGGATACATCATGCTGGTCTACATGAGAGGGATAGGAATACTGTTGAGGAGCTGTTTATTAATCAAAAGATACAGGTTTGTTTTTATTAGAAATATTTTACTATTTTTATTTAGCCTATAGATATCACCATTGTGCGTTCGTATTTCGGAAGATAGACGATGTTTTCTGGGGCGCATAACTTTATTCGCAGTATGTCTTGAATACTGTTTCAGGAATAATAAAAATAATAAATTATTTATTTCAGAAAAAATACATAATAAGGTTCACAAAAACAAATTTTCGAGTAAAAAAATAACATTATAGAAAATAGTGAATCGTTGTGTCTGTACTAATGAAAAATCATTGTAACACAGACAACAAAAAAAGAATAATATAATTAAAATGAGTTTGGTCACTTCGTAAGCCAAATAAGTATTGGTCGATGAAAGGTGGCTACAATAATACTGTTAATCTTAATTGCTGTTACTGTGTCCGTTTTCATGTTAAAATAAATCTTTTTCAAAAAGTAATAAGCGAAAAATATTGCTTTACAACTCAAATTAAGTCCAAAAATTTACATTAATGTACAGTATTTCTATTTTCTTAATGTCCCTCGACAAACTTCGTGTTTCGTCAGTCGTCGCATTTCTAGCAGTTGCCCTTTGCACTTGGTGCAGACCGGACGCTCTCAATCGACTTGGAAGTGTATAGAGTTGTTAATACTCTTTTAATTAATGTAATTTATTTAAAAATGGGAAGAAAGCTGCTAAAGTCGCAGGCACATCAGATAGGAAAATAGTTTTACAGCTCTATATAGTTCACACGGAAATCAAAACAAAACAACAATAAAGATAAAATAAATTATTATACACGATAAATCTAATAATTGATGGACATGGAAATTAGTATTCGTTTGTATTCGGAAATGCAATGATTCCGGTGGGACATTAAGAAAATAGAAATACTGTAAGTTTATAGTTTCCTGCGACTAGCTTCTAAAAAACGACTTAGTAGACAATTATCCATCCAACATTGTTGTCACTTTGTCAGTAATTAATTACCTACGACTACCAAGAAGTATAATTATGGTTCTATGACGTCATTGAAATGTTATCTTACCTTCTAGGTCCTGATCTGCACAGCCACACTAGCGTGGGGCGTGAACTTCCCCGCTCACCTCGTAGTGATCAAGGGCACAGAGTACTACGACGGCAAACAGAAGAGATACGTCGACATGCCTATCACTGATGTTCTGCAGATGATGGGCAGGGCTGGACGACCGCAGGTAACTAGAACATAAGTATTATGATATATTCACAAGCTTTTGTCCACGTATTCATTCTCAAACAATCTTTATCGTATACCAAGTTATGAATAGGGATAATGTTTGGGTAAAAAAAATTAAAATATTTAGTCCGTCAGCCAGGTAATATTACACACGTATTTTTTGCTTTATCCTATTAATAAAAACAGGCCAACTACATGTCGGACCACGCACAATGAAGGGTTCCGTAGTTGGGATGAATTTATCCCAAAAACAAACTTAACTTTGTAGTTGAAAAATATGTTAATACGGAATGTATGGGAAAACATGTTTTTGCAATTACAAAGTTAAGTTGGTCGATTATTACTCGTTAACCTGTAAAGTCTACTTAGCTGTGATAGTTTTCCTTTTAATTTCGTTATATATGCTACTGCCGTGAATTTTTTCACATACCCAAAACCAACCATTAAATTTACAGGGGGACTTGACTCTTGACTCTAACAAAAATTTGCACTTTAAAGCTTAATATTTCGAAAACAAATCCCTAAATCCAAAAATGGTCTTCGCAAACTCACAATATTTTTGAACGACCTTTTCAACACACTATGGGATTATCGAGAGAAAATCATCCTCACTTTTCGTCTAGAGAGGTACCCGAAAAAAAATTATATTTCTTGATTTTATTTTACCACTTTGTCGGCGTGATTAATATGTATACCCATGCCAAATTACAGCTTTCTAGTACTAAGCGTCTCTGAGCTAAGCCGCGGACAGACAGACAGACAGACGGACATGACGAAACTATAAGGGTTCCTTGTTTACTACGGAACCCTAAAAATGACTTGGATAAAACGCATTAAAGTTGGGGAATGGGGGTCGCTACGTCACAAGTAAGTATAAAATCTATATACTCGTGACGTCACGGCACATTTTAACTCAATGTATCGCCGTAATCTTTTGTAATCCGTAAAAAAAGAAAAAATATGTGTCCAATATTTTTTTTTTATTCTACAAGAGGGACAAAAAAAATTATACTCATCATCCCTATTGTGAGAGTTACAACTTCCGCTAACACATTTAGGGGTGGAAAACTCTTTTCTTATTTCCGAGGACAATATCTTCAAAGCGTCATGTTAACATATTTTTTTTACTTCAGTTACTCTTTTGGAACCAGCCAAATAATAGCTATAGCAAATATAGTTTTTGCAGTTTATTTTCTTTTATTTATTTAGCACAAAAAAAGACGAGATCGACGACAACGGTCGACGGTCTTGGATACGTTACAGCATTTATTTATTTCTTTATTACAGCATGGAAGACTTACAGCTAAAAAAACAACAAAAAAGGAAATAATAGTCGACAGAAAGCCAATTACAAGTCTTCACGTTTAGACTTATAATAGAATTTGTGTTGTGAACATACAAAAGCAGCAACATATCACTATATACTAACAAGTTACTAAATATATCCACGTCTATTGTATTTTTTTAAATTTTAATAGTTAAAACGATTAAAATAACCACTTGTGTCTGCAATCCAAAAGTGAGAGAGCAAGAAAAAAAAAAATACATTCAGAAGCACTGCAGCTATTTAAAAAATTTGAGGCTTAAGCACCTTCTAGCTGAGGTCACACTGCCACTGGTTGTAAAGAGATCCAAGTCGTGTAGTTTACATATTTTATTAAAATTTTTGCTTGCACGCACAATATAACTGTTCTGCCTATAATTAGTAGAACTTTGAGGTACACGTAAGGGTTGTAAAAATCGAAATGCTTTGTTTGGAACATTGAAATAAAATTTTGATAATAACTCAGGGCTGTCAATATTATTGTTAAAGATTTTAAATAGGAATAAACAGTCAGCAATCTCACGTCGATCTTCGAGTGGTAGTAAATGATATTTCTTACAGAGTCGGAGATAATCGATTGAATGGTATGGAATCTTTTGATAGAAACAAAGATATTTTATGAAACGTCTTTGAATGTTCTCAATGCGGTCAATGTATTTGCGATAACGTATCTGAGATGCATACTCTAGCTGGCTTCTAACAAAAGTGCAATACAATATTTATAAATAATAGAACTAAGAACGCATAACGCACACTATTGTCCACGAAATGATATCGGAAATAAGATAATGGACGTAAAAATCGGGCAACAACGCTTACGAGCGGTTCTGCACTGCATTCGATCTGAATTCAAGATCCGTGTTCAATCCGAATTGGGAATGATATAAATTCGAACAGACATAAAACTCAAAGCATTTATTTCAATTAAACCATTTACAGGCACTTTTGAATTGTAAAGGAGTCGGTCAGTCAGAAAGATGAAGCTAGTTGCCCATTCCAAAGCGTAGTAGGTTCCTATGGAGAAGAACGGACAAGAAACTCGACGGACACTCTTTTAAATCATAATATTGTTACAAAATATTGGTTACATCATTCGTGTTGAAATTATACATGTGAGAACAATGTAAAAAGACGTGCACGTTAAAAGCGTCCGTAATACGTACATAGTTCGGATCCTGTGCGCAAACCCTCATATAAATAGTGCAATGGCTACTTCGGACCGACATTTCTCGGATTCGGATCGGATGCATTGCAGAACTGCTCTAAGGCGATAGTTGGTAAACACCAATCTGAGAAGAGTAGGTGGGAGAAGCATCCGCCTTAAGGGCGCTTAGCAAGCATGTATGCAAGAAGCGAAGGGCGCGGGCGTGGTGACGGTGTGGCGCGGGCGTTGCCACTCCTTCATATTTCTCTTGCGCCACGCCTGCGCCCCGCCGGCGGTGTATGTCCCACGCCTCATCGCTCCTATACATTTTATATGAAACAGCGGCGCAACGCCCGCGCCACACCGTCGCCACGCCCGCGCCCCTCGCCACTTGCGTATGTCCCGCGCCTAAGAAGGCATTTTTGTTAAATTAAGTCTTGTGCCGCTTTGCGTCTTATGCGCATCAAATCCCTGGGAACCACTAAAGGCCATCTAAAACATGGTTACAAACAACCATTCCGTTATCAATATCTTTAATTAAAATATCTAAAAGTAAGCACCCATAAATGAAATCCTTTATTCCAGTATGACAACGAAGGTGTAGCGGTTGTGTTAGTTCACGACCAGAAGAAGAACTTCTACAAGAAGTTCCTGTACGAGCCGTTCCCGGTCGAGTCCAGTCTGTTGGATGTACTGCCCGACCATTTGAATGCTGAAGTTGTTGCTGGTAGGTTCAAACTATATTATAATATGGCTCAGTGTTATGGTTACTTGCTTATTAAAAAGGCATTATTTAAAAAAAACAGTGGCACTCCGGGATTGCCGACAGAAGTGAAAACTTGAACAAGATCGCCTTGGTTGAAGAAAAATACTTGTATAGAACATTGATCCGTAACGTAACATAAATAAAGAGCACAATCGCGTTTACAAAAATGCAGTGTCGTGAGTTCAATTGTTTTTTCCTGTTATTTTATGTATATTTTGTATCGACAATATCTCACATTATAAACTAGTAGCGCCATCTATAGTAAAGTATGTACTACTGTATGTTTTTATTTTAATAAAGTTTAGTTCTTGTCTGTGACTCAAGCGTTTAATTTATAAGAGGTTATGTGCTCAGATTTTTTTAGTTTTCTCGCAATTTTCTTGGACTGGAAATAGACTTTGCAGATTGAGATAAACTGTAATTAACGCTGTGACTGTGAAAATGACGACGAACTATCTAGACAGTGTGCCTAAATTGAAAGGACGGGAGAACTACAGTGAGTGGGCTTTCGCGGCTGAGAATTTCTTAGTTCTGGAGGGAATGTCTGATTGCATCAAGTCGGAGACTGTACCAGCAGAAATAGGAGCAGCAGGTGACGCGAAAACCAGAGCCAAGCTGATTCTGACAATAGATTCGTCGCTGTACGTGCACATAAAAAGTGTACAAACGACCCATGAGCTGTGGAAGAAATTGAAGAACCTATTTGACGACTCAGGATTCACGAGGAGAATCAGTTTACTGAGGAGTTTGATTTCCATACGACTCGAAAATAGCGTATCAATGACTTCGTACGTGACACAAATCATTGAAACAAGTCAAAAATTGAGTGGCACGGGTTTTAACATTAATGATGAGTGGGTCGCATCGCTTTTGTTAGCGGGATTAACAGAAAAATATTCTCCTATGATAATGGCGATTGAACATTGCGGCATACCATTGACAGCAGACGCCATTAAAACGAAGTTGTTGGACATGGAAGAAAGCGGAAACGGTGGTGACAGTAGCGCTTCCAATTCCAGTGGCGCGTTTGCGAGTTTTAAGAAGAACCGCAATGTTGGTAACGATGCAACCAAAGGCAACGCCCAGATGACAAAGTCAAAACCAAAAGTCATAACATGCTATAAATGTAAACAAACAGGGCATTACCGCAACCAGTGTACATTTTCGAACAAAAATTTGTTGAATACAAATAAAAATGAACGTACAAGCAGTAATGCGTTTAGCGCCGTGTTTCTGAATGGTGAATTTTGCAAAAGCGATTGGTATATTGACTCTGGGGCGAGCGTTCATCTTACCGCGAACGAAAAATGGTTATCAAACGTGTCGCGAGATCTTATGATCAAGGAAATTGTCGTGGCAAACAAAGATAAAGTACCTGTATTATGTAGTGGAGATGTGCAAATTACGACAAAGACGCGCACCTGTGAATACGATATTACAGTAGAAGGTGTATTATGTGTGCCGAAGTTGACTACAAATCTGTTGTCTGTTAGTCAACTTATGTCCAAAGGAAACAAAGTTTCATTTAACAATGATGGTTGTCAGATTTTCAACCAAGCAGGAGTACTGGTAGCTACAGCAAGTCTGTTGAATGGGGTGTATAAACTAAACATGCCTGAATATTGTTCATCAGCCGCAGTGATGGTGTCCAGTGAAGTTTGGCATCGACGTCTAGGTCATGTCAACAGCCAGTATTTGAACAAGATGCAAGATGCTGTAAAGGGATTGACACTTGATAATAAGACTGATATATCAAAGTCATCATGTATCGCATGCTGTGAGGGCAAGCAGAGTCGCTTACCTTTTCCCAAAGAAGGTAGCAGAAGTACTGAGTTGCTACATATTGTGCACACTGATCTATGTGGCCCAATGGAAAACCGTTCTATAGGTGGCTCTAGATACTTTATGCTGTTAATAGATGATTTTAGTCGTATGACATATATTTATTTTTTGAAAACGAAAGATGAGGCATTGAAATGCTTTAAACAGTATAAAGCAGAGGTTGAGAATCAACTTAACTGCAGCATAAAGATCTTGAGAAGTGACAATGGGACAGAATTCTGCAACAGCAAGTTTGATGATTTTTTGATGTTGCATGGGATAGTACATCACAAAACAAACACATACACACCTGAGCAGAATGGTCTCTCAGAACGATACAATCGGACTATTGTTGAGAAAGCCAAGTGTCTATTGTTTGATGCAGGACTCGAGAAAAGGTTTTGGGCAGAGGCGGCACACACTGCAGTGTACTTGCAGAACAGGACTGTGACCACATCATTAAATTATTATTATTAAGTCATTTACGTGTTTTCGGTAGTACAATCATGGTACATGTTCCGAAACAAAAGAGATTAAAGTGGGACAGAAAATCTGAAAAATGTATCCTTGTCGGCTATTCCAATGATGTCAAAGGGTACAGGATTTACAACCCGAAGTCTAATGACATCACTACCAGTCGAGATGTTGTAATATTGGAGAAGATAGAGACAGAGAATGTTGTGGAGGTACAAGAAAATTGTTCAGATGAAGTGAATTTAGTTCCAGTGGGGGAAGAAGATTTGACACTTCAGGAAGATTCACTTGAACAATCAGAGAGCTTGAACACAGATGACAGCGATGAACTGTATGTACCTTGTGAAAATGATACTTTAGATAGCTCTGAATCTGGTACCACAGACAGAGAAGATTCCATTATACTCAACAATGTCAACATGACAAGTGGTCCTCGGCGTAGGCAGCAGCCAGACAGATATGGATTTGCAAGTGTTTGTATAGAAGATGACAACATATTCACGGATGAGATATCATTACAAGAAGCCTTGGAAGGTCCTGAGAAGGCACAGTGGTTAGCGGCAGTGCAGGATGAGTTACAGTCGTTTGAGAAAAATAATGCGTGGGAACTCGTAGATGTACCAAAAGATGGTACTATAGTGCAATGCAAGTGGGTTTTGCGAAAAAAGTACGATAGTGAAAACAATATCCGTTACCGTGCTCGTCTAGTCGCAAAGGGCTTCACCCAAAAACATGGCATAGACTATACAGAAACCTTTTCGCCTGTGGTAAGACATACAACTCTTAGACTATTATTTGCATTGTCTGTAAAGTTAGGTTTAGATGTTAACCATTTAGATGTAAAGACTGCGTTCTTGAATGGTGATTTAGAGGAAACCATTTATATGAGGGTGCCAGATTGTTATACCAGTGATAGTTCAGTTTGTAAAGTATTGAAACTTAAAAAGGCCATTTATGGACTTAAGCAGGCCTCTAGAGCTTGGAACAAAAAGGTTGATAACTGTTTGATCAGTAATGGTTACCAAAGTTCAAAAATAGAGCCATGTATGTATATAAAGGATATTAACAAATGTAAGACCATTGTAACAGTTTATGTCGATGATTTCTTTATATTTTCTAACGATAAAATTGAAACTAAGAACTTGAAACAGATTTTATCTAATAAGTTTAGCATTAAGGACTTAGGTGAAGTTAAACTATGTCTTGGAATGAATGTAACCTTCAATAAAGATAAAGGATATGTAACTTTGAGTCAGGAAACTTATATTGATCGACTTTTGAGCAAATTTAATTTAAGTGATTGTAAGACTGTTGATACTCCAATGGAGGTCAAACTACATATCAATAAAGGTCAAGTGGATGTAAATAGTCATGTACCCTATCAACAACTAATTGGTAGTTTGATGTACCTCTCAGTCTTAACTAGGCCAGATATTAGTTACTCTATAAGTTTTTTAAGTCAATTTAATAATTGCCACACAAAGGAGCATTGGGAATATGCAAAGAGAGTATTAAAATATCTAAAACGAACTAAACGTTATGGAATAAAATATTGTAAAGAAGGTAATTCAGAAATAACGGGTTTTGTAGATGCTGATTGGGCCTCTAATTCTGTAGATAGGAGATCATATACTGGGATGTGTTTTTTGTTATCTGATGGTGTAATATCATGGGAATGTAGAAAACAGAAATGTGTAGCTCTTTCTAGCACTGAATCAGAGTATATTGGTCTATCTGAGGCATGTAGAGAAGCATTATATCTAAAGAGATTACAATATGAAATAACCAATAAGATGTACACAATCAGCCTGTTCAATGATAACCAGGGCGCACAAAAGCTGTGTGCAAATCCAGTCTTTCATAAACGTACAAAGCACATTGACATCAAATATCATTTTTGTCGTGATCTAGTAAAAGACAAAATTGTTAAAGTACTGTATTTGCCAACAGCTGATATGCCCGCTGACATTTTAACTAAAAGTTTATGTTCAGCTAAACATTATAAATTTATGTTGCTTCTTGGCATAGTTTGTTTAGATTAATTTTGTTAAAATTGTTTGGTGAATATTGCGATAAGTGGGGGTGTTATTTTATGTATATTTTGTATCGACAATATCTCACATTATAAACTAGTAGCGCCATCTATAGTAAAGTATGTACTACTGTATGTTTTTATTTTAATAAAGTTTAGTTCTTGTCTGTGACTCAAGCGTTTAATTTATAAGATTTCCCATCTCAAAAATGCCCAACGCGCCTAAAGAAGTTTTCACTTAAAAAATTTGGGTATAAGTAATTTGACATTATTTAAAAAAATGAGTTCATAAGTAATTTGAGGATAAGCCTCAAATCTCTTCGTAAAGATGAACCTGAGGAACCGATGTTACCATTGTCAACCATCACAAAGCTGCTAGCTATTAACCCATCAAATCTGCGTATCGGAAACCACGTCAAACTGACATTGTTGACATGTGTCAGTTAGGACAAAAACCTTAATATTAAGGCGATTAATCCACTGTGTAGTATGCGGCCGTTAACAGTGCAGAAGAAGTTTTAGAAAAAGTTGGTTTTGTAGAACGTCGCCTCGGTACCTTCTGTCTGCAAAAAAATTATCTATGATAACTGATTCAGATTCAGTGGCGGCGTAAAGGGGGGGGGCGGTCTGCCCCGGGTGCCATGCACCAAGGGGTGACAACGTGGTGACAACTCACTCGCACACATTGATTTAAATACTAAAAATACGGTCGTCCGAACGCTTATGATGAATTTTCTGCAGAGGACATTATTCTGGAGATTTTACGACTGAGGCGCCACTTGGAAGCCTCGCCTGTAAAATGGGACTATCCCGAGTCTGTTTCGAGTCTAGCGCTGTGTGTAAGAATTTTTTTAACTATTTGTGTTTCGGTGGTTTCTTGTGAAAGAAGTTTCTCAAAATTGATAAAATCTTACTTAAGATCCACAATGAGCCAAGCGCGACTTACCTACCAGTCTTTCCATATTGTCCATTGAAAATGACAGGAAAGTTTTTAATAATGTGATCGAATATTTTAGCAAAATAAAGTCATGTAAGGAAGTTTAGTATTTGTTGTTTTGTTTTGGGTGTGCTCAATAGAAAACTGCCCCGGGTGCCAACCCATACTACGCCGCCACTGTCTGAAATACGCCGAAACTAAACTTACTTTACAAATACCTTCAATCAAATACCCAACACTAATTCAACCTTTTTTCACAGGTACTGTCCAAACAAAACAAGACATCCTCGACTACATGACCTGGACGTATTTCTTCCGTCGCCTGCTCAAGAACCCGTCGTACTACAACTTAGAAAGCGTGGAGCCTCAAGATGTCAACTATTACCTTTCTAACTTGGTACAGAGCTCGTTGGATGCTCTCGCTAATGCCAACTGTTTGGAGATTGAAGAGGTATGAATTTTACTTGTATAGAATGCATTAACTTGGGAGAGAACAAGATTGAAAAAATAGACAGTTGGATATCGGCTTAGTTGTGCATTCTTGCCCAATATTCTTGCGATTCTGATCTGATTCGAGTTTTAAATTAAGAGCAGGGTCACGATAAAATTACAATAATATATTTATGAAATAACTAGCTTTTGCCCACGGCTTCGCCCGAGTGGATGTCGGAAAATAGCCCACGGGAACGTACTACCGATACCGGAATTACATACCTAATAGCCGATGAAAAGGTCATTGACTCCTACCGCTGCGCTCACGTTGCTGTCAACCATAATTATTTTGTTACGCGTAATTTTGAATCTGTGAAATATTTTAATCCATTCCTTTAAATGAAATTATGTCAAGGCATATTTTAATCCAAATTAAATGCTCAATTCAAGTAACAACTTATTGGATAAGGATTAATATAATACCGGTCAAAATAGCTTCGGAAATAACAATAATTTTTTTATCAAATCATGAAAGATAAAAATTGTTTTTGTACAGATGGCGTTTTCCGGTTTTCCGAACAAAAAGTGACATATGCACGCGACTGATCGCGTGATCGGATGGCTTTTAAATAGGACGCGGCCTGATACCTCCAATTACGACACATAATAAATAAAGTTGTATTTTCACAGGATCTCCGCACAGTTCACTGCACTTGGATGGGTCGCATCGCCTCGTACTACTACCTATCCTACAAGACTATGGCCCACTTCACTCGCAACCTGCAGAGTAACATGAACAGCGACGACTTGCTGCGAGTACTGGCGGACAGTGAGGAGTATGCCACGCTGCCTGTCAGACACAACGAAGACTTACTTAACGGGTAACGTTCAATGCAGATCAAAACTATCGCCGATTCGTGCTTTTTAAGCACAGAATTCACTGGCAAAGAGTCTGATTGATTGATTCTCCTCTGCGTTTTCTTCTAGCTGATTAATAGTTCTCAAAGGATTTATTAAACCTGACCCATTCTCTTATTTTCAACTACTGTCCTACCCATTTTATTTTTTTATTAATCTGGTTGAGTTTTTGCTACATTTTTGCTGGGTGAAACTCGCGCAAAATGGCGATGATTGCAAATTCAGGATCCTTTTGATAAATGTTTATTTATTGGATTCCAACAAAGGCTACACAATTTAATGTAAGTTTACAAGAACAGAAACAAATACTAGTGTGCGCTTCCAATAGGACTGTGTCAATTTTTTTTTGTCCATCTTGTAGATTACTTACCTACCTTGCTAGATTTAATACTGCATCACAACGTAGCGAGCCCCCACTCCCCATCTTTAATGTGTGTTTTCAAAGTTATTTTTGATTAATATGATAAAGCAAAAAATACGTGTCTAATATTTTTTTTATCTGAAAGACTGACTAAATAGATTTTCTTTTTTTTTACCTAGGCAACTACTGTATTATAAGGAGACCACATCATTCTCTTAGAATCTAGTTAGATACAGTAAGGTTGACAAAGCGAAAATAATAAAGTAAATCAAAACATTTAACACGAAATCATTGAAACGAAACAAAATGTTAGGAAGACGAAAACAATTTTTTTTTTTTTTTACGTAGGCCATCTCATACCTGGTCTCTAACGACCGTGGCTATTGAACCGGGCAATCCTGTGGATGCATTAAGCTGCTACACTCATTGCCTCCAGCCAGGGCACACATAAAAACTAAGCTAAAAGCTTAGGATAGACGCTCGCTAAGGGCACCCCTTGTGGGGTACGAGCCTCGGCTTAGGGCGTTATCCGGAGGGAGGACATCAAGGATGGGACGGGCTGGAACACAAACTTTATTTTAAAAGTAACTTAAATACTTCTTTTCAGTGAACTCTCCCAAGAATGCCGTCTTCCCGTAGACGCCCTAACCCTGGACTCGTCCAACGTAAAAGCGTTCCTATTACTTCAAGCACACATGACAAGACTACAACTACCCAACACAGACTACCTAACTGATACCAAGTCTGTGCTGGATCAGACGATTAGGATATTACAGGTAAAACTACATCTAGTTTCACTCACGCGTAAAATAAATGTGATTTGAGATTATGAACCTTAATATTCCATTGTGTAAAATTAATTTTCCATTGACACTAAAGTTGCTAATAAATGTAAAATTAAATTAACGAGCGAAACTTCAACACACATACACTGGCCGCGGCCGTTGACCCCGTAATCAGCTGCAGGTACTTGAAATTATGACTAGATAATCATATTTGTTTTTGTTTTTATCATGATACGATTTCGTTACTATCACGTCCATGAAGTTTCTCCAGTTAATTTTATTTGACCCTGTAGAATCAAAATCCAAAATTGGGCGAGAAATCTTACAACTAGGAAGGAAAATCGTAAAGAATCATAAACGTAGGCATTAAGAATACTTTCAATTTAAATCGTCATTCAAAACAATAAAAAAAAGAAAGAAATATTCTTTATTTGGGACATTGACATTAACGCAACAAGGTCCACCTACAACCTTCACTAATCAATTTCTATCTCCTCCACAGGCAATGATAGACACTTCAGCAGAAAACGGCTGGCTCTCCGTCTGCCTATCCTGCCAAATGCTAATGCAAGGTATCGTGCAAGCGCGATGGCCGACCGAATCCCCCCTCATGACGCTACCACACATAGATTCCCAACATCTCTA
This sequence comes from Agrochola litura, assembly GCA_949152395.1. Classification (NCBI taxonomy): domain Eukaryota; kingdom Metazoa; phylum Arthropoda; class Insecta; order Lepidoptera; family Noctuidae; genus Agrochola; species Agrochola litura. The sequence continues at coordinate 8,721,820 of OX424512.1, forward strand.
CATGTTCTCTCATATGGCTAAGGATACTAATAAGCCATGTAATATGCTGAATGGACTGAAGGTGGTTTGTATGAGGAATTATGAGCTGCTAGCCAAGTATTTGAGGAGGGAGTTTGAAGAGAATCAGATTGAGCAGATACATAGGGTGAGTTTTTGTTATTACTTAATTGTTCTTTCCCGCACAAACAGGCTTTTCTGAGATAAAAAAGTAGCCTTTGCCATTCTTAAGCCTACTATTTATTTTTCTCAAACATGCATGGAAATATTGTCATTATTTTCGAACAAAGAACACGCAAAGTATCGAATTTACGGTCAAAGAAAATCAAATCCATTGCAGGCGCGTTTTTTGAATTTGGAACATTACAACTCTCCAGCAATGTTGTATGAAATGGCGTGCTGGGGTTATTAAATACTCTTTGATTGGATCTCTTTTATCATTCTTGACATACCAAAGTTCTCTTTGCTTAGTACATATTGCGTTCACGTGGCTGTATAGCCTTAGATGCGTTTGCCTTTCGGCACAGATGATAAATAGAAAATTGGCGGCAAAGCTGAACATTCGTCTTGAGTTGTTATTTACTTATATAATAGATAATTAAAATGAGTTCCAACGGTTCAGAGAGTGAAATGGAGATTGATCCACCAGATTTAAGATCAGAAGCCAAATTAGCAATGGAAAACCTGCCTCCAGCGAAGTCAAAAGAAAAATACATGAAAGTATATGAAAATTTTATGATTTGGAAAAACGTGAACATTTTCTACAATCTGTGTATTTTTGGCGTATTTTAATGAGATTACTAAAACTAAAAAGCCATCTATATTATGGGCAATTTATTCCATGCTGAAATGTACAGTCCATGTTAAAAACGGCACTAACTAGAAAAAATATGGAAATTTAACTACTTTTATTTCCCTGCATTCTTTTGAGAAAAGCACTATATATGCCTCGGCAGAAATGGCAATTGCCTGTCTCGTATTAGTGAAGTCCTCGCCTACGGCTCGGCCTTCAAACTCTTACTCGACCTGCAATTGCCTATTTCCCGGCCTTTGCAATAATGTACTATTTCCTTTCTTCTTAGAGCATTATCACATTGACTACAAATAATTACAAATCCCTTAAAAAAAGTAAATACTTGTACTTCTTTATTGAGTTATGTATGACTATCAGAACAGCCACACATCAGAACAGGCCTTCACCTGCGAAGGGGTTCTTGCAAATTAAATATATATATATATATTAGCATAAGATAAGATAAATTAACTTACTTGTTATTGTATGAAATAAAAGGCTTGTTTATTTTTTTTATTATTATCAGAACAGTGGTGGCCCAGTCGTAACGGACGTGATTTACGAGTTGTAGGTCATAGTTTCGAACCCAAACAGGCGCTTGACTTTGTGTAAATAATTTCGTCACCACTGCTCTCAAAGCGGTGAAGGAAAACATCGTGAGGAATCCGGCATGTCCTAGAACCAAAAATTCGAAGACATGTGACATCTACCAACCCGCACTGGGTCCGCGTGGTAGATTACAACCCACTCCCTCTCGAAGAGAGGAGGCCCGTGTCCCAGCAGTGGGAACATTATAGGCTGATCATTATTATCATTATCATTTCTTCTTCAGGCAATATGCGACATGCCTACACTGGACATAAAGATGCGCGTACGTGGGCTATGGTTCGACAGTGACGGTGAACAAGAAAAGCTATTGCGTCAGCCGCCTTCTAGAGATCAGTGGATGCCGCTACATGCCGATCAGGTAAATATTAACAACAAACAAACCACCAATGGCTAACTCTAGGTTTCTGCAAGCCTGATGAATTATTGAATTAGCTACAAGATGAGTAAACCAAGTGCCATACTGGGCTTTTTATGACAAATTATTGCCGTTTTTTGTATTTACTAGCTTTATCCCGCGGCTACGCCCGTGTGAAGGTCGGAAAATATCCCACGGAAACATATCACCGGGATAAAGTATCCTATGTCCTAACCCAAGTCATGGTCTAGCCAAGTGCCAAATTTCATCCAAATCATTTCATCCGTTTTAACGTGAAACCATGAATTAAACTCACTTTCACTTTTATAATATTAGTTATGATTATTGCAATTTTTTGTATTTATTTGGCAGAGCTTACTTTGTCGACTCGAGTTTGTCGAGCTATGATTGATAGCAGCAATAATTTGTAAAAAAAATATGTAGAGAATGACAAAACAGCGGTTTCTTCAATATATTTTTTACATGAAACAAAACTGGCTAGAACTATTACATTATAGATTACAACCTTGATTGCAACCTATGATAATAAAGATATTTTTTTTAATGCCATATTTGTAATATTTTCCCTAATTATTTAACAAAATAATTCTTAAACCATACCTACTTTTCTCCAGGAATACACCTTACTCCTGGAACTAAACCGTCGTGGCGGTAATCCCAACAACGTCCTCTGCCCGCGGTTCCCTCGCGGCAAGAACGAAGGCTGGTTCGTGACCATGGGCACCGTGGATGACGGCGATCTACATGCCTTGAAGAGGGTTCCTCCTAGAGGCACTGCGCAGGTCACCTTCTATACGCCTTCCAGAACAGGTACGTAGATATATACCAGGTGAATTTTCAGGAATAAAGTTTCATTTTCGAGGCTCCAGTAATACACATCGAAAGAAACTACCTAACGGGTTGACAGGTCGAAACATTATCAAAAGTAAATATCTAAATTGATTAAGAGCGTTTACACAGAAAGTTGGCAACGTCGCAAATACTTGTCAAATATTTCGCTGTTTTGAGTAATTTGGCAATATTACTGTATGGAAATAAGAAATATGGCTAACTAGTGAACTAAAATATTGATTATGAAATGCAATAATATCGTAACACCGAATATTTAGTATTAGATGTAAAAAAAGTATTTGGAAACTTTCCAAATGCCTTTTTTACACCTAAAACGATTACAATTCAATATCAAATTCAGTGTTATAATTGCAATTCATTATTAATATTCTAGTCCACTAGTAAGCGATATTTCATAGTACCATACAGTAAAATTGCTAAATTAATCAAAGCATGTAAATATTTGACAGCTAGTGGCGACGTTGCCAACTTTTAGAATAAACACTCTTAAACCACTAAAATCCTAACTCGAGAGTTCCCTCTGGTTATTACCTACTAATTGACTATTCCCCTCTGTCCAGGTCGCATAATCTACACAGTATATATCCTAAGCGATAGCTACATGGGTCTGGATCAGCAATACGACCTGCAGTTTGAAATAATGGACCCACTACCAGCAGAGAACGTCGACAGAGTATACGATAACATCGACAAAACTATTATAGAATGACCCACGATTTCTGAAATGTCATTTAACTTAAAGACGTGTTTAAAAGCCTTTCGGTCCCTACGATTCTTCTTAATGTGATAGACACAGCATGAGCAAGTCTCAGATGACTTAAAATAGAGTTCATTCGTTATTACATTGTAATGTATAAATCAAATGAACAGGAAATAAATTATTTATTGTATTAATCGTTGAGTTTCATTTTGTCCGAATTCAGGGCAAAGACCTCCCCCAAGTCCTTCCAGGAACTCCATCCATGCGTCATGTTCGTGAACGGGCGCTGTCAGTAGGGACTGGTCATCTCTTAGCTGCCATGGCTTATTTTACTTTAATTTTTTTTATTTTTTATTACGGACGCTTTTAACGTTCTGCATCGTTCTCACATGTATAATTTCAACGTGAATGATGTAACCATATTTTAATTTAAAAGAGTATCCGTGGAGTTTCTTGCCCGTTCTTCTCCATAGGTACCTACTACGCTTTGGAATGGGCAACTAGCTTCATCTTTCTAACTGACCGACCCCTTGACAATTCAAAAGTGCCTGTAATTGGTTTATTTTAAATAAATACTTTGAGTTTGAGTTCTTTTCCCGTGCTACCATGATCCAACCTGAGCCACAGAATAGAACAGAAGGCGCACTCCGCATTTTAGGTAGGTATGAAGTTACAAATACGCGGCGGGCTCGACTTATCGGGCCAATTCAGTGAGCGTAACATAGAAGAAATAAGAGTTACGCGAGTTAAAGAGAGGCAACTCCTTGGTGAATATAACTAGGTAATTAGCGCTGTGCGACCTGAATTGCACTTTATTGTGTCGCTGCAAGAGTTGCTTTTTAACTGACTTCAAAAAAAAGAGAAGGTTCTCAGTTCGGCGGTTTTTTTTTTTTTTTGTTTGTTTGAAAGAGTATACTTTCAAGTTGGTCCCATTGTCATTTGGTCACGATCTAATGATGGTCGCCGGGAATTTTACCGTAATTTATATAAGTGACCTTGAAATACCCGTATTTTACCAGCGTTTTCCGTAAAATTTCGTAATTTTGCAACCCTAACCATGAGTCGCAGCGGTGAGACTTGCGGAGAGGAGAGCGGGGCGGGAACATTCGAGCGCCGCGCCACAATACGCACCGCCCTATGTCGTGGCCCTAGCCTTATTATAACCGTACTGCAATCGTCAATCCGTGTAGGGTTTTGATGTTAGCAACGGCGACGGCGGCTCTGACCTTTCTAATGAAAGGTACTGTAATCAGTACCAGTCATTGACATACCAGTCTACAGCCGTAGATGTTGATGATGTCCAGATAAATACATTTTTGGTAAGAGTAAGAATGATAAGTAAATAAAATAATACACAAACATACATCCATTTATTTCTCGGTACTCTATTAAAGAATCTAAACATAGATGGAATACTATTTATTTTATAACATTTATTACATAACAAACATAGACATTTATAACAATCTGAAACAAAACTGATATTTTGTTGTTATGAATTTTATAGTAAGGGTAAGGATGATAAGTAAATAATATACACAAAAAACATTATTTCTTTGAAACATAGAATAGGTTTCTAGTATACCTTCTCTTTATTGTACACACAACATTTATTAAAAAGTTATAAAAAAACAGTAGCACTCCGGGAGTGCCGACAGAAGTGAAAACTTGAACAGTTTTACTGTGCAGGAAATAATGTATCGCGCGTTGATGTCTTTTTAATGGTCAAAAGCTGGTGTCGTAACAGTGTCGCGAAATCAATTGTTTAGTCCCATCTCAAAAACTACAATAAGGAGAACTTCCTTTGTCGAAAGAAAGAAGTAGGTAGTGATGTCTGTTAGTTATCGTGTACACTTAGGGCGAATTTTATCAATGAAATTGAACGCGTACAGCTCATTTCAAACCGCGTTCAAGAGCTGTGTCAACATTGCTATGAAATATTAACACTGGTGCCGATTCCCTTGTTCACAAACTAAACTAAATTTAAGTTCAGAGCATCTTTTTCTTTCTATTTCATTAAGAAAAGGACAGAAGATAAATTTTAGTTTAGTCCTGTCAAATTAATCAGCGGTTGACGTAAATTGACGTAATTTTAGTAGGCAAGTCTTTAATCACGTCTAAACCTGTATGGAGAGTGACAGGCGCTGATTAATTTGACAGGACTAAATTAAATTTATCTTCTGTCCCTTTCATAATGAAATAGAAAGAAAAAGATGCACTGAACTTAAATTTAGTTTAGTTTGTGAACAAGGGAATCGGCACCATTGACAGCTCTTGAACGTTTAGATGTGCAGGGGGCCTATTACCAGCTCATAAAGCAGTATTATTTTAATATTACTTCAGTGTGGGAAAGAGATGAAGCTCTACAGGACGTATAGCTCCATCTCTTTCTCCCACTGGAGTAATATTAAAATAATACTGCTTTTGAGCTGGTGGTAGGCCCCCTGATCGCATTCAGACTATAAGGTTCAAAACATTTATACCTACTTCTGTTTTTATACTGATTCTAGAAGGAGGTCAACAAGATCTCTAAGTCGTTCCTCACACCTTGGATCAGCGTTTATTTGGTTATGTTATGTATTCAATATTAATGTTTTCATATCTTTAGCATTAGACATTAACAGTGCGTCGCATCAAACTTCAAAAACACATTACATTATAAATAACGATAAATCAAAAGATAAAATAGTTTTATACTATAAAATATAAAGGATCTTGTAATTTTTTCAAGAAATAAACCTCTTAATCCACAACCATTTTTGACATTGTTTTGTCAAACCTAAAAACAAAAACATTTTTATAAAATACCATGTGATTTTTGTTCTGAGGGACATAGACTTAAAGTCCAGTACCATTATTTCATAGATGGTTTTATACAGAAAGGACAGCCCTATCTTTGGGCTATAATAATCCGAGCCCCTTCATATTTTACCTAAAAATATATGAAATATTTTTCATTTAAAAGTGTTCGTTTCCTCAACATCGCAAAACCGAGAGAAACAAATCATGTTGACCTTAGAAAAGTTGGCCACAACGAAAAAGTAGATTTATTTAACTGATATAATCAAGTTTAGAAGTGAAACTGGAAGTCGTCGGGTTGTTGGTTGTTCAACTCCTGGTCTGGTACCTGTAAAGAAAGATAATTTATTTAGTAACCAGGTTTGAAAACTTTAGGAGCTGCTTTTTTTTTCCACAATTTTCATTTTATGGGGACGCCTAATTACTTCCAATCATTACCTATGGAGTTTCTTTCATTGCGATAGATCATTCAGTTTAAAAGTTACGCCGTTTTGTTTAAAAAATCCATAAAAATATAAAAAAATACTTAGATTATTTCAAATATTTTTTCCAAAAAAAAAATACAATAGACGTGGATATATTTAGTAACTTGTTCCGCTTAGCTATTTCTAAAGAGCCATAAAAAATCCTGAAAGAAATCGACACGTGTTTCACCTGTCGATTTCTATTAAGTGTTGTGCAAAATGTGATTTTTCTGGATAATTATTCCTGTACGCCCAACACTTCAAAAATGTGATAAAGGTTTCAGAATGTCAGTACTAGAGAGTTTAAAAATTGTCAAAAATAATACCGGAAACATTACACTGTTGAACGAATTAAATACGAGTATGCCAAGGTCACCTTTGCTGCGATTGTTCGCCTCTTATCGCACTGATAACGACGACACTATGTAAGTGGGTTTCACGGGCGATAAGGCTCAGTCTGCACTCAACGCTTGATGTGGCAACACGCCGTGTTCGAGTTCGCAACAAGTCCATCGTCATCCTGAGGATGCCTCGTTGAGAGGTGAAACATGTGTCGATTTCTTTCAGGAGTTTTTTTATGGCTCTTTAGAAATAGCTAAGCGGAACAAGTTACTAAATATATCCACGTCTATTGTATTTTATAACGGATTTTCGCAAGGTCACGCCTGAATCAATTAATTAATTAATATTTTTTCCGTCGATAAAATTAAGCATAGATTCCCCTCATTTCGATATGTGCACATTATAAAGACTCATACTGTATATAGGTCTGGTAAGGACCAGCGTGATAAGAAAACTGTGGAAAATATAATAGCGAAGCGTATTGGGTAATTCCTACCTTAAGTACGGCTATGACGGTTGCGTCGGCCATGGCAGTTATTTCGCGCTCTAGGCTGTACTGCGCCATCCGCTACCCCACCCGCTGCGCCATGATCTACGCCATCTGCTACGCCATCCACTACGTCATCCGCTGAGTCATCCGCTGAGTCATCTGCTGAGTCCTGCTCCAGAAAGCACGTATTTATAAAAACACACCTTACACATTGTCACGGCGTGTTTTCCAATTATGTAAATTAAATCCCAAAAACTCTTCACTTGACTTCGAAATTCGGGTCCGATAAATGGCCCACAAAAATCTCATAAAGACTGACTTTGTTAATCAAAATACCAAACCATCTACGTACCTCTGTCTGTTCTTCGTCACCAAACGATACGTCCAGCCAGTTATCTTGAGACCAGTTCATAAATCGTGTCATCGCTATCAGAGTAAGTATCCTGAGTGTTGTGTAGAATATATCCTCATACTCCACCAGGTCATTCCAAATGTCCGCCAAGGCATACGCGTCGAGAACCATTACATCCGCCATTGTTTTCTATTCTGGGAAAAGAAATATTTTTCTTAGACCGTTAATCTAATATACTGCCCCAGATCTAGCTTTTTTTTTTGAGGCGGGGCAAATCTGACGTCTGCTGCCCCCCGCCAATCTTTTATGGGGATGCGCTAAGTTAGCCCCGCGAAATTAAAGTTTTCTCAAAATGATAATTTTGGCAGCAACATATTAATCAAATTGTATCGATCGATAATGCGCCAATTCAACAGGGGCGCCAAAACTGTTGTAAAAAAGAAAAAAAATAGAAAAATTATAAAATGTGCTGCGCGTCTCATTTATTGCAAAGTTGCTGAGTGCTGGGTGGTGCACTTGTCTGCTACGCTTGAATTTATCGCCTCCTGAAGTTGGCGCCCGGGGCACTGGCCCCGGTTTGCCCCCCACTAAATCCGGGGCTGCTAAGTATGATTAGACATCAAATCATCGTTACAAGTAATATGTCAAAGCTCAGAATCAGACACTTGATAAGAACTTATAATATGTAAAAGAAGGAAATAGCTATCTCCTTGTTTCACAACTAAAAAAGTGGTTTTATGCTCGATGATTTCAATATTATGTCCCATCAGCCAAAACAATAGCTCGCATAGGCACAGCAAATAATACAGTTGCTCTGCAAATCACGCGCTGCGGCTAAGGATACTACTATATTAGAAATTCTAAATTGAGTGTCAATCCTATCTGTCGTTTACCAAAAATTACCGTGGTACCCAGTAACCGGGTTGTGTGGAGATCAGGTAGAGAGTCGCTCCATGTAAAATACTGGTATTCAGCTGCATTTGGTTATATTGGTAGCTGCCCTCAACATAGTTGGGAAACGGCAAGGCAGATTATGTCGTTAGGTATGTTCGAATATACTTACAGTTGAGCTTAAGGTTGTAGGTAATATACAAAACCTTTTCGTGGGCTGCTAGTGAACGTGGACCCGGCGGCGGCTCAAAGGACCACCGTTTTGTTTTGCTCGGTGAAGCACCTTTGCCTGAAAGTACAAATAAATATTCCTTACTATAATTGGAAAATATAACTCATGTTGAATTTCTATGTACGAATGGCATAGCCACAATACTGCTACTGGTTAAAAAAGTTGGCAAGGAGGAAGATAAATGTCTGCCAATTCATTTTCATTTCGTTTAATTTATTAAACATTTTTTTACTGACAGTTATTACAGAAATCGTTACATGATAGTTAATGTAACATAAGAATATAAATACCTACCTTTGTCTGTTGCCCAGGTATTATAACTCGTTCTAACGTCCCAGTGAGCTATGGAGCCCTGAATGCAGATTAAAGGTTAAGACGTAGGTAGTGCACGGCGCAGGTCCGATGAATACGTACCTACGCCCCAATGCTATTTATGGCGTTCAGTTTGCACTACTGATAACCTATAGGAACCAATTTCATTTCCGTGGTCCTGAAAAGCCTCAACTTCAGCGCCATCTAACGGTTTTCATGAGGAAGTCAAAATTGTATGACGTAGACGTCATTTAACGTGACGTAGTTGATTGTGGAGATGCGAATTGTTACGGAATAAACAAATTTAATTGAATTTGAATAAATTCATGGGCAGAGGCGGTTCAGCTTTCTTTTAAGAACGAAGTATACAGACTGACTTTGGATTCGTTGTCAATCTTTTTGAGGGCGAAACCCGATGTTTGTGGCTTCGAAGTATGCACTTGCGTGCTGTTTTGTGGGAATAAACTACTATAAATTTACTACTATCCACTATAAATTTAAAAATACAGTAGGTATGGATTTATGGATGAAATAGTGTACAGTAAACTGCGATAACCAATTCATCTGCCAAACACTTGGCACTTGATTTACGACAGTAAACGAACTGAGTTTTCTGGTCTTTCAGGGTTACTTACAAGTTACAATGCGTTTTGTTTTAAACTACAGGAGCAGCAACACGAATATATCGCTATGTGTACGATTTGAAGGGATTAAAACGAGTTGAAGTCTTTTTCACTTAGACTTGGCGACCATTTGCGATTATTGTACCGCGATTGTTTTACTTCTAGAAGGCGTTGGTGATAATGATCTGTAAAAACTGTTTCTTATAATGGATAAAATATCTCTTAGTATATAATTATGGTATAGATTCCCCACAATTACCCCTTACAGTTTAAGCGCGTGCAGTTCCCTGTGAGCGTATGCTTTGCGATGATTATCAACAAGTCACAGGTGCAGACACTAAAGGCTGCGGGTGTTGACCTCAGGAGAAGCTGCTTCTCACACGGACGTACAGTTGTACGTCGCTTGCTCCAGCGTCACCATTCCTGACTCTCTGTATATTTTGGCTGCTGAGAACAAAACTACAAACGTACGTAGTATACAGGAAATTTGTATAAAAATGTGGCTGTTATTGTAGTATGTTGTGGTGTCTTATGACTTCCACATGAACGAAGTCGCAGGCAGAAGCTAGTAATGTTACAAACATTTATTAATTTATAATGCACACTTCTTCGTACCGTGTCCATGGCAATCTAAATAGATTCAGCCCAGAAATTGACTACCTACGAGCTTGGCACCTTCAGTAGCGTCCATCAGCTCCTGTAGCGTGCAGACTGCAGGACACGCTGGACACGATATTAATTGCCCCATTGTTTGTAAGACAGCACTATATTTACACTCCAGGGTGGAGTCATTTGTGAACCTCCACCTGAGCAGGTTTTCTCTGCTTCAGCCTACCAGAGTCCGGAATCTAGTTGAAGACTTCAACTCATGCCTAGGTGAGAGATTTTCAGCAGGTGAAACGAATGGCTTGGGTGGGGAAACACTATCTCGCCACAGCTTTCGTCTTATTGTATACTTCTTAATAATTAAAACATTCAGAAGAATAGGCCTGTGTCCAAAAATTCCTTTTTGTCCGCCAGGTAGATTAATAAAAAATATTGAACACGTATTTTTTCTTTTTTGACGTAATCAAAAGATTACGGCGATACATTGAGTTAAAATGAGGCATGACGTCACGCCTTGCTAGATTTTATACTGAATTATGACGTAACGACTCCCACTCCTCAACTTTAATGCGTGTTTTCAAATTTTGATTAATATCATAGAGCAAAAAATACGTGTCTAATATATTTTTTATTATCTGAAAGACGGACTAAATAGAATTTCTTTTTTTTACCTAGGCATCATTCCTATTATTTTATTGAACTGGACAGTCGTAAATACATTTGTTATAATATACAATAAGGATACATCAGTGATATTTAAATGATGTGTGGGCAGTTCAAGCTGTGATCCAAGGCTAGCAGAAGTCAACAAGGTCCAAAATCTTTGATGTACAGTACCTACCTATTGTGGTGGAAGTATCAGCAAGTTATTCTTCACCTCCTTGGATCCACGCTTGCTGGTATCTATTTTTATCGAAAATATTCATATTTCCATTAGTAATATTGTTTTTTAACAAGTTAGAAAAGATTTAACACTTCTGGGTCTATAATTTTACATAATTTTTTGTAAATATATATGTTCGTCTTATACTTTGGTAGAAAGTATTGTACCTACGATCATTAAAGTATGGAAGTAAGTTCTAATGCGATAGTTTGTATATTTTTACAAAATAAAGCTTTTGAAAATAAACCTCTTTAAACACAACCATTTTCTTCAAAATACTGTTTTTGGTCAAAGTTCCAAATTCAGGTCTATTCAGGAATGAAAATAACAAAATCATTATTTGAAGAATTGACTCAAGAGTTACATTATCATAAAGAAAAATCCCTACTAAATAATATTAGGTAACCTCAACGCAAGATAAGAAGAATACTCGTTTTTGCATATCTTATTTAGCGGAACAGATATCACTAACAACATTTAATAACAAGGGTTTTACAATAGGCAGTTTTATCCCAATTAGCGATTTATTTTAGACAACCTTAGAAAAGACATAATTGAAGTAGATTGACAAATACAGATGTGATTTTCGTATAGATAAGTACTAGTTTTAAGTTGTGAGTGACCAAATACCTTGGACTAGACATCGGTACTATCAAAGTGTAGAAGATTGATAATATGTTGAATGAATGATCTACATTACATAACCGACCTTAAAACTAAAATGAAGCAGTTTTCAAAGATTACATGTGGTCAGATAGGCAGTCGCTCCATGTAAAATACTGGTATTCAGCTGCATCCGGTTAGACTTGAAGCCGACCCCAAGATAGTTGGGAAAAGGCTAGCCAGATGATGACCTTAGTAAACTTTGAAAGCGATCTCCTGACTTTGATTATATGTAAGTTAAAACTTGTTCCCACAAAAACAATGATCTCCTAAAACAGGGCTTCCTCTCTCCTATCCTTTTTGCTGTGCCCTTCAGGGTCCATAATGATCTAAATTATATAATTACCACCTAAGTACACATTATGATAAAGCAATAAAGATATTGAAAGCTGAATGTTTATTTGCACCCAATTACGTAACTTACCCAAAATCCTCTTAATTTTTAACGAAATAACAAAAATTAGCACTTTAAAGCTTAATATTTCGCAAACGGATCCCTGAATCTAAAAATGGTATGGCACAATCACAATATTTTTGAACGAACTTTACAACAATACCCCACACCAGGCGACCGATGAGAAAAAAAAAAAATATCCCGACTTTATTTTCTTTATAACGTTAATTGGAGCTTGTCCTGGTGGTGACTCGAAGGACCAGCTTGTGCGAAAGTCTGCTCTCCGCTACTGAACTAAACACTTCCTGAAAACACAAATAAAATATACTATTAAATATAAATAATCACTGGCTATTATCTGTGAATTGTAGGATTAAATGTTTGTCAAAAGCTCCGATTATAATATCATGTTTATTTGCTGTCCGTAGAAACCCTTGCAAAAAACACCACAAATAAAGAAGCTACCGAAGATATCCTACCAAAACTAAAATCTTAGATTTTTTAATAAATGCAGTGACTAAAAGTAGGTACGTACCTTATTCAGTTTTGTGACTAGGTGACTAGATGTAGAAATGGATGCAGTTTCAAGAGCAACGCCTAAATGCGCTACATAGGACCATTGATAACTAGGAATAGATAAAACAAGTACCAACTTAAGGTGTTTCCAATAACACGCCGCCAGTTACCATCAGTTCTCATGTTGATATCGCTTTCAGTCGGTGTAAGATTGTGATTTTTTGACGAGACTAGTAGGTCCTGTGTGGATGCGCCTTTAGTAGACACATTCGCTACCCCTCAACGACTATTAACGCCATCTACGTAAAAAAAACATCTTAATTCTTCATAGACGGAACTCGTGCCGAAGAGAGTTTATTTGCATTTACATGCTCCCCGAATATACCACAACAGTAGAAAAGGCAAAAGCTGGCAACACTATATTTAGGTCAAACCACAGTCTACAACGCCATTCCCCGCGCCCCTTGCACTTATCTAAGTAGCAGTGGATAACAAAAGAACGTGTGGAGCGATTGATATGTATAAGTACCTACCTATAGCTAAGTCTGGATTGTGATTTAGGTAGGGTCAAAAAATGATAAAATTTTAGGACTTTCTGGCTATACCCCACAATAAAAGTTGTTCTTTCTCGTAAGTACAGTCGCCCCTTAAAATATTTGAAACTGTTATTATTACCCAGACGTTATTGTATGAAGCGAAACAGATTGCGAGCAAAGCTGCTGCAGTATTTAAGAAAGTCACTAACCGAGGAACAACAAAAATTGGACAAACTGAGATATCTACATAGTAAAATGTTATGATGATAAAAATAATTGGAAATGTGAGCAAAGGGTGAATTAAGTGCTGGTCCATCCAGAGACAGAGAAGTAAAGTCTGAAACTTTACATCCTAATCTACACCAAAGAGAAAAGATTTGTATTTTTGTTTGTAATAAATAAACTCAAAATCTATTGGACCGAATTTAAAAATTCTTTCATCAGTTAATGCTATAATATCACTGAGTAACATAGGCTATAATTTGTAAGATACCACGCGAGTGAAGCCGCTGCCGGAAACTAGTCAGAATTAAATACAAAATACAGAAAAAAAAACACTAATACCTAAAGATGCTAAAGCCAATAAACAAAATCAATGTATAGATCTTTATTTATTAAATGCATTACAGCTTATGTGTCACAACACCGTGTTTCACGAGACGAATGACCATCAGATTCTGCGAACCTGCTTCATTCGGACGCTTCACGTAGATAGTATCAAACTTGTCCAGCTTCCTACCCAACTTGGCTTCAATTTCTTTGATTTCCTCATCTGAGAACAAATGACGAGCAATAGCCAAGCATTGCAAGCGACCGAACAGCGACTCCACCTGGTACATCTTCGGTATTCTATAGTTATTTGAGGTCCCCACATGGGTGACTGACCCATCCACAATCTTGTCGTACACGTTCTCGAAATTTTCTGAGCATACTTGGTCACTAAACTCTTGCAGGCTTACGCTCAGATTTAACATCTCCTCCTGCAAGTTTCGAAGCTCAGTCAGAACTCTGCATTCGCCCATTTTCAAACTGCTCCTTAAGCTGTCTTAGTAGTAGTTAGTATTAGTTTTAAAATCTCCAGTCATAGGATGATCTGTAAAGTAATAAAATATTTTAATTTATCCCTAGTAATAAAATGCCAAAAATAATCGAGGTAAATTGAATGCATGAACTCGCAACGCGCGATTATACAAAATCAAAATACCCCTCGCATTGTGCTTTGTTCATAGTCCATTATAGCTAATTTAAGTGCCTAAGAAGAAGACCATACTATAACAAATCACAAGTTAAGAACAGCAGGCTATACACAAGTAAATAAAAATTACTTATATTGCTAGTTTGTTTGGTACACACGGCTACACATCAAGGTTTACATTTCAAGTTTAAGCTGTCCTCGCATTGTAGGTATATACGGAAATCCTATGCAATGCGAGATCAGCTTTTACTGGAAATGTATAGTTTGATGTGTAATCGTGTGTACCTGCATTCGCGATGGCTAACTGCATTCCACGAAGGGATAGACAGAGGTGTATAAGTACATAAATATTTCGCCAGTGAATGTAAAACGACGTGCAAACTAGATCCCCTGGCAAAGCGTGTACGGGACAGTAGGTTTTTTTTTTTAATAACCGACTAGTTTCTGCCCGCAACTTCGTCTGCGAGCCTATAACCTTCCTCGAGAATTGGGCTGTCCAATGCAAAAAGAATTTTTCAAATCCGACTAGAAGTTCCGGAGATTACCCCCTACATACAAACTTACTAACAAACAAACAAATTTTACCTCTTCATAATAGTATATTATAGTAGTATAGATGAAAAATTTGTATGCTAGGGGATCTAAAATCGTGCTGAATTCATTTTAACAGTTTGCGCGTCATGTCCCTTACACCTAGGGTTGCCAATTTTTTTTTATCGAATATACCTAGTGTTTTCGAAGCCATTGCCTGTAAAAATATAGTTCACGGTTTAAAGAATATAGTAGGTATGTTTCAAAAACATTTTATTCTTTAAATGCATAGTTTTTGCTACTATGAACCTTTACTAACAGGTTTTTTTTTACTATTTTTACTCTCTAGTTACAAAATACCATTAATACAGCTTTTATGAGATTAATACTGACAGCGATCATATCGCCATTTTGTATTGAAATAAAAATATTGTAGTTTTGCCTACTATATTTTTTCTTTAGAAATATAGTATTTAGGCCTCTAATATGGCAGGATAGGGATACTATATTATTAATTTATTATAGTAGGGTTGGCAACCCTACTTACACCATATAGTAATAAAACAAAGTACCCACCCTAAGCGCAGGCTAGGTAGGTGGTCCTGGTGATGGCACGAAGAACCAGTTGGACTCGCTTAGGAGTCGCAGCACACGCCCGCCGCACGCAGCGTAAACACCACACAGCAACACCACTGCCTGAAAACACAAATAAATAATTAAGTATGTCATAAGAATATTACGAAAATGATACTTTTACGAGTAAAAATGGTAAATGACAGCGTATTTTTTATTTAATCATTGGGCATTACGCTCGAAAAACAAGCATGGCCGCTAAAATCAATTAGAGTTAAAAAAAAAGCATAAATGTAAGTGATCAGATTTAAAGTTCCCCTTCACGTGCACGTTTCGTTCAAACAATCAACATCTAAGTAATTAAGCTATAAAATAAAAGAAAAACATACCTTTTCAGGAATAGGTGATCAGGAAATGACGATAAGAATCACGAACACAGAAACTCCGTCACCGTGACTAATGGCGGACTGTATGCAGTAAAGGGCAAGTCCTGGCTGCAATGCGCAGGTCCGTTCGATACTCCCGAATGTGATATACGTGCTGCATATTAATTTTTTGTACATGTACAGTACGATCAGTGCTCTGCATTATCTGGGAGAGGGGTCTAAGGGCTAGCGTGCACTGCGGTGCGGTAGAATGTGGTGCGGGTGCGTTATTTTCAGTACGTACGGTATAACAAATGCAGCCACGGGCGGTGAAAAAATGCACGTTTTTCGTACCCGAATAATTTGGGTGCATCCCTTAAAAAAAACGCATGTGATTAATTCACAGTGGGCCTCCGCTGCAGTTTAGCGATGAGTCAACCGCACTATCGCAAAGATATAAATGAAATTCCGCGGACTGCAGTGAAAAAAACGCACCGAGACACCGATCAAGCAGCAGATAGGTCTAATATCCTTTTGTTTTTTCGATACCTCCGTTAATATGTATATCTTACGAAAAAGTAGACCTTAAGGCCGTCAAGGAATGCACCCAAAACTGGGTAAGAAAACCGTGCATTTTTTCACGTCATGGATACCCATCATGTCTACGGGGTTTCGCTAGCTAATTTAATTTAATCCTGTATTGTATGAGTATTGTACGAACATTTTAATAAAATAAAATAAAAAACTAAGATTTATATCATTAGATTATGTATCTATAATTTCGCTTAACTAATTAGGGAGTCTTTTTAAAAGTTGCACTCTCATAAGTGACTTACATAACACCTACAAAAGTTAGTCAGCAGAGTTCTAGTCATTTATGTTATAATACAAAACAATTTTTTTTTTTTTTTTTTTATTTGAACTGAATATTTGTGTTGCTTTATACTTGTGTAATTAACTTTCTGCGATAGTAGTCAACCCTACTATACTAAATTACTAATTAACAGCAACTAGCTAGTGTCCAAAACTTTTGTTTTAATGGAAACCCTGTGCATCTATTCTAGTATATTGTATACTTATTATTTGCACCAACGAGAGCCCCATTTTATGTCCAGGCAAATCACTGTTGCAGGAGAGGACGTCCTAGGGCAGGAGGAGACGCCCTGGGCGTCGGGAATCGCAAGCCGATTTCCGACCACCGTAGGCGCGGGCTTGCGGACGATGAGCTATGGGTAGCTCGCCGTCCGATAAGGTCCGGGTCGACGGCGCGTTGTGTTCCACGCGCGCCTCAAAGAGAAGTCAGCAGAATTCACGGGGTCCGCTAGGGCCGATGCCTGCCGGGGGTGCGAAGAAAATCGATAGGGAGATCGTGGCCCCCGGCAACAGGGCAACCGAAGGAACACGGGTGGGTTTTAGTCAGTAAGAGTCTGACACGCCCTCCCGCTCCGCCCAGAGCGGGAGAAGTTATTTGATAATTTCCCAAACAAAAAAAAAATGGCAAATAACTGTCCTTTCCAAGGTTGCCTGCAAGAGATCGCGGAAAGCGATAAGGTCGCCCATTATATATTATGTAGTGTTTGATTTATTTTTTGTTTGTGGTGTACAATAAAGTATATATAAATAAATAAATAAACCCTCATTTCAAAGCTCGAGGTCTTGTTAGCTGCGATTTTTAAAAGCCCCCTATGTTTTAGGAATTATTTTTATATCTGAGGGTATACTTACCAACTTAATGTCTCCAAAAATAAAACACATTGCACCATTATTTTTCACAAAATGTTATTCCCTTTTTGTTTTAAACGATTGTTACGCATTTTATGTTTATTTTATTGTACCTACTTGAAAAATAAGATTATTAATTCTGGTAACGGCCAAAGCGACCTATGCGTACAAGTAGACATTATTTTAATAATATTAATAATCCCCCACCGCCGTATCTCTACGTTGACGTCGTGATGGGGCTTGCGTGCTCCGAACTCTAGGCCTGTGCCGGAAGAGTTTACTTTGCCGGAACAGGTCTGGGATGAGGAGGATACAAAAACCCGCAGGGCAGCATGTGGCTAGCTGTTGGGCAGTAGCGACCCCACGGACCCTATCTCCCGGGAGAAGTCTTGTTCCTCACCTCTGGCTTGCCTTTATTGGCCGGCTGGAGTAAACACTGACGAGGAAAAGAGCTCCCACCTCATTCTTGCCTTCATTGGCTGGCTTGAGTGGAGATTCGCAAGAGCAAACGTGCTCGGAGGAAGGAATCATTCCAGTAAAATGCTGGTAGGGATCTTGACCGTACTTCCGGGATTGTCCTGATAGCCGTGGAATACCTCTCCTTTCCTCATAAGCACCTCAGGACATGTTGCCCCCTTGTCGCTACGACACTTTGTGCTAGCGACCATTTTCGGGGGCTCATTATTGAGTGTGCAAGTCACCCCCTGCCATTTTATCCGTGTACATATGAACATTGATCAGGCAGGGGCCATAGTCCTTCCATAGTTCCAGGTAACCAGTTCACTTTAGCCACCCAAACCCACAGTCCAATATTTTTGTTTCCATTTCCTGCCATAGTCCTACACTAACCGGGGGTTGTCCCCAAGGTTTGCATAGTGCGAACAGGAATAATCGTCGGTTGGTGCTTCAACACTTAAAAATGTCTAAGCGGCCTCTGCGAGTTGGCTTCGGCCCCTCGTATGCCTTCCAAAGGTCCGGGACCCCAGGGTCCCGAGATATGTCAAAGAATGTAATAATCCTAAAGTTGCTTAAACGCCAAAGTTTAACTTTAAGTTGGTCTCATAAAAATTTGGTGAAGATCTGATGAGGATCTTCGGCGTGATAAGCAAAATAGCTCATCAAAATGCAGTAAATTCCTCACTTTTTGATTTCTACTAGTCGAATCGACCCTTCAATTACTAGGTAGGGATTGCTGGAGCACCTGGGACCAACTTCTCATTCACATTTACACCACTAGATGGTGCGACTGTGAACCGCTTAGACCGTCGTTGTCGCTCGCCAAATGGTTAGGTCCGTCGAACATTTTGTGTGACTGAGTTTTGTTAGGTGTAAAGTAGCTTCAAAAGTAAAGTCTCGTGTTTAACAGATAGTAATTGGTTTGTTGTGGGTTAGTTATTTCTGTTTAATTATCGTCTTGCCACTTTTAGTAACCAAGTCGGTTTTTTTTAAATTGTTTATTTATTTATTTTATTTTTTGGAAAACTTACAGCTAAACAGACACAATAATTAATAGTTTAAACAAAATATGGCCAATTACAAGTTTCCACATGTAGTTTAAACTTAATTAAATCATATACACGACAAAAAAAATTGACAATAAGACTATACACAATAAAAACAGAAAAAAGACTATTTACGCTCGAAGAAGCCATTAGATACAATTTTCTTCAATTTAGCAATACTAGTATAGAAAATGTCGATATCAGCTTCCTGGCAGGTTGCGTTGTACATGCGACTGGCTCTCACCATGTACGAGTTCCGTCTGTACGTAGTGGCTACCACTGGGGTGTGCAATAAATGAGGTCTACGCAATAACACAGACGGCACTCGCAGCTCGATTCTGTCATTCTGTGTAACAACTCTGTAACACCAGTTGTTCCATTGGCAATCTTGTATCTTGCATGTATATATAACTTTAGTAGTGAAAACAACTAAGTCCATAACCAAGCAATAACCAGGGTGGCAAGGACATCGACGCGAAAATTGTTACCATGGATTCAGTACATGATTCTGAACGGCCCTGCGTCGAAATTTTCGTCGGTATTTTTTTTTTAATTTGCTGTTTCATAGAAAAGTGCAATAACTACGCGGTCAAAATTTATGGAAAAGCAGTTTTTTTTTTTTATAACCGACGTAAAATTTCAACGCAGGGGATTCAGAATCATGTACTGAATCCGTGGTAACAGTTTTCGCGTCGATGTCCCCCTGCCACCCTGTATATTAAATGTTGCAAAAAAGTTTGCGCTCGCGAGGTCTACTGTTCGCAGAACTACTAGTTAAAACATTTGTATTAGGCAAAGTATATGGATAAGAAGGCCACCGACTAGATGATACTTAGGACACTCTATGTCCTAAGTTTTCTGGTGCCCTTACCTAACTTCTACTTATAATTACTTACGTAATTTGAAAAATCTATAAGTACCGTCGGAGTCTGGGTCGAGACTTACGCTCTGCATGGTGAACTTGCAAGCTTTTAGACGACTTCTTCCCATTACATAGGGATATTATCATAACTATCAGTGACAAACAGCAATAGACTTACAGATTAGCGTTAGTAGTATGAATGATATAACTATAAGAAATATGCTGCCCATTACTTGGCACCATTTTTAAATTTACCCCCCGTGTGAACAGTGGCACTGTCGTAAACTATAGGGCGGCAGCACTAGGATACCTAGCTTACTATATTTTGGCATGTTTTTACAACTAAATAGACTTACATCATATAGCACACTGCGGATTATCGACCGGTATTCGAGCCTGCGCGCTGCAGCAGGTCGGTGGGCGTTGCACCATCTTCGCTATGCACCATCCGGTGCCGCCACCGCCGTGCCGCACTGGGCCTCCAGCCACCGAACTGAGCGGCACGATTTACCAGCCAGTCCTCACATCCGCGACTTCCTTAGTGATTTGAGAAGGTAAGTGTTTAGCCTTCTTATTAGAGCTGTGAAAGAGTTTTACGGTAAATTATTCAGTGGTTTTAGTTTAACTAGACTAAAAATTATTAGGATAAAGGACGGACAAGAAGGAAGGACAAGGATCACACCTCTAAACCTTGCTTCTTTGGTAGAAGTACTTGCTTTAGTTCATCTCTTCTATCAAGAACTAATAAACAAATTGTTTAATATCAAAATGAATTATTGATTTTTTGAGGGTCAGAAATGATACTGTTCACCTCTGAACCGTGCTGGAGCTTTGGTGGAAATGTTTGCTTTAGTTCATCCTTCGTGTTAAAGAATTAAGGCCCGTATTGCAGAACCTCACTCAACACTCAAGCATTACTCAAAACTAGTTTCAACCAATCAAAAGGCTCTCACCCTCACCTGACTGTAGCATTGTCAACTTGATCCCTAGTTTCAGTATGCCAATTAATCAACTCTTGATATCTACGATTTTAGGTAGACTTTTAACACCTGGATTTTCTTTCTTCGGTAGATACCAGCGCGTCCTCGCTTCGCCGCCGCTGCTGCGTGTCGTGCGGGGCGGGGAGAGCTGGTCTTTTGAGTCACCGGAACTCCAGAATAAATTGTAAGTTTTTTATTTGGTGCTTTCAATTCCAGCAACGACCTCTCTAAAGGTTTTTCTTTGAACGAGGGTTACCTACTTAGTTTGCACCCAGTTAACTCGGAGGAACTCGGCAGCCACAACGAATCAAAAGGAGCACTTCGTCATTCTAAATGCTGTACAGCGGCACCCAATCAATCTGCTTAGCATTATCTTAACTATGTTGGCGACGGCTTCCAGTCTTACCGGATGCAGCTGAATATAAGTATTTTACATGGAGCGACTGCCTATCGGTCCTCCACAACCCAGCAGTGTACAGCGGAACACATAGCTATTTAATGAATACCTTCTTTTTTTAAGAAAGTTTAGGATCCGCTCCTAAACTTTCTTAAAAAAAGAAGCAAGACACAAACTTTGATAGTAGTTTATTAGAGGGATCTGTTCTGCTACTCATCCCCTTCAAAAATCCCTTTTCACCAACGACACCCATCTTTTACAATAAATGTCTCTCTTTTTTTCTTTCCGACTGATGACTGTCATCTTAAAATCAGGACTAGACATCAAAGTCTTCATAGTAGTTCTCCCATAGATTAAACACAGATTTCTTGGTACTTAGCAAGAAAGGTGTAAAGAAAGTTTTTTTTTACTTTTCCAGGTCCCCGTGAAGATGCAGCTTCACTCACACCGACCAAGTGTCGTCCTCTCCGGCTAATAGGCTAAACCAACTTATCTTGTCAGTATCAGCTTTCACAGATTATTTATTTTAACAAAATAAGTAATCTGTGAAAGCTGATTTCCTGAAAAGCGTTAAAGGTCATCTAATATAGCAGTTTATCACATGATAATCTCATTAAATTGTGCTAATAATTGGCTAAACGCAACTGCTCTTATGAGTAACATTGTGATTTAGCCCCCAATTTGATGACTCAATACAGACATAATTCTGGGGTTTTTACATGTAGGTATTTTTCCGCGTGGCCAATCCCTTATAAAAACCCCACTTGGCCAAAGGAATCGTTCTTGCAACGTTTTAAATGTAAAAACTGAAACGCATTTGCTGTTCATCTTTCTTCAAAATCCCCCAGTCTTATTGCGACACGCTCGGGTAACGACTTCACAGATTGCATCAACATACAATGTGATCAACATGCATTTATTTGCACAAAAACTTATCTCAGCAAAATTAATTAATCAGTTCCAACTTTGATAAATAAGATAAGCACACGGATATGAAATTATGACCGGATATGACATGAGTGTCTATGCAAAGAGATAACTATGACAGGCGCGGATCCAAGGGGAGGAGTTCTGAGTACCCCCTCCCTCCAAAACAAACAAATGCTTTGTTTTGGAGTTTTTGGTCCTTGGTGACTCGAGACTTGGATACGCGCCCATTATGATGAAGATGTTGATATTGAGTTAATTCTATTGGGATATGCTATTGTTCTTAAATATATGATAATGTAAGGTATCGCTGGTGTATTTTAATGTTATGTAATGTAATGGAATGTTCTATTAATCTCTGGTGTATTTTAAGGAATAGATTAAGGAAAGAAACAATTTTTTCCTTTATGGGTTTCTAATAATTGTAAGAATTAATATGTGTGTATTAATGTGTGTCTATTAATATGCATTTTGACAAAAACATTCTCATCAGATAAGTACCTACCAAGTCATTTCTAAAGATAATTAATATGTAAAACTTTTTGTTTTATTTGAACCCACTAATAACCAATAAACGGGGTGAGGAACGTTCAAAGGGAGGTGATAACGGAATATTGCGGCTTTGCGAGCATCTGTTTAATAATTGAGACCAGTGCAGTGCAGGTGATGGCCGTGGGTTCTAACCCAATCAAGCTTGCACTTTGTGCAATTTATTTTATAACAACTGTACTCACTCGCATCAACATGGATTAATTTGCACAAAAAATATCTCAGTAAGATTAATTAATTAATCAGTATTATCACAATGAATATATGACGGGATATGACATGAGTGTCTATGCAAATAGATAACTATGACAGGCGCGGATCCAAGGGGAGGGGTTCTGAGTACCCCCTCCCTCCAAAACCAACAAATGCTTTGTTTTGAAGTTTTGGTCCTTGGAGACTTAAGACTTGGATACGCGCCTGATATTCATTAAGATGTTTATATTGAGATACTTCTATTGGGATATGCTAATGTTGTTAAATAAGATAATGTAAGGCATCTCTGGTGTATTTTAAGGAATTAGGTAAGGAAAAGATTTTTTTTTTTGTTGGGTTTGTAATAATAAGTGAGAATTCATTAAATGATGGGAAAACATTCACACTAGATAAGTACCTACCAAGCTACCAAGTCATTTCTAAAGATAAACATGAACTTTTTGTTTTATTTGAAATTATCCCATGACAAATGAACGAGATGAGAAATGCTTGTAAGGAGGTAGCCTGCTATGGGAGTCGCAAAAGGTCACCAGCATCCTCATTGTACGCTCATTATGCACATTAAGAGTATTATGACCACCGATTAGCTTTATAAGCAAGACAGATATTGGCAATATAACGAGACGACCATGATTCGTAGCTGCCTATTAGGAAAGCCTGACTCAGCCAAGTCCTTTATGCCTTCATGCCTTCTTATGTTTTTCAACCTTGCTGAATTGTAAGATAGTACTGACATGCTTGATTGTTTGTCCTACAATACTCTCAGACAATATTATATCCAATATTCACCACATTCTGGGCACCTTGCCTTATCAAAAATGCTTTAAGTATTTATACTTCTAGAAGGTGGTGTCATTTGTTTGAAGTCGTTTTGTTACAAGTCACTGAGCATTTGCAAAGTAACATTTTCGAGAGCTGAGCTCAACCAGCCTTCCTCATCAGCATGAACAATGATAAATGTTGTGGACATCATCGGTGGCTGCCATATTTAATTGACAGCACCAGGTGGTTAACTTTACGTTGTCGGAAAACGCTCTCAAGAAGGACGGCCGACTTTGTGGCCTGTAATGGCACCGCTTGCTTAGGAAAACCAGGCTTTAGAGAATATGTCCTTCCGTGGCAACTATACTAGCCGGTCATCTAGGTAGTAACTTTGCCCTTACATGCTGCAATCTGTATACTCTCGTGGTTCGGCTCTACTGGTTGGGTGGTGAGTTGGGTTATCTGTAGGGGATACACATAGACCGCCACGAGGGTTACACACAAATGTCTTTAAGTGGACTCTGTAATAAAATAATCATCAATATTAATTTACCAAAATGTAAGGAAATAGTTGATACTGGCAACACCTTAGTGACAATGGCGTCACCACACTTTTCACAGCAAACTTCGGCAGTCGAGTGAAGAAAGTAATTAGTGCTGCCATCTTCTGCCATTTATGCAGAACTAACTATGACTCGTGCACTGTGTTCACACCGGTGCAACGGTGGGCAGACTGCCATCGTGGTCACAAGATGGCATGAATGAATAGTTTCCTATATACCAGCCTTCTATAATTACATAACTAGTTGCATCATATAGCACACTGCGGATTATCGACCGTTATTTGAGACCTGCGTGCTGCAGCAGCCCGGTGGGCGTTGCAGCACCTCCGCTATGCACCGCCCGACGCCACCACCACCGTGCCGCACTGCGACTCCAACCACCGAACTGAGCGGCACGATTTACCAGCCAGTCCTCACATCCGCGCCTTCATTGGTGATTGAAGAAGGTAAGTGTTTTCATTAAGTTTGGCCTTCTTACTTAGAGCTGGGAAAGTATATTGCAGTAAAATAATTGATTTTAGGTACTTCAACTTCACTTGAAATTATTAGGCCCACCACACACCTGAACCTTGGTTCTTTGGAACTGGCACTTGCTTTAGTTCATCTCTCCTGTTAAGAAATAAGAAACAAATTGTTTAATATCAGAATGAATTATTGATCTTTCCAGGGTCTGAAATTATACCCCTCCACTCCGTTACTATCATACCCCCCTCACCCTCAGACCTCTAAGTCGTACTGGTTCTTTGGTGGAAGTGTTTGCTTTAGTTCATCTTTCTTGTTGATAATTTGTTTAAAATCAGAATGAATGATCGGTTCTCGCCGAAGTTGTAAATTTTACCCCCCCACCCCCTTGCACTTACTGCACCAGAGCATTGTGTCAATTTGAATCCCTAGTTCCAGTATACCAATTAATGAACTCCTGAATGAACGCTTTGGTTTTCTGTAATATTGGCGTAATTATATTATTTGATTTTTCTTTCCTCGGTAGATACCAGCGCGTCCTCGCTTCGCCGCCGCTGTTGCGTGTCGTGCGGAGCCGGGAGAGCTGGTCCTTCGAGTCACCGGAACTCCAGAATAAATTGTAAGTAGTGTCTTTTTAATTCGTTCTTTTTATTTCGTACGACTGAGCACTTTGACGTAGGTACTATGTCCTTTATTTTATGTTTCCGCAGCCATTTTCTTTTTTAACTAAATAACTCTTTCCAACATGGAAATGGATTGATGATCGCAGTGTAACAAAGATGGTTCTGAACTCATCTTCTTCTATAATCCCTTTGTCACCCATAACTATCCACTTTTCTACACATTCTTTACAATACAATATCCTTATGAAATAGTAACAAAGAACAATATTGTGTGTTGTTGTGTATTATGACGCAAATGGATTATCGAATTCGCTGTTTTACAAAACCGCTAGCCGGTTTACAAAACAGCTCCTTTATGTAAAACAGCTGAACGACGCTTGGCGATTTTACATAATTACTGAACTTTAACACGCAGAATTGCATAAACGTTTTGCATTTATCAATGCAGCGGGTCAACGATTAAAGGTTATGTAAACCAGCTCGAAATTAAAAGTTAGATTTTAGATTGTAGTGTTCTAAATTTTGACGCTCGTGGCACTGTGTCTCATAACAACAATAATGGCGTCCGACACAGAAATAAAAAGGAGTCATAGGAGTGAAAATGTACCTAACTCAAGTGAAAACAGTGATTTTAAAGACAATTTTATTATAAAGTTTTCAGTATTATGAATGTCAGTCCTAAAAATATTAACTAGCCAAGTAGCTGTGACCAACTTAGAAGTAGCACTTGCCAGCTGCCGTCGCGGCGAACGTTGTTCAGCTGTTTTACATAACGGAGCTGTTTTGTAAAACAGCTAGCGGTTATGTAAAACAGCGGATTTGACAATCCATTACGCGTCATATATACAAGGTTTAAATAATAATAATAATACCAGCCTATTATTGTCCTACTGCAGGGCAAAGGCCTTTTCTCATTCATACAAGGTTTTTCGGACAGAATCCATATATGTGTTAGTAACAATTTTCTTAAGATCTAAGTTATAGGTACATAATCTAATAAAGTATTATTTTACATATCATTTTTCTTTTGCAGGTTTCGTGATGATGTGGCTTCATTGCCGCCCAAGTCTCAACCTCTGCGGCTAAAAGACTACTAAACCAAATGGACTCACCATAATCAGCTTTCACAGATTATTTATGTCTACAAAATAAGTAATCTCTGAAAGCTGATTATCTGCGATTGTTGTAGCGATCTTTCAGATAATAATGTCTTCAAATCGGGCTAAAGGGCTGAACGCAAATGCTTTTATCAGTTATTTTGCGATTCAGTCCTCGATTTGATTGGATGGACTAGACAAAATACTGGGGTCATTATTTGTATGTGTTTTTCCCCGGAATTGTTTCCAGATAAAAACTCTTAACAAATACGGACCCCTCTTGGTCAACGAAATCGTTCTAGCAACTTTTATAAAGCAAACACCTAAATGGGTTTGCAGTTCATCTTTCTTCAGAATCCCCTCGTCGTATGTCACGACACGCTCGGGTAAAAACGCCACTGATTGCACCAATTTCAGTTTTGATGCGATCAGTATGCAATAATAGCAAAAACCATACCTCAATTTTGAAACCTAGTCTTGAGAAAAATTTGTTACTCACACGGATATGAAATTATGACCGGATATGACATGACTGTCTATGCAAATAGATAACTATGACTGGCGCGGACCCAAGGGGAGGGGTTTTGAGTACCCCCTCCCTCCAAAACAATCAAATGCTTTGTTTTGGAGTTTTCGGTCCTTGTGACTTGAGACTTGGATACGCGCCTGATATTCATTATAATAGTTATTTTGTTAGAATTCTGGAAAATAAGTACTAATATTGAGATATGCTAATGTTTTTAAATAAGGTAATTTAAGGAATCTCTGGTGTATCTTAAGGAAAAACAGTCTACTAGGTACCAAGTCAAGCTAAACAATTAATTAATTGTACATAATGTTGTTGTTTTATTTGAAACTTACCCCATCCCATGAGCAATGAACGGTATTAACTATGTTCGAAGGGAGATGACCAGAGATGGTTGTAGATAGAAAAACTTCAGCATCCTCATTACGCGCTCAAGTAGTAACAGCCACTCGGTTCGATCCATCATTTTAATCTACGCTTGCCGGGGTTGGTCTGTGGATGGGTGACCATCTTAACATACCGAGACTCCTCCGTACCTCGGAAAGCACGTTAAACCGATGGTCCCGGCTGTCATTCGTGGATCTTTGACAGTCGTTACGACTCGTCTGAAACCCGAAAGTCTGACAACCAGTCTTACCAAGGGGTACTTATCGTATCACACAGTTACCGGGTTGTGGAGGTCAGATAGGCAGTCGCTCTATGTAAAATAACATGCAACATAGTTGGCAAAAAGCTAGGCAGAGACGAGATCCTCATTATGCGCTCATCATTGCAATAACGACCACCGTTTGGCTTTAAGAGCGAGGCCATTTTTAACAATACTCCCTGACGACCGTCATTTGCAGTTGTCTGTTACGAAAGCGTTACTCAACAAAGTCCTCTCTCTTCTAATCTTTGTCTATAATTTATAATTGTAAGACAGTCGACGATTAAATCTAGTAAAAGTAGCCGACCTCGAGATTGTTTAGAAATGCGTGTTGCTCTTAAAATTTCTACCTATCCATTTCTGAAAACATCAAATTAAATCATCCACAATGTACCTACTTATTTCCGGGATTTGTGACCAACTCCAATCCTTCCGCTCTGGTGCAGCAGTGGTGCTGTAGCTCAAAAAATATAATCAAAACCGCCTCTGTGGTTTTGTGGTTAGACCAAGGTATCTCAGACCCAGAGGTCCCGGGTTCGATTCCCAGTGAGGGCAAAATGTTATTGGTTGTTTTAATTCCGCCTGGCTACCACCATCTTATCTGAGCCTATCACCGTAACAACAATGTTAACAGCATTGTTGTGTTTCGGCAGTTAGAGGTAAGATAGCCAGTTCCTCTGTGGTTGAGGATTCCGAGTGAAGCTCGCTTCCACCGTTGACCTGATCACTTACCATCAGGTAAGATGCAGACCAAGAGCTTACCGGTTCGGATTGAAAAATCTGATTCATGAATCTATTTCCCGTCAGGTGGCACTGCTAGGCAGGATCACACGCTTGGTATGTCGTTTCTCTTTTGGCGCTAGTGGACCGTTTACCACTTTCATAAGTTCATACCATATGCATAATTTAGGGTACCTACGTAGTATTCTGTTGACCTGAAGAAGTTCGTTCAGGGAACTTGAGCCAGTGGCGGACTAACAGGCGGGTGGAAGGGGCGGCCCGCCCCGGGCCTCCGGTCTTGGGGGCCAAATGCCTCCGCGTTCCCCTGACCAAATCCTAAACAAGACTTTAAAAATGTGCTTAGTACCTACATAATTTCATTAAGATCAAAACACTACAGCCATCTAGACTTTTTACGCGGTACTAATATTCTTTTAACTTTGCTGAACGCGTCCAATACGCTGGGGGAATTCCCGTCTTTGTAGCGGGTGGTCGTTATTATATTGCAATGATGAACTCAAATCTGGAAAAAATTTTAGATGCGTCTTTTTTCTATCGGGGGCAGTATTGGTCATTAGTGGGGAAGTTTCAAATAAAACAAAAAACTTTACATATTAATTATCTTCAGAAATGACTTGGTAGGTACTTATCTATTGAGAATGTTTTTCCCAATTCTTACAATTATTAGAAACCCATCAAAGAAAGAATGAGTTTCTTTCCTTAATCTAATTCCATGAAATACACCAGAGATTAATAGATCCATCCATTACATTACATAATATTATAAACCCCAGAGATGCCTTACACTATCTTATATTTAAGAACAATAGCATATCCCAATAGAATTAACTCAATATCAACATTTTCATCATAATGGGCGCGTATCCAAGTCTCAAGTCACCAAGGACCAAAAACTCCAAAACAAAGCATTTGTTTGTTTTGGAGGGAGGGGGTACTCAGAATCCCTCCCCTTGGGTCCGCGCCAGTCATAGTTATCTATTTGCATAGACAATCATGTCATATCCGGTCATAATTTCATATCTGTGTGATTAACAAATTTTTCTCAAGACTAGGTTTAAAAATTGAGGTATGATTTTTGCATATTAATGCATACTGATCGCATCAATACTTAAATTAGTGCAATCAGTGTCGTCTTTACCCGAGCGTGTCGTAAAGAGGGGTCCGTATTTGTTAAGAGTTTTTACCTGGAAACAAGTACAGGGAAAAACACATACAAATAATGCCCCCTGTATTTTGTCTAGTCCATCCAATCAAATCGAGGACTAAATCGCAAAGTAACTGATAAAAAGAGCATTTGCGTTCAGCCTTTTAGCCCGATTTGAAGACATTATCATCTGAAAGATCGCTACAACAATCGCAGATAATCAGCTTTCAGAGATTACTTATTTTGTAGAAATAAATAATCTGTGAAACCTGATTGTGGCGAGTCCATTTGGTTTAGTAGCCTTTTAGCCGGAGAGGTTGAGACTTGGGCGGCAAAGAAGCCACATCATCACGAAACCTGCAAAAGAAAAGGATCGGTTAAGCCTTGTATGAATGAGAAGAAATCTTTGCCCTGCAGTAGGACAATAATAGGCTGATATTATTATTATTATTTAAACCTTGTATCGCGTAATGGATTGTCGAATTCGCTGTTTCACATAATCGCTAGCTGTTATAGAAGAGGACGAGTTCAGAACCCATCTTTGTAACATTGCAATCAATTCATTTCTATTTTGGAAGGAGCTATTAAGTTCAAAAAAAATCACTGCGGAAATATAAAATGAAGGACGCGGTACGTCAAACAAAGTGCTCAGTCCTACGAAATAAAAAGAACGAATTTAAAAAAGACACTACTTACAATTTATTCTGGAGTTCCGGTGACTCGAAGGACCAGCTCTCCCCGCTCCGCACGACACGCAGCAGCGGCGGCGAAGCGAGGACACGATGGTATCTACCGAAGAAAGAAAAACCAAATATTATAATTACGCCAATATTTCAGAAAACCAAAGCGTAGATAACAGGAGTTCATTACCTACTGGAACCAGGGATTCAAATTAACACAATGCTCTAATGCAGTCAAGGGCGTAGGGGGAGTATAATTTCGGACCCTCGAAAGATCAATAATTCATACTGATGTTGAACAATTCGTTTCTTAGTTCTTAATGCTAGAGATGAAGATGAAGCAAGTACCTACTTCCAACAACTAAGGTTCAGGGGAGTGGTGGGCCTAATCATTTCAAGTTAAGTTGAAGTACCTCCCTAAAACCAGTTATTTTACTGCAAAACACTTTCCCACTTACCTTCTTGAATCACCAAGGAAGTCGCGGATGTGAGGACTGGCTGGTAAATCGTGCCGCTCAGTTCGGTGGTCGGAGGCGCAGTGCGGCACGGCGGTGGCGGCACCGGACGGTGCAAAGCGGAGGTGCTGCAACGCCCACCGACATGCTGCAGCACGCAGGTGTCGAATAACGGTCGATAATCCGCAGTGTGCTATATGATGCAACTAGTTATGTAATTGTAGAAGGCTGGTAGATAGGCTAGAGCCGATGCCTGCCGGGGTCATGGGAAAGTCAAAAAGCAACAGGGCAACCGAAGGAACACGGGTGGGTTTTAGTCAGTAAGAGTCTGACACGCCCTCCCGCTCCACCCAGAGCGGGAGAAGTTATTTGATAATTTCCCACCCAAAAAAAAAAAAAAAAAAAAAGGCTGGTAGATAGGGAACTATTTATCCATGCCATCTTGCGACCGTGATGGCAGTCTGCGTACCGCTGCACCGGTGTGAACACAGCGCACGAGTAATCGTTAGTTTTGCATAAATGGCAGAAGAGGGCAGCACTAATTACGTACTTCACTCGACTGCCGAAGTTTGCTGTGAAAAGAGTGGTGACGCCACTGTCACTAAGGTGTTGCCAGTAGCAAACATTTTCTTACTTTTTGATAAATTAATATTGATGAGTATTTTATTACAGAGTCGACTTGTAGACATTTGTGTGTGACCCTCGTGGCGGTCTGTGTGTACCCTATAGATAACCCAACTCACCACCCAACCAGTACAGCCGACCCACGCGTGTCTACAGATTGCCGCGTGTAAGGGCAAAGTTACTACCTTGATGACCGGCTAGTAGTTGCCACGGAATAAAGCTTGCTCTAAAGCTTGCATTTCATAAGCAAGTGGTGACGTTACAGGCCACAAAGTCGGCCGTCCTTCTTGAGAGCGTTTCTCAATACCGTAAAGTTACCTGGTGCTGTTAATTAAATATGGCGGCCACCGCTGTTGTAGAAAACCGAAGCATTTATCATTGTTCATCCGATGAGGAAGGCTAGTTGAGTTCAGATTTACTTGCCAATCTGTTAAGATTCGAATACACTGTCATTGGCTAGTGTCGTAATAATATGCTACTTTAGTGTCATCATAAAATGCTCAGTGACTTAACAAAACGACTTCACACAACTGACACGACCATCTAGAAGTATAAATACTTGAAGTATTTTTGTTAAGGCAAGGTCTTGCACAGTATATGGTCAATATTGGATATAATATTATCTGAGAGTATTGTAGGACAAACAATCAAGCATGTCAGTACTATCTTACAATTCAGCAAGTTTGAAAAACATAAGAAGGCACACAGGACTTGGCTGAGTCAGGCTTTCCTAATAGGCAGCTACGAATCATGGTCGTCTCGTTATATTGCCAATATCTGTCTTGCTTGTAAAGCTAATCGGTGGTCATAATACTCTTAATGTGCATAATGAGCGCAAAATGAGGATGTGGGACACCCACCCACCCCTTGTAACACCCATAGCAGGCTACCTCCTCTCGTTCATTGGTCTTGGGAAAGCTTCAAATAAAACAAAAACATATTACTATTTACCTCCCTTCGAGCGTTGCTCATCCCTTTCCTTAGTCATAAGTGGGATAGTCTCAAATAAAACAAAAAAGTATTACATATTAATTCATGTTTATCTTTAGAAATGACTTGGTATTTATCTAATGTGAATGTTCTCCCCTGAAGTACATATTAATGAATTTAAAAACTGAAAGCTCATAGCAGTTGGCAGGCAGCACAGTTGTACGTCTTTATAAACTCAAACTCAACTCAAACTCAACTCAAACTCAACTCAAACTCAACTCAAACTCAACTCAAACTCAACTCAAACTCAACTCAAACTCAACTCAAACTCAACTCAAACTCAACTCAAACTCAACTCAAACTCAACTCAAACTCAACTCAAACTCAACTCAAACTCAACTCAAACTCAACTCAAACTCAACTCAAACTCAACTCAAACTCAACTCAAACTCAAAGCATTTATTTCAAATAAACCAATTACAGGCACTTTTGAATTGTCAAGGGGTCGGTCAGTCAGAAAGATGAAGCTAGTTGCCCATTCCAAAGCGTAGTAGGTACCTATGGAGAAGAACGGGCAAGAAACTCCACGGACACTCTTTTAAATCAGAATATGGTTACAAAATATTGGTTACATCATTCATGTTGAAGTTATACATGTGAGAACGATGCAGAACGTTAAAAGCGTCCGTAATAGAAAATAAAACAAATAATACAATTCAAAAATTAAATTAAAATAAGCCATGACAGCTAAGAGATGACCAGTCCCTACTGACAGCGCCCGTTTACGAACATGACGCATGGATTAGCACCATTCAGCTCAACCATTTTGAAGGGAGCTAAATGATCCAACACACACGCCACCGTCAGCGAGACATTAGAGTGAGCATGACATACTCTCAGCCGCTAGGGCACATTCAATGAAAGACGTACCTAGTAAATGGTAGCTTTATAGTAGGTACATAGTACTCACACTTATGCAATTATACAATGCTAAGGGATTGAATCTATACAATGCAAATATAGTTTTTAAAATCTTCAGCAGTTCCGAACCGGCATTGTTGTGTTTGTTTACTTTAGTGTCGATCACAAATTATACGAAAACTAGATAAATATGTATGAGACTTGGAGTGTAGCACTATTAATAGACAAGGTAAGGACAGGGGAAGCGTCTATTATAATTTACAGGTTATTTTGTGTTTGTTGACTTTAGTTTTCAACCCCATTCTCACAATTATTAGAAACCCATCAAGGAAAACATTTCTTTCTTTCCTTACCCTAATTCCTTATAAAATACACCAGAGATTGGTATAGGCCTTATAACGAACCACATTAAAAAAAAACTGACTTTGAAATCCATAGAATAAAACAGCACAGTAAAACTTATGAAACTAGTGTTAGTAATTAAAAACACTATAAATACTTATTTCCTAATTATTAACCCAGTACTGGATGTAACGCGTGTCCAGCCTATCCGCCACAGCCAAGATGCTGTTGGTGCTGGCGCGCAACCTGCCGAGCGCCGCGGCACATCGCTTTCGGAGCACGGCGTGGAAGCCGTCAACGTGTGCGTACGCGAACATGCCCGACGCACTGTACCAGCGAGGCAGCCCCATCAACACCCAGAACGCATTGTTAAATTGGACGCGCAGGGCGCTTAATGATCTTTGCGTATAATGAGCCCACAAGCAGCACGTGTAGAGTGATGTACAATGCGCTCTGAACAGTGTTATTTTCACTTGTGCATTACAACGTTTAAACCTGTGGGCTATCATGTTCGCTCTGATAGACAGCGCCCTACGCTCCCTGTCCATGCCCTTATCATCGCGTAGGAGATCAGTGACTATATGCCCAAGATATTTATATCAGGTGACCACTTTCATGGGTGTTCCGTTCAAAATCACGGGAGGAACCTGATCTGGTGACTTGGTACCTGCTTTAAATATCATAAGCTCACTTTTTGTGACATTGTGGGTGGATTAACATCCCCAGTTTTATTTAATCTTTATACAAATGCGCTAATCGCTGAGTTCAGCAGCAAGCATGTCGGCTGTCACATAGACAATATTTGTGTAAATAATCTGAATTATGCAGGCGACATGGTGCTGCTGAGCCCAACGACCAAAATCTGTGGAATAAGGAATTTAGTTAATGTGTGTGAGACGTACGCGGCTAGTTATGTCCCGGCGATTTCCCACCTTTCATACTTTTTCAAAATCTTTCGTATGTCCTTAGTACTCTCTTTTAGTCTGATGTTTTCACACACGGGGTCAGCATCCAGCATCCACTCAGAAGCGCCTAAAGGGGATTCCACGATGGAGTGATCTTTAAACATCTTATCTCGTTCATTGGGCAAGGGGTAATTTTCAATAAAAAAACGTAAATATATTTTTATCTTATAATTATTTGTAATATTGTGTTTTTTTATAATTATTATTCTAATACATACCAGCGATACCTACCAATAAAAATACTTACATTTATTTATACATACGTTTATACAAGTGCTGACGCGTATTCAAGTCTAAGTCACCAAGGACCAAAAACTCCAAAACGAAGCATTTGTTTGTTTTGGAGGGAGGGGGTACTCAGAACCCCTCCCCTTGGATCCGCGCCAGTGATAGTTACGTATCCATTTGCATAAACACACAAATACATAGGTAACTATCACCATGTCATATCCGGTCATAATTTCATTTCCGTGTGAATACCTCATTTTTTTAAACTAGGTTGAAAAAATGAGATATTTTTTTTGCATATTAATGCATACTGATCACATCAATACTTAAATCGGTGCAACCAGTGTCGTCTACCCGAGCAGGTCGTAACATACGACGAGGGGATTCTAAAGAAAGATGAACTGCAAACCCATTTAGGTGTTTGCTTTATCAACGTTGCAAGAACGATTCCATTGACCAAGAGGGGACCTACCTGTTAGTAGTTTTAACCCGTTTTTGGGGTAAAACACTTACAAATAGAAACCCCAGCATTTTGTCTAATCCTTGTAGTATTAAACATCAATTCGGGGACATGCTAAAACGCAAAGTAATCCGTAAAAGCATTAGCCCGATTCGATGAAGCCATATTTCTTACAATAGTCACAAAGACACGCATCGAACTACAGAACCAGCTTTCACAGATTACCTATTTTGATTCAAAATAAGTAATCTGTGAAAGCTGATTCTGAACTTGTCAGATTAGGTTTAGCCTATTCGCCGGAGTTGTTGAGACAAGGACGGGAATGAAGCTGCGTCTTCGCGGGTTGTTAGCGGCTTAGCTCATCTACGACCTGTAAAGGAATGCTTTATTTTAGAAGATTGATAAGACGGTCAATAAAAGTGGAGGGAAATCGATGACTTGACTGTGAAAATATGAAGCTGACAGCTACAGGCTAGGGACATCGACGCGAAAACTGTTACCATGAATTCAGTACATGATTCTGAACCCCGCTCCGCAGAAATTTTACACCGGTTATTTTAAAAAAAATCGGCTGTTTTATAGAAAAGTGCAATACATAAGCGGTCAAAATGTATGGAACAGCAGATTTTTTTTTAAATAACCGATGAAAAAGTTCTCTTTTTGTTTTACAGTTTTCGCGTCGATGTCCCTGCCACCCTGTATATCTATCTATACTAATATAACAAATCTGAAGTTTATTGGTATTTGTTTTTGAACGTGCTAATCTGAAACTACCAGTTGAATTCGATTTTTTTTTCATCAAATTTTGCATTCGGTCACCCAACTTTTGAGGAAGGTTATAGGCTATTTAACGTCACGCTACTACCCTTACAGCGTTTGTCCAGCTCCACCGTCAACGGAAAGTCAACGACAAACCAAATTATTCGAACAGACCGTAACGTCCCGTTGACAGCCGTGCGGTGGACACGCGGTCATAATACATGTATGTATCGCTAATTCGGCGCCGACATCTCCCATACCTATTAACACTGTTAGTTGAAAATACTGTAAAAACCAAGTTATTTTTAAAAGTGGAGTTTCTTGCCGGCTCTTCTCCATAGGAAACGACCAATTGGAACCGTGCACCTAGCTTCTGACGTTTCATAAATGCCCATGTAGGTTTAAGTGAAATGAAATATATAGAATTTTGTTTTTTTGTTCATATCGTTCTCGTTAACGTCCTGTTGACGTGGCAGTGGACAAACGGCCCTAGGAAAGAGCAAAAAATAATAATTAAAGAACGGTGAGCGAAAATGAAGTAGGTAATAGCGCAAGCGGGCGATGCGATGCGACCTGGTGAGTCAGGGGAAGAGGGAGTTTTATAAAAATGTGGCTGTTATGTTAGTATATTGTGTGTATTATGACTTCCACACGAACGAAGTCGGAGGCAGAAGCTAGTCTTAGATAAGTATATCTTTCGATCAACCGGAATAGAAAACAACAAACAATTGAATTATATTTGGACTTTTAATTAATAACTTGACACTGTAGTGAAAGGATTACTAATATTTGACAAAAAAAAAACTTTGTGAGGTGAAAAAAAAATCCGCAATTGAATGAACTTTGTAATGTAGGTAATTTTATGTATACTTTATAATATGCATAGGTATAATATACATTTCCAGAATAAGCTGACCTCGCATTGTACGGAAATCCTATACAATGCGAGATCAGCATAAACTAGAAATGTATAGCTTGATGTGTAGCCGTATGTACCTACAGTACACCCCACCCAATTATATTTAAAGTCCCATTGTAATTTGTAACACGGGGCGAGAGCCTATTGCCATCAACCGGGCATAAATCCGAGAGTTCGAGCTGCTACTGAGAAATTCCAGAGGGAAAATCCCTATAAACACTTTGCCCGACTCGGGAATCGAACCCAGAACCTCATGCTCAGTGGGTAGCGCTTGTGACCACTAGACCAACTTGTCTTCAATCACAAGTGCCGAAAACAGGGACTCCTTTTACAACATCAACTACTATAATGTATCCTAAATGATGAGGATTTGCAGTCTGCTAAAACAACAAACTGCGATCACTAAGCAATCTGCAAAACATGATATTAAGTCAATCCCACGTCCCTTTATGTCTTAGCAATAAGGGTGGTTTTCGTGCTTCAAGTGTTGCTACTAACGAGCGTTGACCGTACACACGACTCGAGATACAAGTAAAATAACTAAAAAGTACCTACCTTAGAGGTGGTCGGTGACCCGGCGGCGACTCGAAGGATCAACTGACACACAGCTCCTTGGAATCACAAAGAGATACATCATAGTTAAATCATCAGAGATAAACATTTTTGAGGGACGATAGAAAGACGACGATTCTTAAAATTATTCTAATTCAGAACTTAAATATAAGGCAAACTTGACAAACAGACGGACAACGAAGTGATCCATAAGGGCTCCGTTTTTTTCTTCTTTTTACTTACGCAACCATAACCAGCCAAAAAAATTTGCCATGAATTATTTGAATAATTGAATATTCTGAATTTCAATTGAATTTTGCAGTAATTAAATAATATAAAGCACATTTCCTGCGACTTACCTTAATAAATCCAATAAATCGGTAAAATACAAGCCGAAGGTCAGAATCGTGACACTCCGAACCGTGGCTGAGGGCGCACTGAATGCATTTCAATCAAAGGACAACACACCTATATCCTGCAGCGCGCAGGACCAATCGATAATTCTGTCTGGGATGTGTAAGTACCGCCGCACACTAAGCGATCGGCTAGAATTTGGAGACTTGCTGCATGCCGTCACTAACTGCGGTTGAACATTGCCATGCCTACACGCAGTTTTTTGTATAAATTAATTAAGCTGTTCGGACTAACTCGAGATTTAAAAGCCTCAAGAGGGTTAACATCATTATGTTGCGTACAATCCTGCTGAGGCTAATGTCGGTAAAGCTGGAAATCATTTGTGTAAAGTAAAGATTCAATTGATACTGGAAGATTTTGTAACTTCGTCTAAAGAATCACCTGCAACTTTTCTTCTGAAGAGAACTGATGGCGGCCACGCGGTTGGACCACTAATCGCATAGTATGCGGCGACGCTTAGAAATATGATATACGCGTTACGGTTAGGTATATATTATTAGTGTTACAGTAAAACTCCTTTTCCGTTTCATGGCGATTCCTCTAATAAATAACTCAGGGATACTGGATTACTGGAAATCTGGGAAATGAACCAACAGCGATCAATGACATCGGATACCTAATATTTTTGTTATCAGTTAATTCGAAAATATTTTCCACTATCTAACTGGTAAGTCCTTATTTCAGTGTTATTTTCTAACTGTTGAACTTAACACCATGAACCTCATTAGTTTTAATCACACTAGTATATTGAATGAATGAATGAAATGCAGCGACCCCAGCGTGGTTTAACCAGACTCAATAAATCGAACCCTATGATTTGCACTAGCCCCTCGAAGCTCATGCTTCATGGGGCTACAGAGGCCATTGCATATCAAGTAAGGTAAACGTACCAATACTCGTCGGATTTTGAAATTCACTGACTTTAAAGAACTGCTGTGTGATAAGTATTTCATTTAGAATGAAACTTTTTGCATGACTAAATAGGAAATTTATCCATTATTCTAAGTAAGTAGTTAATTCATTTAATTATGAGTGCTAATAAATACTTATTTAAGCAAATGTAAAAAAAGGGCGATTTGTACCAATAGTCGTCAGATTTGTACTATTACTCGTCAAACAGACCCAGTAGTCGTCAATTTTTGATGCTAATTTGAACTCTCGGGTCTTGAATATAAAGTTCAAGATAAGCACAAAAAATTGTGCTCGTCTTTGATAATAGTGGCCAGTCCAAGAAACAAAAGGTGGGTAGAAGACCAAATAAAAAAAAATTACTAAAGCTGTTTGCAGAGCAGGTAGGTTATAATAAAACAAATTATTAAAAAAAACAAAAAACCCGACTGCAAAAACTCAACAGAAAAGAAAAAAACAAGCATTATAATCTATAGGATTTTGGTAATGCAGGCGGGGACAAACAAAAGTTTCACCAAAATTTCAGGTTATTGGTTTCCTATAGATTATAATGCTAGTTTTTTTCTTTTCTGTTGAGTTTTTGCAGTCGGGTTTTTTGTTTTTTTTAATAATTTGTTTTATTTCAAACTTTTTAGTTTTTTAATATATAAATAACTAGCTTTTGCCCGCGGCTTCGCCCGCGTGGATGTCGGAAAATAACCCACAGGAACGTGCTACCGGGATTCAGAGTATCCTATGCCCTAACCTATCTAGGTCATGGCCTATCCTATGCCTTCATTTAGAAATCCGTTCAGCCCTTACGGCAGGAAAAGGTAACAGGCACATAATAAATCTATTTAAGGGTTCCGTATCTCGAAATGAAAAATTTTAACCCTTAAATGATGACTTATTTTTTTTTTTTTACTTCGTTGTCTGTTAAGACCTTTTTTCTCAGGAACGAAGAGGCATCAAGTTGAAATAGATATCAAAAACTTAGATCTTCGGTCTCTTGGATCTGTAACGAAATCAAACTTCCAAGTCAACGCAATAAAAAAACGGCAATTTATGCCGCATATTTTGACACTCGCAAATAAACCAGTCTATTTGGTAATTTCCGTTGGCCCAGCAGCATGAAGTTTGGCGAGAAGCAAGGTCAAGTAAAGAGGAAAATCCGAAAATTTATGAACTGCAAAGTTAAGTTTGTTCTTCAATCCGGGATCAAAAATTATAGACCGTGTCTTGAAGTAACATTTAGTACGTATTTCATTCAAATCGGTACTCTCCACTCTATTAAAAGTTATTTTTCAATTGAAAAGTTAAGTTTGTCCTTCAATCCTGATTTGCGAATTCAGGCACCCAATCAAGTACAGCTTTGAGACGGAACCTTTAGGGCGTAAATCCTACTCATATTTGTCCGGCTTTTTAACATAAATAAAACAGGTTTATATGATTCTAAATGCCTTACTTAAAATACTAATTATTATTCATTTTACTATTATCACCACCATTAATTTGTAATATATACTCTAGTGCCGCCATTGAACCGAAGTAAAACCCACATGTTAGAAAGGTTAGTTTACGACTAATTGTGATAACTTTGACAGAGTGGGCCGATTTTAATTAAATATAGACAAAATTATATAATTCAAGAAACAGACTATGGCTATATTTCCAATTTCCTTAAATCTCTTAAAAAGAAGACACAAAAAAAATCAATATAACATGTGAATTTTAAAATCATCCCCCAAACAGGTAAAATAGGGGGTTTACCTGTTTGGGGGATGATTTAAAAAAAAACGCCGAAATGTGTACTTCTTTATTTCTTAACAAAAGCATAAATTTTAATTTTCATATCTCTAACTTAAGAAATGCTGGATTTGCCATACAAACTGTCATCCCCTGTAGGATCTCTCATCTCATGCCCTTTAGGATTATTTTTGAGACAAAAAGTACCCTATACGTATCCATCTCCAGGATGCCATCTATCTCTTTACCAAATTTTATCGAAATCCGTTCAGTGGTTTAGCCGTGAAAAGGTAACAAACATACAGGCACAGTTACTTTCGAATTTATAATATAAGTATGGATGAATTGATGATTGACTGCTTAGCTCTATAAAAGTATAGCATGATGATAATCATTTAAAAGGTTAAATCTTTAACTATCTGCTACATTCGTTCCTTATTCAGCCCAGTGAAGTATTGGAATAATTCAACTGTTGTATAGTGGTATATTGTGTTCATTTAAATAATGGTAACCCTATTAAAAAGATTTTTCAACATACAAAGGTATATTGTGTTCTATCTCTTCTCATTTCCTACGAAATGTATGGGAAGTTTTTTTTGCAATTTCTGACTTTTTTCGTACTCAAACCTCAGTTGGCCTAATATAGTTTTTTGATCTTAGTAATAAGAAATAGGATCGACCGGTATCAAAAAAGTTGTTGTGAAAATTGGCCATTTTCTTGCTGACTATACAATTTTTTCAAAATCTGTGAATGCAAATCAAAATGTTTCAAAAAGTTAAGGACAGTCTTCTAAGACTGTTTTCTTGTAGCGACAACGGTTTTGTACCTGCCCTTATTGCCCCATCTCAAAATCCACCCTGTATATGCGAATTTCCAAAAATCCGTTCTTAGCGAACGTCTACTAAGTATAAACTACCTCCCTACCAAATTTCATCTTTTTACGTCAAGTGGTTTTCGATACTTCGTGATGAAGTCAGTGAGTGTGAGTTGCGTAAGTGAGTGAGTGACCTTTCGCATTTTTATATATTTAGATTATACATATGTATTTGGAATTGACTCATTACTAACTTTTATTTGATACCAATAATGTATTTTTTTAAACCCACCCCTCCTTTTTTTTATTTGCAGATGCAATATATAAATATTATATAGCCTATGTCACTCCTACTATTAAGACGAACCTAACGACACCTCATACGTTAAAATCCATCAAGCCGTTTAGGCTACAGAGCGTGCCAAAGAAATAGACATATGTACATACATACATACAAACATACATACATACATACATACAAACTCTCGAAAAACATTACCCTCCTTCTGGGGCAGTCGGATAAAAACAGCAAGACAAATTAAATTCTAATGTATTTTTGTTCAAAAATTAAGAGATCAGAATGACAAAATCAGATTTATTTGAATCAATTTCGACGTGAAAACGTGTTTCCGCTCGGTGTACTGGTGGTAAGTTCAATTTTTCTGACCATCAAAAACATGTAAGATTTGAACTGCTAATAACTACGAGAGTTTGAATACGTAATGGTTGAGCATTCAAAAGGTAGGTATTTGTACTAATTTTGAGGCAGGATATAATTTGCCTATGGCGTTACATCGCGAATGCACGTGCATGCGCGCTAGCCTCTATTTTTCACTATGTGTTGCAATTCCAATTTGAGTAGCGCAAAAACATGTTTAGCTAGAACGATGATTCTAGTGCATAGTCAATATTTGACAAAGCTCTACCACTTTGAGAGAAACAACAGAAACAGGGTTAAAGATGCATTTAAAGTTGACAATACCAACATAATTTCAGATGTCGTCTCATATCGGCCGTAAAAACTCAGCAGTGAAAAATATCACTTACGATGAAAAGTTACTTTATAAGGAATGCAGAATGCGCGATAAAATCCCGCCGTGATTTTATTAAGCGTATTCCCGACTCAAGTAGAATTGGTCAACTCGACTTATTTCTACAGACTTAATCAAATCGCGGCGGGATTTTATCGCGCACTGGATATTCAACTCTCGGTGTTAAGCCGAGCGTTGAGAATCCAACGCTCTAGGACGCGTTATATTCGGTCACAACTAGATTTTTTAGGCTTATTGTGTACCTTACGATATAAACTTTCTTCGATTGTCGTTTAAATTTACAATTTTGAGCAGATTTACAGCCGATATAAGGCGAAATCTTTTTTACTTTATAGGCTTTTCTTTTTAAATCTTACTGTTTTCAATAGTACCGTAGCTATTGTATTTGCTCGGCACTGGACTTAGTAGGCTCACTGCATTTCTCATAAAGTAACTTTTCATCGTAAGTGATATTTTTCACTGCTGAGTTTTTTACGGCCGATATGAGACGACATCTTAAACTTTTTTGCTCTTTGCGGCAGATTTTATTTCGATTTCTGATATTGCCGTGGTTAATGTATTGGCCAGGTTTCTAATACTGCCGTAACTATTGTATTTACTACTGAACTGTTGAGGCTCATTGCTTTCCTTAAGACGTACTTACTTTTATTAAGACTTTTTTTCATTTCTGGCTAGATAAATAAATTATTTTGGTATTGTCAACTTTAAGTGCATTTTTAACCCTATTTTAATAAAGATTTCTGTTGTTTCTCTCAAAGTGGTAGAGCTTTGTCAAATATTGACAATGGCACTAGAATCATCGTTCTAACTAAACATGTTTTTGAGCTACTCAAATTGGAATTGCGACACATAGTGAAAAATAGACGGTAGCGCGCATGCACGTGTATTCGCGATGTGACGCCATAGGC
This sequence comes from Agrochola litura, assembly GCA_949152395.1. Classification (NCBI taxonomy): domain Eukaryota; kingdom Metazoa; phylum Arthropoda; class Insecta; order Lepidoptera; family Noctuidae; genus Agrochola; species Agrochola litura. The sequence continues at coordinate 8,765,288 of OX424512.1, forward strand.
AAATTATATCCTGCCTCAAAATTAGTACAAATATATAACCTACTTTTTGAATGCTCAACCATTACGTATTCAAACTCTCGTAGTTATTAGCGGCTCAAATCTTACATGTTTTTGATGGTCAGAAATATTGAGCTTACCATCAGTACACCAAGCGGAAATACGTTTTCACGTCGAAATTGATTAAAATGAATCTGATTTTATCAGTCTGATCTCTTAACTTTTAAACAAAAACACATAAGAATTTAATTTGTCTTGCTGTTTTTATGACCTACCTGCTCTGCTAACAGCTTTAGTCATTTCTTGGGATTTGGTTTTCTAACCACCTTTTGTTTCTTAGACTGGCCACTAATATCAAAGACGATCACAATTTTTTGTGCTTATCTTGAACTTTATGTTCAAGACCCGAGAGTTCAAATTAATATGACGAGTTTAGAAGCAACTATTAAGCATGTCCCAGTAATCGTCACAAAAGTACTTAAAATGACGAGTTCTGGGTCAAGTAGGAATTTTAAGGTACCAATAAATGTCACAATCGAAAAAAAATACTTATAAGATAAAAGTGTTCCAAATTTTAAGTTATATTGTTTACTAATTAACTAAATTAATTCATCAAACAATCGGACTTACCGTAGACCCCACTGAAACTTCACAAATCAAAACATAAAACTACGTGCTGAGTTTCACATTGAGTAGCTAAACTAGCAAAAAAATAAAAATTTTGTGAGACATACCTTTTAAGTAAAATATTTCAGACCCCATTACAGTTAAAACTTAGGGTTGTTATTTTAATTGTGCAATATGTTATCTTAAATATGTTGCTATAAAAATTGGCAAGTTTTATGTTGAGTAGAAAAAGATATTGATGTTTTTAGATAATTTGACGACTTCTGGGTCACTGTCGACTTCACCCGCGTTTACCTTAGTAGACCGGGGGGCGCGGTAATGACAGGGAAGACGTGCCCTCAGGATATGGAAGGATTTGCGAGCCGTACCGGATATACATCCGAGAGTAAGCAATGTAATAGTGGAGAGACGGGTGATATCTTTGTCTATGGATAAATATCTTTTGACGATGACTCCGCCAAGTCGGTTCAAGCTTCACTGGTGCATCTGCTCTTTGCTGTTTCCAATGTCTTCGTCTGAGGTCTTGCTGTTAACCGTTTTAGGGTTCTTGTAAACCTCTCAAGCAGTCTTCTTACTCTTATCTCGGTCTTCAGCCGTGTCCATCCAAAAATTGATTTCCATATCGAAATTAGTCATGTCCTGTTTTAGATTGTCATGTGTACATAGGTCGGTCAACTTTCTTGGGTTTGGCCTTTTACTGCATGTAACAGGTATGGTTTGCGGCGCCTGTGACAATGTGCGAGATGGCACATCCTATGGTTCTTGATGCGTTTGGTTACAGTTTTTTCGTTTAACATTTCATACATTCTCTTTTGTCTTGGTTTATTCCTAGCGTGGTGTTCTTTCAAGTCCAGCTTCACCGGTGAATCTTTCACTGGTGAATCTTTCGGCGGGGTTAAACTGCTTTCTTGACTCTTTTGTTCTTCGTTCTGGAGAGTTGTCAGTTGACGCGATTGCAAATATAATAGTTCAAAGTTATGCACATGCAGATCATTCCATATATTTCAGAACGGTGATTTGCTCCTTGCAAATCACCGTTCTGAAATATATGGAATGATCTCACCAAATTAGCCTGCACTGGGCCAATCTCTGTCGCACTGGAGCACCTCTGCTCCACTTCAATGTAATTCACTTGGCGAAACAGAGTTCCCACCACCAAACAAAACAACAGAAACAATGTTCACTTGGCAACGCCAGCTTGTAAACATGTGCCGATGCTTAGCAAAAAATTTGTGACGGAGACGACCGCTCGCCTTGACGTAAGAGTAACCCGAACGAATCACACTAGTATGTTGTTAATTTATTTTATTCAGACAAACAAGGTGCACTCTCCAACTACGATACCTATTGGATGCATTAATTATTGTCTTTCATTACAACGACGAAGATAATACAGCAGTAGATATGTAAACAGAAGCATTAAGTCTCAATGTTTATGATAAATTGCACTAAAGGCATATCGAAAAAAAACAATCAACTTTAAAAAAAAGTGAACCAGTGAAAAAAAAATTATTCGGTTTCGTTTGTTTTTTAAATTGCCGACGTTCTCGGTTGTCTTTTAAGTAAAAAGTAATATGCTAAAAAAAGTCATTTTAATACCCCACACAAAGTATACCACTTCCAATTACCATGTGAAGATAACAACAGAATCAATTTGGATAAATGCGATTAAAAGCCTATTATTATCAATGCTAAAGAATCACGTAAAACGGCTGCAGTAATCACCGAAATATCGGTGCACAGGAGGAAGTACGTTAAAACTGAAAATGAGGTTTAACTGCAACATGGACGTACAAATATGTAAATACATAGGTAGGTATATTAGTCAAACACAGTTTGAAGGGATGGGGTACGTCCTGTGTTATAAGGTACCCACATTCAGGCACATGAAATTCGTTTTGTCTATGTGACAGCAACATATCTGTGGTTGCAAATGTTATAGACGATAATACAATGGTTTTTGGCGCCTAGTATGATTAATAATTTATTTTTTTACTAGCCATTATTGTCCCACTGCTGAGCAAACGCCTCCCTCTCTCTGTCCAGAGCTGCCAAAGACCAATCTTTATTGAAGGAGTCCAGCTCATCCCGCCATCTCCATCTGGGCCTGTCGCGATGTTGTTTTCCATTAAGCGCGCCCCACATAATACTTACAGAAGAACAGTGTTCTCAGGCCCGAAAAAGATGAGAGTATACACCGATGGATTATAGACCGACGCCCGTACCGGGGACGAAGTCTTCTCACACGACCTCAACATAAATATATCCAGACCGTTGGGAATGTTCAACACCGTCTATCAGGCGGAGTGTGTGGGCATCATACAAGCGGTCCACGCCCTAGAATCCAGGAGGGTTACGGACACCAACACCAACACACGTATACTCTCCAACAGCGCTTCAGTTCTCCAATCCTTACGGAAAAATATATAACCTCGAAGCTAACACTAGAATGTCACAATGCACTAGAACAAATTACGGTATCTAGCCGCAACAAGGTGACACTGCAATGGATAAAAGGACACAGTGGATCACTAGGTAACGACGCAGATGACGAACTTGCTAGACGAGGATCCGGCACGGCAGCATGTGGACCCGAGCCTATCGTACCCATCCCCTTCAACCAAATACGCAGGTGGCTACAGGAGTTCACCCACACACAAGCGGGGAACTGGTGGACCTCGACACCGAGCTGAAGGCAGTCCAAGGAAGGTTGCCATCCATGGATAGCATAGCTAACCGTGGTCGTAAGCTCGCGTGTCCAGCGCGGTCAAAAACTAATCAGATATGAGCAGGTGGAGCCAAAGGTCCTATGTCGTGGTCAGATTTAGTCTTACTTGATACTAACAAAACAAGTTCAGATCGTTGGGAATATTGCCATGACTCGGTTGCTTGTAAGAATATACAGCACTTAAATCGGCCTATAATAATCCTCCGCTCAAGGAGAGGGGGCCGTAGGCTCACCACACGGGCCCAGTGCTGGTTGGTGGATGTCACATTCACATGTTGACGATTTTTTTGTTTTATATAGGACATAACCATTAACTGGTTTCTAACTGATATTTTCCTTCACCATTTTTAAGCCAGTGGTGATTAAATTAATTGCACAAAGTAAAGTGCATGCTTGCTTGGGTTCGAACCGGGTCGGTACCCCTGGGCCACCAATGCTCCCACTGGACCACCTGCACTGCACTGGTCTCAATTATTAAACAGGTGCTCGCAAAGTCGCAATATTCCGTTATCACCTCCCTTTGAACGTTCCTCATCCCGTCTATTGGTCATAAGTGGGGTAGTTTCAAATAAAACAAAAAGCTTTACATATAAATTATCTTCAGAAAGGTACTTATCAACTGAGAATGTTTTTCCCAAAATACATATTAATTCTTACAATTATTAAAAACTCATCAAGGAAAAATTTTGTTTCTTTCCTTTATCTAATTCTATAAAATACACCAGAGATTAATAGAACCGTCCATTACATTACATTGCATTACATAACATTAAAATACACCAGCGATACCTTACATTATCATATATTTAAGAACAATAGCATATCCCAATACAATCAACTCAATATCAACATCTTCATCATAATGGGCGCGTATCCAAGTCTCAAGTCACCAAGGACCAAAAACTCCAAAACAAAGCATTTGTTTGTTTTGGAGGGAGGGGGTACTCAGAACCCCTCCCCTTGGATCTGCGTCGGTCATAGTTACCTCTTTGCATGGGACACTCATGTCATATCCGGTCATCTGTTCCGTGTATTCCATGTACTTAATTAATATTTAATTGCGATAATGCTGATTAATTATATTAACCTTGCTGAGAATTTCTTTTTGTGTAAATAAATCTATGTTGATGCAATCAGTGAAGTCGTTACCCGAGCGTACCATAATACGACTCGGGGATTCTGTAAAAAGATGAATATCAAACCCGTTTTGGTATTTGCTTTTAAACCGTTGCAAGAACGATTGCTTTGGCCAAGTGAGGAAATTATCTGTTAAGACTTTTTGTACAGGATTGACCCTGAGGAAAAACATCTACAAATAATAACAACACATCTACAATAAACCACAAACTTACTAATAAGAGTCATTGCGTTTCGCCAATTAGCCCAATTTAATGAGATTAGCATCTGATAGACGGCTACAATATTAGATGACATATTATTTTCTTGCTTATTGCAGGAAATCAGCTTTCACAGATTACTTATTTCGTAAATATGAATAATCTGTGAAAGCTTATTCTGACAAGACCAGTTGGTTTAGCTTATTAGCTGGAGAGATGATCGGGAGTGAAGCTGCATTTTCACGGGTGCCTGGAAAAGTAAAAAAAATAACTTTTAGTATACCTTTAGGTCAGGTATCAAGACGTCTTTAGTCTATGGGAGGACCGCTTCGAAGACTCTGATTTCTAAAGTCTAGATTACCGAAGAAAGAAAGAAAAGCATTGGAAAACTAAAGACTCCAGAGAGAGTAGCGGTGTCAAGAGAGGGTAGAGGGGATAATAATTTATTTTCCTCGATTAATTCTTTTAGTATTCTTATGTATAGTTTAGTATAGCTTTGGCGGTTTATTGTTTTCATTAGCAGTACTGTGTAGTTCACAGATTTCTTTTATCATTATTCTGTTAATTACATGTGAAGACTTGTAATTGTCTGTCAGTCACATTTTCAAGATCTTAGTCTGTTTTGTTTAGCTGTAAGTCTTCCAAAGGAAATAAATAAATAATTAATTCTGATGTAAAACAATTACTGTTTCTTAGTTTTTAATAGAAGAGATATAAACTTCCACCAAAGAACTAAAGGTTCAGAGGGACTAATAATTTCGCCCTCTAATAAACAGCTATCAAAATGTCATTATTGGTGTAAAAAGAAATAACTTTGATAGTCCTCTGGTAAGCTTTCTTCCAACATGGAAGGTATTATTAAACTATATGTACAGCTGTACAGCAGTTAGAATATCGAAGTTCATCTTTTCACACTTTCAGGCTGCCGCCGAGACCTATAGGTAAACCAAGTGAAAAGTGATTCGTGCCATTCGGCGTTTTCTAAGTAGTTACCTCGTCCAACGTAACACCTTAAGAGAGGTCATTACTGTAACTGAAAGGACCAAATAAAAAAACTTACAATTATTCCGAAGTTTCAGTGACTCGAAGGACCACCTCTCCCCACTCCGCACGACACGCAGCAGCGGCGGCGAAGCGAGGACGCGCTGGTAGCTACCGAAGAAAGAAACACCAAGTATTGTAATTACCGAAATATTACAGAAAACCAAACCATGCTGGGACCAAGTCCGACACAATGCTATGGTGCAGTAATTGCGTCAGGTGACGGTGAGGGTCGGGGGGGTAAAATTTCGACAATGGCGACGACCGATCATTCATTCTGATGTCAAACAAATTGTGTCTTAGTTTTTAACAAAAAGGATGAATTAAAGCCGACTTCCACCGAATTAGATACGGCTCAGAGGTTTGAGGGAAGAGGGGGCTGAATATCCGGCCCTCGATAAATCAATAATAAATTCGATATTAAACAATTTGTTTCTTTGTTCATAATAGAAGAGACGAATTATACCAAAACCTTCCACCAAAAAACCAAGGTTCAGAGGTGTGGGGGCCCTAATAATTTGCAAGTCAAGTTAGACTAAAACCACTGATTAATTTACTGTTAAACACTTTCTCAGCTCTAAATAAGAAGGCCAAACTAATAAAAACACATACCTTGCAAATCGTGCCGCTCAGTTCGGTGGTCGGAGGCGCAGTGCGGCATAGCGGTGGCGGCGCCGGATGGTGCATAGCGGAGGTGGTGCAACGCCCACTGACCTCCTGCAGCGCGCAGGTCCGTTATAATCCGGTCGATAATCCGCAGTGTGCTATATGATGCATGTTGTGTAATCTATAAGTCTGTAGACAGATATTTTACCAAAACTTACCAAGACAGAATCTAAAGAACACAGCCTTAAATATCGCAACAAAATTAGATATGAGAGGATGGAATCAGAAGTCCCATGTCATGGTCAGATTAAGTCATGCTTGATAGCAACAGAAAAAGTTTAAATCGTTGGGGAATTTTGCCAGGACTTAGTCGCTTATTAGAATAAACAGCATTTAAACGGCCTATAATTTTCCCACAGAGATATATATCTCACATGTCTCTGTGGCGACATCTACATCGCCACTACGCATCACACTGACGTCACGCAAAATCTTGCATCGAGCGAGCTGAGTTTACCGCACGAAAAGTATATATACAACGTCCCGACATCAATCATCGGGCAGTTGACCACCAGACAAGACACCCATCTGGTCGGAGGATCGTCCCTTTTCTATAGAGGATGAGTGAACTTTACAGCCTGTTCCTCATACCTCTATATCTCTTCTCTGTGAGAAAGTGTGGTACGGCCCATGTGGGCTCTGTGCAGGTTGGTGAATTTCAAATATCGAAGATTTTTTGGTTCTGTTAGGACATGCCGGTTTCCTAACGATGTTTTCTATCACCCTTAGGTAATACGGGCCCGTATCTGCAACTCCACGTCAAAGCGCGTATTTTGCGTATGGATGGGAAAATCGGTTATTCGATCCACCCCAGCTCCTCAAAGAAGGCTAGCAACGCCTTGGTGTCACTGACAATTTAACGTAGGCTACCTGGGTTACCGAAGTACTTTGCCCTGTATGTGGCGACCACCGGGCATTTTAACAGCACATGAGCTGCTGTCTCATCGTCCTCCATGCAGGCTCTGCACAGCGGACTGTCTGTGACTCCTATGAGAAAGAGGTGTTTATTGAATGACCCATTACCAGTTACAGTAGCTATAACTGTGCGCGGCTGCTGTTTTGTTAATCGTAGGACCTGTTTCGTGAGAACCTGTTTCTATCACCCTATTGAGAACAGTGGTTATAAAATAAATTGCACAAAGTATAGTGCAAACTTGCTTGGGTTAGAACCCACGACCAGTGAGTTGGGCCCGGCACTTCTAGGCCATCAATGCACTGTCTCAATTATTAAACAGGTGCTCGCAAAGCCGCAATATTCCGTTATCACCTCCCTTTGAACGTTCTTCATCCCGTTTATTGGTCATTAGTGGGGTAGTTTCAAATAAAACAAAAAGTTTTACATATTAATTATCTTTAGAAATGACTTGGTAGGTCATTTCTAAAGATAATTATGAGAATGTTTTTGTCAAAATGCATATTAATACACACACATTAATTCTTACAATTATTAGAAACCCATAAAGGAAAAAAATTGTTTCTTTCCTTAATCTATTCCTTAAAACACACCAGAGATTAATAGAACCGTCCATTACATTACATTGCATTACATAACATTAAAATACACCAGCGATACCTTACATTATCATATATTTAAGAACAATAGCATATCCCAATAGAATCAACTCAATATCAACATCTTCATCATAATGGGCGCGTATCCAAGTCTCAAGTCACCAAGGACCAAAAACTCCAAAACAAAGCATTTGTTTGTTTTGGAGGGAGGGGGTACTCAGAACCCCTCCCCTTGGATCCGCGCCTGTCATAGTTATCTCTTTGCATAGACACTCATGTCATATCCGGTCATATATTCATTAATTAATTAATCTTACTGAGATATTTTTTGTGAAAATTAATCCATGTTGATGCAATCACTGAAGTCGTTACCCAAGCGTATCGTAATACGACTCAGGGATTCTGAAGAAAGATGAATATCAAATCCGTTTTCGTATTTGCTTTTAAAACGTTGCAAGAACGATTGCTTTGGCCAAGTGAGGAAATTATCTGTCAAGAGTTTTTACACGGGATTGACCCCGAGAAAAAATTCTACAAATAATAACCCCAGAATAATGTCTGAATTGAATCATCAAATTGGGGTCTAAATCACAAAGTTACTCATAAGAGCCGTTGCGTTTAGCCAATTAGCCCGATTTAATGAGATTAGCATCTGATAGACGGCTACAATATAAGACGACATATTATTTTCCTGCAATGACGCTTTCCAGGAAATCAGCTTTCACAGATTACTTATTTTGTGAAAATAAATAATCTGTGAAAGCTGATTCTGACAAGACCAGTTGGTTTAGCCTATTAGCCGACGAGGTTGAGATTTGATGGGGAGTGAAGCTGCATTTTCACGGGTGCCTGGAAAAGTAAAAAAAAAAACTTTCATTATACCTTTAGGTGAGATATCAAGACGTCTTTAGTCTAGGGGAGGACCGCTTCGAAGACTCTGATTTCTAAAGTCTAGATTACCGAAGAACGAAAGAAAAGCATTAGAAAACTAGATACTCCAGAGAGAGTAGCGGTGTCAAGAGGGGGGAGGAAATGGGCTAATAATTTATTTTCCTCGATAAATATTTTTTTAGTTTTTAATAGTACAGATGAAATAAAGTAAAAACTTTCACCAAAAACTAAAGGTTCAGAGGGACTAATAATTTCACCCTCTAATAAACAGCTATCAAAATGTCGTTATTTGTGTAAAAAGAAATATACTTTGATAGTCCTCTGGTAAGCTTTCTTCCAACATGCATGGAAGGTGCGTGTGTTAATAATACACGCACGGTACAGCTATACAGCAGTTAGAATTATTGAAGTTCATCTTTTCACACTTTCAGGCTGCCGCCGAGTACCTATGGGTAAACCGAGTGAAAACTGATTCGCGCCATTTGGCGTTTTCTAAGTAGTTACCTCGTTCAACGTAACACCTTATGAGAGGTCGTTACTGTAATTGAAAGGACCAAATAAAAAAACTTACAATTCCGGAGATCCGGTGACTCGAAGGACCAGCTCTCCCCGCTCCGCACGACACGCAGCAGCGGCGGCGAAGCGTGGACGCGTTCGGTAGCTACCGAAGAAAGAAATACCATGTATTGTAATTACCGAAATATTACAGAAAACCAAATATACCAGGAGTTGATTAATTGGCATACCGAAACTGTTCTAGTTTCACTCTGATCCGATCATTCACTCTGATGTTAAACAAATTGTGTCTTAGTTTTTAACAAAAAGGATGAACTAAAGGCTTGTGCAGACCAGCACGACACGCGACGCGACACGAAGGCACCGCTCGTCGTGCGACGAGCGGTGCCTTTGTGTCCCGTCGCGTGTCGCGCTGGTCTGAACAAGCCTTAAAGCTCACTTTCACCAAATTAAGTACTGCTCAGAGGTGTAGGGAAAGGGGGGGGGGGGCTACAATGTCCGGCCCTCGATAAATCAATAATAAATTCGATGTTAATCAATTTGTTTCTTTGTTCTTAATAGAAGAGATGAACTATACCAAAACTTTCCACCAAAGAACCAAGGTTCAGAGGTGTGGGTGCCCTAATAATTTGCTAGTAAAGTTAAACTAAAACCACTGATTAATTTACTGTTAAACACTTTCTCAGCTCTAAATAAAAAGGCCAATGTACTGAAAACACTTACCTTCTTTAAACACCAAGGAAGTCGCGGTTGTGAGAACCGGTTGGTAAGTGCCGTTCAGTTCGGTGGCTGGAGGCACAGTGCGGCATGGCGGTGGCGGCTCCGGACAGTGCATAGCGGAGATGGTGCAACGCCCACTGACCTCCCGCAGAGCGCAGGTCCCGTATACCGGTCGATAATCCGCAGTGTGCTATTTTATATGATGCATGTTATGTAATCTGTTGTGTCGTCGCGTAAATAAAAAATATTGGTAATGACTTTATTTAATTTAAAGCCTATTAAGCCTTACGTTTATTTATTTCCTTTTGGGTGGTCTCAACTTTAATAACTCTCTTTTTTGCTTCGCCATAGTCGGATGAAAAACAAAGGCTTCTTCTGTCTTATTTCAGTATTCCTTTTACTAAACATCAAATATTGTTATTACTAAATAAAGACTACAAGTCAAATAAATGTGTTATGCAAAGTATTAGTAAAAGATTCCAATAATTCATATTTACGCGATGTCCATAAATTCAGATAAATAACAGCGAGCCGTCCGAGCAAAGATTTTTTTTATTTTTTATTAGTAAATTGATTGCCAAGGGAGCAAACAACAATTTCCAAATCCTGAGCGCAGCGAGGGATTTAAAGTACGTCACTCGAGCTTAAAATAGTGTTGCTCCCGAGGTGAACACTCCACTTTTTATCACCCTCTATGAGAAAAAAAAACGTGTGTGATCCGACCCCCGTCAGGAACTAAGTTCTTTCTCAAGTAAGATTTATTTTTTTAAATCGCTGCCGCCATCGTGGATTTACATTTTGACCTCACTATAGACTTTAGCACCTTCGAAAACTATGAAAGCGATACCCATAATGAAAAACACTCTCGAAAACTACAAAAACCGGCCAAGTGCGTGTCGGACTACGCACAATGAAGGGTTCCGTAGTTGAGATGAATTTATTTATCCCAAACACAAACTTAACATTGTAGTTGAAAAACATGTTCTCCCATACATTCCAACTGCAAATCGTCGTTCGGCATCCAATACCGCGAATGTGACATTTTTACGTTTTTTTTTTAATTGCAGGATCACTTATTTGAACGTGTAGAATGAAATAAAACAAAAATCTGATTTTCGTAAAAAATTTCACATTCGCGGTATTAATATAATAATACATACATACATACATAAACAGGCAGGTAGAAACTACAGAACGCCACCTGCTACGATCCTTACATACTCCTTTTGCCTCGTTTACGTTCATACATCTAGTCATACACGCACGCCAACATCACCAATAAGGTCAGTATATGGCCTCCTAGGGCGTCCCCGCCTGGCCTTTCCCTTCACATCAGCCTCGTAAATACATTTTGTTAGTCGCCTTTCATTCATCCTCTCAACATGCCCAAACCATCTCAGCATACCCTTTTCAATTTTTGTCACTACATCTTAATAATCTAAATCTAATACCTTTAAACGAGCAATTCTTGTATATATGTATATATAATCTGAATTTCGGAAACAGCTCCAAGAATTTTTATTAAATTTAGTATGCAGGGGGTTTCGGGAGCGATAAATCGATCTAGCTAGGTTTCATTTTTAGAAAACGTCGTTCAAAAAAAATGGTCATCCAGATATTTTTCTTTGTTCAAGTAAAAAGGACTCATTCTGTTAGTAAACTTATGAACTATGATAGCTTATTTTACCAGGTCACTCAGAAAGTTTTGCGACTAACAATTTTTGTTTATAGGATACTGGCTGGCTTTGATGTCAATTAAAACTATGACTATTTATTACAAAAAAACATAACATTCCAAATTCGAAATTCCCTCCACATTTTTTTACGAGCAAAATCAAAATACTCTGTCTTACTGAAAACTGGATTTACAACGAGAACATTTTCGCGCGATGATTTTGTACGATTCTAAATGTCGACTAAAACCAGAAGAATCGTTTGAAAGACTTCGAATGGTGTTCATAGAAAAAAGCTCTGCTAAAGCGACTGTTTTTCGCTGGTTCAACGAATTTATGGGTGGTCGAGTAATTTTGGCGGACAAAGAAAGAAGTATGACGGTTGTTACATAACGAAACGTGCTGGCTGTGAAAATTTTAATTCAAGAGAATAGGCGAATTACATATGAAGAGGTTCAGCATATACTGCTGATTGGATCGGGAAGTGTGTATGAAATTCTACACAGGCATCTTCGGTTATGGAAGATAGTTTCACGCTGGTACCGTAAAATCTAACGCAGGCTCAGAAGGAGGTTCGGGTAGAATGGTGCCGAGACATAATATCAAAATTTGTAGCAGGCTCGGCCCGGCGCGTTTAAGATATTATTACGGGTGATGAATCTTGGATTTATCAATATGATCCAGAAATGAAGCGTCAGTCGACCGTGTGGCTGTTTCAAAATGAACCAACGCCTACGAAAGTGAAACGAGCCAGAAGTGCAGGCAAAATTTTGACATAAGTTTTTTTTCTTTGGCGGGTTATCTGGTGTCAGTACCCTGACGAGATCAAAAGAGCATCAATACTGAATGGTATGTTAACAAATTTTTGCCAGAAGTTTTTACTACTGCAAGCAGCAAGCGACCGAACACTGGCCTCCGTGGGCTACTGCTTCACCACGACAACGCGCTGGCTCACTCGGCGCTCAAAACAAGGGACTTTCTGGACAGCACACCGGTCAAATTTATAGGTCATCCTCCTTACAGTCCCGATTTGGCTCCGTGCGACTTTTTCTTGTTCCCCAAAATAAAAATCAACTCAAAGGAAAACAGTTTTCATCACCTGAAGACGCACTGGCTGCATTTGAGAAGGAGATTGGAGAGGTGTCTAATGCGGACTGGAAAATGTGTTATGAAAATTGGTTTAGACGTATAAAACTGTGTATAGACGCCAATGGAGAGTTCTTTGAAAAGATATAATAAAAAAATTATAACCTCTATTATATTTTTTTCTTGTATCACAAAACTTTCTGAGTGCCCCACGTAATCTAGTTTAAATTTATTTCACCCCATGGGAGATGGGACTGCAGTGATTGATGTACAGTACCGACCAAAAGTCCATAAGCAATCTCACAAAGCAATAGACTGACGCTTCGGTTTGACTTACGACCTTCTTCTATAAGTTGTTACAATACTGTAGACACGCACATTACACACACACACTCACTTTGTCTGCAACCAATGACTAGTTCGATAATCATCATTCGTTTTTAGTTTCATTCGTCTTGTTCACATAAATATTAAAGTTTAGCAGGTAGACCACAAAAAACTAAGTAAATTATTTCGATTTCTGTGGGGTAGATGCAGTTTGTTACAAGTATTCAATTAATATAACTTTGTTGGTTCGTGCCGTGATAATATTGGTGACGAGCATTTAGCGCAGTGTTGTGGTTATTATTATCAAAAAGCAGGCATAAAATATATTGAAGAGATCAGATCAGATCAGAGAATATTATTGCGCTGCGTAAAAGTGAAGTGAATATCTAATAAAACCGGACTAAGTGTGAGTGTTATCATTTATATATTTCATATTTTACTAAACATAAATCTTAATCAAGGGTATTGTTGATAGAACAGAGGTATTGTTGAGACAGAAGATGCCTTTAAAGTTTTAAATTCATTGTGAGGTTTAATTCGATTAGTGAATAATAAATAATTAGGTATTATGTGTAATAAAAACAATGTTTTTCTTTGTTCTAGAGAAATACTGTGACGGTTAAGAGATATGAGGAAGGGGCCTATTATCGAGTAGCAGCGACGTCAAATGGTGAATGAAACAAATGGTTTCATACCAACGAGATATTTTGCTGAATTATTAAAAACACGTCATTATGAACCGTTCGCCGTGCACTCTGAAGGCTTGCATCACTGAAGACCAGCTAGAAAACCGTTTTTGACCTTAAAATATTGACCGTACCAACTTAATAAACAACAGATTCGTTATTGCATGAATTTAAGGTAACGAATTTTTTAAGCACGTTTCAATAGGGTGTTTGTCGTATTTCTTGCAGATATACCGAAATTGTTTAATATTATTTTAGTAATAGTATTATTTTAGGATTAAAATTTGAGGTTTAGTTTCAATCTTCTTTTCGTAAAGAAAATGAATACTTAAGCTATAACCTCAATACCAACCAATATTTACTAAAGCCAATTAAAGTTTAAAATAATTAATATGAACAACTGCCTTTAACCTTAAAATCAACAATTTTGTCAGTAGATTTTTTTACATTTTAAGTAGTCTAATATTCTTATTTATTGCTTAATTACTTAGACCATGATCAAAGCTTTATATTTATGGTGCAAAAAAATCCATTTAAAATTTAAAACATTTCAAAATTTAAATATGTCAAAATAATACAAATTGCTTCTAAGTTTCTAGACATCTATTTCACATATTATTCAGGTGAAGTAATGATAAATAATTGTAGCAGTTTGATAACTATACTTAAGTAAAATAAACATAACGAATAAATATTATTTATTTTTTATTATAACATATCACGCATTTTTTATTCTAAACCCTTTATTGCAATAACAACATTAATAAATAGGCAGGATATTTAAAAATATTATTATTGCAAACAAAAATAATAATATTTGCAAAAACAGCGCTGTGATGTACGAGATTAGAACCTTAGCCATCTTGAATCTAAGACCAACGCTTAACGCCTTCTGCTATCTGCACATATAATTTACTTTCGAATTTTAGCAATGCGATACACTGGCCAAGGTCACGCGTACGAGTATGATGCGTGCTAACAAAAGTTGTGGAAATATTAAGTGCGGCGCCCGCGAACCGTGACGATACGATAGTGTGTAGTTCAAAACTGCGCTCTCTGTGGTGTGTGTACGGCACTCACACCACAGACGTCTGACTGTTTACACATACAAATGTACGGACTATACCGCGTGTTCACAGCAATACGACTCTTAGCGTGCTCATGCACTTTTGAGCGCTTACTGTACATGCAATCAAGCCTGCTAGCGATCTTTTTTAGGATATTGTTGGAGCTGGCCCGCACTCTGCGCACCAGGGATGCACACCTCATTCGCATCGTTGCGTAAAAGCAATTAATATGTGAAAGAAAGAAAGAAAGAAAAATAAGTCTAATTGTCACAGAAACAAGTGCATAAAAGAAAAGAATAATAAAATAAAATAAAAAAAATTGATTTAAATATAATCACGAGCACAAAACAGAATTATGCAGCAGCTGCTGGCACGTCATGACTGTGACAAGAAGGCTTCCACTCAGCATGATGCTGTGCTATGGGGACCCACAGCACAGCGCTGATTTTCAGTGGTCACCCATGTGCGTCCGCGAACATTCCCGATGCGCTACAAAAACGGGGCAGCCCCACCTATACCCTGAAAGCGTTGTTGTATTGGACACGAAGGGCGTTGCTCGACCTCTGGGTATATCTAGCCCAAATCCTGCCTCACCCCGCATTCCAACCTGTATGGCCTGGAAAAAGTTCCAGCCCATCGTACACTATTGATCTGGTTACCATACCACTATTTAAAGATGCTTATAAGCTCCATTGGCAACCTATCCTTCTCCAACTTTCTCCACAATACGTCATAAGCAACCAGATCAGAAGCCTTGATAAGTCGAGGAAGCTAGCATAAATCGGCGTCCCACCATGTGTATAGTAAGTATGTGATAGTATGCTTAAGACTTGTGTCTTAAGCATACTATCACATACTTACTATACACTGCATTTTCTGTTGACAAACCACGCCGAAACCCAAATTGGTTGTTATGAACATTTACAGTTTTATTTATTTGTGTATTAAGCAGACGGTCAAACACTTTTGATATTTTCAAACTCAAACTCAAACTCAAAGCATTTATTTCAAATAAACCAATTACAGGTACTTTTGAATTGTCAAGGGGTCGGTCAGTCAGAAAGATGAAGCTAGTTGCCCATTCCAAAGCGTAGTAGGTACCTATGGAGAAGAACGGGCAAGAAACTCCACGGACACTCTTTTAAATAAAAAAAATAAAAAATTGTTACAAAATATTGGTTACATTATTCATGTTGAAATCATACATGTGAGAACAATGTAGAAAGACGTGCACGTTAAAAGCGTCCGTAACAAAAACATAAATAAAAACAATTCAAAAATTAAAATAAACCGTGGCAGTTAAGAGATGACCAGTCCCTACTGACGGCGCCCGTTCACGAACATGACGCATGGATCAGCACCATTTAGCTCAACCATTTTGAAGGGAACTTAATGATCCAACACACACGCCACCATCAGCGAGACATTTGAGTGAGCATGACACTCTCAGCCGCCAGGGCACATTCAAGTCAATGAAAGACGTTCCCAGGTAATGGTAGCTTTATGGAATGTACGTGGTCACAATGCCCACACATGTGATATGCAATTATACAATACAAAGAGATTGAATTTATACAAAGAAAGATAGTTTTTACAATCTTCATCAGCCGCAACAACACTTTCGAATGCTCATCAATTAATTTATGTGCCCTTGTGGAGCTGGACCAGCGTTAAGCCAAGCATTTTTATCAGCGATGTAATCCCCCAACTTATAATATGCTTGGCAGCATAGTGTGCGTTTTATACAAGATTTAAATTTCGTTTCGTTCAGTTGGAGTATGTGGGGAGGTATTTTATTATAACATTTTAAACAGTACCCCATGAAGAATGAGTCTACTTTAGCCAGTCTGAAACCCGGTTGAACTAATTGGTCCCTATTTCTAGTCCTATAATTGTGTCTATCACCTCTTTTACTGAAAAGACTTAGATGTTTCCTTACATACATGATGTTTTCATAGATATATTGACAAGGTACCGTCATGATGTTAATATCTTTAAACAGTTCCCTTAGAGAATCGCGTCTGCGGAGGCCATATATTGCTCTGATGGCTCTCTTCTGCAGAATAAAAATAGACTCGATATCTGCCGCCCGTCCCCATAGTAAAATACCGTAAGACATAATACTATGGAAGTAACTGAAATAGACTAGTCTCGCGGTATCTACATCAGTAAATTGACGGATTTTTCTCACAGCATATGCTGCTGAACTTAGCCGTCCCGTAAGAGATGTTAAATGAGGACCCCATTGCAGCCTTGAGTCGAGCGTGATCCCCAGGAAAACAGTTTTATCGACGAATTCTAGTTTCTCTTTATTCAATACTATGTCACAATCACTACTTTTAACATTTGGTAAAGCAAATCTTATGCATTTAGTTTTTTTCCCATTTAATACTAAATTATTAGCAGTGAACCAATTTCGGACTTGCAGTAGGGCGTTATTTACGTCGTCAAGATTTGATGCACGTCTATTTATCTTAAAAATTAGGGAAGTATCGTCAGCAAATAACACCATTTGAGGTTGGTTTTTTAATAGATGAGGTAGATCATTAATATATACTAAAAAGAGGAAAGGACCCAATATCGAGCCTTGTGGAACACCCATTTTTACTTTTAGACCGAGTGAATTGACACCATTAATTTGAACTTGCTGTTGTCTATCATTTAAATAAGATTTTACTAAACTGAGTGCAAGTTTACCTAGTCCGTAATGCTCAAGTTTCAAGAGTAAGGTTTCATGATTTACGCAGTCAAATGCCTTGGAGAGGTCACAAAAGATTCCTATGGCATCTTGGGCCTCCTCCCACGCTGTAAATATGTGTTTTAATAAAGTGACACCGGCGTCAGTCGTACAACATCCTTTTGTGAAACCATATTGCTGATCGTGTAAGATTTGGTTGGTGTTAAAATGATTAAGCATCTGATTGAGCATTACCTTTTCGAACACCTTGCTGAATACCGGCAGCACAGATACTGGCCTATAATTGTTGGTGTCTTTACTGTCCCCAGATTTAAAAAGTGGTATAACCTTACTGTATTTCATTAAATCCGGGAAGACTTCTTGATCCACACACAAATTAAATATTAAAGCTAAGTATGGTGCTATAGTCTCGATTGTGGATGTACAAACTTTGATAGATAATCCCCATAGATCTTCGGTCAATTTGATTTTGATTTGCCGAAAAGCTTTTATAACTATCAAAGGGTTAATATGTTTAAATTGAAATTCAACCGGGCAGCCTGGAACGTTTGCTCTTAATAAATCAATTGAGACATCGGGTGAAGAATTTAAAGCTTCAGTGGTTTTAGATGGTATATTAGTAAAGAAATTTACAAATTCTTGAGCTACTTCTAAGTAAGAGCTTATGGCACCACGTGAAGTCTCCAATGTGTAATCAGTGTTTCGTATTTTTTTCCTATTAGTTTCATTATTTATAACTTTCCAAACTGTTTTTATTTTATTTTCTGCCGATTTGATCTTGTTGCTAATGTATAGGGCTTTAGCTATCTTGCAGGTATTTCTAAAAATTTTGTAATATATTTTTTTGATATTATATTAGCTAGAGAGATGGGCCTATTGGATGCCGAGCGACGAAATGTAAGTTTGTACGCACAATATTTATAGATTCACCATATTATTTTAAGACCATAGACTTCTTATAGGTTTTCCTGTAATCTATGAGTAAAGAGCCAGACTTTGTATTTTTTTCAACATTTTTGGTCCAGTAGTTTCGGAGATAAGGGGGGGGGGATGGTCAATTTTCATTGAATTTATTAAATATCTTTAAAAGTATTTATTTTAAAATTATATAAAAAATATATTTAAGATCCTCGCAACAAGCACTTTCATATGATATGTCACACAGTACTGTTAACAAAACTTTTTTTTTAAATTTTCTTGTTTGCGCCCCAAAAGTGACCCTTATATTCAAATTTAATTTATTTACGTTACACATTCGTGTTTGGGTCACAGAAATACATATGTGTACCAAATTTCAACTTAATCGGTCCATTAGATTCGGAGTAAATTTGCTGTGACAGACGGACAGACAGACAGACAGACACACGAGTGATCCTATAAGGGTTCCGTTTTTTCCTTTTGAGGAACGGAACCCTAAAAACTTACAATTCTGGAGTTCCGGTGACTCGAAGGACCAGCTCTCCCCGCTCCGCACGACATGCAGCAGCGGCGGCGAAGCGAGGACGCGTTCGGTAGCTACCGAAGAAAGAAATACCAAGTATTGTAATTACCGAAATATTACAGAAAACCAAATCGTAGATACCAGTAGTTGATTAATTGGCATACCGAAACTAGGGACCAAGTTCGCCACAATGCTATGGTGCAGTCATTGCATCAGGTGAGGGTGGGGGGGGGGGGGGTAAAATTTACAACGATGGCGAGATCCAATCGTTCACTCTGATGTTAAACAAATTTTGTCTTAGTTTTTAACAAAAAGGATGAACTAAAGCTCACTTCCACCAAAGTAGGTACTGCTTAGAGGTGTAGGGAAAGGGGGGGGCAACAATGTCCGGCCCTCGATAAATCAATAATAAATTCGATGTTAATCAATTTGCTTCTTTGTTCTTAATAGAAGAGATGAACTAAACCAAAACCCTCCACCAAAGAACCAAGATTCAGAGGCGTGGGGCCCTAATAATTTGCAAGTCAAGTTAAACTAAAACCACTGATTAATTTACTGTTAAACACTTTCTCAGCTCTAAATAAGAAAGCCAAACTAATAAAAACACATACCTTCTTCAATCACCAAGGCAGTCGCGGATGTGAAAACTGGTTGGCAAATCGTGCCGCTCAGTTCGGCGGTCGGAGGTGCAGTGCGGCATGGTGGTGGTGGCGCCGGATGGTGCATAGCGGAGGTGGTGCAACGCCCACTGATCTCCTGCAGCGCGCAGGTCCGTTATAATCCGGTCGATAATCCGCAGTGTGCTATACGATGCATATTGTGTAATCTATAAGTCTGAAGACAGATATTTTACCAAAACTTACCAAGACAGAATCTAAAGAACACAGCCATAAATATCGCAACAAAATTAGATATGAGAGGATGGAATCAGAAGTCCCATGTCATGGTCAGATTAAGTCATGCTTGATAGCAACAGAACAAGTTTAAATCGTTGGGGAATTTTGCCAGGACTCAGTCGCTTATTAGAATAAACAGCATTTAAACGGCCTATAATTTTCCCACGGAGATATATATCCCACATGTCTCTGTGGCGACATCTACATCGCCACTACGCATCACACTGACGTCACGCAAAATCTTGCATCGAGCGAGCTGAGTTTACCGCACGAAAAGTATATATACAACGTCCCGACATCAATCATCGGGCAGTTGACCACCAGACAAGACACCCATCTGGTCGGAGGATCGTCCCTTTTCTATAGAGGATGAGTGAACTTTACAGCCTGTTCCTCATACCTCTATATCTCTTCTCTGTGAGAAAGTGTGGTACGGCCCATGTGGGCTCTGTGCAGGTTGGTGAATTTCAAATATCGAAGATTTTTTGGTTCTGTTAGGACATGCCGGTTTCCTAACGATGTTTTCTATCACCCTTAGGTAATACGGGCCTGTATCTGCAACTCCACGTCAAAGCGCGTATTTTGCGTATGGATGGGAAAATCGGTTATTCGATCCACCCCAGCTCCTCAAAGAAGGCTAGCAACGCCATGGTGTCACTGACAATCTAACGTAGGCTACCTGGGTTACCGAAGTACTTTGCCCTGTATGTGGCGACCACCGGGCATTTTAACAGCACATGAGCTGCTGTCTCATCGTCCTCCATGCAGGCTCTGCACAGCGGACTGTCTGTGACTCCTATGAGAAAGAGGTGTTTATTGAATGACCCATTACCAGTTACAGTAGCTATAACTGTGCGCGGCTGCTGTTTTGTTAATCGTAGAACCTGTTTCGTGAGAACCTGTTTCTATCACCCTTTTGAGAACAGTGGTTATAAAATAAATTGTACAAAGTATAGTGCAAACTTGCTTGGGTTAGAACCCACGACCAGTGAGTTGGGCCCGGCACTTCTAGGCCATCAATGCACCGTCTCAATTATTAAACAGGTGCTCGCAAAGCCGCAATATTCCGTTATCACCTCCCTTTGAACGTTCTTCATCCCGTTTATTGGTCATAAGTGGGGTAGTTTCAAATAAAACAAAAAGTTTTACATATTAATTATCTTTAGAAATGACTTGGTAGGTACTTATCTTATGAGAATGTTTTTGTCAAAATGCATATTAATACACACACATTAATTCTTACAATTATTAGAAACCCATAAAGGAAAAAAATTGTTTCTTTCCTTAATCTATTCCTTAAAACACACCAGAGATTAATAGAACCGTCCATTACATTACATTGCATTACATAACATTAAAATACACCAGCGATACCTTACATTATCATATATTTAAGAACAATAGCATATCCCAATAGAATCAACTCAATATCAACATCTTCATCATAATGGGCGCGTATCCAAGTCTCAAGTTACCAAGGACCAAAAACTCCAAAACAAAGCATTTGTTTGTTTTGGAGGGAGGGGGTACTCAGAACCCCTCCCCTTGGATCCGCGCCTGTCATAGTTATCTCTTTGCATAGACACTCATGTCATATCCGGTCATATATTCATTGTGATCATACTGATTAATTAATTAATCTTACTGCGATATTTTTTGTGAAAATTAATCCATGTTGATGCAATCACTGAAGTCGTTACCCAAGCGTATCGTAATAAGACTCAGGGATTCTGAAGAAAGATGAATATCAAATCCGTTTTGGTATTTGCTTTTAAAACGATGCAAGAACGATTGCTTTGGCCAAGTGAGGAAATTATCTGTCAAGAGTTTTTACACGGGATAGACCCCGAGAAAAAATTCTACAAATAATAACCCCAGAATAATGTCTGAATTGAATCATCAAATTGGGATCTAAATCACAAAGTTACTCATAAGAGCCGTTGCGTTTAGCCAATTAGCCCAATTTAATGAGATTAGCATCTGATAGACGGCTACAATATTAGACGACATATTATTTTCCTGCAATGACGCTTTCCAGGAAATCAGCTTTCACAGATTACTTATTTTGTGAAAATAAATAACCTGTGAAAGCTGATTCTGACAAGACCAGTTGGTTTAGCCTATTAGCCGACGAGGTTGAGATTTGATGGGGAGTGAAGCTGCATTTTCACGGGTGCCTGGAAAAGTAAAAAAAAAACTTTTATTATACCTTTAGGTGAGATATCAAGACGTCTTTAGTCTAGGGGAGGACCGCTTCGAAGACTCTGATTTCTAAAGTCTAGATTACCGAAGAACGAAAGAAAAGGTCCTGCTCCACGCGGAAAATGCTGGTCCTGCTCCACAACTAATTGATTAACATTTGCAAATACTGTTGGAGCTGCTGAAGATTGTAGACTATCTTTGCATTGTATAAACTCAATCTCCATTGTATTATATAATTGCATAGCACAGGTGTGAGTACTATGTACTAAAGAGTTACCATTTACCGGGTAATATGTCTTGCATTGACTTGAATCTGCCCTGGCGGCTGTGAGTATGTCATGCTCACTCAAATGTTTCGCTGATGGTTGCACGTGTGTTGGATCATTTAGCTCCCTTCAAAATGGTTGAGCTGAATGGTGCTAATCCATGCGTCATGTTCGTGAACGGGCGCTGTCAGTTGGGACTGGTCATCTCTTAGCTGCCAGGGCTTATTTTTATTTTAATTTTTTGAATTGTTCTTTGTTTTATCTTTTTATTACGGACACTTCTAACGTGCACGTCTTTCTACATTGTTCTCACATGTATAATTTCAACATGAATGATGTAACCAATATTTTGTAACAATTTTTTATTTAAAAGAGTGTCCGTGGAGTTTCTTGCCCGTTCTTCTCCATAGGTACCTACTACGCTTTGGAATGGGCAACTAGCTTCATACCTATTTCTGACTGACCGATTCCTTGACAATTCAAAAGTGCCTGTAAATGGTTTAATTGAAATAAATGCTTTGAGTTTGAGTTTGAAAGCATTAGAAAACTAGAGACTCCAGAGAGAGTAGCGGTATCAAGAGGGGGGAGGAAAGGGGCTAATAATTTATTTTCCTTGATAAATATTTTTTTAGTTTTTAATAGTAGAGATGAAATGAAGTAAAAACTTTCACCAAAAACTAAAGGTTCAGAGGGACTAATAATTTCACCCTCTAATAAACAGCTATCAAAATGTCGTTATTTGTGTAAAAAGAAATATACTTTGATAGTCCTCTGGTAAGCTTTCTTCCAACATGCATGGAAGGTGCGTGTGTTAATAATACACGCACGGTACAGCTATACAGCAGTTAGAATTATCGAAGTTCATCTTTTCACACTTTCAGGCTGCCGCCGAGTACCTATGGGTAAACCGAGTGAAAACTGATTCGCGCCATTTGGCGTTTTCTAAGTAGTTACCTCGTTCAACGTAACACCTTAAGAGAGGTCGTTACTGTAATTGAAAGGACAAAATAAAAACTTACAATTCTGGAGATCCGGTGACTCGAAGGACCAGCTCTCCCCGCTCCGCACGACACGCAGCAGCGGCGGCGAAGCGAGGACGCGTTCGGCAGCTACCGAAGAAAGAAATACCAAGTATTGTAATTACCGAAATATTACAGAAAACCAAATATACCAGGAGTTGATTAATTGGCATACCGAAACTGTTCTAGTTTCACTCTGATCCGATCATTCACTCTGATGTTAAACAAATTGTGTCTTAGTTTTTAACAAAAAGGATGAACTAAAGGCTTGTGCAGACCAGCACGACACGCGACGCGACACGAAGGCACCGCTCACTTCCACCAAAGTAAGTACTGCTCAGAGGTGTAGGGAAAGGGGGGGGGGGGGCTACAATGTCCGGCCCTCGATAAATCAATAATAAATTCGATGTTAATCAATTTGTTTCTTTGTTCTTAATAGAAGAGATGAACTAAACCAAAACTTTCCACCAAAGAACCAAGGTTCAGAGGTGTGGGGGCCCTAATAATTTGCAAGTCAAGTTAAACTAAAACCACTGATTAATTTACTGTTAAACACTTTCTCAGCTCTAAATAAAAAGGCCAAAGTACTGAAAACACTTACCTTCTTTAAACACCAAGGAAGTCGCGGTTGTGAGAACTGGTTGGTAAATCGTGCCGTTCAGTTCGGTGGCTGGAGGCACAGTGCGGCATGGCGGTGGCGGCTCCGGACAGTGCATAGCGGAGATGGTGCAACGCCCACTGACCTCCCGCAGAGCGCAGGTCCCGTATACCGGTCGATAATCCGCAGTGTGCTATTTTATATGATGCATGTTATGTAATATTTTGTGTAGTCGCGTAAATAAAAATATTGGTAATGACTTTATTTAATTTAAAGCCTATTAAGCCTTATGTTTATTTATTTCCTTTTGGGTGGTCTCAACTTTAATAACTCTCCTTTTTGCTTCGCCATAGTCGGATGAAAAGCAAAGGCTTCTTCTGTCTTATTTCAGTATTCCTTTTACTAAACATCAAATATTGTTATTACTAAATAAAGACTACAAGTCAAATAAATGTGTTATGCAAAGTATTAGTAAAAGATTCCAATAATTCATATTTACGCGATGTCCATAAATTCAGATAAATAACAGCGATCCGTCCGAGCAAAGATTTTTTATTTTTTTATTAGTAAATTGATTGCTAAGGGAGCAAACAACAATTTCCAAATCCTGAGCGCAGCGAGGGATTCAAAGTACGTCACTCGAGCTTAAAATAGTGTTGCTCCCGAGGTGAACACTCCACTTTTTATCACCCTCTATGAGAAAAAAAAACGTGTGTGATCCGACCCCCGTCAGGAACTAAGTTCTTTCTCAAGTAAGATTTCTTTTTTTAAATCGCTGCCGCCATCGTGGATTTACATTTTGACCTCACTATAGACTTTAGCACCTTCGAAAACTATGAAAGCGATACCCATAATGAAAAACACCCTCGAAAACTACAAAAACAACACCATGACGAAAAATTTGAAAATTTCCGCAGCCACCATATTGGATTTAAATTTTGACGTCACTATCTGCTTTAGTACCCTCAAAAACCATGAAACTGATACCCATGACAAAAAATTTGAAAATTTTCGCAGCCGCCTTCTTGGATTTTTATTTTGACCTCACCATCATCTTTAGTATCCTCGAAAACTATGAAAGCGACACCCATGACAATAATTTTAAAATTTGCATAGCCGCCATCTTGGATTTACATTTTGACCTCACTATCGGCTTTAGCACCCTCGAAAACCATGAAAACGATATCAATGATGAAAAATTTGAAAAAATTTGCAGCCGCCCTCTCTCTCTCTCTTTCTTTCTTTTTAAATTAGAAGAAGACAGTCGTAAGTATTAACACTTTTTAGCGTGAAGATTTCTGAAGAACTTCCTTCCAAAAATAAAATATAATAGGTCAATAATGTCAGAAATATAACAATACAATTACAGCAATACGTTGTGCACGTACAGCACAGTAAAGTACCCACTGACAAAAATACTCCAAACGAATTAAAAGAATTCCAACCAAGCACGTTCCGCTAGTGTGAGCGCATGTCGAAGCGATATACACAGTGAGCAATACTACCACGCACACATTGACAATTATTACTTGACGCGTTAGCACTACTAGCTATCGAAAATTTGTGATAAATTTGGATGTGTTCCGTAATACCAGAAATGATGAATGAAAACTTAATGTTTTTCGTTTTTTTTTTCGATAATTTCTAACTTGATAATATTAGCTATGCTTCTGCAGAAATAATGTTATAAATATTGTTGTTATATAATACATGTAATACATAAGAAACAGGATGAAAACATGTAATTTACGCTGTAAAATGTGCGAATTGGAAAAAAAAAAGATTCAGGAGCCTTGATAAATACTGTCTAAATCCGAATAACAACATAATATGGTGGAAATATGCTCAAATTGCAAAGGATTTAGATATTACGTTTGTATGGACAATTCATGCGTCGCCGCGTTCTAAAAGTACTAATTTTTGTTAGAGTCAAGTGTGGGGGACACTGCCAGCTAAATGGTTAGTTTCGGATATGTGAAAAAAATCACAGCAGTAATTTATACATCGAAATTTAAAGGAAAACTATCACAGCTTAGTAGGCTCTACAAGTTAACGAGTACTAATCGACCAACTTATATTTGCAATTGCAAAAACATGTATTCCCATACATTCCGTATGGGAGAACATGTTTTTCAACTACAAAGTCAAGTTTGTTTTTGGGATAAATTCATCCCAACTACGGAACTCTTCATTGTGCGAGGTCCGACACGCACTTGGCCGGCTTTTGGTTCTAAATAGGACATGCCGGTTTCCTAACAATGTTTTCTATCAAACTTTTGGGTTAGAACCCATGACCAGAGAGTTGGGCCCGGCACTTCTAGGCCATCAATGCTCCCACCTGGGCCATCACCTGCACTGCACTGGTCTCAACTATTAAATAGGTGCTCGCAAAGCCGTAATATTCCGTTAGCACCTCCCTTTTAACGTTTCTCATCCCGTCTATTCTGCCCCCGATAGAAAAAAAGAAGCATCTAACATTTTTTCCAGATTTGAGTTATATCCATTGCCGGAATCAGAAAAAAAGGCGCATCTGCCTGATATATAACTCAAATCTGGTAAAAAATTAATGACCAATACTGCTCAGTATTGGTCATTAATGGGGAAGTTTCAAATAAAACAAAAAACTTTACATATTAATTATCTTCAGAAATGACTTGGTAGGTACTTATCTATTGAGAATGTTTTTCCCAATTCTTACAATTATTAGAAACCCATCAAAGAAAAAATGAGTTTCTTTCCTTAATCTAATTCCATGAAATACACCAGAGATTAATAGATCCATCCATTACATTACATAATATTATAAACCCCAGAGATGCCTTACACTATCTTATATTTAAGAACAATAGCATATCCCAATAGAATTAACTCAATATCAACATCTTCATCATAATGGGCGCGTATCCAAGTCTCAAGTCACCAAGGACCAAAAACTCCAAAACAAAGCATTTGTTTGTTTTGGAGGGAGGGGGTACTCAGAACCCCCCCCCCCCCCTTGGATCCGCGCCTGTCATAGTTATCTCTTTGCATAGACACTCATGTCATATCCGGTCACAATTTCATATCCATGTGCTTATCTTATTTATCAAAGTAGGAACTGATTAATTAATATTGCTAAGATAAGTTTTTGTACAAATCAATGCATGTTGATCACACTGTATGTTGATGCAATCAGTGAAGTCGTTACCCGAGCGTGTCGTAATACGACTGGGGGATTTTGAAGATAGATGAACAGCAAATCCGTTTTGGTATTTGCTTTTAAAACGTTGCAAGAACGATTGCTTTAGCCAAGTGAGGAAATTATCTGTTAAGAGATTTTACACAGGATTGACCCCGAGGAAAAACATCTACAAATAAAAACCCCAGAATAACGTCTGAATTGAATCATCAAATTGGGGGCTAAATCACAAAGTAACTCATAAGAGCCGTTGCGTTTAGCCAATTAGCCCGATTTAATGAGATTAGCATCTGATAGACGGCTACAATATTAGATGACATATTATTTTCCCGCAATAACGCTTTCCAGGAAATCAGCTTTCACAGATTACTTATTTTGTGGAAATAAATAAGTAATCTGTGAAAGCTGATTCTGACAAGACAAGTTGGTTTAGCCTATTAGCCGACGAGGTTGAGATTTGGTTGGGAGTGAAGCTGCATTTTCACGGGTGCCGGGAAAAGTAAAAAAAATACTCTTATTATAACTTTGGGTCAGGTATCAAGACGTCTTTAGTCTATGGGAGGACCGCTTCGAAGACTCTAATTTCTAAAGTCTAGATAACCGAAGAACGAAAGAAAAGCATTAGAAAACTAGAGACTCCAGAGAGAGTAGCGGTGTCAAGAGGGAGGAAAGGGGCTAATAATTTATTTTCCCCGATAAATAATTAATTCTGATGTAAAACAATTACTGTTTTTTTGTTTTTATTAGTAGAGATGAAATAAAGCAAAAACTCCCACCAAAGAACTAAAGGTTCAGAGGGACTAATAATTTCACCCTCTAATTAACAGCTATCAAAATGTCATTATTTGTGTAAAAAGAAATATACTTTGATAGTCCTCTGGTAAGCTTTCTTCCAACATGCATGGAAGGTGCGTGTGTTTAATCATACACGCACGGTACAGCTATACAGCAGTTAGAGTTATCGAAGTTCATCTTTTCACACTTTCAGGCCGCCGCCGAGTACCTATGGGTAAACCGAGTGAAAACTGATTCGCGCCATTTGACGTTTTCTAAGTTGTTACCTCGTTCAACGTAACACCTTAAGAGAGGTCGTTACTGTAATTGAAAGGACCAAATAAAAACTTACAATTCTGGAGATCCGGTGACTCGAAGGACCAGCTCTCCCCGCTCCGCACGACACGCAGCAGCGGCGGCGAAGCGAGGACGCGTTCGGTAGCTACCGAAGAAAGAAATACCAAGTATTGTAATTACAGAAAACCAAATCGTAGATACCAGTAGTTGATTAATTGGCATACCGAAACTAGGGACCAAGTCCGCCACAATGCTATGGTGCAGTCATTGCATCAGGTGAGGGTGAGGGGGGGGGGGGTAAAATTTACAACGATGGCGAGATCCAATCGTTCACTCTGTTGTTAAACAAATTTTGTCTTAGTTTTTAACAAAAAGGATGAACTAAAGCTCACTTCCACCAAAGTAGGTACTGCTTTTACTGGTGTAGGGAAAGGGGGGGCAACAATGTCCGGCCCTCGATAAATCAATAATAAATTCGATGTAAATCAATTTGCTCCTTTGTTCTTAATAGAAGAGATGAACTAAACCAAAACCTTCCACCAAAGAACCAAGATTCAGAGGCGTGGGGCCCTAATAATTTGCAAGTCAAGTTAAACTAAAACCACTGATTAATTTATTGTTAAACACTTTCTCAGCTCTAAATAAGAAAGCCAAACTAATAAAAACACATACCTTCTTCAATCACCAAGGCAGTCGCGGATGTGAAAACTGGTTGGCAAATCGTGCCGCTCAGTTCGGCGGTCGAAGGTGCAGTGCGGCATGGTGGTGGTGGCGCCGGATGGTGCATAGCAGAGGTGGTGCAACGCCCACTGATCTCCTGCAGCGCGCAGGTCCGTTATAATCCGGTCGATAATCCGCAGTGTGCTATACGATGCATGTTGTGTAATCTATAAGTCTGTAGACAGATATTTTACCAAAACTTACCAAGACAGAATCTAAAGAACACAGCCATAAATATCGCAACAAAATTAGATATGAGAGGATGGAATCAGAAGTCCCATGTCATGGTCAGATTTAATCATGCTTGATAGCAACAGAACAAGTTTAAATCTTCGGGGAATTTTGCCAGGACTCAGTCGCTTATTAGAATAAACAGCATTTAAACGGCCTATAATTTTCCCACAGAGATATATATCCCACATGTCTCTGTGGCGACATCTACATCGCCACTACGCATCACACTGACGTCACGCAAAATCTTGCATCGAGCGAGCTGAGTTTATATACAACGTCCCGACATCAATCATCGGGCAGTTGACCACCAGACAAGACACCCATCTGGTCGGAGGATCGTCCCTTTTCTATAGAGGATGAGTGAACTTTACAGCCTGTTCCTCATACCTCTATATCTCTTCTCTGTGAGAAAGTGTGGTACGGCCCATGTGGGCTCTGTGCAGGTTGGTGAATTTCAAATATCGAAGATTTTTTGGTTCTGTTAGGACATGCCGGTTTCCTAACGATGTTTTCTATCACCCTTAGGTAATACGGGCCCGTATCTGCAACTCCACGTCAAAGCGCGAATTTTGCGTATGGATGGGAAAATCGGTTATTCGATCCACCCCAGCTCCTCAAAGAAGGCTAGCAACGCCATGGTGTCACTGACAATCTAACGTAGGCTACCTGGGTTACCGAAGTACTTTGCCCTGTATGTGGCGACCACCGGGCATTTTAACAGCACATGAGCTGCTGTCTCATCGTCCTCCATGCAGGCTCTGCACAGCGGACTGTCTGTGACTCCTATGAGAAAGAGGTGTTTATTGAATGACCCATTACCAGTTACAGTAGCTATTACTGTGCGCGGCTGCCGTTTTGTTAATCGTAGAACCTGTTTCGTGAGAACCTGTTTCTATCACCCTTTTGAGAACAGTGGTTATAAAATAAATTGCACAAAGTATAGTGCAAACTTGCTTGGGTTAGAACCCACGACCAGTGAGTTGGGCGCGGCACTTCTAGGCCATCAATGCACTGTCTCAATTATTAAACAGGTGCTCGCAAAGCCGCAATATTCCGTTATCACCTCCCTTTGAACGTTCTTCATCCCGTTTATTGGTCATTAGTGGGGTAGTTTCAAATAAAACAAAAAGTTTTACATATTAATTATCTTTAGAAATGACTTGGTAGGTACTTATCTGATGAGAATGTTCTTGTCAAAATGCATATTAATACACACACATTAATACACACATATTAATTCTTACAATTATTAGAAACCCATAAAGGAAAAAAAATGTTTCTTTCCTTAATCTATTCCTTAAAACACACCAGAGATTAATAGAACCGTCCATTACATTACATTGCATTACATAACATTAAAATACACCAGCGATACCTTACATTATCATATATTTAAGAACAATAGCATATCCCAATAGAATCAACTCAATATCAACATCTTCATCATAATGGGCGCGTATCCAAGTCTCAAGTCACCAAGGACCAAAAACTCCAAAACAAAGCATTTGTTTGTTTTGGAGGGAGGGGGTACTCAGAACCCTTCCCCTTGGATCCGCGCCTGTCATAGTTATCTCTTTGCATAGACACTCATGTCATATCCGGTCATATATTCATTGTGATAATACTGATTAATGAATTAATCTTACTGAGATATTTTTTGTGAAAATTAATCCATGTTGATGCAATCACTGAAGTCGTTGTCGACCCAAGCGTATCGTAATACGACTCAGGGATTCTGAAGAAAGATGAATATCAAATCCGTTTTCGTATTTGCTTTTAAAACGTTGCAAGAACGATTGCTTTGGCCAAGTGAGGAAATTATCTGTCAAGAGTTTTTACACGGGATTGACCCCGAGAAAAAATTCTACAAATAATAACCCCAGAATAATGTCTGAATTGAATCATCAAATTGGGGTCTAAATCACAAAGTTACTCATAAGTGCCGTTGCGTTTAGCCAATTAGCCCGATTTAATGAGATTAGCATCTGATAGACGGCTACAATATTAGACGACATATTATTTTCCTGCAATGACGCTTTCCAGGAAATCAGCTTTCACAGATTACTTATTTTGTGAAAATAAATAACCTGTGAAAGCTGATTCTGACAAGACCAGTTGGTTTAGCCTATTAGCCGACGAGGTTGAGATTTGATGGGGAGTGAAGCTGCATTTTCACGGGTGCCTGGAAAAGTAAAAAAAAAACTTTTATTATACCTTTAGGTGAGATATCAAGACGTCTTTAGTCTAGGGGAGGACCGCTTCGAAGACTCTGATTTCTAAAGTCTAGATTACCGAAGAACGAAAGAAAAGCATTAGAAAACTAGAGACTCCAGAGAGAGTAGCGGAGTCAAGAGGGGGGAGGAAAGGGGCTAATAATTTATTTTCCTCGATAAATATTTTTTTTAGTTTTTAATAGTAGAGATGAAATGAAGTAAAAACTTTCACCAAAAACTAAAGGTTCAGAGGGACTAATAATTTCACCCTCTAATAAACAGCTATCAAAATGTCGTTATTTGTGTAAAAAGAAATATACTTTGATAGTCCTCTGGTAAGCTTTCTTCCAACATGCATGGAAGGTGCGTGTGTTAATAATACACGCACGGTACAGCTATACAGCAGTTAGAATTATTGAAGTTCATCTTTTCACACTTTCAGGCTGCCGCCGAGTACCTATGGGTAAACCGAGTGAAAACTGATTCGCGCCATTTGGCGTTTTCTAAGTAGTTACCTCGTTCAACGTAACACCTTATGAGAGGTCGTTACTGTAATTGAAAGGACCAAATAAAAAAACTTACAATTCCGGAGATCCGGTGACTCGAAGGACCAGCTCTCCCCGCTCCGCACGACACGCAGCAGCGGCGGCGAAGCGTGGACGCGTTCGGTAGCTACCGAAGAAAGAAATACCATGTATTGTAATTACCGAAATATTACAGAAAACCAAATATACCAGGAGTTGATTAATTGGCATACCGAAACTGTTCTAGTTTCACTCTGATCCGATCATTCACTCTGATGTTAAACAAATTGTGTCTTAGTTTTTAACAAAAAGGATGAACTAAAGGCTTGTGCAGACCAGCACGACACGCGACGCGACACGAAGGCACCGCTCGTCGTGCGACGAGCGGTGCCTTTGTGTCCCGTCGCGTGTCGCGCTGGTCTGAACAAGCCTTAAAGCTCACTTTCACCAAATTAAGTACTGCTCAGAGGTGTAGGGAAAGGGGGGGGGGGCTACAATGTCCGGCCCTCGATAAATCAATAATAAATTCGATGTTAATCAATTTGTTTCTTTGTTCTTAATAGAAGAGATGAACTATACCAAAACTTTCCACCAAAGAACCAAGGTTCAGAGGTGTGGGTGCCCTAATAATTTGCTAGTAAAGTTAAACTAAAACCACTGATTAATTTACTGTTAAACACTTTCTCAGCTCTAAATAAAAAGGCCAATGTACTGAAAACACTTACCTTCTTTAAACACCAAGGAAGTCGCGGTTGTGAGAACCGGTTGGTAAGTGCCGTTCAGTTCGGTGGCTGGAGGCACAGTGCGGCATGGCGGTGGCGGCTCCGGACAGTGCATAGCGGAGATGGTGCAACGCCCACTGACCTCCCGCAGAGCGCAGGTCCCGTATACCGGTCGATAATCCGCAGTGTGCTATTTTATATGATGCATGTTATGTAATCTGTTGTGTCGTCGCGTAAATAAAAAATATTGGTAATGACTTTATTTAATTTAAAGCCTATTAAGCCTTACGTTTATTTATTTCCTTTTGGGTGGTCTCAACTTTAATAACTCTCTTTTTTGCTTCGCCATAGTCGGATGAAAAACAAAGGCTTCTTCTGTCTTATTTCAGTATTCCTTTTACTAAACATCAAATATTGTTATTACTAAATAAAGACTACAAGTCAAATAAATGTGTTATGCAAAGTATTAGTAAAAGATTCCAATAATTCATATTTACGCGATGTCCATAAATTCAGATAAATAACAGCGAGCCGTCCGAGCAAAGATTTTTTTTATTTTTTATTAGTAAATTGATTGCCAAGGGAGCAAACAACAATTTCCAAATCCTGAGCGCAGCGAGGGATTTAAAGTACGTCACTCGAGCTTAAAATAGTGTTGCTCCCGAGGTGAACACTCCACTTTTTATCACCCTCTATGAGAAAAAAAAACGTGTGTGATCCGACCCCCGTCAGGAACTAAGTTCTTTCTCAAGTAAGATTTATTTTTTTAAATCGCTGCCGCCATCGTGGATTTACATTTTGACCTCACTATAGACTTTAGCACCTTCGAAAACTATGAAAGCGATACCCATAATGAAAAACACTCTCGAAAACTACAAAAACCGGCCAAGTGCGTGTCGGACTACGCACAATGAAGGGTTCCGTAGTTGAGATGAATTTATTTATCCCAAACACAAACTTAACATTGTAGTTGAAAAACATGTTCTCCCATACATTCCAACTGCAAATCGTCGTTCGGCATCCAATACCGCGAATGTGACATTTTTACGTTTTTTTTTTAATTGCAGGATCACTTATTTGAACGTGTAGAATGAAATAAAACAAAAATCTGATTTTCGTAAAAAATTTCACATTCGCGGTATTAATATAATAATACATACATACATACATAAACAGGCAGGTAGAAACTACAGAACGCCACCTGCTACGATCCTTACATACTCCTTTTGCCTCGTTTACGTTCATACATCTAGTCATACACGCACGCCAACATCACCAATAAGGTCAGTATATGGCCTCCTAGGGCGTCCCCGCCTGGCCTTTCCCTTCACATCAGCCTCGTAAATACATTTTGTTAGTCGCCTTTCATTCATCCTCTCAACATGCCCAAACCATCTCAGCATACCCTTTTCAATTTTTGTCACTACATCTTAATAATCTAAATCTAATACCTTTAAACGAGCAATTCTTGTATATATGTATATATAATCTGAATTTCGGAAACAGCTCCAAGAATTTTTATTAAATTTAGTATGCAGGGGGTTTCGGGAGCGATAAATCGATCTAGCTAGGTTTCATTTTTAGAAAACGTCGTTCAAAAAAAATGGTCATCCAGATATTTTTCTTTGTTCAAGTAAAAAGGACTCATTCTGTTAGTAAACTTATGAACTATGATAGCTTATTTTACCAGGTCACTCAGAAAGTTTTGCGACTAACAATTTTTGTTTATAGGATACTGGCTGGCTTTGATGTCAATTAAAACTATGACTATTTATTACAAAAAAACATAACATTCCAAATTCGAAATTCCCTCCACATTTTTTTACGAGCAAAATCAAAATACTCTGTCTTACTGAAAACTGGATTTACAACGAGAACATTTTCGCGCGATGATTTTGTACGATTCTAAATGTCGACTAAAACCAGAAGAATCGTTTGAAAGACTTCGAATGGTGTTCATAGAAAAAAGCTCTGCTAAAGCGACTGTTTTTCGCTGGTTCAACGAATTTATGGGTGGTCGAGTAATTTTGGCGGACAAAGAAAGAAGTATGACGGTTGTTACATAACGAAACGTGCTGGCTGTGAAAATTTTAATTCAAGAGAATAGGCGAATTACATATGAAGAGGTTCAGCATATACTGCTGATTGGATCGGGAAGTGTGTATGAAATTCTACACAGGCATCTTCGGTTATGGAAGATAGTTTCACGCTGGTACCGTAAAATCTAACGCAGGCTCAGAAGGAGGTTCGGGTAGAATGGTGCCGAGACATAATATCAAAATTTGTAGCAGGCTCGGCCCGGCGCGTTTAAGATATTATTACGGGTGATGAATCTTGGATTTATCAATATGATCCAGAAATGAAGCGTCAGTCGACCGTGTGGCTGTTTCAAAATGAACCAACGCCTACGAAAGTGAAACGAGCCAGAAGTGCAGGCAAAATTTTGACATAAGTTTTTTTTCTTTGGCGGGTTATCTGGTGTCAGTACCCTGACGAGATCAAAAGAGCATCAATACTGAATGGTATGTTAACAAATTTTTGCCAGAAGTTTTTACTACTGCAAGCAGCAAGCGACCGAACACTGGCCTCCGTGGGCTACTGCTTCACCACGACAACGCGCTGGCTCACTCGGCGCTCAAAACAAGGGACTTTCTGGACAGCACACCGGTCAAATTTATAGGTCATCCTCCTTACAGTCCCGATTTGGCTCCGTGCGACTTTTTCTTGTTCCCCAAAATAAAAATCAACTCAAAGGAAAACAGTTTTCATCACCTGAAGACGCACTGGCTGCATTTGAGAAGGAGATTGGAGAGGTGTCTAATGCGGACTGGAAAATGTGTTATGAAAATTGGTTTAGACGTATAAAACTGTGTATAGACGCCAATGGAGAGTTCTTTGAAAAGATATAATAAAAAAATTATAACCTCTATTATATTTTTTTCTTGTATCACAAAACTTTCTGAGTGCCCCACGTAATCTAGTTTAAATTTATTTCACCCCATGGGAGATGGGACTGCAGTGATTGATGTACAGTACCGACCAAAAGTCCATAAGCAATCTCACAAAGCAATAGACTGACGCTTCGGTTTGACTTACGACCTTCTTCTATAAGTTGTTACAATACTGTAGACACGCACATTACACACACACACTCACTTTGTCTGCAACCAATGACTAGTTCGATAATCATCATTCGTTTTTAGTTTCATTCGTCTTGTTCACATAAATATTAAAGTTTAGCAGGTAGACCACAAAAAACTAAGTAAATTATTTCGATTTCTGTGGGGTAGATGCAGTTTGTTACAAGTATTCAATTAATATAACTTTGTTGGTTCGTGCCGTGATAATATTGGTGACGAGCATTTAGCGCAGTGTTGTGGTTATTATTATCAAAAAGCAGGCATAAAATATATTGAAGAGATCAGATCAGATCAGAGAATATTATTGCGCTGCGTAAAAGTGAAGTGAATATCTAATAAAACCGGACTAAGTGTGAGTGTTATCATTTATATATTTCATATTTTACTAAACATAAATCTTAATCAAGGGTATTGTTGATAGAACAGAGGTATTGTTGAGACAGAAGATGCCTTTAAAGTTTTAAATTCATTGTGAGGTTTAATTCGATTAGTGAATAATAAATAATTAGGTATTATGTGTAATAAAAACAATGTTTTTCTTTGTTCTAGAGAAATACTGTGACGGTTAAGAGATATGAGGAAGGGGCCTATTATCGAGTAGCAGCGACGTCAAATGGTGAATGAAACAAATGGTTTCATACCAACGAGATATTTTGCTGAATTATTAAAAACACGTCATTATGAACCGTTCGCCGTGCACTCTGAAGGCTTGCATCACTGAAGACCAGCTAGAAAACCGTTTTTGACCTTAAAATATTGACCGTACCAACTTAATAAACAACAGATTCGTTATTGCATGAATTTAAGGTAACGAATTTTTTAAGCACGTTTCAATAGGGTGTTTGTCGTATTTCTTGCAGATATACCGAAATTGTTTAATATTATTTTAGTAATAGTATTATTTTAGGATTAAAATTTGAGGTTTAGTTTCAATCTTCTTTTCGTAAAGAAAATGAATACTTAAGCTATAACCTCAATACCAACCAATATTTACTAAAGCCAATTAAAGTTTAAAATAATTAATATGAACAACTGCCTTTAACCTTAAAATCAACAATTTTGTCAGTAGATTTTTTTACATTTTAAGTAGTCTAATATTCTTATTTATTGCTTAATTACTTAGACCATGATCAAAGCTTTATATTTATGGTGCAAAAAAATCCATTTAAAATTTAAAACATTTCAAAATTTAAATATGTCAAAATAATACAAATTGCTTCTAAGTTTCTAGACATCTATTTCACATATTATTCAGGTGAAGTAATGATAAATAATTGTAGCAGTTTGATAACTATACTTAAGTAAAATAAACATAACGAATAAATATTATTTATTTTTTATTATAACATATCACGCATTTTTTATTCTAAACCCTTTATTGCAATAACAACATTAATAAATAGGCAGGATATTTAAAAATATTATTATTGCAAACAAAAATAATAATATTTGCAAAAACAGCGCTGTGATGTACGAGATTAGAACCTTAGCCATCTTGAATCTAAGACCAACGCTTAACGCCTTCTGCTATCTGCACATATAATTTACTTTCGAATTTTAGCAATGCGATACACTGGCCAAGGTCACGCGTACGAGTATGATGCGTGCTAACAAAAGTTGTGGAAATATTAAGTGCGGCGCCCGCGAACCGTGACGATACGATAGTGTGTAGTTCAAAACTGCGCTCTCTGTGGTGTGTGTACGGCACTCACACCACAGACGTCTGACTGTTTACACATACAAATGTACGGACTATACCGCGTGTTCACAGCAATACGACTCTTAGCGTGCTCATGCACTTTTGAGCGCTTACTGTACATGCAATCAAGCCTGCTAGCGATCTTTTTTAGGATATTGTTGGAGCTGGCCCGCACTCTGCGCACCAGGGATGCACACCTCATTCGCATCGTTGCGTAAAAGCAATTAATATGTGAAAGAAAGAAAGAAAGAAAAATAAGTCTAATTGTCACAGAAACAAGTGCATAAAAGAAAAGAATAATAAAATAAAATAAAAAAAATTGATTTAAATATAATCACGAGCACAAAACAGAATTATGCAGCAGCTGCTGGCACGTCATGACTGTGACAAGAAGGCTTCCACTCAGCATGATGCTGTGCTATGGGGACCCACAGCACAGCGCTGATTTTCAGTGGTCACCCATGTGCGTCCGCGAACATTCCCGATGCGCTACAAAAACGGGGCAGCCCCACCTATACCCTGAAAGCGTTGTTGTATTGGACACGAAGGGCGTTGCTCGACCTCTGGGTATATCTAGCCCAAATCCTGCCTCACCCCGCATTCCAACCTGTATGGCCTGGAAAAAGTTCCAGCCCATCGTACACTATTGATCTGGTTACCATACCACTATTTAAAGATGCTTATAAGCTCCATTGGCAACCTATCCTTCTCCAACTTTCTCCACAATACGTCATAAGCAACCAGATCAGAAGCCTTGATAAGTCGAGGAAGCTAGCATAAATCGGCGTCCCACCATGTGTATAGTAAGTATGTGATAGTATGCTTAAGACTTGTGTCTTAAGCATACTATCACATACTTACTATACACTGCATTTTCTGTTGACAAACCACGCCGAAACCCAAATTGGTTGTTATGAACATTTACAGTTTTATTTATTTGTGTATTAAGCAGACGGTCAAACACTTTTGATATTTTCAAACTCAAACTCAAACTCAAAGCATTTATTTCAAATAAACCAATTACAGGTACTTTTGAATTGTCAAGGGGTCGGTCAGTCAGAAAGATGAAGCTAGTTGCCCATTCCAAAGCGTAGTAGGTACCTATGGAGAAGAACGGGCAAGAAACTCCACGGACACTCTTTTAAATAAAAAAAATAAAAAATTGTTACAAAATATTGGTTACATTATTCATGTTGAAATCATACATGTGAGAACAATGTAGAAAGACGTGCACGTTAAAAGCGTCCGTAACAAAAACATAAATAAAAACAATTCAAAAATTAAAATAAACCGTGGCAGTTAAGAGATGACCAGTCCCTACTGACGGCGCCCGTTCACGAACATGACGCATGGATCAGCACCATTTAGCTCAACCATTTTGAAGGGAACTTAATGATCCAACACACACGCCACCATCAGCGAGACATTTGAGTGAGCATGACACTCTCAGCCGCCAGGGCACATTCAAGTCAATGAAAGACGTTCCCAGGTAATGGTAGCTTTATGGAATGTACGTGGTCACAATGCCCACACATGTGATATGCAATTATACAATACAAAGAGATTGAATTTATACAAAGAAAGATAGTTTTTACAATCTTCATCAGCCGCAACAACACTTTCGAATGCTCATCAATTAATTTATGTGCCCTTGTGGAGCTGGACCAGCGTTAAGCCAAGCATTTTTATCAGCGATGTAATCCCCCAACTTATAATATGCTTGGCAGCATAGTGTGCGTTTTATACAAGATTTAAATTTCGTTTCGTTCAGTTGGAGTATGTGGGGAGGTATTTTATTATAACATTTTAAACAGTACCCCATGAAGAATGAGTCTACTTTAGCCAGTCTGAAACCCGGTTGAACTAATTGGTCCCTATTTCTAGTCCTATAATTGTGTCTATCACCTCTTTTACTGAAAAGACTTAGATGTTTCCTTACATACATGATGTTTTCATAGATATATTGACAAGGTACCGTCATGATGTTAATATCTTTAAACAGTTCCCTTGGAGAATCGCGTCTGCGGAGGCCATATATTGCTCTGATGGCTCTCTTCTGCAGAATAAAAATAGACTCGATATCTGCCGCCCGTCCCCATAGTAAAATACCGTAAGACATAATACTATGGAAGTAACTGAAATAGACTAGTCTCGCGGTATCTACATCAGTAAATTGACGGATTTTTCTCACAGCATATGCTGCTGAACTTAGCCGTCCCGTAAGAGATGTTAAATGAGGACCCCATTGCAGCCTTGAGTCGAGCGTGATCCCCAGGAAAACAGTTTTATCGACGAATTCTAGTTTCTCTTTATTCAATACTATGTCACAATCACTACTTTTAACATTTGGTAAAGCAAATCTTATGCATTTAGTTTTTTTCCCATTTAATACTAAATTATTAGCAGTGAACCAATTTCGGACTTGCAGTAGGGCGTTATTTACGTCGTCAAGATTTGATGCACGTCTATTTATCTTAAAAATTAGGGAAGTATCGTCAGCAAATAACACCATTTGAGGTTGGTTTTTTAATAGATGAGGTAGATCATTAATATATACTAAAAAGAGGAAAGGACCCAATATCGAGCCTTGTGGAACACCCATTTTTACTTTTAGACCGAGTGAATTGACACCATTAATTTGAACTTGCTGTTGTCTATCATTTAAATAAGATTTTACTAAACTGAGTGCAAGTTTACCTAGTCCGTAATGCTCAAGTTTCAAGAGTAAGGTTTCATGATTTACGCAGTCAAATGCCTTGGAGAGGTCACAAAAGATTCCTATGGCATCTTGGGCCTCCTCCCACGCTGTAAATATGTGTTTTAATAAAGTGACACCGGCGTCAGTCGTACAACATCCTTTTGTGAAACCATATTGCTGATCGTGTAAGATTTGGTTGGTGTTAAAATGATTAAGCATCTGATTGAGC
Organism: Agrochola litura; assembly: GCA_949152395.1. Classification (NCBI taxonomy): domain Eukaryota; kingdom Metazoa; phylum Arthropoda; class Insecta; order Lepidoptera; family Noctuidae; genus Agrochola; species Agrochola litura. The sequence goes on from OX424512.1 coordinate 8,805,710, forward strand.
ATTACCTTTTCGAACACCTTGCTGAATACCGGCAGCACAGATACTGGCCTATAATTGTTGGTGTCTTTACTGTCCCCAGATTTAAAAAGTGGTATAACCTTACTGTATTTCATTAAATCCGGGAAGACTTCTTGATCCACACACAAATTAAATATTAAAGCTAAGTATGGTGCTATAGTCTCGATTGTGGATGTACAAACTTTGATAGATAATCCCCATAGATCTTCGGTCAATTTGATTTTGATTTGCCGAAAAGCTTTTATAACTATCAAAGGGTTAATATGTTTAAATTGAAATTCAACCGGGCAGCCTGGAACGTTTGCTCTTAATAAATCAATTGAGACATCGGGTGAAGAATTTAAAGCTTCAGTGGTTTTAGATGGTATATTAGTAAAGAAATTTACAAATTCTTGAGCTACTTCTAAGTAAGAGCTTATGGCACCACGTGAAGTCTCCAATGTGTAATCAGTGTTTCGTATTTTTTTCCTATTAGTTTCATTATTTATAACTTTCCAAACTGTTTTTATTTTATTTTCTGCCGATTTGATCTTGTTGCTAATGTATAGGGCTTTAGCTATCTTGCAGGTATTTCTAAAAATTTTGTAATATATTTTTTTGATATTATATTAGCTAGAGAGATGGGCCTATTGGATGCCGAGCGACGAAATGTAAGTTTGTACGCACAATATTTATAGATTCACCATATTATTTTAAGACCATAGACTTCTTATCCCTTCCACTGTCATTAACGAGACACAATAGAATTTTAATTGTTATCCGCCTTTATAAGGCTGCTTAACAGGTGATGAGTTATAGGTTTTCCTGTAATCTATGAGTAAAGAGCCAGACTTTGTATTTTTTTCAACATTTTTGGTCCAGTAGTTTCGGAGATAAGGGGGGGGGGATGGTCAATTTTCATTGAATTTATTAAATATCTTTAAAAGTATTTATTTTAAAATTATATAAAAAATATATTTAAGATCCTCGCAACAAGCACTTTCATATGATATGTCACACAGTACTGTTAACAAAACTTTTTTTTAAAATTTTCTTGTTTGCGCCCCAAAAGTGACCCTTATATTCAAATTTAATTTATTTACGTTACACATTCGTGTTTGGGTCACAGAAATACATATGTGTACCAAATTTCAACTTAATCGGTCCATTAGATTCGGAGTAAATTTGCTGTGACAGACGGACAGACAGACAGACAGACACACGAGTGATCCTATAAGGGTTCCGTTTTTTCCTTTTGAGGAACGGAACCCTAAAAACTTACAATTCTGGAGTTCCGGTGACTCGAAGGACCAGCTCTCCCCGCTCCGCACGACATGCAGCAGCGGCGGCGAAGCGAGGACGCGTTCGGTAGCTACCGAAGAAAGAAATACCAAGTATTGTAATTACCGAAATATTACAGAAAACCAAATCGTAGATACCAGTAGTTGATTAATTGGCATACCGAAACTAGGGACCAAGTTCGCCACAATGCTATGGTGCAGTCATTGCATCAGGTGAGGGTGGGGGGGGGGGGTAAAATTTACAACGATGGCGAGATCCAATCGTTCACTCTGATGTTAAACAAATTTTGTCTTAGTTTTTAACAAAAAGGATGAACTAAAGCTCACTTCCACCAAAGTAGGTACTGCTTAGAGGTGTAGGGAAAGGGGGGGGCAACAATGTCCGGCCCTCAATAAATCAATAATAAATTCGATGTTAATCAATTTGCTTCTTTGTTCTTAATAGAAGAGATGAACTAAACCAAAACCCTCCACCAAAGAACCAAGATTCAGAGGCGTGGGGCCCTAATAATTTGCAAGTCAAGTTAAACTAAAACCACTGATTAATTTACTGTTAAACACTTTCTCAGCTCTAAATAAGAAAGCCAAACTAATAAAAACACATACCTTCTTCAATCACCAAGGCAGTCGCGGATGTGAAAACTGGTTGGCAAATCGTGCCGCTCAGTTCGGCGGTCGGAGGTGCAGTGCGGCATGGTGGTGGTGGCGCCGGATGGTGCATAGCGGAGGTGGTGCAACGCCCACTGATTTCCTGCAGCGCGCAGGTCCGTTATAATCCGGTCGATAATCCGCAGTGTGCTATACGATGCATATTGTGTAATCTATAAGTCTGAAGACAGATATTTTACCAAAACTTACCAAGACAGAATCTAAAGAACACAGCCATAAATATCGCAACAAAATTAGATATGAGAGGATGGAATCAGAAGTCCCATGTCATGGTCAGATTAAGTCATGCTTGATAGCAACAGAACAAGTTTAAATCGTTGGGGAATTTTGCCAGGACTCAGTCGCTTATTAGAATAAACAGCATTTAAACGGCCTATAATTTTCCCACGGAGATATATATCCCACATGTCTCTGTGGCGACATCTACATCGCCACTACGCATCACACTGACGTCACGCAAAATCTTGCATCGAGCGAGCTGAGTTTACCGCACGAAAAGTATATATACAACGTCCCGACATCAATCATCGGGCAGTTGACCACCAGACAAGACACCCATCTGGTCGGAGGATCGTCCCTTTTCTATAGAGGATGAGTGAACTTTACAGCCTGTTCCTCATACCTCTATATCTCTTCTCTGTGAGAAAGTGTGGTACGGCCCATGTGGGCTCTGTGCAGGTTGGTGAATTTCAAATATCGAAGATTTTTTGGTTCTGTTAGGACATGCCGGTTTCCTAACGATGTTTTCTATCACCCTTAGGTAATACGGGCCTGTATCTGCAACTCCACGTCAAAGCGCGTATTTTGCGTATGGATGGGAAAATCGGTTATTCGATCCACCCCAGCTCCTCAAAGAAGGCTAGCAACGCCATGGTGTCACTGACAATCTAACGTAGGCTACCTGGGTTACCGAAGTACTTTGCCCTGTATGTGGCGACCACCGGGCATTTTAACAGCACATGAGCTGCTGTCTCATCGTCCTCCATGCAGGCTCTGCACAGCGGACTGTCTGTGACTCCTATGAGAAAGAGGTGTTTATTGAATGACCCATTACCAGTTACAGTAGCTATAACTGTGCGCGGCTGCTGTTTTGTTAATCGTAGAACCTGTTTCGTGAGAACCTGTTTCTATCACCCTTTTGAGAACAGTGGTTATAAAATAAATTGTACAAAGTATAGTGCAAACTTGCTTGGGTTAGAACCCACGACCAGAGAGTTGGGCCCGGCACTTCTAGGCCATCAATGCACCGTCTCAATTATTAAACAGGTGCTCGCAAAGCCGCAATATTCCGTTATCACCTCCCTTTGAACGTTCTTCATCCCGTTTATTGGTCATAAGTGGGGTAGTTTCAAATAAAACAAAAAGTTTTACATATTAATTATCTTTAGAAATGACTTGGTAGGTACTTATCTTATGAGAATGTTTTTGTCAAAATGCATATTAATACACACACATTAATTCTTACAATTATTAGAAACCCATAAAGGAAAAAAATTGTTTCTTTCCTTAATCTATTCCTTAAAACACACCAGAGATTAATAGAACCGTCCATTACATTACATTGCATTACATAACATTAAAATACACCAGCGATACCTTACATTATCATATATTTAAGAACAATAGCATATCCCAATAGAATCAACTCAATATCAACATCTTCATCATAATGGGCGCGTATCCAAGTCTCAAGTTACCAAGGACCAAAAACTCCAAAACAAAGCATTTGTTTGTTTTGGAGGGAGGGGGTACTCAGAACCCCTCCCCTTGGATCCGCGCCTGTCATAGTTATCTCTTTGCATAGACACTCATGTCATATCCGGTCATATATTCATTGTGATCATACTGATTAATTAATTAATCTTACTGCGATATTTTTTGTGAAAATTAATCCATGTTGATGCAATCACTGAAGTCGTTACCCAAGCGTATCGTAATAAGACTCAGGGATTCTGAAGAAAGATGAATATCAAATCCGTTTTGGTATTTGCTTTTAAAACGATGCAAGAACGATTGCTTTGGCCAAGTGAGGAAATTATCTGTCAAGAGTTTTTACACGGGATAGACCCCGAGAAAAAATTCTACAAATAATAACCCCAGAATAATGTCTGAATTGAATCATCAAATTGGGATCTAAATCACAAAGTTACTCATAAGAGCCGTTGCGTTTAGCCAATTAGCCCAATTTAATGAGATTAGCATCTGATAGACGGCTACAATATTAGACGACATATTATTTTCCTGCAATGACGCTTTCCAGGAAATCAGCTTTCACAGATTACTTATTTTGTGAAAATAAATAACCTGTGAAAGCTGATTCTGACAAGACCAGTTGGTTTAGCCTATTAGCCGACGAGGTTGAGATTTGATGGGGAGTGAAGCTGCATTTTCACGGGTGCCTGGAAAAGTAAAAAAAAAACTTTTATTATACCTTTAGGTGAGATATCAAGACGTCTTTAGTCTAGGGGAGGACCGCTTCGAAGACTCTGATTTCTAAAGTCTAGATTACCGAAGAACGAAAGAAAAGGTCCTGCTCCACGCGGAAAATGCTGGTCCTGCTCCACAACTAATTGATTAACATTTGCAAATACTGTTGGAGCTGCTGAAGATTGTAGACTATCTTTGCATTGTATAAACTCAATCTCCATTGTATTATATAATTGCATAGCACAGGTGTGAGTACTATGTACTAAAGAGTTACCATTTACCGGGTAATATGTCTTGCATTGACTTGAATCTGCCCTGGCGGCTGTGAGTATGTCATGCTCACTCAAATGTTTCGCTGATGGTTGCACGTGTGTTGGATCATTTAGCTCCCTTCAAAATGGTTGAGCTGAATGGTGCTAATCCATGCGTCATGTTCGTGAACGGGCGCTGTCAGTTGGGACTGGTCATCTCTTAGCTGCCAGGGCTTATTTTTATTTTAATTTTTTGAATTGTTCTTTGTTTTATCTTTTTATTACGGACACTTCTAACGTGCACGTCTTTCTACATTGTTCTCACATGTATAATTTCAACATGAATGATGTAACCAATATTTTGTAACAATTTTTTATTTAAAAGAGTGTCCGTGGAGTTTCTTGCCCGTTCTTCTCCATAGGTACCTACTACGCTTTGGAATGGGCAACTAGCTTCATACCTATTTCTGACTGACCGATTCCTTGACAATTCAAAAGTGCCTGTAAATGGTTTAATTGAAATAAATGCTTTGAGTTTGAGTTTGAAAGCATTAGAAAACTAGAGACTCCAGAGAGAGTAGCGGTATCAAGAGGGGGGAGGAAAGGGGCTAATAATTTATTTTCCTTGATAAATATTTTTTTAGTTTTTAATAGTAGAGATGAAATGAAGTAAAAACTTTCACCAAAAACTAAAGGTTCAGAGGGACTAATAATTTCACCCTCTAATAAACAGCTATCAAAATGTCGTTATTTGTGTAAAAAGAAATATACTTTGATAGTCCTCTGGTAAGCTTTCTTCCAACATGCATGGAAGGTGCGTGTGTTAATAATACACGCACGGTACAGCTATACAGCAGTTAGAATTATCGAAGTTCATCTTTTCACACTTTCAGGCTGCCGCCGAGTACCTATGGGTAAACCGAGTGAAAACTGATTCGCGCCATTTGGCGTTTTCTAAGTAGTTACCTCGTTCAACGTAACACCTTAAGAGAGGTCGTTACTGTAATTGAAAGGACAAAATAAAAACTTACAATTCTGGAGATCCGGTGACTCGAAGGACCAGCTCTCCCCGCTCCGCACGACACGCAGCAGCGGCGGCGAAGCGAGGACGCGTTCGGCAGCTACCGAAGAAAGAAATACCAAGTATTGTAATTACCGAAATATTACAGAAAACCAAATATACCAGGAGTTGATTAATTGGCATACCGAAACTGTTCTAGTTTCACTCTGATCCGATCATTCACTCTGATGTTAAACAAATTGTGTCTTAGTTTTTAACAAAAAGGATGAACTAAAGGCTTGTGCAGACCAGCACGACACGCGACGCGACACGAAGGCACCGCTCACTTCCACCAAAGTAAGTACTGCTCAGAGGTGTAGGGAAAGGGGGGGGGGGGGCTACAATGTCCGGCCCTCGATAAATCAATAATAAATTCGATGTTAATCAATTTGTTTCTTTGTTCTTAATAGAAGAGATGAACTAAACCAAAACTTTCCACCAAAGAACCAAGGTTCAGAGGTGTGGGGGCCCTAATAATTTGCAAGTCAAGTTAAACTAAAACCACTGATTAATTTACTGTTAAACACTTTCTCAGCTCTAAATAAAAAGGCCAAAGTACTGAAAACACTTACCTTCTTTAAACACCAAGGAAGTCGCGGTTGTGAGAACTGGTTGGTAAATCGTGCCGTTCAGTTCGGTGGCTGGAGGCACAGTGCGGCATGGCGGTGGCGGCTCCGGACAGTGCATAGCGGAGATGGTGCAACGCCCACTGACCTCCCGCAGAGCGCAGGTCCCGTATACCGGTCGATAATCCGCAGTGTGCTATTTTATATGATGCATGTTATGTAATATTTTGTGTAGTCGCGTAAATAAAAATATTGGTAATGACTTTATTTAATTTAAAGCCTATTAAGCCTTATGTTTATTTATTTCCTTTTGGGTGGTCTCAACTTTAATAACTCTCCTTTTTGCTTCGCCATAGTCGGATGAAAAGCAAAGGCTTCTTCTGTCTTATTTCAGTATTCCTTTTACTAAACATCAAATATTGTTATTACTAAATAAAGACTACAAGTCAAATAAATGTGTTATGCAAAGTATTAGTAAAAGATTCCAATAATTCATATTTACGCGATGTCCATAAATTCAGATAAATAACAGCGATCCGTCCGAGCAAAGATTTTTTATTTTTTTATTAGTAAATTGATTGCTAAGGGAGCAAACAACAATTTCCAAATCCTGAGCGCAGCGAGGGATTCAAAGTACGTCACTCGAGCTTAAAATAGTGTTGCTCCCGAGGTGAACACTCCACTTTTTATCACCCTCTATGAGAAAAAAAAACGTGTGTGATCCGACCCCCGTCAGGAACTAAGTTCTTTCTCAAGTAAGATTTCTTTTTTTAAATCGCTGCCGCCATCGTGGATTTACATTTTGACCTCACTATAGACTTTAGCACCTTCGAAAACTATGAAAGCGATACCCATAATGAAAAACACCCTCGAAAACTACAAAAACAACACCATGACGAAAAATTTGAAAATTTCCGCAGCCACCATATTGGATTTAAATTTTGACGTCACTATCTGCTTTAGTACCCTCAAAAACCATGAAACTGATACCCATGACAAAAAATTTGAAAATTTTCGCAGCCGCCTTCTTGGATTTTTATTTTGACCTCACCATCATCTTTAGTATCCTCGAAAACTATGAAAGCGACACCCATGACAATAATTTTAAAATTTGCATAGCCGCCATCTTGGATTTACATTTTGACCTCACTATCGGCTTTAGCACCCTCGAAAACCATGAAAACGATATCAATGATGAAAAATTTGAAAAAATTTGCAGCCGCCCTCTCTCTCTCTCTTTCTTTCTTTTTAAATTAGAAGAAGACAGTCGTAAGTATTAACACTTTTTAGCGTGAAGATTTCTGAAGAACTTCCTTCCAAAAATAAAATATAATAGGTCAATAATGTCAGAAATATAACAATACAATTACAGCAATACGTTGTGCACGTACAGCACAGTAAAGTACCCACTGACAAAAATACTCCAAACGAATTAAAAGAATTCCAACCAAGCACGTTCCGCTAGTGTGAGCGCATGTCGAAGCGATATACACAGTGAGCAATACTACCACGCACACATTGACAATTATTACTTGACGCGTTAGCACTACTAGCTATCGAAAATTTGTGATAAATTTGGATGTGTTCCGTAATACCAGAAATGATGAATGAAAACTTAATGTTTTTCGTTTTTTTTTTCGATAATTTCTAACTTGATAATATTAGCTATGCTTCTGCAGAAATAATGTTATAAATATTGTTGTTATATAATACATGTAATACATAAGAAACAGGATGAAAACATGTAATTTACGCTGTAAAATGTGCGAATTGGAAAAAAAAAAGATTCAGGAGCCTTGATAAATACTGTCTAAATCCGAATAACAACATAATATGGTGGAAATATGCTCAAATTGCAAAGGATTTAGATATTACGTTTGTATGGACAATTCATGCGTCGCCGCGTTCTAAAAGTACTAATTTTTGTTAGAGTCAAGTGTGGGGGACACTGCCAGCTAAATGGTTAGTTTCGGATATGTGAAAAAAATCACAGCAGTAATTTATACATCGAAATTTAAAGGAAAACTATCACAGCTTAGTAGGCTCTACAAGTTAACGAGTACTAATCGACCAACTTATATTTGCAATTGCAAAAACATGTATTCCCATACATTCCGTATGGGAGAACATGTTTTTCAACTACAAAGTCAAGTTTGTTTTTGGGATAAATTCATCCCAACTACGGAACTCTTCATTGTGCGAGGTCCGACACGCACTTGGCCGGCTTTTGGTTCTAAATAGGACATGCCGGTTTCCTAACAATGTTTTCTATCAAACTTTTGGGTTAGAACCCATGACCAGAGAGTTGGGCCCGGCACTTCTAGGCCATCAATGCTCCCACCTGGGCCATCACCTGCACTGCACTGGTCTCAACTATTAAATAGGTGCTCGCAAAGCCGTAATATTCCGTTAGCACCTCCCTTTTAACGTTTCTCATCCCGTCTATTCTGCCCCCGATAGAAAAAAAGAAGCATCTAACATTTTTTCCAGATTTGAGTTATATCCATTGCCGGAATCAGAAAAAAAGGCGCATCTGCCTGATATATAACTCAAATCTGGTAAAAAATTAATGACCAATACTGCTCAGTATTGGTCATTAATGGGGAAGTTTCAAATAAAACAAAAAACTTTACATATTAATTATCTTCAGAAATGACTTGGTAGGTACTTATCTATTGAGAATGTTTTTCCCAATTCTTACAATTATTAGAAACCCATCAAAGAAAAAATGAGTTTCTTTCCTTAATCTAATTCCATGAAATACACCAGAGATTAATAGATCCATCCATTACATTACATAATATTATAAACCCCAGAGATGCCTTACACTATCTTATATTTAAGAACAATAGCATATCCCAATAGAATTAACTCAATATCAACATCTTCATCATAATGGGCGCGTATCCAAGTCTCAAGTCACCAAGGACCAAAAACTCCAAAACAAAGCATTTGTTTGTTTTGGAGGGAGGGGGTACTCAGAACCCCCCCCCCCCCCTTGGATCCGCGCCTGTCATAGTTATCTCTTTGCATAGACACTCATGTCATATCCGGTCACAATTTCATATCCATGTGCTTATCTTATTTATCAAAGTAGGAACTGATTAATTAATATTGCTAAGATAAGTTTTTGTACAAATCAATGCATGTTGATCACACTGTATGTTGATGCAATCAGTGAAGTCGTTACCCGAGCGTGTCGTAATACGACTGGGGGATTTTGAAGATAGATGAACAGCAAATCCGTTTTGGTATTTGCTTTTAAAACGTTGCAAGAACGATTGCTTTAGCCAAGTGAGGAAATTATCTGTTAAGAGATTTTACACAGGATTGACCCCGAGGAAAAACATCTACAAATAAAAACCCCAGAATAACGTCTGAATTGAATCATCAAATTGGGGGCTAAATCACAAAGTAACTCATAAGAGCCGTTGCGTTTAGCCAATTAGCCCGATTTAATGAGATTAGCATCTGATAGACGGCTACAATATTAGATGACATATTATTTTCCCGCAATAACGCTTTCCAGGAAATCAGCTTTCACAGATTACTTATTTTGTGGAAATAAATAAGTAATCTGTGAAAGCTGATTCTGACAAGACAAGTTGGTTTAGCCTATTAGCCGACGAGGTTGAGATTTGGTTGGGAGTGAAGCTGCATTTTCACGGGTGCCGGGAAAAGTAAAAAAAATACTCTTATTATAACTTTGGGTCAGGTATCAAGACGTCTTTAGTCTATGGGAGGACCGCTTCGAAGACTCTAATTTCTAAAGTCTAGATAACCGAAGAACGAAAGAAAAGCATTAGAAAACTAGAGACTCCAGAGAGAGTAGCGGTGTCAAGAGGGAGGAAAGGGGCTAATAATTTATTTTCCCCGATAAATAATTAATTCTGATGTAAAACAATTACTGTTTTTTTGTTTTTATTAGTAGAGATGAAATAAAGCAAAAACTCCCACCAAAGAACTAAAGGTTCAGAGGGACTAATAATTTCACCCTCTAATTAACAGCTATCAAAATGTCATTATTTGTGTAAAAAGAAATATACTTTGATAGTCCTCTGGTAAGCTTTCTTCCAACATGCATGGAAGGTGCGTGTGTTTAATCATACACGCACGGTACAGCTATACAGCAGTTAGAGTTATCGAAGTTCATCTTTTCACACTTTCAGGCCGCCGCCGAGTACCTATGGGTAAACCGAGTGAAAACTGATTCGCGCCATTTGACGTTTTCTAAGTTGTTACCTCGTTCAACGTAACACCTTAAGAGAGGTCGTTACTGTAATTGAAAGGACCAAATAAAAACTTACAATTCTGGAGATCCGGTGACTCGAAGGACCAGCTCTCCCCGCTCCGCACGACACGCAGCAGCGGCGGCGAAGCGAGGACGCGTTCGGTAGCTACCGAAGAAAGAAATACCAAGTATTGTAATTACAGAAAACCAAATCGTAGATACCAGTAGTTGATTAATTGGCATACCGAAACTAGGGACCAAGTCCGCCACAATGCTATGGTGCAGTCATTGCATCAGGTGAGGGTGAGGGGGGGGGGGGTAAAATTTACAACGATGGCGAGATCCAATCGTTCACTCTGTTGTTAAACAAATTTTGTCTTAGTTTTTAACAAAAAGGATGAACTAAAGCTCACTTCCACCAAAGTAGGTACTGCTTTTACTGGTGTAGGGAAAGGGGGGGCAACAATGTCCGGCCCTCGATAAATCAATAATAAATTCGATGTAAATCAATTTGCTCCTTTGTTCTTAATAGAAGAGATGAACTAAACCAAAACCTTCCACCAAAGAACCAAGATTCAGAGGCGTGGGGCCCTAATAATTTGCAAGTCAAGTTAAACTAAAACCACTGATTAATTTATTGTTAAACACTTTCTCAGCTCTAAATAAGAAAGCCAAACTAATAAAAACACATACCTTCTTCAATCACCAAGGCAGTCGCGGATGTGAAAACTGGTTGGCAAATCGTGCCGCTCAGTTCGGCGGTCGAAGGTGCAGTGCGGCATGGTGGTGGTGGCGCCGGATGGTGCATAGCAGAGGTGGTGCAACGCCCACTGATCTCCTGCAGCGCGCAGGTCCGTTATAATCCGGTCGATAATCCGCAGTGTGCTATACGATGCATGTTGTGTAATCTATAAGTCTGTAGACAGATATTTTACCAAAACTTACCAAGACAGAATCTAAAGAACACAGCCATAAATATCGCAACAAAATTAGATATGAGAGGATGGAATCAGAAGTCCCATGTCATGGTCAGATTTAATCATGCTTGATAGCAACAGAACAAGTTTAAATCTTCGGGGAATTTTGCCAGGACTCAGTCGCTTATTAGAATAAACAGCATTTAAACGGCCTATAATTTTCCCACAGAGATATATATCCCACATGTCTCTGTGGCGACATCTACATCGCCACTACGCATCACACTGACGTCACGCAAAATCTTGCATCGAGCGAGCTGAGTTTACCGCACGAAAAGTATATATACAACGTCCCGACATCAATCATCGGGCAGTTGACCACCAGACAAGACACCCATCTGGTCGGAGGATCGTCCCTTTTCTATAGAGGATGAGTGAACTTTACAGCCTGTTCCTCATACCTCTATATCTCTTCTCTGTGAGAAAGTGTGGTACGGCCCATGTGGGCTCTGTGCAGGTTGGTGAATTTCAAATATCGAAGATTTTTTGGTTCTGTTAGGACATGCCGGTTTCCTAACGATGTTTTCTATCACCCTTAGGTAATACGGGCCCGTATCTGCAACTCCACGTCAAAGCGCGAATTTTGCGTATGGATGGGAAAATCGGTTATTCGATCCACCCCAGCTCCTCAAAGAAGGCTAGCAACGCCATGGTGTCACTGACAATCTAACGTAGGCTACCTGGGTTACCGAAGTACTTTGCCCTGTATGTGGCGACCACCGGGCATTTTAACAGCACATGAGCTGCTGTCTCATCGTCCTCCATGCAGGCTCTGCACAGCGGACTGTCTGTGACTCCTATGAGAAAGAGGTGTTTATTGAATGACCCATTACCAGTTACAGTAGCTATTACTGTGCGCGGCTGCCGTTTTGTTAATCGTAGAACCTGTTTCGTGAGAACCTGTTTCTATCACCCTTTTGAGAACAGTGGTTATAAAATAAATTGCACAAAGTATAGTGCAAACTTGCTTGGGTTAGAACCCACGACCAGTGAGTTGGGCGCGGCACTTCTAGGCCATCAATGCACTGTCTCAATTATTAAACAGGTGCTCGCAAAGCCGCAATATTCCGTTATCACCTCCCTTTGAACGTTCTTCATCCCGTTTATTGGTCATTAGTGGGGTAGTTTCAAATAAAACAAAAAGTTTTACATATTAATTATCTTTAGAAATGACTTGGTAGGTACTTATCTGATGAGAATGTTCTTGTCAAAATGCATATTAATACACACACATTAATACACACATATTAATTCTTACAATTATTAGAAACCCATAAAGGAAAAAAAATGTTTCTTTCCTTAATCTATTCCTTAAAACACACCAGAGATTAATAGAACCGTCCATTACATTACATTGCATTACATAACATTAAAATACACCAGCGATACCTTACATTATCATATATTTAAGAACAATAGCATATCCCAATAGAATCAACTCAATATCAACATCTTCATCATAATGGGCGCGTATCCAAGTCTCAAGTCACCAAGGACCAAAAACTCCAAAACAAAGCATTTGTTTGTTTTGGAGGGAGGGGGTACTCAGAACCCTTCCCCTTGGATCCGCGCCTGTCATAGTTATCTCTTTGCATAGACACTCATGTCATATCCGGTCATATATTCATTGTGATAATACTGATTAATGAATTAATCTTACTGAGATATTTTTTGTGAAAATTAATCCATGTTGATGCAATCACTGAAGTCGTTGTCGACCCAAGCGTATCGTAATACGACTCAGGGATTCTGAAGAAAGATGAATATCAAATCCGTTTTCGTATTTGCTTTTAAAACGTTGCAAGAACGATTGCTTTGGCCAAGTGAGGAAATTATCTGTCAAGAGTTTTTACACGGGATTGACCCCGAGAAAAAATTCTACAAATAATAACCCCAGAATAATGTCTGAATTGAATCATGAAATTGGGGTCTAAATCACAAAGTTACTCATAAGTGCCGTTGCGTTTAGCCAATTAGCCCGATTTAATGAGATTAGCATCTGATAGACGGCTACAATATTAGACGACATATTATTTTCCTGCAATGACGCTTTCCAGGAAATCAGCTTTCACAGATTACTTATTTTGTGAAAATAAATAACCTGTGAAAGCTGATTCTGACAAGACCAGTTGGTTTAGCCTATTAGCCGACGAGGTTGAGATTTGATGGGGAGTGAAGCTGCATTTTCACGGGTGCCTGGAAAAGTAAAAAAAAAACTTTTATTATACCTTTAGGTGAGATATCAAGACGTCTTTAGTCTAGGGGAGGACCGCTTCGAAGACTCTGATTTCTAAAGTCTAGATTACCGAAGAACGAAAGAAAAGCATTAGAAAACTAGAGACTCCAGAGAGAGTAGCGGAGTCAAGAGGGGGGAGGAAAGGGGCTAATAATTTATTTTCCTCGATAAATATTTTTTTTAGTTTTTAATAGTAGAGATGAAATGAAGTAAAAACTTTCACCAAAAACTAAAGGTTCAGAGGGACTAATAATTTCACCCTCTAATAAACAGCTATCAAAATGTCGTTATTTGTGTAAAAAGAAATATACTTTGATAGTCCTCTGGTAAGCTTTCTTCCAACATGCATGGAAGGTGCGTGTGTTAATAATACACGCACGGTACAGCTATACAGCAGTTAGAATTATTGAAGTTCATCTTTTCACACTTTCAGGCTGCCGCCGAGTACCTATGGGTAAACCGAGTGAAAACTGATTCGCGCCATTTGGCGTTTTCTAAGTAGTTACCTCGTTCAACGTAACACCTTAAGAGAGGTCGTTACTGTAATTGAATGGACCAAATAAAAAAACTTACAATTCCGGAGATCCGGTGACTCGAAGGACCAGCTCTCCCCGCTCCGCACGACACGCAGCAGCGGCGGCGAAGCGTGGACGCGTTCGGTAGCTACCGAAGAAAGAAATACCATGTATTGTAATTACCGAAATATTACAGAAAACCAAATATACCAGGAGTTGATTAATTGGCATACCGAAACTGTTCTAGTTTCACTCTGATCCGATCATTCACTCTGATGTTAAACAAATTGTGTCTTAGTTTTTAACAAAAAGGATGAACTAAAGGCTTGTGCAGACCAGCACGACACGCGACGGGACACAAAGGCACCGCTCGTCGCACGACGAGCGGTGCCTTCGTGTCGCGTCGCTGGTCTGAACAAGCCTTAAAGCTCACTTTCACCAAATTAAGTACTGCTCAGAGGTGTAGGGAAAGGGGGGGGGGGGCTACAATGTCCGGCCCTCGATAAATCAATAATAAATTCGATGTTAATCAATTTGTTTCTTTGTTCTTAATAGAAGAGATGAACTATACCAAAACTTTCCACCAAAGAACCAAGGTTCAGAGGTGTGGGTGCCCTAATAATTTGCTAGTAAAGTTAAACTAAAACCACTGATTAATTTACTGTTAAACACTTTCTCAGCTCTAAATAAAAAGGCCAATGTACTGAAAACACTTACCTTCTTTAAACACCAATGAAGTCGCGGTTGTGAGAACTGGTTGGTAAGTGCCGTTCAGTTCGGTGGCTGGAGGCACAGTGCGGCATGGCGGTGGCGGCTCCGGACAGTGCATAGCGGAGATGGTGCAACGCCCACTGACCTCCCGCAGAGCGCAGGTCCCGTATACCGGTCGATAATCCGCAGTGTGCTATTTTATATGATGCATGTTATGTAATCTGTTGTGTCGTCGCGTAAATAAAAAATATTGGTAATGACTTTATTTAGTTTAAAGCCTATTAAGCCTTACGTTTATTTATTTCCTTTTGGGTGGTCTCAACTTTAATAACTCTCCTTTTTGCTTCGCCATAGTCGGATGAAAAACAAAGGCTTCTTCTGTCTTATTTCAGTATTCCTTTTACTAAACATCAAATATTATTAGATATTACTAAATAAAGACTACAAGTCAAATAAATGTGTTATGCAAAGTATTAGTAAAAGATTCCAATAATTCATATTTACGCGATGTCCATAAATTCAGATAAATAACAGCGAGCCGTCCGAGCAAAGATTTTTTTTATTTTTTATTAGTAAATTGATTGCCAAGGGAGCAAACAACAATTTCCAAATCCTGAGCGCAGCGAGGGATTTAAAGTACGTCACTCGAGCTTAAAATAGTGTTGCTCCCGAGGTGAACACTCCACTTTTTATCACCCTCTATGAGAAAAAAAAACGTGTGTGATCCGACCCCCGTCAGGAACTAAGTTCTTTCTCAAGTAAGATTTATTTTTTTAAATCGCTGCCGCCATCGTGGATTTACATTTTGACCTCACTATAGACTTTAGCACCTTCGAAAACTATGAAAGCGATACCCATAATGAAAAACACTCTCGAAAACTACAAAAACCGGCCAAGTGCGTGTCGGACTACGCACAATGAAGGGTTCCGTAGTTGAGATGAATTTATTTATCCCAAACACAAACTTAACATTGTAGTTGAAAAACATGTTCTCCCATACATTCCAACTGCAAATCGTCGTTCGGCATCCAATACCGCGAATGTGACATTTTTACGTTTTTTTTTTAATTGCAGGATCACTTATTTGAACGTGTAGAATGAAATAAAACAAAAATCTGATTTTCGTAAAAAATTTCACATTCGCGGTATTAATATAATAATACATACATACATACATAAACAGGCAGGTAGAAACTACAGAACGCCACCTGCTACGATCCTTACATACTCCTTTTGCCTCGTTTACGTTCATACATCTAGTCATACACGCACGCCAACATCACCAATAAGGTCAGTATATGGCCTCCTAGGGCGTCCCCGCCTGGCCTTTCCCTTCACATCAGCCTCGTAAATACATTTTGTTAGTCGCCTTTCATTCATCCTCTCAACATGCCCAAACCATCTCAGCATACCCTTTTCAATTTTTGTCACTACATCTTAATAATCTAAATCTAATACCTTTAAACGAGCAATTCTTGTATATATGTATATATAATCTGAATTTCGGAAACAGCTCCAAGAATTTTTATTAAATTTAGTATGCAGGGGGTTTCGGGAGCGATAAATCGATCTAGCTAGGTTTCATTTTTAGAAAACGTCGTTCAAAAAAAATGGTCATCCAGATATTTTTCTTTGTTCAAGTAAAAAGGACTCATTCTGTTAGTAAACTTATGAACTATGATAGCTTATTTTACCAGGTCACTCAGAAAGTTTTGCGACTAACAATTTTTGTTTATAGGATACTGGCTGGCTTTGATGTCAATTAAAACTATGACTATTTATTACAAAAAAACATAACATTCCAAATTCGAAATTCCCTCCACATTTTTTTACGAGCAAAATCAAAATACTCTGTCTTACTGAAAACTGGATTTACAACGAGAACATTTTCGCGCGATGATTTTGTACGATTCTAAATGTCGACTAAAACCAGAAGAATCGTTTGAAAGACTTCGAATGGTGTTCATAGAAAAAAGCTCTGCTAAAGCGACTGTTTTTCGCTAGTTCAACGAATTTATGGGTGGTCGAGTAATTTTGGCGGACAAAGAAAGAAGTATGACGGTTGTTACATAACGAAACGTGCTGGCTGTGAAAATTTTAATTCAAGAGAATAGGCGAATTACATATGAAGAGGTTCAGCATATACTGCTGATTGGATCGGGAAGTGTGTATGAAATTCTACACAGGCATCTTCGGTTATGGAAGATAGTTTCACGCTGGTACCGTAAAATCTAACGCAGGCTCAGAAGGAGGTTCGGGTAGAATGGTGCCGAGACATAATATCAAAATTTGTAGCAGGCTCGGCCCGGCGCGTTTAAGATATTATTACGGGTGATGAATCTTGGATTTATCAATATGATCCAGAAATGAAGCGTCAGTCGACCGTGTGGCTGTTTCAAAATGAACCAACGCCTACGAAAGTGAAACGAGCCAGAAGTGCAGGCAAAATTTTGACATAAGTTTTTTTTCTTTGGCGGGTTATCTGGTGTCAGTACCCTGACGAGATCAAAAGAGCATCAATACTGAATGGTATGTTAACAAATTTTTGCCAGAAGTTTTTACTACTGCAAGCAGCAAGCGACCGAACACTGGCCTCCGTGGGCTACTGCTTCACCACGACAACGCGCTGGCTCACTCGGCGCTCAAAACAAGGGACTTTCTGGACAGCACACCGGTCAAATTTATAGGTCATCCTCCTTACAGTCCCGATTTGGCTCCGTGCGACTTTTTCTTGTTCCCCAAAATAAAAATCAACTCAAAGGAAAACAGTTTTCATCACCTGAAGACGCACTGGCTGCATTTGAGAAGGAGATTGGAGAGGTGTCTAATGCGGACTGGAAAATGTGTTATGAAAATTGGTTTAGACGTATAAAACTGTGTATAGACGCCAATGGAGAGTTCTTTGAAAAGATATAATAAAAAAATTATAACCTCTATTATATTTTTTTCTTGTATCACAAAACTTTCTGAGTGCCCCACGTAATCTAGTTTAAATTTATTTCACCCCATGGGAGATGGGACTGCAGTGATTGATGTACAGTACCGACCAAAAGTCCATAAGCAATCTCACAAAGCAATAGACTGACGCTTCGGTTTGACTTACGACCTTCTTCTATAAGTTGTTACAATACTGTGGACACGCACATTACACACACACACTCACTTTGTCTGCAACCAATGACTAGTTCGATAATCATCATTCGTTTTTAGTTTCATTCGTCTTGTTCACATAAATATTAAAGTTTAGCAGGTAGACCACAAAAAACTAAGTAAATTATTTCGATTTCTGTGGGGTAGATGCAGTTTGTTACAAGTATTCAATTAATATAACTTTGTTGGTTCGTGCCGTGATAATATTGGTGACGAGCATTTAGCGCAGTGTTGTGGTTATTATTATCAAAAAGCAGGCATAAAATATATTGAAGAGATCAGATCAGATCAGAGAATATTATTGCGCTGCGTAAAAGTGAAGTGAATATCTAATAAAACCGGACTAAGTGTGAGTGTTATCATTTATATATTTCATATTTTACTAAACATAAATCTTAATCAAGGGTATTGTTGATAGAACAGAGGTATTGTTGAGACAGAAGATGCCTTTAAAGTTTTAAATTCATTGTGAGGTTTAATTCGATTAGTGAATAATAAATAATTAGGTATTATGTGTAATAAAAACAATGTTTTTCTTTGTTCTAGAGAAATACTGTGACGGTTAAGAGATATGAGGAAGGGGCCTATTATCGAGTAGCAGCGACGTCAAATGGTGAATGAAACAAATGGTTTCATACCAACGAGATATTTTGCTGAATTATTAAAAACACGTCATTATGAACCGTTCGCCGTGCACTCTGAAGGCTTGCATCACTGAAGACCAGCTAGAAAACCGTTTTTGACCTTAAAATATTGACCGTACCAACTTAATAAACAACAGATTCGTTATTGCATGAATTTAAGGTAACGAATTTTTTAAGCACGTTTCAATAGGGTGTTTGTCGTATTTCTTGCAGATATACCGAAATTGTTTAATATTATTTTAGTAATAGTATTATTTTAGGATTAAAATTTGAGGTTTAGTTTCAATCTTCTTTTCGTAAAGAAAATGAATACTTAAGCTATAACCTCAATACCAACCAATATTTACTAAAGCCAATTAAAGTTTAAAATAATTAATATGAACAACTGCCTTTAACCTTAAAATCAACAATTTTGTCAGTAGATTTTTTTACATTTTAAGTAGTCTAATATTCTTATTTATTGCTTAATTACTTAGACCATGATCAAAGCTTTATATTTATGGTGCAAAAAAATCCATTTAAAATTTAAAACATTTCAAAATTTAAATATGTCAAAATAATACAAATTGCTTCTAAGTTTCTAGACATCTATTTCACATATTATTCAGGTGAAGTAATGATAAATAATTGTAGCAGTTTGATAACTATACTTAAGTAAAATAAACATAACGAATAAATATTATTTATTTTTTATTATAACATATCACGCATTTTTTATTCTAAACCCTTTATTGCAATAACAACATTAATAAATAGGCAGGATATTTAAAAATATTATTATTGCAAACAAAAATAATAATATTTGCAAAAACAGCGCTGTGATGTACGAGATTAGAACCTTAGCCATCTTGAATCTAAGACCAACGCTTAACGCCTTCTGCTATCTGCACATATAATTTACTTTCGAATTTTAGCAATGCGATACACTGGCCAAGGTCACGCGTACGAGTATGATGCGTGCTAACAAAAGTTGTGGAAATATTAAGTGCGGCGCCCGCGAACCGTGACGATACGATAGTGTGTAGTTCAAAACTGCGCTCTCTGTGGTGTGTGTACGGCACTCACACCACAGACGTCTGACTGTTTACACATACAAATGTACGGACTATACCGCGTGTTCACAGCAATACGACTCTTAGCGTGCTCATGCACTTTTGAGCGCTTACTGTACATGCAATCAAGCCTGCTAGCGATCTTTTTTAGGATATTGTTGGAGCTGGCCCGCACTCTGCGCACCAGGGATGCACACCTCATTCGCATCGTTGCGTAAAAGCAATTAATATGTGAAAGAAAGAAAGAAAGAAAAATAAGTCTAATTGTCACAGAAACAAGTGCATAAAAGAAAAGAATAATAAAATAAAATAAAAAAAATTGATTTAAATATAATCACGAGCACAAAACAGAATTATGCAGCAGCTGCTGGCACGTCATGACTGTGACAAGAAGGCTTCCACTCAGCATGATGCTGTGCTATGGGGACCCACAGCACAGCGCTGATTTTCAGTGGTCACCCATGTGCGTCCGCGAACATTCCCGATGCGCTACAAAAACGGGGCAGCCCCACCTATACCCTGAAAGCGTTGTTGTATTGGACACGAAGGGCGTTGCTCGACCTCTGGGTATATCTAGCCCAAATCCTGCCTCACCCCGCATTCCAACCTGTATGGCCTGGAAAAAGTTCCAGCCCATCGTACACTATTGATCTGGTTACCATACCACTATTTAAAGATGCTTATAAGCTCCATTGGCAACCTATCCTTCTCCAACTTTCTCCACAATACGTCATAAGCAACCAGATCAGAAGCCTTGATAAGTCGAGGAAGCTAGCATAAATCGGCGTCCCACCATGTGTATAGTAAGTATGTGATAGTATGCTTAAGACTTGTGTCTTAAGCATACTATCACATACTTACTATACACTGCATTTTCTGTTGACAAACCACGCCGAAACCCAAATTGGTTGTTATGAACATTTACAGTTTTATTTATTTGTGTATTAAGCAGACGGTCAAACACTTTTGATATTTTCAAACTCAAACTCAAATTCAAAGCATTTATTTCAAATAAACCAATTACAGGTACTTTTGAATTGTCAAGGGGTCGGTCAGTCAGAAAGATGAAGCTAGTTGCCCATTCCAAAGCGTAGTAGGTACCTATGGAGAAGAACGGGCAAGAAACTCCACGGACACTCTTTTAAATAAAAAAAATAAAAAATTGTTACAAAATATTGGTTACATTATTCATGTTGAAATCATACATGTGAGAACAATGTAGAAAGACGTGCACGTTAAAAGCGTCCGTAACAAAAACATAAATAAAAACAATTCAAAAATTAAAATAAACCGTGGCAGTTAAGAGATGACCAGTCCCTACTGACGGCGCCCGTTCACGAACATGACGCATGGATCAGCACCATTTAGCTCAACCATTTTGAAGGGAACTTAATGATCCAACACACACGCCACCATCAGCGAGACATTTGAGTGAGCATGACACTCTCAGCCGCCAGGGCACATTCAAGTCAATGAAAGACGTTCCCAGGTAATGGTAGCTTTATGGAATGTACGTGGTCACAATGCCCACACATGTGATATGCAATTATACAATACAAAGAGATTGAATTTATACAAAGAAAGATAGTTTTTACAATCTTCATCAGCCGCAACAACACTTTCGAATGCTCATCAATTAATTTATGTGCCCTTGTGGAGCTGGACCAGCGTTAAGCCAAGCATTTTTATCAGCGATGTAATCCCCCAACTTATAATATGCTTGGCAGCATAGTGTGCGTTTTATACAAGATTTAAATTTCGTTTCGTTCAGTTGGAGTATGTGGGGAGGTATTTTATTATAACATTTTAAACAGTACCCCATGAAGAATGAGTCTACTTTAGCCAGTCTGAAACCCGGTTGAACTAATTGGTCCCTATTTCTAGTCCTATAATTGTGTCTATCACCTCTTTTACTGAAAAGACTTAGATGTTTCCTTACATACATGATGTTTTCATAGATATATTGACAAGGTACCGTCATGATGTTAATATCTTTAAACAGTTCCCTTAGAGAATCGCGTCTGCGGAGGCCATATATTGCTCTGATGGCTCTCTTCTGCAGAATAAAAATAGACTCGATATCTGCCGCCCGTCCCCATAGTAAAATACCGTAAGACATAATACTATGGAAGTAACTGAAATAGACTAGTCTCGCGGTATCTACATCAGTAAATTGACGGATTTTTCTCACAGCATATGCTGCTGAACTTAGCCGTCCCGTAAGAGATGTTAAATGAGGACCCCATTGCAGCCTTGAGTCGAGCGTGATCCCCAGGAAAACAGTTTTATCGACGAATTCTAGTTTCTCTTTATTCAATACTATGTCACAATCACTACTTTTAACATTTGGTAAAGCAAATCTTATGCATTTAGTTTTTTTCCCATTTAATACTAAATTATTAGCAGTGAACCAATTTTGGACTTGCAGTAGGGCGTTATTTACGTCGTCAAGATTTGATGCACGTCTATTTATCTTAAAAATTAGGGAAGTATCGTCAGCAAATAACACCATTTGAGGTTGGTTTTTTAATAGATGAGGTAGATCATTAATATATACTAAAAAGAGGAAAGGACCCAATATCGAGCCTTGTGGAACACCCATTTTTACTTTTAGACCGAGTGAATTGACACCATTAATTTGAACTTGCTGTTGTCTATCATTTAAATAAGATTTTACTATACTGAGTGCAAGTTTACCTAGTCCGTAATGCTCAAGTTTCAAGAGTAAGGTTTCATGATTTACGCAGTCAAATGCCTTGGAGAGGTCACAAAAGATTCCTATGGCATCTTGGGCCTCCTCCCACGCTGTAAATATGTGTTTTAATAAAGTGACACCGGCGTCAGTCGTACAACATCCTTTTGTGAAACCATATTGCTGATCGTGTAAGATTTGGTTGGTGTTAAAATGATTAAGCATCTGATTGAGCATTACCTTTTCGAACACCTTGCTGAATACCGGCAGCACAGATACTGGCCTATAATTGTTGGTGTCTTTACTGTCCCCAGATTTAAAAAGTGGTATAACCTTACTGTATTTCATTAAATCCGGGAAGACTCCTTGATCCACACACAAATTAAATATTAAAGCTAAGTATGGTGCTATAGTCTCGATTGTGGATGTACAAACTTTGATAGATAATCCCCATAGATCTTCGGTCAATTTGATTTTGATTTGCCGAAAAGCTTTTATAACTATCAAAGGGTTAATATGTTTAAATTGAAATTCAACCGGGCAGCCTGGAACGTTTGCTCTTAATAAATCAATTGAGACATCGGGTGAAGAATTTAAAGCTTCAGTGGTTTTAGATGGTATATTAGTAAAGAAATTTACAAATTCTTGAGCTACTTCTAAGTAAGAGCTTATGGCACCACGTGAAGTCTCCAATGTGTAATCAGTGTTTCGTATTTTTTTCCTATTAGTTTCATTATTTATAACTTTCCAAACTGTTTTTATTTTATTTTCTGCCGATTTGATCTTGTTGCTAATGTATAGGGCTTTAGCTATCTTGCAGGTATTTCTAAAAATTTTGTAATATATTTTTTTGATATTATATTAGCTAGAGAGATGGGCCTATTGGATGCCGAGCGACGAAATGTAAGTTTGTACGCACAATATTTATAGATTCACCATATTATTTTAAGACCATAGACTTCTTATAGGTTTTCCTGTAATCTATGAGTAAAGAGCCAGACTTTGTATTTTTTTCAACATTTTTGGTCCAGTAGTTTCGGAGATAAGGGGGGGGGAATGGTCAATTTTCATTGAATTTATTAAATATCTTTAAAAGTATTTATTTTAAAATTATATAAAAAATATATTTAAGATCCTCGCAACAAGCACTTTCATATGATATGTCACACAGTACTGTTAACAAAACTTTTTTTTTAAATTTTCTTGTTTGCGCCCCAAAAGTGACCCTTATATTCAAATTTAATTTATTTACGTTACACATTCGTGTTTGGGTCACAGAAATACATATGTGTACCAAATTTCAACTTAATCGGTCCATTAGATTCGGAGTAAATTTGCTGTGACAGACGGACAGACAGACAGACAGACACACGAGTGATCCTATAAGGGTTCCGTTTTTTCCTTTTGAGGAACGGAACCCTAAAAACTTACAATTCTGGAGTTCCGGTGACTCGAAGGACCAGCTCTCCCCGCTCCGCACGACATGCAGCAGCGGCGGCGAAGCGAGGACGCGTTCGGTAGCTACCGAAGAAAGAAATACCAAGTATTGTAATTACCGAAATATTACAGAAAACCAAATCGTAGATACCAGTAGTTGATTAATTGGCATACCGAAACTAGGGACCAAGTTCGCCACAATGCTATGGTGCAGTCATTGCATCAGGTGAGGGTGGGGGGGGGGGGTAAAATTTACAACGATGGCGAGATCCAATCGTTCACTCTGATGTTAAACAAATTTTGTCTTAGTTTTTAACAAAAAGGATGAACTAAAGCTCACTTCCACCAAAGTAGGTACTGCTTAGAGGTGTAGGGAAAGGGGGGGGCAACAATGTCCGGCCCTCGATAAATCAATAATAAATTCGATGTTAATCAATTTGCTTCTTTGTTCTTAATAGAAGAGATGAACTAAACCAAAACCCTCCACCAAAGAACCAAGATTCAGAGGCGTGGGGCCCTAATAATTTGCAAGTCAAGTTAAACTAAAACCACTGATTAATTTACTGTTAAACACTTTCTCAGCTCTAAATAAGAAAGCCAAACTAATAAAAACACATACCTTCTTCAATCACCAAGGCAGTCGCGGATGTGAAAACTGGTTGGCAAATCGTGCCGCTCAGTTCGGCGGTCGGAGGTGCAGTGCGGCATGGTGGTGGTGGCGCCGGATGGTGCATAGCGGAGGTGGTGCAACGCCCACTGATCTCCTGCAGCGCGCAGGTCCGTTATAATCCGGTCGATAATCCGCAGTGTGCTATACGATGCATATTGTGTAATCTATAAGTCTGAAGACAGATATTTTACCAAAACTTACCAAGACAGAATCTAAAGAACACAGCCATAAATATCGCAACAAAATTAGATATGAGAGGATGGAATCAGAAGTCCCATGTCATGGTCAGATTAAGTCATGCTTGATAGCAACAGAACAAGTTTAAATCGTTGGGGAATTTTGCCAGGACTCAGTCGCTTATTAGAATAAACAGCATTTAAACGGCCTATAATTTTCCCACGGAGATATATATCCCACATGTCTCTGTGGCGACATCTACATCGCCACTACGCATCACACTGACGTCACGCAAAATCTTGCATCGAGCGAGCTGAGTTTACCGCACGAAAAGTATATATACAACGTCCCGACATCAATCATCGGGCAGTTGACCACCAGACAAGACACCCATCTGGTCGGAGGATCGTCCCTTTTCTATAGAGGATGAGTGAACTTTACAGCCTGTTCCTCATACCTCTATATCTCTTCTCTGTGAGAAAGTGTGGTACGGCCCATGTGGGCTCTGTGCAGGTTGGTGAATTTCAAATATCGAAGATTTTTTGGTTCTGTTAGGACATGCCGGTTTCCTAACGATGTTTTCTATCACCCTTAGGTAATACGGGCCTGTATCTGCAACTCCACGTCAAAGCGCGTATTTTGCGTATGGATGGGAAAATCGGTTATTCGATCCACCCCAGCTCCTCAAAGAAGGCTAGCAACGCCATGGTGTCACTGACAATCTAACGTAGGCTACCTGGGTTACCGAAGTACTTTGCCCTGTATGTGGCGACCACCGGGCATTTTAACAGCACATGAGCTGCTGTCTCATCGTCCTCCATGCAGGCTCTGCACAGCGGACTGTCTGTGACTCCTATGAGAAAGAGGTGTTTATTGAATGACCCATTACCAGTTACAGTAGCTATAACTGTGCGCGGCTGCTGTTTTGTTAATCGTAGAACCTGTTTCGTGAGAACCTGTTTCTATCACCCTTTTGAGAACAGTGGTTATAAAATAAATTGTACAAAGTATAGTGCAAACTTGCTTGGGTTAGAACCCACGACCAGTGAGTTGGGCCCGGCACTTCTAGGCCATCAATGCACCGTCTCAATTATTAAACAGGTGCTCGCAAAGCCGCAATATTCCGTTATCACCTCCCTTTGAACGTTCTTCATCCCGTTTATTGGTCATAAGTGGGGTAGTTTCAAATAAAACAAAAAGTTTTACATATTAATTATCTTTAGAAATGACTTGGTAGGTACTTATCTTATGAGAATGTTTTTGTCAAAATGCATATTAATACACACACATTAATTCTTACAATTATTAGAAACCCATAAAGGAAAAAAATTGTTTCTTTCCTTAATCTATTCCTTAAAACACACCAGAGATTAATAGAACCGTCCATTACATTACATTGCATTACATAACATTAAAATACACCAGCGATACCTTACATTATCATATATTTAAGAACAATAGCATATCCCAATAGAATCAACTCAATATCAACATCTTCATCATAATGGGCGCGTATCCAAGTCTCAAGTTACCAAGGACCAAAAACTCCAAAACAAAGCATTTGTTTGTTTTGGAGGGAGGGGGTACTCAGAACCCCTCCCCTTGGATCCGCGCCTGTCATAGTTATCTCTTTGCATAGACACTCATGTCATATCCGGTCATATATTCATTGTGATCATACTGATTAATTAATTAATCTTACTGCGATATTTTTTGTGAAAATTAATCCATGTTGATGCAATCACTGAAGTCGTTACCCAAGCGTATCGTAATAAGACTCAGGGATTCTGAAGAAAGATGAATATCAAATCCGTTTTGGTATTTGCTTTTAAAACGATGCAAGAACGATTGCTTTGGCCAAGTGAGGAAATTATCTGTCAAGAGTTTTTACACGGGATAGACCCCGAGAAAAAATTCTACAAATAATAACCCCAGAATAATGTCTGAATTGAATCATCAAATTGGGATCTAAATCACAAAGTTACTCATAAGAGCCGTTGCGTTTAGCCAATTAGCCCAATTTAATGAGATTAGCATCTGATAGACGGCTACAATATTAGACGACATATTATTTTCCTGCAATGACGCTTTCCAGGAAATCAGCTTTCACAGATTACTTATTTTGTGAAAATAAATAACCTGTGAAAGCTGATTCTGACAAGACCAGTTGGTTTAGCCTATTAGCCGACGAGGTTGAGATTTGATGGGGAGTGAAGCTGCATTTTCACGGGTGCCTGGAAAAGTAAAAAAAAAACTTTTATTATACCTTTAGGTGAGATATCAAGACGTCTTTAGTCTAGGGGAGGACCGCTTCGAAGACTCTGATTTCTAAAGTCTAGATTACCGAAGAACGAAAGAAAAGGTCCTGCTCCACGCGGAAAATGCTGGTCCTGCTCCACAACTAATTGATTAACATTTGCAAATACTGTTGGAGCTGCTGAAGATTGTAGACTATCTTTGCATTGTATAAACTCAATCTCCATTGTATTATATAATTGCATAGCACAGGTGTGAGTACTATGTACTAAAGAGTTACCATTTACCGGGTAATATGTCTTGCATTGACTTGAATCTGCCCTGGCGGCTGTGAGTATGTCATGCTCACTCAAATGTTTCGCTGATGGTTGCACGTGTGTTGGATCATTTAGCTCCCTTCAAAATGGTTGAGCTGAATGGTGCTAATCCATGCGTCATGTTCGTGAACGGGCGCTGTCAGTTGGGACTGGTCATCTCTTAGCTGCCAGGGCTTATTTTTATTTTAATTTTTTGAATTGTTCTTTGTTTTATCTTTTTATTACGGACACTTCTAACGTGCACGTCTTTCTACATTGTTCTCACATGTATAATTTCAACATGAATGATGTAACCAATATTTTGTAACAATTTTTTATTTAAAAGAGTGTCCGTGGAGTTTCTTGCCCGTTCTTCTCCATAGGTACCTACTACGCTTTGGAATGGGCAACTAGCTTCATACCTATTTCTGACTGACCGATTCCTTGACAATTCAAAAGTGCCTGTAAATGGTTTAATTGAAATAAATGCTTTGAGTTTGAGTTTGAAAGCATTAGAAAACTAGAGACTCCAGAGAGAGTAGCGGTATCAAGAGGGGGGAGGAAAGGGGCTAATAATTTATTTTCCTTGATAAATATTTTTTTAGTTTTTAATAGTAGAGATGAAATGAAGTAAAAACTTTCACCAAAAACTAAAGGTTCAGAGGGACTAATAATTTCACCCTCTAATAAACAGCTATCAAAATGTCGTTATTTGTGTAAAAAGAAATATACTTTGATAGTCCTCTGGTAAGCTTTCTTCCAACATGCATGGAAGGTGCGTGTGTTAATAATACACGCACGGTACAGCTATACAGCAGTTAGAATTATCGAAGTTCATCTTTTCACACTTTCAGGCTGCCGCCGAGTACCTATGGGTAAACCGAGTGAAAACTGATTCGCGCCATTTGGCGTTTTCTAAGTAGTTACCTCGTTCAACGTAACACCTTAAGAGAGGTCGTTACTGTAATTGAAAGGACAAAATAAAAACTTACAATTCTGGAGATCCGGTGACTCGAAGGACCAGCTCTCCCCGCTCCGCACGACACGCAGCAGCGGCGGCGAAGCGAGGACGCGTTCGGCAGCTACCGAAGAAAGAAATACCAAGTATTGTAATTACCGAAATATTACAGAAAACCAAATATACCAGGAGTTGATTAATTGGCATACCGAAACTGTTCTAGTTTCACTCTGATCCGATCATTCACTCTGATGTTAAACAAATTGTGTCTTAGTTTTTAACAAAAAGGATGAACTAAAGGCTTGTGCAGACCAGCACGACACGCGACGCGACACGAAGGCACCGCTCACTTCCACCAAAGTAAGTACTGCTCAGAGGTGTAGGGAAAGGGGCGGGGGGGGGCTACAATGTCCGGCCCTCGATAAATCAATAATAAATTCGATGTTAATCAATTTGTTTCTTTGTTCTTAATAGAAGAGATGAACTAAACCAAAACTTTCCACCAAAGAACCAAGGTTCAGAGGTGTGGGGGCCCTAATAATTTGCAAGTCAAGTTAAACTAAAACCACTGATTAATTTACTGTTAAACACTTTCTCAGCTCTAAATAAAAAGGCCAAAGTACTGAAAACACTTACCTTCTTTAAACACCAAGGAAGTCGCGGTTGTGAGAACTGGTTGGTAAATCGTGCCGTTCAGTTCGGTGGCTGGAGGCACAGTGCGGCATGGCGGTGGCGGCTCCGGACAGTGCATAGCGGAGATGGTGCAACGCCCACTGACCTCCCGCAGAGCGCAGGTCCCGTATACCGGTCGATAATCCGCAGTGTGCTATTTTATATGATGCATGTTATGTAATATTTTGTGTAGTCGCGTAAATAAAAATATTGGTAATGACTTTATTTAATTTAAAGCCTATTAAGCCTTATGTTTATTTATTTCCTTTTGGGTGGTCTCAACTTTAATAACTCTCCTTTTTGCTTCGCCATAGTCGGATGAAAAGCAAAGGCTTCTTCTGTCTTATTTCAGTATTCCTTTTACTAAACATCAAATATTGTTATTACTAAATAAAGACTACAAGTCAAATAAATGTGTTATGCAAAGTATTAGTAAAAGATTCCAATAATTCATATTTACGCGATGTCCATAAATTCAGATAAATAACAGCGATCCGTCCGAGCAAAGATTTTTTATTTTTTTATTAGTAAATTGATTGCTAAGGGAGCAAACAACAATTTCCAAATCCTGAGCGCAGCGAGGGATTCAAAGTACGTCACTCGAGCTTAAAATAGTGTTGCTCCCGAGGTGAACACTCCACTTTTTATCACCCTCTATGAGAAAAAAAAACGTGTGTGATCCGACCCCCGTCAGGAACTAAGTTCTTTCTCAAGTAAGATTTCTTTTTTTAAATCGCTGCCGCCATCGTGGATTTACATTTTGACCTCACTATAGACTTTAGCACCTTCGAAAACTATGAAAGCGATACCCATAATGAAAAACACCCTCGAAAACTACAAAAACAACACCATGACGAAAAATTTGAAAATTTCCGCAGCCACCATATTGGATTTAAATTTTGACGTCACTATCTGCTTTAGTACCCTCAAAAACCATGAAACTGATACCCATGACAAAAAATTTGAAAATTTTCGCAGCCGCCTTCTTGGATTTTTATTTTGACCTCACCATCATCTTTAGTATCCTCGAAAACTATGAAAGCGACACCCATGACAATAATTTTAAAATTTGCATAGCCGCCATCTTGGATTTACATTTTGACCTCACTATCGGCTTTAGCACCCTCGAAAACCATGAAAACGATATCAATGATGAAAAATTTGAAAAAATTTGCAGCCGCCCTCTCTCTCTCTCTTTCTTTCTTTTTAAATTAGAAGAAGACAGTCGTAAGTATTAACACTTTTTAGCGTGAAGATTTCTGAAGAACTTCCTTCCAAAAATAAAATATAATAGGTCAATAATGTCAGAAATATAACAATACAATTTCAGCAATACGTTGTGCACGTACAGCACAGTAAAGTACCCACTGACAAAAATACTCCAAACGAATTAAAAGAATTCCAACCAAGCACGTTCCGCTAGTGTGAGCGCATGTCGAAGCGATATACACAGTGAGCAATACTACCACGCACACATTGACAATTATTACTTGACGCGTTAGCACTACTAGCTATCGAAAATTTGTGATAAATTTGGATGTGTTCCGTAATACCAGAAATGATGAATGAAAACTTAATGTTTTTCGTTTTTTTTTTCAATAATTTCTAACTTGATAATATTAGCTATGCTTCTGCAGAAATAATGTTATAAATATTGTTGTTATATAATACATGTAATACATAAGAAACAGGATGAAAACATGTAATTTACGCTGTAAAATGTGCGAATTGGAAAAAAAAAAGATTCAGGAGCCTTGATAAATACTGTCTAAATCCGAATAACAACATAATATGGTGGAAATATGCTCAAATTGCAAAGGATTTAGATATTACGTTTGTATGGACAATTCATGCGTCGCCGCGTTCTAAAAGTACTAATTTTTGTTAGAGTCAAGTGTGGGGGACACTGCCAGCTAAATGGTTAGTTTCGGATATGTGAAAAAAATCACAGCAGTAATTTATACATCGAAATTTAAAGGAAAACTATCACAGCTTAGTAGGCTCTACAAGTTAACGAGTACTAATCGACCAACTTATATTTGCAATTGCAAAAACATGTATTCCCATACATTCCGTATGGGAGAACATGTTTTTCAACTACAAAGTCAAGTTTGTTTTTGGGATAAATTCATCCCAACTACGGAACCCTTCATTGTGCGAGGTCCGACACGCACTTGGCCGGCTTTTGGTTCTAAATAGGACATGCCGGTTTCCTAACAATGTTTTCTATCAAACTTTTGGGTTAGAACCCATGACCAGAGAGTTGGGCCCGGCACTTCTAGGCCATCAATGCTCCCACCTGGGCCATCACCTGCACTGCACTGGTCTCAACTATTAAATAGGTGCTCGCAAAGCCGTAATATTCCGTTAGCACCTCCCTTTTAACGTTTCTCATACCGTCTATTCTGCCCCCGATAGAAAAAAAGAAGCATCTAACATTTTTTCCAGATTTGAGTTATATCCATTGCCGGAATCAGAAAAAAAGGCGCATCTGCCTGATATATAACTCAAATCTGGTAAAAAATTAATGACCAATACTGCTCAGTATTGGTCATTAATGGGGAAGTTTCAAATAAAACAAAAAACTTTACATATTAATTATCTTCAGAAATGACTTGGTAGGTACTTATCTATTGAGAATGTTTTTCCCAATTCTTACAATTATTAGAAACCCATCAAAGAAAAAATGAGTTTCTTTCCTTAATCTAATTCCATGAAATACACCAGAGATTAATAGATCCATCCATTACATTACATAATATTATAAACCCCAGAGATGCCTTACACTATCTTATATTTAAGAACAATAGCATATCCCAATAGAATTAACTCAATATCAACATCTTCATCATAATGGGCGCGTATCCAAGTCTCAAGTCACCAAGGACCAAAAACTCCAAAACAAAGCATTTGTTTGTTTTGGAGGGAGGGGGTACTCAGAACCCCCCCCCCCCCCCCCCTTGGATCCGCGCCTGTCATAGTTATCTCTTTGCATAGACACTCATGTCATATCCGGTCATAATTTCATATCCATGTGCTTATCTTATTTATCAAAGTAGGAACTGATTAATTAATATTGCTAAGATAAGTTTTTGTACAAATCAATGCATGTTGATCACACTGTATGTTGATGCAATCAGTGAAGTCGTTACCCGAGCGTGTCGTAATACGACTGGGGGATTTTGAAGATAGATGAACAGCAAATCCGTTTTGGTATTTGCTTTTAAAACGTTGCAAGAACGATTGCTTTAGCCAAGTGAGGAAATTATCTGTTAAGAGATTTTACACAGGATTGACCCCGAGGAAAAACATCTACAAATAAAAACCCCAGAATAACGTCTGAATTGAATCATCAAATTGGGGGCTAAATCACAAAGTAACTCATAAGAGCCGTTGCGTTTAGCCAATTAGCCCGATTTAATGAGATTAGCATCTGATAGACGGCTACAATATTAGATGACATATTATTTTCCCGCAATAACGCTTTCCAGGAAATCAGCTTTCACAGATTACTTATTTTGTGGAAATAAATAAGTAATCTGTGAAAGCTGATTCTGACAAGACAAGTTGGTTTAGCCTATTAGCCGACGAGGTTGAGATTTGGTTGGGAGTGAAGCTGCATTTTCACGGGTGCCGGGAAAAGTAAAAAAAATACTCTTATTATAACTTTGGGTCAGGTATCAAGACGTCTTTAGTCTATGGGAGGACCGCTTCGAAGACTCTAATTTCTAAAGTCTAGATAACCGAAGAACGAAAGAAAAGCATTAGAAAACTAGAGACTCCAGAGAGAGTAGCGGTGTCAAGAGGGAGGAAAGGGGCTAATAATTTATTTTCCCCGATAAATAATTAATTCTGATGTAAAACAATTACTGTTTTTTTGTTTTTATTAGTAGAGATGAAATAAAGCAAAAACTCCCACCAAAGAACTAAAGGTTCAGAGGGACTAATAATTTCACCCTCTAATTAACAGCTATCAAAATGTCATTATTTGTGTAAAAAGAAATATACTTTGATAGTCCTCTGGTAAGCTTTCTTCCAACATGCATGGAAGGTGCGTGTGTTTAATCATACACGCACGGTACAGCTATACAGCAGTTAGAGTTATCGAAGTTCATCTTTTCACACTTTCAGGCTGCCGCCGAGTACCTATGGGTAAACCGAGTGAAAACTGATTCGCGCCATTTGACGTTTTCTAAGTTGTTACCTCGTTCAACGTAACACCTT
Source organism: Agrochola litura (assembly GCA_949152395.1). Classification (NCBI taxonomy): domain Eukaryota; kingdom Metazoa; phylum Arthropoda; class Insecta; order Lepidoptera; family Noctuidae; genus Agrochola; species Agrochola litura. The sequence goes on from OX424512.1 coordinate 8,838,879, forward strand.
AAGAGAGGTCGTTACTGTAATTGAAAGGACCAAATAAAAACTTACAATTCTGGAGATCCGGTGACTCGAAGGACCAGCTCTCCCCGCTCCGCACGACACGCAGCAGCGGCGGCGAAGCGAGGACGCGTTCGGTAGCTACCGAAGAAAGAAATACCAAGTATTGTAATTACAGAAAACCAAATCGTAGATACCAGTAGTTGATTAATTGGCATACCGAAACTAGGGACCAAGTCCGCCACAATGCTATGGTGCAGTCATTGCATCAGGTGAGGGTGAGGGGGGGGGGGGGTAAAATTTACAACGATGGCGAGATCCAATCGTTCACTCTGTTGTTAAACAAATTTTGTCTTAGTTTTTAACAAAAAGGATGAACTAAAGCTCACTTCCACCAAAGTAGGTACTGCTTTTACTGGTGTAGGGAAAGGGGGGGCAACAATGTCCGGCCCTCGATAAATCAATAATAAATTCGATGTAAATCAATTTGCTCCTTTGTTCTTAATAGAAGAGATGAACTAAACCAAAACCTTCCACCAAAGAACCAAGATTCAGAGGCGTGGGGCCCTAATAATTTGCAAGTCAAGTTAAACTAAAACCACTGATTAATTTATTGTTAAACACTTTCTCAGCTCTAAATAAGAAAGCCAAACTAATAAAAACACATACCTTCTTCAATCACCAAGGCAGTCGCGGATGTGAAAACTGGTTGGCAAATCGTGCCGCTCAGTTCGGCGGTCGAAGGTGCAGTGCGGCATGGTGGTGGTGGCGCCGGATGGTGCATAGCAGAGGTGGTGCAACGCCCACTGATCTCCTGCAGCGCGCAGGTCCGTTATAATCCGGTCGATAATCCGCAGTGTGCTATACGATGCATGTTGTGTAATCTATAAGTCTGTAGACAGATATTTTACCAAAACTTACCAAGACAGAATCTAAAGAACACAGCCATAAATATCGCAACAAAATTAGATATGAGAGGATGGAATCAGAAGTCCCATGTCATGGTCAGATTTAATCATGCTTGATAGCAACAGAACAAGTTTAAATCTTCGGGGAATTTTGCCAGGACTCAGTCGCTTATTAGAATAAACAGCATTTAAACGGCCTATAATTTTCCCACAGAGATATATATCCCACATGTCTCTGTGGCGACATCTACATCGCCACTACGCATCACACTGACGTCACGCAAAATCTTGCATCGAGCGAGCTGAGTTTATATACAACGTCCCGACATCAATCATCGGGCAGTTGACCACCAGACAAGACACCCATCTGGTCGGAGGATCGTCCCTTTTCTATAGAGGATGAGTGAACTTTACAGCCTGTTCCTCATACCTCTATATCTCTTCTCTGTGAGAAAGTGTGGTACGGCCCATGTGGGCTCTGTGCAGGTTGGTGAATTTCAAATATCGAAGATTTTTTGGTTCTGTTAGGACATGCCGGTTTCCTAACGATGTTTTCTATCACCCTTAGGTAATACGGGCCCGTATCTGCAACTCCACGTCAAAGCGCGAATTTTGCGTATGGATGGGAAAATCGGTTATTCGATCCACCCCAGCTCCTCAAAGAAGGCTAGCAACGCCATGGTGTCACTGACAATCTAACGTAGGCTACCTGGGTTACCGAAGTACTTTGCCCTGTATGTGGCGACCACCGGGCATTTTAACAGCACATGAGCTGCTGTCTCATCGTCCTCCATGCAGGCTCTGCACAGCGGACTGTCTGTGACTCCTATGAGAAAGAGGTGTTTATTGAATGACCCATTACCAGTTACAGTAGCTATTACTGTGCGCGGCTGCCGTTTTGTTAATCGTAGAACCTGTTTCGTGAGAACCTGTTTCTATCACCCTTTTGAGAACAGTGGTTATAAAATAAATTGCACAAAGTATAGTGCAAACTTGCTTGGGTTAGAACCCACGACCAGTGAGTTGGGCGCGGCACTTCTAGGCCATCAATGCACTGTCTCAATTATTAAACAGGTGCTCGCAAAGCCGCAATATTCCGTTATCACCTCCCTTTGAACGTTCTTCATCCCGTTTATTGGTCATTAGTGGGGTAGTTTCAAATAAAACAAAAAGTTTTACATATTAATTATCTTTAGAAATGACTTGGTAGGTACTTATCTGATGAGAATGTTCTTGTCAAAATGCATATTAATACACACACATTAATACACACATATTAATTCTTACAATTATTAGAAACCCATAAAGGAAAAAAAATGTTTCTTTCCTTAATCTATTCCTTAAAACACACCAGAGATTAATAGAACCGTCCATTACATTACATTGCATTACATAACATTAAAATACACCAGCGATACCTTACATTATCATATATTTAAGAACAATAGCATATCCCAATAGAATCAACTCAATATCAACATCTTCATCATAATGGGCGCGTATCCAAGTCTCAAGTCACCAAGGACCAAAAACTCCAAAACAAAGCATTTGTTTGTTTTGGAGGGAGGGGGTACTCAGAACCCTTCCCCTTGGATCCGCGCCTGTCATAGTTATCTCTTTGCATAGACACTCATGTCATATCCGGTCATATATTCATTGTGATAATACTGATTAATGAATTAATCTTACTGAGATATTTTTTGTGAAAATTAATCCATGTTGATGCAATCACTGAAGTCGTTGTCGACCCAAGCGTATCGTAATACGACTCAGGGATTCTGAAGAAAGATGAATATCAAATCCGTTTTCGTATTTGCTTTTAAAACGTTGCAAGAACGATTGCTTTGGCCAAGTGAGGAAATTATCTGTCAAGAGTTTTTACACGGGATTGACCCCGAGAAAAAATTCTACAAATAATAACCCCAGAATAATGTCTGAATTGAATCATGAAATTGGGGTCTAAATCACAAAGTTACTCATAAGTGCCGTTGCGTTTAGCCAATTAGCCCGATTTAATGAGATTAGCATCTGATAGACGGCTACAATATTAGACGACATATTATTTTCCTGCAATGACGCTTTCCAGGAAATCAGCTTTCACAGATTACTTATTTTGTGAAAATAAATAACCTGTGAAAGCTGATTCTGACAAGACCAGTTGGTTTAGCCTATTAGCCGACGAGGTTGAGATTTGATGGGGAGTGAAGCTGCATTTTCACGGGTGCCTGGAAAAGTAAAAAAAAAACTTTTATTATACCTTTAGGTGAGATATCAAGACGTCTTTAGTCTAGGGGAGGACCGCTTCGAAGACTCTGATTTCTAAAGTCTAGATTACCGAAGAACGAAAGAAAAGCATTCGAAAACTAGAGACTCCAGAGAGAGTAGCGGTGTCAAGAGGGGGGAGGAAAGGGGCTAATAATTTATTTTCCTCGATAAATATTTTTTTTAGTTTTTAATAGTAGAGATGAAATGAAGTAAAAACTTTCACCAAAAACTAAAGGTTCAGAGGGACTAATAATTTCACCCTCTAATAAACAGCTATCAAAATGTCGTTATTTGTGTAAAAAGAAATATACTTTGATAGTCCTCTGGTAAGCTTTCTTCCAACATGCATGGAAGGTGCGTGTGTTAATAATACACGCACGGTACAGCTATACAGCAGTTAGAATTATTGAAGTTCATCTTTTCACACTTTCAGGCTGCCGCCGAGTACCTATGGGTAAACCGAGTGAAAACTGATTCGCGCCATTTGGCGTTTTCTAAGTAGTTACCTCGTTCAACGTAACACCTTAAGAGAGGTCGTTACTGTAATTGAAAGGACCAAATAAAAAAACTTACAATTCCGGAGATCCGGTGACTCGAAGGACCAGCTCTCCCCGCTCCGCACGACACGCAGCAGCGGCGGCGAAGCGTGGACGCGTTCGGTAGCTACCGAAGAAAGAAATACCATGTATTGTAATTACCGAAATATTACAGAAAACCAAATATACCAGGAGTTGATTAATTGGCATACCGAAACTGTTCTAGTTTCACTCTGATCCGATCATTCACTGTGATGTTAAACAAATTGTGTCTTAGTTTTTAACAAAAAGGATGAACTAAAGGCTTGTGCAGACCAGCACGACACGCGACGGGACACAAAGGCACCGCTCGTCGCACGACGAGCGGTGCCTTCGTGTCGCGTCGCTGGTCTGAACAAGCCTTAAAGCTCACTTTCACCAAATTAAGTACTGCTCAGAGGTGTAGGGAAAGGGGGGGGGGGGGGGCTACAATGTCCGGCCCTCGATAAATCAATAATAAATTCGATGTTAATCAATTTGTTTCTTTGTTCTTAATAGAAGAGATGAACTATACCAAAACTTTCCACCAAAGAACCAAGGTTCAGAGGTGTGGGTGCCCTAATAATTTGCTAGTAAAGTTAAACTAAAACCACTGATTAATTTACTGTTAAACACTTTCTCAGCTCTAAATAAAAAGGCCAATGTACTGAAAACACTTACCTTCTTTAAACACCAAGGAAGTCGCGGTTGTGAGAACTGGTTGGTAAGTGCCGTTCAGTTCGGTGGCTGGAGGCACAGTGCGGCATGGCGGTGGCGGCTCCGGACAGTGCATAGCGGAGATGGTGCAACGCCCACTGACCTCCCGCAGAGCGCAGGTCCCGTATACCGGTCGATAATCCGCAGTGTGCTATTTTATATGATGCATGTTATGTAATCTGTTGTGTCGTCGCGTAAATAAAAAATATTGGTAATGACTTTATTTAATTTAAAGCCTATTAAGCCTTACGTTTATTTATTTCCTTTTGGGTGGTCTCAACTTTAATAACTCTCCTTTTTGCTTCGCCATAGTCGGATGAAAAACAAAGGCTTCTTCTGTCTTATTTCAGTATTCCTTTTACTAAACATCAAATATTGTTATTACTAAATAAAGACTACATGTCAAATAAATGTGTTATGCAAAGTATTAGTAAAAGATTCCAATAATTCATATTTACGCGATGTCCATAAATTCAGATAAATAACAGCGAGCCGTCCGAGCAAAGATTTTTTTTATTTTTTATTAGTAAATTGATTGCCAAGGGAGCAAACAACAATTTCCAAATCCTGAGCGCAGCGAGGGATTTAAAGTACGTCACTCGAGCTTAAAATAGTGTTGCTCCCGAGGTGAACACTCCACTTTTTATCACCCTCTATGAGAAAAAAAAACGTGTGTGATCCGACCCCCGTCAGGAACTAAGTTCTTTCTCAAGTAAGATTTATTTTTTTAAATCGCTGCCGCCATCGTGGATTTACATTTTGACCTCACTATAGACTTTAGCACCTTCGAAAACTATGAAAGCGATACCCATAATGAAAAACACTCTCGAAAACTACAAAAACCGGCCAAGTGCGTGTCGGACTACGCACAATGAAGGGTTCCGTAGTTGAGATGAATTTATTTATCCCAAACACAAACTTAACATTGTAGTTGAAAAACATGTTCTCCCATACATTCCAACTGCAAATCGTCGTTCGGCATCCAATACCGCGAATGTGACATTTTTACGTTTTTTTTTTAATTGCAGGATCACTTATTTGAACGTGTAGAATGAAATAAAACAAAAATCTGATTTTCGTAAAAAATTTCACATTCGCGGTATTAATATAATAATACATACATACATACATAAACAGGCAGGTAGAAACTACAGAACGCCACCTGCTACGATCCTTACATACTCCTTTTGCCTCGTTTACGTTCATACATCTAGTCATACACGCACGCCAACATCACCAATAAGGTCAGTATATGGCCTCCTAGGGCGTCCCCGCCTGGCCTTTCCCTTCACATCAGCCTCGTAAATACATTTTGTTAGTCGCCTTTCATTCATCCTCTCAACATGCCCAAACCATCTCAGCATACCCTTTTCAATTTTTGTCACTACATCTTAATAATCTAAATCTAATACCTTTAAACGAGCAATTCTTGTATATATGTATATATAATCTGAATTTCGGAAACAGCTCCAAGAATTTTTATTAAATTTAGTATGCAGGGGGTTTCGGGAGCGATAAATCGATCTAGCTAGGTTTCATTTTTAGAAAACGTCGTTCAAAAAAAATGGTCATCCAGATATTTTTCTTTGTTCAAGTAAAAAGGACTCATTCTGTTAGTAAACTTATGAACTATGATAGCTTATTTTACCAGGTCACTCAGAAAGTTTTGCGACTAACAATTTTTGTTTATAGGATACTGGCTGGCTTTGATGTCAATTAAAACTATGACTATTTATTACAAAAAAACATAACATTCCAAATTCGAAATTCCCTCCACATTTTTTTACGAGCAAAATCAAAATACTCTGTCTTACTGAAAACTGGATTTACAACGAGAACATTTTCGCGCGATGATTTTGTACGATTCTAAATGTCGACTAAAACCAGAAGAATCGTTTGAAAGACTTCGAATGGTGTTCATAGAAAAAAGCTCTGCTAAAGCGACTGTTTTTCGCTAGTTCAACGAATTTATGGGTGGTCGAGTAATTTTGGCGGACAAAGAAAGAAGTATGACGGTTGTTACATAACGAAACGTGCTGGCTGTGAAAATTTTAATTCAAGAGAATAGGCGAATTACATATGAAGAGGTTCAGCATATACTGCTGATTGGATCGGGAAGTGTGTATGAAATTCTACACAGGCATCTTCGGTTATGGAAGATAGTTTCACGCTGGTACCGTAAAATCTAACGCAGGCTCAGAAGGAGGTTCGGGTAGAATGGTGCCGAGACATAATATCAAAATTTGTAGCAGGCTCGGCCCGGCGCGTTTAAGATATTATTACGGGTGATGAATCTTGGATTTATCAATATGATCCAGAAATGAAGCGTCAGTCGACCGTGTGGCTGTTTCAAAATGAACCAACGCCTACGAAAGTGAAACGAGCCAGAAGTGCAGGCAAAATTTTGACATAAGTTTTTTTTCTTTGGCGGGTTATCTGGTGTCAGTACCCTGACGAGATCAAAAGAGCATCAATACTGAATGGTATGTTAACAAATTTTTGCCAGAAGTTTTTACTACTGCAAGCAGCAAGCGACCGAACACTGGCCTCCGTGGGCTACTGCTTCACCACGACAACGCGCTGGCTCACTCGGCGCTCAAAACAAGGGACTTTCTGGACAGCACACCGGTTAAATTTATAGGTCATCCTCCTTACAGTCCCGATTTGGCTCCGTGCGACTTTTTCTTGTTCCCCAAAATAAAAATCAACTCAAAGGAAAACAGTTTTCATCACCTGAAGACGCACTGGCTGCATTTGAGAAGGAGATTGGAGAGGTGTCTAATGCGGACTGGAAAATGTGTTATGAAAATTGGTTTAGACGTATAAAACTGTGTATAGACGCCAATGGAGAGTTCTTTGAAAAGATATAATAAAAAAATTATAACCTCTATTATATTTTTTTCTTGTATCACAAAACTTTCTGAGTGCCCCACGTAATCTAGTTTAAATTTATTTCACCCCATGGGAGATGGGACTGCAGTGATTGATGTACAGTACCGACCAAAAGTCCATAAGCAATCTCACAAAGCAATAGACTGACGCTTCGGTTTGACTTACGACCTTCTTCTATAAGTTGTTACAATACTGTAGACACGCACATTACACACACACACTCACTTTGTCTGCAACCAATGACTAGTTCGATAATCATCATTCGTTTTTAGTTTCATTCGTCTTGTTCACATAAATATTAAAGTTTAGCAGGTAGACCACAAAAAACTAAGTAAATTATTTCGATTTCTGTGGGGTAGATGCAGTTTGTTACAAGTATTCAATTAATATAACTTTGTTGGTTCGTGCCGTGATAATATTGGTGACGAGCATTTAGCGCAGTGTTGTGGTTATTATTATCAAAAAGCAGGCATAAAATATATTGAAGAGATCAGATCAGATCAGAGAATATTATTGCGCTGCGTAAAAGTGAAGTGAATATCTAATAAAACCGGACTAAGTGTGAGTGTTATCATTTATATATTTCATATTTTACTAAACATAAATCTTAATCAAGGGTATTGTTGATAGAACAGAGGTATTGTTGAGACAGAAGATGCCTTTAAAGTTTTAAATTCATTGTGAGGTTTAATTCGATTAGTGAATAATAAATAATTAGGTATTATGTGTAATAAAAACAATGTTTTTCTTTGTTCTAGAGAAATACTGTGACGGTTAAGAGATATGAGGAAGGGGCCTATTATCGAGTAGCAGCGACGTCAAATGGTGAATGAAACAAATGGTTTCATACCAACGAGATATTTTGCTGAATTATTAAAAACACGTCATTATGAACCGTTCGCCGTGCACTCTGAAGGCTTGCATCACTGAAGACCAGCTAGAAAACCGTTTTTGACCTTAAAATATTGACCGTACCAACTTAATAAACAACAGATTCGTTATTGCATGAATTTAAGGTAACGAATTTTTTAAGCACGTTTCAATAGGGTGTTTGTCGTATTTCTTGCAGATATACCGAAATTGTTTAATATTATTTTAGTAATAGTATTATTTTAGGATTAAAATTTGAGGTTTAGTTTCAATCTTCTTTTCGTAAAGAAAATGAATACTTAAGCTATAACCTCAATACCAACCAATATTTACTAAAGCCAATTAAAGTTTAAAATAATTAATATGAACAACTGCCTTTAACCTTAAAATCAACAATTTTGTCAGTAGATTTTTTTACATTTTAAGTAGTCTAATATTCTTATTTATTGCTTAATTACTTAGACCATGATCAAAGCTTTATATTTATGGTGCAAAAAAATCCATTTAAAATTTAAAACATTTCAAAATTTAAATATGTCAAAATAATACAAATTGCTTCTAAGTTTCTAGACATCTATTTCACATATTATTCAGGTGAAGTAATGATAAATAATTGTAGCAGTTTGATAACTATACTTAAGTAAAATAAACATAACGAATAAATATTATTTATTTTTTATTATAACATATCACGCATTTTTTATTCTAAACCCTTTATTGCAATAACAACATTAATAAATAGGCAGGATATTTAAAAATATTATTATTGCAAACAAAAATAATAATATTTGCAAAAACAGCGCTGTGATGTACGAGATTAGAACCTTAGCCATCTTGAATCTAAGACCAACGCTTAACGCCTTCTGCTATCTGCACATATAATTTACTTTCAAATTTTAGCAATGCGATACACTGGCCAAGGTCACGCGTACGAGTATGATGCGTGCTAACAAAAGTTGTGGAAATATTAAGTGCGGCGCCCGCGAACCGTGACGATACGATAGTGTGTAGTTCAAAACTGCGCTCTCTGTGGTGTGTGTACGGCACTCACACCACAGACGTCTGACTGTTTACACATACAAATGTACGGACTATACCGCGTGTTCACAGCAATACGACTCTTAGCGTGCTCATGCACTTTTGAGCGCTTACTGTACATGCAATCAAGCCTGCTAGCGATCTTTTTTAGGATATTGTTGGAGCTGGCCCGCACTCTGCGCACCAGGGATGCACACCTCATTCGCATCGTTGCGTAAAAGCAATTAATATGTGAAAGAAAGAAAGAAAGAAAAATAAGTCTAATTGTCACAGAAACAAGTGCATAAAAGAAAAGAATAATAAAATAAAATAAAAAAAATTGATTTAAATATAATCACGAGCACAAAACAGAATTATGCAGCAGCTGCTGGCACGTCATGACTGTGACAAGAAGGCTTCCACTCAGCATGATGCTGTGCTATGGGGACCCACAGCACAGTGCTGATTTTCAGTGGTCACCCATGTGCGTCCGCGAACATTCCCGATGCGCTACAAAAACGGGGCAGCCCCACCTATACCCTGAAAGCGTTGTTGTATTGGACACGAAGGGCGTTGCTCGACCTCTGGGTATATCTAGCCCAAATCCTGCCTCACCCCGCATTCCAACCTGTATGGCCTGGAAAAAGTTCCAGCCCATCGTACACTATTGATCTGGTTACCATACCACTATTTAAAGATGCTTATAAGCTCCATTGGCAACCTATCCTTCTCCAACTTTCTCCACAATACGTCATAAGCAACCAGATCAGAAGCCTTGATAAGTCGAGGAAGCTAGCATAAATCGGCGTCCCACCATGTGTATAGTAAGTATGTGATAGTATGCTTAAGACTTGTGTCTTAAGCATACTATCACATACTTACTATACACTGCATTTTCTGTTGACAAACCACGCCGAAACCCAAATTGGTTGTTATGAACATTTACAGTTTTATTTATTTGTGTATTAAGCAGACGGTCAAACACTTTTGATATTTTCAAACTCAAACTCAAACTCAAAGCATTTATTTCAAATAAACCAATTACAGGTACTTTTGAATTGTCAAGGGGTCGGTCAGTCAGAAAGATGAAGCTAGTTGCCCATTCCAAAGCGTAGTAGGTACCTATGGAGAAGAACGGGCAAGAAACTCCACGGACACTCTTTTAAATAAAAAAAATAAAAAATTGTTACAAAATATTGGTTACATTATTCATGTTGAAATCATACATGTGAGAACAATGTAGAAAGACGTGCACGTTAAAAGCGTCCGTAACAAAAAACATAAATAAAAACAATTCAAAAATTAAAATAAACCGTGGCAGTTAAGAGATGACCAGTCCCTACTGACGGCGCTCGTTCACGAACATGACGCATGGATCAGCACCATTTAGCTCAACCATTTTGAAGGGAACTTAATGATCCAACACACACGCCACCATCAGCGAGACATTTGAGTGAGCATGACACTCTCAGCCGCCAGGGCACATTCAAGTCAATGAAAGACGTACCCAGGTAATGGTAGCTTTATGGAATGTACGTGGTCACAATGCCCACACATGTGATATGCAATTATACAATACAAAGAGATTGAATTTATACAAAGAAAGATAGTTTTTACAATCTTCATCAGCCGCAACAACACTTTCGAATGCTCATCAATTAATTTATGTGCCCTTGTGGAGCTGGACCAGCGTTAAGCCAAGCATTTTTATCAGCGATGTAATCCCCCAACTTATAATATGCTTGGCAGCATAGTGTGCGTTTTATACAAGATTTAAATTTCGTTTCATTCAGTTGGAGTATGTGGGGAGGTATTTTATTATAACATTTTAAACAGTACCCCATGAAGGATGAGTCTACTTTAGCCAGTCTGAAACCCGGTTGAACTAATTGGTCCCTATTTCTAGTCCTATAATTGTGTCTATCACCTCTTTTACTGAAAAGACTTAGATGTTTCCTTACATACATGATGTTTTCATAGATATATTGACAAGGTACCGTCATGATGTTAATATCTTTAAACAGTTCCCTTAGAGAATCGCGTCTGCGGAGGCCATATATTGCTCTGATGGCTCTCTTCTGCAGAATAAAAATAGACTCGATATCTGCCGCCCGTCCCCATAGTAAAATACCGTAAGACATAATACTATGGAAGTAACTGAAATAGACTAGTCTCGCGGTATCTACATCAGTAAATTGACGGATTTTTCTCACAGCATATGCTGCTGAACTTAGCCGTCCCGTAAGAGATGTTAAATGAGGACCCCATTGCAGCCTTGAGTCGAGCGTGATCCCCAGGAAAACAGTTTTATCGACGAATTCTAGTTTCTCTTTATTCAATACTATGTCACAAGCACTACTTTTAACATTTGGTAAAGCAAATCTTATGCATTTAGTTTTTTTCCCATTTAATACTAAATTATTAGCAGTGAACCAATTTTGGACTTGCAGTAAGGCGTTATTTACGTCGTCAAGATTTGATGCACGTCTATTTATCTTAAAAATTAGGGAAGTATCGTCAGCAAATAACACCATTTGAGGTTGGTTTTTTAATAGATGGGGTAGATCATTAATATATACTAAAAAGAGGAAAGGACCCAATATCGAGCCTTGTGGAACACCCATTTTTACTTTTAGACCGAGTGAATTGACACCATTAATTTGAACTTGCTGTTGTCTATCATTTAAATAAGATTTTACTATACTGAGTGCAAGTTTACCTAGTCCGTAATGCTCAAGTTTCAAGAGTAAGGTTTCATGATTTACGCAGTCAAATGCCTTGGAGAGGTCACAAAAGATTCCTATGGCATCTTGGGCCTCCTCCCACGCTGTAAATATGTGTTTTAATAAAGTGACACCGGCGTCAGTCGTACAACATCCTTTTGTGAAACCATATTGCTGATCGTGTAAGATTTGGTTGGTGTTAAAATGATTAAGCATCTGATTGAGCATTACCTTTTCGAACACCTTGCTGAATACCGGCAGCACAGATACTGGCCTATAATTGTTGGTGTCTTTACTGTCCCCAGATTTAAAAAGTGGTATAACCTTACTGTATTTCATTAAATCCGGGAAGACTCCTTGATCCACACACAAATTAAATATTAAAGCTAAGTATGGTGCTATAGTCTCGATTGTGGATGTACAAACTTTGATAGATAATCCCCATAGATCTTCGGTCAATTTGATTTTGATTTGCCGAAAAGCTTTTATAACTATCAAAGGGTTAATATGTTTAAATTGAAATTCAACCGGGCAGCCTGGAACGTTTGCTCTTAATAAATCAATTGAGACATCGGGTGAAGAATTTAAAGCTTCAGTGGTTTTAGATGGTATATTAGTAAAGAAATTTACAAATTCTTGAGCTACTTCTAAGTAAGAGCTTATGGCACCACGTGAAGTCTCCAATGTGTAATCAGTGTTTCGTATTTTTTTCCTATTAGTTTCATTATTTATAACTTTCCAAACTGTTTTTATTTTATTTTCTGCCGATTTGATCTTGTTGCTAATGTATAGGGCTTTAGCTATCTTGCAGGTATTTCTAAAAATTTTGTAATATATTTTTTTGATATTATATTAGCTAGAGAGATGGGCCTATTGGATGCCGAGCGACGAAATGTAAGTTTGTACGCACAATATTTATAGATTCACCATATTATTTTAAGACCATAGACTTCTTATAGGTTTTCCTGTAATCTATGAGTAAAGAGCCAGACTTTGTATTTTTTTCAACATTTTTGGTCCAGTAGTTTCGGAGATAAGGGGGGGGGAATGGTCAATTTTCATTGAATTTATTAAATATCTTTAAAAGTATTTATTTTAAAATTATATAAAAAATATATTTAAGATCCTCGCAACAAGCACTTTCATATGATATGTCACACAGTACTGTTAACAAAACTTTTTTTTTAAATTTTCTTGTTTGCGCCCCAAAAGTGACCCTTATATTCAAATTTAATTTATTTACGTTACACATTCGTGTTTGGGTCACAGAAATACATATGTGTACCAAATTTCAACTTAATCGGTCCATTAGATTCGGAGTAAATTTGCTGTGACAGACGGACAGACAGACAGACAGACACACGAGTGATCCTATAAGGGTTCCGTTTTTTCCTTTTGAGGAACGGAACCCTAAAAACTTACAATTCTGGAGTTCCGGTGACTCGAAGGACCAGCTCTCCCCGCTCCGCACGACATGCAGCAGCGGCGGCGAAGCGAGGACGCGTTCGGTAGCTACCGAAGAAAGAAATACCAAGTATTGTAATTACCGAAATATTACAGAAAACCAAATCGTAGATACCAGTAGTTGATTAATTGGCATACCGAAACTAGGGACCAAGTTCGCCACAATGCTATGGTGCAGTCATTGCATCAGGTGAGGGTGGGGGGGGGGGGGGTAAAATTTACAACGATGGCGAGATCCAATCGTTCACTCTGATGTTAAACAAATTTTGTCTTAGTTTTTAACAAAAAGGATGAACTAAAGCTCACTTCCACCAAAGTAGGTACTGCTTAGAGGTGTAGGGAAAGGGGGGGGCAACAATGTCCGGCCCTCGATAAATCAATAATAAATTCGATGTTAATCAATTTGCTTCTTTGTTCTTAATAGAAGAGATGAACTAAACCAAAACCTTCCACCAAAGAACCAAGATTCAGAGGCGTGGGGCCCTAATAATTTGCAAGTCAAGTTAAACTAAAACCACTGATTAATTTACTGTTAAACACTTTCTCAGCTCTAAATAAGAAAGCCAAACTAATAAAAACACATACCTTCTTCAATCACCAAGGCAGTCGCGGATGTGAAAACTGGTTGGCAAATCGTGCCGCTCAGTTCGGCGGTCGGAGGTGCAGTGCGGCATGGTGGTGGTGGCGCCGGATGGTGCATAGCGGAGGTGGTGCAACGCCCACTGATCTCCTGCAGCGCGCAGGTCCGTTATAATCCGGTCGATAATCCGCAGTGTGCTATACGATGCATATTGTGTAATCTATAAGTCTGAAGACAGATATCTTACCAAAACTTACCAAGACAGAATCTAAAGAACACAGCCATAAATATCGCAACAAAATTAGATATGAGAGGATGGAATCAGAAGTCCCATGTCATGGTCAGATTAAGTCATGCTTGATAGCAACAGAACAAGTTTAAATCGTTGGGGAATTTTGCCAGGACTCAGTCGCTTATTAGAATAAACAGCATTTAAACGGCCTATAATTTTCCCACGGAGATATATATCCCACATGTCTCTGTCGCGACATCTACATCGCCACTACGCATCACACTGACGTCACGCAAAATCTTGCATCGAGCGAGCTGAGTTTATATACAACGTCCCGACATCAATCATCGGGCAGTTGACCACCAGACAAGACACCCATCTGGTCGGAGGATCGTCCCTTTTCTATAGAGGATGAGTGAACTTTACAGCCTGTTCCTCATACCTCTATATCTCTTCTCTGTGAGAAAGTGTGGTACGGCCCATGTGGGCTCTGTGCAGGTTGGTGAATTTCAAATATCGAAGATTTTTTGGTTCTGTTAGGACATGCCGGTTTCCTAACGATGTTTTCTATCACCCTTAGGTAATACGGGCCTGTATCTGCAACTCCACGTCAAAGCGCGTATTTTGCGTATGGATGGGAAAATCGGTTATTCGATCCACCCCAGCTCCTCAAAGAAGGCTAGCAACGCCATGGTGTCACTGACAATCTAACGTAGGCTACCTGGGTTACCGAAGTACTTTGCCCTGTATGTGGCGACCACCGGGCATTTTAACAGCACATGAGCTGCTGTCTCATCGTCCTCCATGCAGGCTCTGCACAGCGGACTGTCTGTGACTCCTATGAGAAAGAGGTGTTTATTGAATGACCCATTACCAGTTACAGTAGCTATAACTGTGCGCGGCTGCTGTTTTGTTAATCGTAGAACCTGTTTCGTGAGAACCTGTTTCTATCACCCTTTTGAGAACAGTGGTTATAAAATAAATTGTACAAAGTATAGTGCAAACTTGCTTGGGTTAGAACCCACGACCAGTGAGTTGGGCCCGGCACTTCTAGGCCATCAATGCACCGTCTCAATTATTAAACAGGTGCTCGCAAAGCCGCAATATTCCGTTATCACCTCCCTTTGAACGTTCTTCATCCCGTTTATTGGTCATAAGTGGGGTAGTTTCAAATAAAACAAAAAGTTTTACATATTAATTATCTTTAGAAATGACTTGGTAGGTACTTATCTTATGAGAATGTTTTTGTCAAAATGCATATTAATACACACACATTAATTCTTACAATTATTAGAAACCCATAAAGGAAAAAAATTGTTTCTTTCCTTAATCTATTCCTTAAAACACACCAGAGATTAATAGAACCGTCCATTACATTACATTGCATTACATAACATTAAAATACACCAGCGATACCTTACATTATCATATATTTAAGAACAATAGCATATCCCAATAGAATCAACTCAATATCAACATCTTCATCATAATGGGCGCGTATCCAAGTCTCAAGTTACCAAGGACCAAAAACTCCAAAACAAAGCATTTGTTTGTTTTGGAGGGAGGGGGTACTCAGAACCCCTCCCCTTGGATCCGCGCCTGTCATAGTTATCTCTTTGCATAGACACTCATGTCATATCCGGTCATATATTCATTGTGATCATACTGATTAATTAATTAATCTTACTGCGATATTTTTTGTGAAAATTAATCCATGTTGATGCAATCACTGAAGTCGTTACCCAAGCGTATCGTAATAAGACTCAGGGATTCTGAAGAAAGATGAATATCAAATCCGTTTTGGTATTTGCTTTTAAAACGATGCAAGAACGATTGCTTTGGCCAAGTGAGGAAATTATCTGTCAAGAGTTTTTACACGGGATAGACCCCGAGAAAAAATTCTACAAATAATAACCCCAGAATAATGTCTGAATTGAATCATCAAATTGGGATCTAAATCACAAAGTTACTCATAAGAGCCGTTGCGTTTAGCCAATTAGCCCAATTTAATGAGATTAGCATCTGATAGACGGCTACAATATTAGACGACATATTATTTTCCTGCAATGACGCTTTCCAGGAAATCAGCTTTCACAGATTACTTATTTTGTGAAAATAAATAACCTGTGAAAGCTGATTCTGACAAGACCAGTTGGTTTAGCCTATTAGCCGACGAGGTTGAGATTTGATGGGGAGTGAAGCTGCATTTTCACGGGTGCCTGGAAAAGTAAAAAAAAAACTTTTATTATACCTTTAGGTGAGATATCAAGACGTCTTTAGTCTAGGGGAGGACCGCTTCGAAGACTCTGATTTCTAAAGTCTAGATTACCGAAGAACGAAAGAAAAGGTCCTGCTCCACGCGGAAAATGCTGGTCCTGCTCCACAACTAATTGATTAACATTTGCAAATACTGTTGGAGCTGCTGAAGATTGTAGACTATCTTTGCATTGTATAAACTCAATCTCCATTGTATTATATAATTGCATAGCACAGGTGTGAGTACTATGTACTAAAGAGTTACCATTTACCGGGTAATATGTCTTGCATTGACTTGAATCTGCCCTGGCGGCTGTGAGTATGTCATGCTCACTCAAATGTTTCGCTGATGGTTGCACGTGTGTTGGATCATTTAGCTCCCTTCAAAATGGTTGAGCTGAATGGTGCTAATCCATGCGTCATGTTCGTGAACGGGCGCTGTCAGTTGGGACTGGTCATCTCTTAGCTGCCAGGGCTTATTTTTATTTTAATTTTTTGAATTGTTCTTTGTTTTATCTTTTTATTACGGACACTTCTAACGTGCACGTCTTTCTACATTGTTCTCACATGTATAATTTCAACATGAATGATGTAACCAATATTTTGTAACAATTTTTTATTTAAAAGAGTGTCCGTGGAGTTTCTTGCCCGTTCTTCTCCATAGGTACCTACTACGCTTTGGAATGGGCAACTAGCTTCATACCTATTTCTGACTGACCGATTCCTTGACAATTCAAAAGTGCCTGTAAATGGTTTAATTGAAATAAATGCTTTGAGTTTGAGTTTGAAAGCATTAGAAAACTAGAGACTCCAGAGAGAGTAGCGGTATCAAGAGGGGGGAGGAAAGGGGCTAATAATTTATTTTCCTTGATAAATATTTTTTTAGTTTTTAATAGTAGAGATGAAATGAAGTAAAAACTTTCACCAAAAACTAAAGGTTCAGAGGGACTAATAATTTCACCCTCTAATAAACAGCTATCAAAATGTCGTTATTTGTGTAAAAAGAAATATACTTTGATAGTCCTCTGGTAAGCTTTCTTCCAACATGCATGGAAGGTGCGTGTGTTAATAATACACGCACGGTACAGCTATACAGCAGTTAGAATTATCGAAGTTCATCTTTTCACACTTTCAGGCTGCCGCCGAGTACCTATGGGTAAACCGAGTGAAAACTGATTCGCGCCATTTGGCGTTTTCTAAGTAGTTACCTCGTTCAACGTAACACCTTAAGAGAGGTCGTTACTGTAATTGAAAGGACAAAATAAAAACTTACAATTCTGGAGATCCGGTGACTCGAAGGACCAGCTCTCCCCGCTCCGCACGACACGCAGCAGCGGCGGCGAAGCGAGGACGCGTTCGGCAGCTACCGAAGAAAGAAATACCAAGTATTGTAATTACCGAAATATTACAGAAAACCAAATATACCAGGAGTTGATTAATTGGCATACCGAAACTGTTCTAGTTTCACTCTGATCCGATCATTCACTCTGATGTTAAACAAATTGTGTCTTAGTTTTTAACAAAAAGGATGAACTAAAGGCTTGTGCAGACCAGCACGACACGCGACGCGACACGAAGGCACCGCTCACTTCCACCAAAGTAAGTACTGCTCAGAGGTGTAGGGAAAGGGGCGGGGGGGGGCTACAATGTCCGGCCCTCGATAAATCAATAATAAATTCGATGTTAATCAATTTGTTTCTTTGTTCTTAATAGAAGAGATGAACTAAACCAAAACTTTCCACCAAAGAACCAAGGTTCAGAGGTGTGGGGGCCCTAATAATTTGCAAGTCAAGTTAAACTAAAACCACTGATTAATTTACTGTTAAACACTTTCTCAGCTCTAAATAAAAAGGCCAAAGTACTGAAAACACTTACCTTCTTTAAACACCAAGGAAGTCGCGGTTGTGAGAACTGGTTGGTAAATCGTGCCGTTCAGTTCGGTGGCTGGAGGCACAGTGCGGCATGGCGGTGGCGGCTCCGGACAGTGCATAGCGGAGATGGTGCAACGCCCACTGACCTCCCGCAGAGCGCAGGTCCCGTATACCGGTCGATAATCCGCAGTGTGCTATTTTATATGATGCATGTTATGTAATATTTTGTGTAGTCGCGTAAATAAAAATATTGGTAATGACTTTATTTAATTTAAAGCCTATTAAGCCTTATGTTTATTTATTTCCTTTTGGGTGGTCTCAACTTTAATAACTCTCCTTTTTGCTTCGCCATAGTCGGATGAAAAGCAAAGGCTTCTTCTGTCTTATTTCAGTATTCCTTTTACTAAACATCAAATATTGTTATTACTAAATAAAGACTACAAGTCAAATAAATGTGTTATGCAAAGTATTAGTAAAAGATTCCAATAATTCATATTTACGCGATGTCCATAAATTCAGATAAATAACAGCGATCCGTCCGAGCAAAGATTTTTTATTTTTTTATTAGTAAATTGATTGCTAAGGGAGCAAACAACAATTTCCAAATCCTGAGCGCAGCGAGGGATTCAAAGTACGTCACTCGAGCTTAAAATAGTGTTGCTCCCGAGGTGAACACTCCACTTTTTATCACCCTCTATGAGAAAAAAAAACGTGTGTGATCCGACCCCCGTCAGGAACTAAGTTCTTTCTCAAGTAAGATTTCTTTTTTTAAATCGCTGCCGCCATCGTGGATTTACATTTTGACCTCACTATAGACTTTAGCACCTTCGAAAACTATGAAAGCGATACCCATAATGAAAAACACCCTCGAAAACTACAAAAACAACACCATGACGAAAAATTTGAAAATTTCCGCAGCCACCATATTGGATTTAAATTTTGACGTCACTATCTGCTTTAGTACCCTCAAAAACCATGAAACTGATACCCATGACAAAAAATTTGAAAATTTTCGCAGCCGCCTTCTTGGATTTTTATTTTGACCTCACCATCATCTTTAGTATCCTCGAAAACTATGAAAGCGACACCCATGACAATAATTTTAAAATTTGCATAGCCGCCATCTTGGATTTACATTTTGACCTCACTATCGGCTTTAGCACCCTCGAAAACCATGAAAACGATATCAATGATGAAAAATTTGAAAAAATTTGCAGCCGCCCTCTCTCTCTCTCTTTCTTTCTTTTTAAATTAGAAGAAGACAGTCGTAAGTATTAACACTTTTTAGCGTGAAGATTTCTGAAGAACTTCCTTCCAAAAATAAAATATAATAGGTCAATAATGTCAGAAATATAACAATACAATTTCAGCAATACGTTGTGCACGTACAGCACAGTAAAGTACCCACTGACAAAAATACTCCAAACGAATTAAAAGAATTCCAACCAAGCACGTTCCGCTAGTGTGAGCGCATGTCGAAGCGATATACACAGTGAGCAATACTACCACGCACACATTGACAATTATTACTTGACGCGTTAGCACTACTAGCTATCGAAAATTTGTGATAAATTTGGATGTGTTCCGTAATACCAGAAATGATGAATGAAAACTTAATGTTTTTCGTTTTTTTTTTCAATAATTTCTAACTTGATAATATTAGCTATGCTTCTGCAGAAATAATGTTATAAATATTGTTGTTATATAATACATGTAATACATAAGAAACAGGATGAAAACATGTAATTTACGCTGTAAAATGTGCGAATTGGAAAAAAAAAAGATTCAGGAGCCTTGATAAATACTGTCTAAATCCGAATAACAACATAATATGGTGGAAATATGCTCAAATTGCAAAGGATTTAGATATTACGTTTGTATGGACAATTCATGCGTCGCCGCGTTCTAAAAGTACTAATTTTTGTTAGAGTCAAGTGTGGGGGACACTGCCAGCTA
Organism: Agrochola litura; assembly: GCA_949152395.1. Classification (NCBI taxonomy): domain Eukaryota; kingdom Metazoa; phylum Arthropoda; class Insecta; order Lepidoptera; family Noctuidae; genus Agrochola; species Agrochola litura. The sequence goes on from OX424512.1 coordinate 8,859,178, forward strand.
AATGGTTAGTTTCGGATATGTGAAAAAAATCACAGCAGTAATTTATACATCGAAATTTAAAGGAAAACTATCACAGCTTAGTAGGCTCTACAAGTTAACGAGTACTAATCGACCAACTTATATTTGCAATTGCAAAAACATGTATTCCCATACATTCCGTATGGGAGAACATGTTTTTCAACTACAAAGTCAAGTTTGTTTTTGGGATAAATTCATCCCAACTACGGAACCCTTCATTGTGCGAGGTCCGACACGCACTTGGCCGGCTTTTGGTTCTAAATAGGACATGCCGGTTTCCTAACAATGTTTTCTATCAAACTTTTGGGTTAGAACCCATGACCAGAGAGTTGGGCCCGGCACTTCTAGGCCATCAATGCTCCCACCTGGGCCATCACCTGCACTGCACTGGTCTCAACTATTAAATAGGTGCTCGCAAAGCCGTAATATTCCGTTAGCACCTCCCTTTTAACGTTTCTCATACCGTCTATTCTGCCCCCGATAGAAAAAAAGAAGCATCTAACATTTTTTCCAGATTTGAGTTATATCCATTGCCGGAATCAGAAAAAAAGGCGCATCTGCCTGATATATAACTCAAATCTGGTAAAAAATTAATGACCAATACTGCTCAGTATTGGTCATTAATGGGGAAGTTTCAAATAAAACAAAAAACTTTACATATTAATTATCTTCAGAAATGACTTGGTAGGTACTTATCTATTGAGAATGTTTTTCCCAATTCTTACAATTATTAGAAACCCATCAAAGAAAAAATGAGTTTCTTTCCTTAATCTAATTCCATGAAATACACCAGAGATTAATAGATCCATCCATTACATTACATAATATTATAAACCCCAGAGATGCCTTACACTATCTTATATTTAAGAACAATAGCATATCCCAATAGAATTAACTCAATATCAACATCTTCATCATAATGGGCGCGTATCCAAGTCTCAAGTCACCAAGGACCAAAAACTCCAAAACAAAGCATTTGTTTGTTTTGGAGGGAGGGGGTACTCAGAACCCCCCCCCCCCCCCCCCTTGGATCCGCGCCTGTCATAGTTATCTCTTTGCATAGACACTCATGTCATATCCGGTCATAATTTCATATCCATGTGCTTATCTTATTTATCAAAGTAGGAACTGATTAATTAATATTGCTAAGATAAGTTTTTGTACAAATCAATGCATGTTGATCACACTGTATGTTGATGCAATCAGTGAAGTCGTTACCCGAGCGTGTCGTAATACGACTGGGGGATTTTGAAGATAGATGAACAGCAAATCCGTTTTGGTATTTGCTTTTAAAACGTTGCAAGAACGATTGCTTTAGCCAAGTGAGGAAATTATCTGTTAAGAGATTTTACACAGGATTGACCCCGAGGAAAAACATCTACAAATAAAAACCCCAGAATAACGTCTGAATTGAATCATCAAATTGGGGGCTAAATCACAAAGTAACTCATAAGAGCCGTTGCGTTTAGCCAATTAGCCCGATTTAATGAGATTAGCATCTGATAGACGGCTACAATATTAGATGACATATTATTTTCCCGCAATAACGCTTTCCAGGAAATCAGCTTTCACAGATTACTTATTTTGTGGAAATAAATAAGTAATCTGTGAAAGCTGATTCTGACAAGACAAGTTGGTTTAGCCTATTAGCCGACGAGGTTGAGATTTGGTTGGGAGTGAAGCTGCATTTTCACGGGTGCCGGGAAAAGTAAAAAAAATACTCTTATTATAACTTTGGGTCAGGTATCAAGACGTCTTTAGTCTATGGGAGGACCGCTTCGAAGACTCTAATTTCTAAAGTCTAGATAACCGAAGAACGAAAGAAAAGCATTAGAAAACTAGAGACTCCAGAGAGAGTAGCGGTGTCAAGAGGGAGGAAAGGGGCTAATAATTTATTTTCCCCGATAAATAATTAATTCTGATGTAAAACAATTACTGTTTTTTTGTTTTTATTAGTAGAGATGAAATAAAGCAAAAACTCCCACCAAAGAACTAAAGGTTCAGAGGGACTAATAATTTCACCCTCTAATTAACAGCTATCAAAATGTCATTATTTGTGTAAAAAGAAATATACTTTGATAGTCCTCTGGTAAGCTTTCTTCCAACATGCATGGAAGGTGCGTGTGTTTAATCATACACGCACGGTACAGCTATACAGCAGTTAGAGTTATCGAAGTTCATCTTTTCACACTTTCAGGCTGCCGCCGAGTACCTATGGGTAAACCGAGTGAAAACTGATTCGCGCCATTTGACGTTTTCTAAGTTGTTACCTCGTTCAACGTAACACCTTAAGAGAGGTCGTTACTGTAATTGAAAGGACCAAATAAAAACTTACAATTCTGGAGATCCGGTGACTCGAAGGACCAGCTCTCCCCGCTCCGCACGACACGCAGCAGCGGCGGCGAAGCGAGGACGCGTTCGGTAGCTACCGAAGAAAGAAATACCAAGTATTGTAATTACAGAAAACCAAATCGTAGATACCAGTAGTTGATTAATTGGCATACCGAAACTAGGGACCAAGTCCGCCACAATGCTATGGTGCAGTCATTGCATCAGGTGAGGGTGAGGGGGGGGGGGGGTAAAATTTACAACGATGGCGAGATCCAATCGTTCACTCTGTTGTTAAACAAATTTTGTCTTAGTTTTTAACAAAAAGGATGAACTAAAGCTCACTTCCACCAAAGTAGGTACTGCTTTTACTGGTGTAGGGAAAGGGGGGGCAACAATGTCCGGCCCTCGATAAATCAATAATAAATTCGATGTAAATCAATTTGCTCCTTTGTTCTTAATAGAAGAGATGAACTAAACCAAAACCTTCCACCAAAGAACCAAGATTCAGAGGCGTGGGGCCCTAATAATTTGCAAGTCAAGTTAAACTAAAACCACTGATTAATTTATTGTTAAACACTTTCTCAGCTCTAAATAAGAAAGCCAAACTAATAAAAACACATACCTTCTTCAATCACCAAGGCAGTCGCGGATGTGAAAACTGGTTGGCAAATCGTGCCGCTCAGTTCGGCGGTCGAAGGTGCAGTGCGGCATGGTGGTGGTGGCGCCGGATGGTGCATAGCAGAGGTGGTGCAACGCCCACTGATCTCCTGCAGCGCGCAGGTCCGTTATAATCCGGTCGATAATCCGCAGTGTGCTATACGATGCATGTTGTGTAATCTATAAGTCTGTAGACAGATATTTTACCAAAACTTACCAAGACAGAATCTAAAGAACACAGCCATAAATATCGCAACAAAATTAGATATGAGAGGATGGAATCAGAAGTCCCATGTCATGGTCAGATTTAATCATGCTTGATAGCAACAGAACAAGTTTAAATCTTCGGGGAATTTTGCCAGGACTCAGTCGCTTATTAGAATAAACAGCATTTAAACGGCCTATAATTTTCCCACAGAGATATATATCCCACATGTCTCTGTGGCGACATCTACATCGCCACTACGCATCACACTGACGTCACGCAAAATCTTGCATCGAGCGAGCTGAGTTTATATACAACGTCCCGACATCAATCATCGGGCAGTTGACCACCAGACAAGACACCCATCTGGTCGGAGGATCGTCCCTTTTCTATAGAGGATGAGTGAACTTTACAGCCTGTTCCTCATACCTCTATATCTCTTCTCTGTGAGAAAGTGTGGTACGGCCCATGTGGGCTCTGTGCAGGTTGGTGAATTTCAAATATCGAAGATTTTTTGGTTCTGTTAGGACATGCCGGTTTCCTAACGATGTTTTCTATCACCCTTAGGTAATACGGGCCCGTATCTGCAACTCCACGTCAAAGCGCGAATTTTGCGTATGGATGGGAAAATCGGTTATTCGATCCACCCCAGCTCCTCAAAGAAGGCTAGCAACGCCATGGTGTCACTGACAATCTAACGTAGGCTACCTGGGTTACCGAAGTACTTTGCCCTGTATGTGGCGACCACCGGGCATTTTAACAGCACATGAGCTGCTGTCTCATCGTCCTCCATGCAGGCTCTGCACAGCGGACTGTCTGTGACTCCTATGAGAAAGAGGTGTTTATTGAATGACCCATTACCAGTTACAGTAGCTATTACTGTGCGCGGCTGCCGTTTTGTTAATCGTAGAACCTGTTTCGTGAGAACCTGTTTCTATCACCCTTTTGAGAACAGTGGTTATAAAATAAATTGCACAAAGTATAGTGCAAACTTGCTTGGGTTAGAACCCACGACCAGTGAGTTGGGCGCGGCACTTCTAGGCCATCAATGCACTGTCTCAATTATTAAACAGGTGCTCGCAAAGCCGCAATATTCCGTTATCACCTCCCTTTGAACGTTCTTCATCCCGTTTATTGGTCATTAGTGGGGTAGTTTCAAATAAAACAAAAAGTTTTACATATTAATTATCTTTAGAAATGACTTGGTAGGTACTTATCTGATGAGAATGTTCTTGTCAAAATGCATATTAATACACACACATTAATACACACATATTAATTCTTACAATTATTAGAAACCCATAAAGGAAAAAAAATGTTTCTTTCCTTAATCTATTCCTTAAAACACACCAGAGATTAATAGAACCGTCCATTACATTACATTGCATTACATAACATTAAAATACACCAGCGATACCTTACATTATCATATATTTAAGAACAATAGCATATCCCAATAGAATCAACTCAATATCAACATCTTCATCATAATGGGCGCGTATCCAAGTCTCAAGTCACCAAGGACCAAAAACTCCAAAACAAAGCATTTGTTTGTTTTGGAGGGAGGGGGTACTCAGAACCCTTCCCCTTGGATCCGCGCCTGTCATAGTTATCTCTTTGCATAGACACTCATGTCATATCCGGTCATATATTCATTGTGATAATACTGATTAATGAATTAATCTTACTGAGATATTTTTTGTGAAAATTAATCCATGTTGATGCAATCACTGAAGTCGTTGTCGACCCAAGCGTATCGTAATACGACTCAGGGATTCTGAAGAAAGATGAATATCAAATCCGTTTTCGTATTTGCTTTTAAAACGTTGCAAGAACGATTGCTTTGGCCAAGTGAGGAAATTATCTGTCAAGAGTTTTTACACGGGATTGACCCCGAGAAAAAATTCTACAAATAATAACCCCAGAATAATGTCTGAATTGAATCATGAAATTGGGGTCTAAATCACAAAGTTACTCATAAGTGCCGTTGCGTTTAGCCAATTAGCCCGATTTAATGAGATTAGCATCTGATAGACGGCTACAATATTAGACGACATATTATTTTCCTGCAATGACGCTTTCCAGGAAATCAGCTTTCACAGATTACTTATTTTGTGAAAATAAATAACCTGTGAAAGCTGATTCTGACAAGACCAGTTGGTTTAGCCTATTAGCCGACGAGGTTGAGATTTGATGGGGAGTGAAGCTGCATTTTCACGGGTGCCTGGAAAAGTAAAAAAAAAACTTTTATTATACCTTTAGGTGAGATATCAAGACGTCTTTAGTCTAGGGGAGGACCGCTTCGAAGACTCTGATTTCTAAAGTCTAGATTACCGAAGAACGAAAGAAAAGGTCCTGCTCCACGCGGAAAATGCTGGTCCTGCTCCACAACTAATTGATTAACATTTGCAAATACTGTTGGAGCTGCTGAAGATTGTAGACTATCTTTGCATTGTATAAACTCAATCTCCATTGTATTATATAATTGCATAGCACAGGTGTGAGTACTATGTACTAAAGAGTTACCATTTACCGGGTAATATGTCTTGCATTGACTTGAATCTGCCCTGGCGGCTGTGAGTATGTCATGCTCACTCAAATGTTTCGCTGATGGTTGCACGTGTGTTGGATCATTTAGCTCCCTTCAAAATGGTTGAGCTGAATGGTGCTAATCCATGCGTCATGTTCGTGAACGGGCGCTGTCAGTTGGGACTGGTCATCTCTTAGCTGCCAGGGCTTATTTTTATTTTAATTTTTTGAATTGTTCTTTGTTTTATCTTTTTATTACGGACACTTCTAACGTGCACGTCTTTCTACATTGTTCTCACATGTATAATTTCAACATGAATGATGTAACCAATATTTTGTAACAATTTTTTATTTAAAAGAGTGTCCGTGGAGTTTCTTGCCCGTTCTTCTCCATAGGTACCTACTACGCTTTGGAATGGGCAACTAGCTTCATACCTATTTCTGACTGACCGATTCCTTGACAATTCAAAAGTGCCTGTAAATGGTTTAATTGAAATAAATGCTTTGAGTTTGAGTTTGAAAGCATTAGAAAACTAGAGACTCCAGAGAGAGTAGCGGTATCAAGAGGGGGGAGGAAAGGGGCTAATAATTTATTTTCCTCGATAAATATTTTTTTAGTTTTTAATAGTAGAGATGAAATGAAGTAAAAACTTTCACCAAAAACTAAAGGTTCAGAGGGACTAATAATTTCACCCTCTAATAAACAGCTATCAAAATGTCGTTATTTGTGTAAAAAGAAATATACTTTGATAGTCCTCTGGTAAGCTTTCTTCCAACATGCATGGAAGGTGCGTGTGTTAATAATACACGCACGGTACAGCTATACAGCAGTTAGAATTATCGAAGTTCATCTTTTCACACTTTCAGGCTGCCGCCGAGTACTGCCACCTGGGCCATCAGCTGCACTGCACTGGTCTCAACTATTAAATAGGTGCTCGCAAAGCCGTAATATTCCGTTAGCACCTCCCTTTTAACGTTTCTCATCCCGTCTATTCTGCCCCCGATAGAAAAAAAGAAGCATCTAACATTTTTTCCAGATTTGAGTTATATCCATTGCCGGAATCAGAAAAAAAGGCGCATCTGCCTGATATATAACTCAAAACTGGAAAAATTTTAGATGCGTCTTTTTTTCAACTGGGGGCAGTATTGGTCATTAGTGGGGAAGTTTAAAATAAAACAAAAAACTTTACATATTAATTATCTTCAGAAATGACTTGGTAGGTACTTATCTATTGAGAATGTTTTTCCCAATTCTTACAATTATTATTAGAAACCCATCAAAGAAAAAATGAGTTTCTTTCCTTAATCTAATTCCATGAAATACACCAGAGATTAATAGATCCATCCATTACATTACATAATATTATAAACCCCAGAGATGCCTTACACTATCTTATATTTAAGAACAATAGCATATCCGAATAGAATTAACTCAATATCAACATTTTCATCATAATGGGCGCGTATCCAAGTCTCAAGTCACCAAGGACCAAAAACTCCAAAACAAAGCATTTGTTTGTTTTGGAGGGAGGGGGTACTCAGAACCCCCCCCCCCCTTGGATCCGCGCCTGTCATAGTTATCTCTTTGTATAGACACTCATGTCATATTCTGTCATAATTTCATATCCATGTGCTTATCTTATTTATCAAAGTAGGAACTGATTAATTAATATTGCTAAGATAAGTTTTTGTACAAATCAATGCATGTTGATCACACTGTATGTTGATGCAATCAGTGAAGTCGTTACCCGAGCGTGTCCTAATACGACTGGGGGATTTTGAAGATAGATGAACAGCAAATCCGTTTTGGTATTTGCTTTTAAAACGTTGCAAGAACGATTGCTTTAGCCAAGTGAGGAAATTACCTGGTAAGAGATTTTACACAGGATTGACCCCGAGGAAAAACATCTACAAATAATAACCCCAGAATAACGTCTGAATTGAATCATCAAATTGGGGGCTAAATCACAAAGTAACTCATAAGAGCCGTTGCGTTTAGCCAATTAGCCCGATTTAATGAGATTAGCATCTGATAGACGGCTACAATATTAGATGACATATTATTTTCCCGCAATAACGCTTTCCAGGAAATCAGCTTTCACAGATTACTTATTTTGTGGAAATAAATAAGTAATCTGTGAAAGCTGATTCTGACAAGACAAGTTGGTTTAGCCTATTAGCCGACGAGGTTGAGATTTGGTTGGGAGTGAAGCTGCATTTTCACGGGTGCCTGGAAAAGTAAAAAAAATACTCTTATTATACCTTTGGGTCAGGTATCAAGACGTCTTTAGTCTATGGGAGGACCGCTTCGAAGACTCTAATTTCTAAAGTCTAGATAACCGAAGAACGAAAGAAAAGCATTAGAAAACTAGAGACTCCAGAGCGAGTAGCGGTGTCAAGAGGGAGGAAAGGGGCTAATAATTTATTTTCCTCGATAAATGATTAGTTCTGATGTAAAACAATTACTGTTTTTTTGTTTTTATTAGTAGAGATGAAATAAAGCAAAAACTTCCACCAAAGAACTAAAGGTTCAGAGGGACTAATAATTTCACCCTCTAATAAACAGCTATCAAAATGTCATTATTTGTGTAAAAAGAAATATACTTTGATAGTCCTCTGGTAAGCTTTCTTCCAACATGCATGGAAGGTGCGTGTGTTTAATCATACACGCACGGTACAGCTATACAGCAGTTAGTGTTATCGAAGTTCATCTTTTCACACTTTCAGGCTGCCGCCGAGTACCTATGGGTAAACCGAGTGAAAACTGATTCGCGCCATTTGACGTTTTCTAAGTAGTTACCTCGTTCAACGTAACACCTTAAGAGAGGTCGTTACTGTAATTGAAAGGACCAAATAAAAACTTACAATTCTGGAGATCCGGTGACTCGAAGGACCAGCTCTCCCCGCTCCGCACGACACGCAGCAGCGGCGGCGAAGCGAGGACGCGTTCGGTAGCTACCGAAGAAAGAAATACCAAGTATTGTAATTACCGAAATATTACAGAAAACCAAATCGTAGATACCAGTAGTTGATTAATTGGCATACCGAAACTAGGGACCAAGTCCGCCACAATGCTATGGTGCAGTCATTGCATCAGGTGAGGGTGAGGGGGGGGGGGGGGGTAAAATTTACAACGATGGCGAGATCCAATCGTTCACTCTGTTGTTAAACAAATTTTGTCTTAGTTTTTAACAAAAAAGATGAACTAAAGCTCACTTCCACCAAAGTAGGTACTGCTTTTACTGGTGTAGGGAAAGGGGGGGCAACAATGTCCGGCCCTCGATAAATCAATAATAAATTCGATGTAAATCAATTTGCTCCTTTGTTCTTAATAGAAGAGATGAACTAAACCAAAACCTTCCACCAAAGAACCAAGATTCAGAGGCGTGGGGCCCTAATAATTTGCAAGTCAAGTTAAACTAAAACCACTGATTAATTTATTGTTAAACACTTTCTCAGCTCTAAATAAGAAAGCCAAACTAATAAAAACACATACCTTCTTCAATCACCAAGGCAGTCGCGGATGTGAAAACTGGTTGGCAAATCGTGCCGCTCAGTCGGCGGTCGAAGGTGCAGTGCGGCATGGTGGTGGTGGCGCCGGATGGTGCATAGCAGAGGTGGTGCAACGCCCATTGATCTCCTGCAGCGCGCAGGTCCGTTATAATCCGGTCGATAACGATGCATGTTGTGTAATCTATAAGTCTGTAGACAGATATTTTACCAAAACTTACCAAGACAGAATCTAAAGAACACAGCCATAAATATCGCAACAAAATTAGATATGAGAGGATGGAATCAGAAGTCCCATGTCATGGTCAGATTTAATCATGCTTGATAGCAACAGAACAAGTTTAAATCTTCGGGGAATTTTGCCAGGACTCAGTCGCTTATTAGAATAAACAGCATATAAACGGCCTATAATTTTCCCACAGAGATATATATCCCACATGTCTCTGTGGCGACATCTACATCGCCACTACGCATCACACTGACGTCACGCAAAATCTTGCATCGAGCGAGCTGAGTTTATATACAACGTCCCGACATCAATCATCGGGCAGTTGACCACCAGACAAGACACCCATCTGGTCGGAGGATCGTCCCTTTTCTATAGAGGATGAGTGAACTTTACAGCCTGTTCCTCATACCTCTATATCTCTTCTCTGTGAGAAAGTGTGGTACGGCCCATGTGGGCTCTGTGCAGGTTGGTGAATTTCAAATATCGAAGATTTTTTGGTTCTGTTAGGACATGCCGGTTTCCTAACGATGTTTTCTATCACCCTTAGGTAATACGGGCCTGTATCTGCAACTCCACGTCAAAGCGCGTATTTTGCGTATGGATGGGAAAATCGGTTATTCGATCCACCCCAGCTCCTCAAAGAAGGCTAGCAACGCCATGGTGTCACTGACAATCTAACGTAGGCTACCTGGGTTACCGAAGTACTTTGCCCTGTATGTGGCGACCACCGGGCATTTTAACAGCACATGAGCTGCTGTCTCATCGTCCTCCATGCAGGCTCTGCACAGCGGACTGTCTGTGACTCCTATGAGAAAGAGGTGTTTATTGAATGACCCATTACCAGTTACAGTAGCTATTACTGTGCGCGGCTGCCGTTTTGTTAATCGTAGGACCTGTTTCGTGAGAACCTGTTTCTATCACCCTTTTGAGAACAGTGGTTATAAAATAAATTGCACAAAGTATAGTGCAAACTTGCTTGGGTAAGAACCCACGACCAGTGAGTTGGGCGCGGCACTTCTAGGCCATCAATGCACTGTCTCAATTATTAAACAGGTGCTCGCAAAGCCGCAATATTCCGTTATCACCTCCCTTTGAACGTTCTTCATCCCGTTTATTGGTCATTAGTGGGGTAGTTTCAAATAAAACAAAAAGTTTTACATATTAATTATCTTTAGAAATGACTTGGTAGGTACTTATCTTATGAGAATGTTTTTGTCAAAATGCATATTAATACACACACATTAATTCTTACAATTATTAGAAACCCATAAAGGAAAAAAATTGTTTCTTTCCTTAATCTATTCCTTAAAACACACCAGAGATTAATAGAACCGTCCATTACATTACATTGCATTACATAACATTAAAATACACCAGCGATACCTTACATTATCATATATTTAAGAACAATAGCATATCCCAATAGAATCAACTCAATATCAACATCTTCATCATAATGGGCGCGTATCCAAGTCTCAAGTCACCAAGGACCAAAAACTCCAAAACAAAGCATTTGTTTGTTTTGGAGGGAGGAGGTACTCAGAACCCCTCCCCTTGGATCCGCGCCTGTCATAGTTATCTCTTTGCATAGACACTCATGTCATATCCGGTCATATATTTATTGAGATAATACTGATTAATTAATTAATCTTACTGAGATATTTTTTGTGAAAATTAATCCATGTTGATGCAATCACTGAAGTCGTTACCCAAGCGTATCGTATTACGACTCAGGGATTCTGAAGAAAGATGAATATCAAATCCGTTTTGGTATTTGCTTTTAAAACGTTGCAAGAACGATTGCTTTGGCCAAGTGAGGAAATTATCTGTCAAGAGTTTTTACACGGGATTGACCCCGAGAAAAAATTCTACAAATAATAACCCCAGAATAATGTCTGAATTGAATCATCAAATTGGGGTCTAAATCACAAAGTTACTCATAAGAGCCGTTGCGTTTAGCCAATTAGCCCGATTTAATGAGATTAGCATCTGATAGACGGCTACAATATTAGACGACATATTATTTTCCTGCAATGACGCTTTCCAGGAAATCAGCTTTCACAGATTACTTATTTTGTGAAAATAAATAATCTGTGAAAGCTGATTCTGACAAGACCAGTTGGTTTAGCCTATTAGCCGACGAGGTTGAGATTTGATGGGGAGTGAAGCTGCATTTTCACGGGTGCCTGGAAAAGTAAAAAAAAAAACTTTTATTATACCTTTAGGTGAGATATCAAGACGTCTTTAGTCTAGGGGAGGACCGCTTCGAAGACTCTGATTTCTAAAGTCTAGATTACCGAAGAACGAAAGAAAAGCATTAGAAAACTAGAGACTCCAGAGAGAGTAGCGGTGTCAAGAGGGGGGAGGAAAGGGGCTAATAATTTATTTTCCTCGATAAATATTTTTTTGTTTTTAATAGTAGAGATGAAATGAAGTAAAAACTTTCACCAAAAACTAAAGGTTCAGAGGGACTAATAATTTCACCCTCATAAACAGCTATCAAAATGTCATTATTTGTGTAAAAAGAAATATACTTTGATAGTCCTCTGGTAAGCTTTCTTCCAACATGCATGGAAGGTGCGTGTGTTTAATCATACACGCACGGTACAGCTATACAGCAGTTAGTGTTATCGAAGTTCATCTTTTCACACTTTCAGGCTGCCGCCGAGTACCTATGGGTAAACCGAGTGAAAACTGATTCGCGCCATTTGACGTTTTCTAAGTAGTTACCTCGTTCAACGTAACACCTTAAGAGAGGTCGTTACTGTAATTGAAAGGACCAAATAAAAACTTACAATTCTGGAGATCCGGTGACTCGAAGGACCAGCTCTCCCCGCTCCGCACGACACGCAGCAGCGGCGGCGAAGCGAGGACGCGTTCGGTAGCTACCGAAGAAAGAAATACCAAGTATTGTAATTACCGAAATATTACAGAAAACCAAATCGTAGATACCAGTAGTTGATTAATTGGCATACCGAAACTAGGGACCAAGTCCGCCACAATGCTATGGTGCAGTCATTGCATCAGGTGAGGGTGAGGGGGGGGGGGGGGGTAAAATTTACAACGATGGCGAGATCCAATCGTTCACTCTGTTGTTAAACAAATTTTGTCTTAGTTTTTAACAAAAAAGATGAACTAAAGCTCACTTCCACCAAAGTAGGTACTGCTTTTACTGGTGTAGGGAAAGGGGGGGCAACAATGTCCGGCCCTCGATAAATCAATAATTCGATGTTAGTCAATTTGTTTCTTTGTTCTTAATAGAAGAGATGAACTAAACCAAAACTTTCCACCAAAGAACCAAGGTTCAGAGGTGTGGGGGCCCTAATAATTTGCAAGTCAAGTTAAACTAAAACCACTGATTAATTTACTGTTAAACACTTTCTCAGCTCTAAATGAAAAGGCCAAAGTACTGAAAACACTTACCTTCTTTAAACACCAAGGAAGTCGCGGTTGTGAGAACTGGTTGGTAAATCGTGCCGTTCAGTTCGGTGGCTGGAGGCACAGTGCGGCATGGCAGTGGCGGCTCCGGACAGTGCATAGCGGAGATGGTGCAACGCCCACTGACCTCCCGCAGAGCGCAGGTCCCGTATACCGCTCGATAATCCGCAGTGTGCTTTTTTATATGATGCATGTTATGTAATATTTTGTGTAGTCGCGTAAATAAAAAATATTGGTAATGACTTTATTTAATTTAAAGCCTATTAAGTCTTATGTTTATTTATTTCCTTTTGGGTGGTCTCAACTTTAATAACTCTCCTTTTTGCTTCGCCATAGTCGGATGAAAAACAAAGGCTTCTTCTGTCTTATTTCAGTATTCCTTTTACTAAACATCAAATATTGTTATTACTTAATAAAGACTACAAGTCAAATAAATGTGTTATGCAAAGTATTAGTAAAAGATTCCAATAATTCATATTTACGCGATGTCCATAAATTCAGATAAATAACAGCGATCCGTCCGAGCAAAGTTTTTTTTTTTATTAGTAAATTGATTGCCAAGGGAGCAAACAACAATTTCCAAATCCTGAGCGCAGCGAGGGATTCAAAGTACGTCACTCGAGCTTAAAATAGTGTTGCTCCCGAGGTGAACACTCCACTTTTTATCACCCTCTATGAGAAAAAAAAACGTGTGTGATCCGACCCCCGTCAGGAACTAAGTTCTTTCTCAAGTAAGATTTATTTTTTTAAATCGCTGCCGCCATCGTGGATTTACATTTTGACCTCACTATAGACTTTAGCACCTTCGAAAACTATGAAAGCGATACCCATAATGAAAAACACCCTCGAAAACTACAAAAACAACACCATGACGAAAAATTAGAAAATTTCCGCAGCCACCATATTGGATTTAAATTTTGACGTCACTATTTGCTTTAGTACCCTCAAAAACCATGAAACTGATACCCATGACAAAAAATTTGAAAATTTTCGCAGCCGCCTTCTTGGATTTTTATTTTGACCTCACCATCGTCTTTAGTATTATCGAAAACTATGAAAGCGACACCCATGACAATAATTTTAAAATTTGCATGGCCGCCATCTTGGATTTACATTTTGACCTCACTATCGGCTTTAGCACCCTCGAAAACCATGAAAACGATATCAATGATGAATAATTTGAAAAAATTTGCAGCCGCTCTCTCTCTCTCTCTTTCTTTCTTTTTAAATTAGAAGAAGACAGTCGTAAGTATTAACACTTTTTAGCGTGAAGATTTCTGAAGAACTTCCTTCCAAAAATAAAATATAATAGGTCAATAATGTCAGAAATATAACAATACAATTACAGCAATACGTTGTGCACGTACAGCACAGTAAAGTACCCACTGACAAAAATACTCCAAACGAATTAAAAGAATTCCAACCAAGCACGTTGCGCTAGTGTGAGCGCCTGTCGAAGCGATATACACAGTGAGCAATACTACCACGCACACATTGACAATTATTACTTGACGCGATAGCACTACTAGCTATCGAAAATTTGTGATAAATTTGGATGTGTTTCGTAATACCAGAAATGATGAATGAAAACTTAATGTTTTTCGATAATTTCTAACTTGATAATATTAGCTATGCTTCTGCAGAAATAATGTTATAAATATTATTGTTATATAATACATGTAATACATAAGAAACAGTATGAAAACATGTAATTTACGCTGTAAAATGTGCGAATTGGAAAAAAAAAAAAGATTCAGGAGCCTTGATAAACACTGTCTAAATCCGAATAACAACATAATATGGTGGAAATATGCTCAAATTGCAAATGATTTAGATATTACGTTTGTATGGACAATTCATGCGTCGCCGCGTTCTAAAAGTACTAATTTTTGTTAGAGTCAAGTGTGGGGGACACTGCCAGCTAGAAGGTTAGTTTCGGATATGTGAAAAAAATCACAGCAGTAATTTATACATCGAAATTTAAAGGAAAACTATCACAGCTTAGTAGGCTCTACAAGTTAACGAGTACTAATCGACCAACTTATATTTGCAATTGCAAAAACATGTTTTCCCATACATTTCGTATGGGAGAACATGTTTTTCAACTACAAAGTCAAGTTTGTTTTTGGGATAAATTCATCCCAACTACGGAACCCTTCATTGTGCGAGGTCCGACACGCACTTAGCCGGCTTTTGGTTCTAAATAGGACATGCCGGTTTCCTAACGATGTTTTCTATCAACCTTTTGGGTTAGAACCCATGACCAGAGAGTTGGGCCCGGCACTTCTAGGCCATCAATGCTCCCACCTGGGCCATCACCTGCACTGCACTGGTCTCAACTATTAAATAGGTGCTCGCAAAGCCGCAATATTCCGTTAGCACCTCCCTTTTAACGTTTCTCATCCCATCTATTCTGCCCCCGATAGAAAAAAAGAAGCATCTAACATTTTTTCCAGATTTGAGTTATATCCATTGCCGGAATCAGAAAAAAAGGCGCATCTGCCTGATATATAACTCAAATCTGGAAAAATTTTAGATGCGTCTTTTTTTCAACTGGGGGCAGTATTGGTCATTAGTGGGGAAGTTTCAAATAAAACAAAAAACTTTACATATATATCTTCAGAAATGACTTGGTAGGTACTTATCTATTGAGAATGTTTTTCCCAATTCTTACAATTATTATTAGAAACCCATCAAAGAAAAAATGAGTTTCTTTCCTTAATCTAATTCCATGAAATACACCAGAGATTAATAGATCCATCCATTACATTACATAATATTATAAACCCCAGAGATGCCTTACACTATCTTATATTTAAGAACAATAGCATATCCGAATAGAATTAACTCAATATAA
Source organism: Agrochola litura (assembly GCA_949152395.1). Lineage (NCBI taxonomy): Eukaryota > Metazoa > Arthropoda > Insecta > Lepidoptera > Noctuidae > Agrochola > Agrochola litura. The sequence continues at coordinate 8,874,952 of OX424512.1, forward strand.
ACATTTTCATCATAATGGGCGCGTATCCAAGTCTCAAGTCACCAAGGACCAAAAACTCCAAAACAAAGCATTTGTTTGTTTTGGAGGGAGGGGGTACTCAGAACCCCCCCCCCCCCTTGGATCCGCGCCTGTCATAGTTATCTCTTTGCATAGAGACTCATGTCATATCCGGTCATAATTTCATATCCATGTGCTTATCTTATTTATCAAAGTAGGAACTGATTAATTAATATTGCTAAGATAAGTTTTTGTACAAATCAATGCATGTTGATCACACTGTATGTTGATGCAATCAGTGAAGTCGTTACCCGAGCGTGTCGTAATACGACTGGGGGATTTTGAAGATAGATGAACAGCAAATCCGTTTTGGTATTTGCTTTTAAAACGTTGCAAGAACGATTGCTTTAGCCAAGTGAGGAAATTATCTGTTAAGAGATTTTACACAGGATTGACCCCGAGGAAAAACATCTACAAATAATAACCCCAGAATAACGTCTGAATTGAATCATCAAATTGGGGGCTAAATCACAAAGTAACTCATAAGAGCCGTTGCGTTTAGCCAATTAGCCCGATTTAATGAGATTAGCATCTGATAGACGGCTACAATATTAGATGACATATTATTTTCCCGCAATAACGCTTTCCAGGAAATCAGCTTTCACAGATTACTTATTTTGTGGAAATAAATAAGTAATCTGTGAAAGTTGATTCTGACAAGACAAGTTGGTTTAGCCTATTAGCCGACGAGGTTGAGATTTGGTTGGGAGTGAAGCTGCATTTTCACGGGTGCCTGGAAAAGTAAAAAAAAAACTCTTATTATACCTTTAGGTCAGGTATCAAGACGTCTTTAGTTATGGGAGGACCGCTTCGAAGACTCTAATTTCTAAAGTCTAGATAACCGAAGAACGAAAGAAAAGCATTAGAAAACTAAAGACTCCAGAGAGAGTAGCGGTGTCAAGAGGGAGGAAAGGGGCTAATAATTTATTTTCCTCGATAAATAATTAATTCTGATCTAAAGCAATTACTGTTTTTTTGTTTTTATTAGTAGAGATGAAATAAAGCAAAAACTTCCACCAAAGAACTGAAGGTTCAGAGGGACTAATAATTTCACCCTCTAATAAACAGCTATCAAAATGTCATTATTTGTGTAAAAAGAAATATACTTTGATAGTCCTCTGTAAGCTTTCTTCCAACATGCATGGAAGGTGCGTGTGTTTAATCATACACGCACGGTACAGCTATACAGCAGTTAGTGTTATCGAAGTTCATCTTTTCACACTTTCAGGCTGCCGCCGAGTACCTATGGGTAAACCGAGTGAAAACTGATTCGTGCCATTTGACGTTTTCTAAGTAGTTACCTCGTTCAACGTAACACCTTAAGAGAGGTCGTTACTGTAATTGAAAGGATCAAATAAAAACTTACAATTCTGGAGATCCGGTGACTCGAAGGACCAGCTCTCCCCGCTCCGCACGACACGCAGCAGCGGCGGCGAAGCGAGGACGCGTTCGGTAGCTACCGAAGAAAGAAATACCAAGTATTGTAATTACCGAAATATTGCAGAAAACCAAATCGTAGATACCAGTAGTTGATTAATTGGCATACCGAAACTAGGGACCAAGTCCGCCACAATGCTATGGTGCAGTCATTGCATCAGGTGAGGGTGAGGGGGGGGGGTAAAATTTACAACGATGGCGAGATCCAATTGTTCACTCTGATGTTAAACAAATTTTGTCTTAGTTTTTAACAAAAAGGATGAACTAAAGCTCACTTCCACCAAAGTAGGTACTGCTTAGAGGTGTAGGGAAAGGGGGGGGCAACAATGTCCGGCCCTCGATAAATCAATAATAAATTCGATGTTAATCAATTTGCTTCTTTGTTCTTAATAGAAGAGATGAACTAAACCAAAACCTTCCACCAAAGAACCAAGATTCAGAGACGTGGGGCCCTAATAATTTGCAAGTCAAGTTAAACTAAAACCACTGATTAATTTACTGTTAAACACTTTCTCAGCTCTAAATAAGAAAGCCAAACTAATAAAAACACATACCTTCTTCAATCACCAAGGCAGTCGCGGATGTGAAAACTGGTTGGTAAATCGTGCCGCTCAATTCGGCGGTCGGGGGTGCAGTGCGGCATGGTGGTGGTGGCGCCGGATGGTGCATAGCGGAGGTGGTGCAACGCCCACTGATCTCCTGCAGCGCGCAGGTCCGTTATAATCCGGTCGATAATCCGCAGTGTGCTATACGATGCATGTTGTGTAATCTATAAGTCTGTAGACAGATATTTTACCAAAACTTACCAAGACAGAATCTAAAGAACACAGCCATAAATATCGCAACAAAATTAGATATGAGAGGATGAAATCAGAAGTCCCATGTCATGGTCAGATTTAGTCATGCTTGATAGCAACAGAAAAAGTTTAAATCGTTGGGGAATTTTGCCAGGACTTAGTCGCTTATTAGAATAAACAGCATTTAAACGGCCTATAATTTTCCCACAGAGATATATATCCCACATGTCTCTGTGGCGACATCTACATCGCCACTACGCATCACACTGACGTCACGCAAGATCTTGCATCGAGCGAGCTCAGTTTACCGCACGAAAAGTATATATACAACGTCCCGACATCAATCATCGGGCAGTTGACCACCAGACAAGACACCCATCTGGTCGGAGGATCGTCCCTTTTCTATAGAGGATGAGTGAACTTTACAGCCTGTTCCTCATACCTCTATATCTCTTCTCTGTGAGAAAGTGTGGTACGGCCCATGTGGGCTCTGTGCAGGTTGGTGAATTTCAAATATCGAAGATTTTTTGGTTCTGTTAGGACATGCCGGTTTCCTAACGATGTTTTCTATCACCTTTAGGTAATACGGGCCCGTATCTGCAACTCCACGTCAAAGCGCGTATTTTGCGTATGGATGGGAAAATCGGTTATTCGATCCACCCCAGCTCCTCAAAGAAGGCTAGCAACGCCTTGGTGTCACTGACAATCTAACGTAGGCTACCTGGGTTACCGAAGTACTTTGCCCTGTATGTGGCGACCACCGGGCATTTTAACAGCACATGAGCTGCTGTCTCATCGTCCTCCATGCAGGCTCTGCACAGCGGACTGTCTGTGACTCCTATGAGAAAGAGGTGTTTATTGAATGACCCATTACCAGTTACAGTAGCTATAACTGTGCGCGGCTGCTGTTTTGTTAATCGGAGAACCTGTTTCGTGAGAACCTGTTTCTATCACCCTTTTGAGAACAGTGGTTATAAAATAAATTGCACAAAGTATAGTGCAAACTTGCTTGGGTTAGAACCCACGACCAGTGAGTTAGGCCCGGCACTTCTAGGCCATCATGCACTGTCTCAATTATTAAACAGGTGCTCGCAAAGCCGCAATATTCCGTTATCACCTCCCTTTGAACGTTCTTCATCCCGTTTATTGGTCATTAGTGGGGTAGTTTCAAATAAAACAAAAAGTTTTACATATTAATTATCTTTAGAAATGACTTGGTAGGTACTTATCTTATGAGAATGTTTTTGTCAAAATGCATATTAATACACACACATTAATTCTTACAATTATTAGAAACCCATAAAGGAAAAACATTGTTTCTTTCCTTAATCTATTCCTTAAAACACACCAGAGATTAATAGAACCGTCCATTACATTACATTGCATTACATAACATTAAAATACACCAGCGATACCTTACATTATCATATATTTAAGAACAATAGCATATCCCAATAGAATCAACTCAATATCAACATCTTCATCATAATGGGCGCGTATCCAAGTCTCAAGTCACCAAGGACCAAAAACTCCAAAACAAAGCATTTGTTTGTTTTGGAGGGAGGGGGTACTCAGAACCCCTCCCCTTGGATCCGCGCCTGTCATAGTTATCTCTTTGCATAGACACTCATGTCATATCCGGTCATATGTTTATTGAGATAATACTGATTAATTAATTAATCTTACTGAGATATTTTTTGTGAAAATTAATCCATGTTGATGCAATCACTGAAGTCGTTACCCAAGCGTATCGTAATACGACTCAGGGATTCTGAAGAAAGATGAATATCAAATCCGTTTTGGTATTTGCTTTTAAAACGTTGCAAGAACGATTGCTTTGGCCAAGTGAGGAAATTATCTGTCAAGAGTTTTTACACGGGATTGACCCCGAGAAAAAATTCTACAAATAATAACCCCAGAATAATGTCTGAATTGAATCATCAAATTGGGGTCTAAATCACAAAGTTACTCATAAGAGCCGTTGCGTTTAGCCAATTAGCCCGATTTAATGAGATTAGCATCTGATAGACGGCTACAATATTAGACGACATATTATTTTCCTGCAATGACGCTTTCCAGGAAATCAGCTTTCACAGATTACTTATTTTGTGAAAATAAATAATCTGTGAAAGCTGATTCTGACAAGACCAGTTGGTTTAGCCTATTAGCCAAAGAGGTTGAGATTTGATGGGGAGTGAAGCTGCATTTTCACGGGTGCCTGGAAAAGTAAAAAAAAAAACTTTTATTATACCTTTACGTGAGATATCAAGACGTCTTTAGTCTATGGGAGGACCGCTTCGAAGACTCTGATTTCTAAAGTCTAGATTACCGAAGAAAGAAAGAAAAACATTGGAAAACTTGAGACTCCAGACAGAGTAGCGGTGTCAAGAGAGGGTGGAGGGGCTAATAATTTATTTTCCTCGATAAATAATTAATTCTGATGTAAAACAATTACTGTTTTTTTGTTTTTAATAGTAGAGATGAAATAAAGCAAAAACTTCCACCAAAGAACTAAAGGTTCAGAGGGACTAATAATTTCACCCTCTAATAAACAGCTATCAAAATGTCATTATTTGTGTAAAAAGAAATATACTTTGATAGTCCTCTGGTAAGCTTTCTTCCAACATGCATGGAAGGTATTATTAAACACACGCACGGTACAGCTATACAGCAGTTAGAATTATCGAAGTTCATCTTTTCACACTTTCAGGCTGCCGCCGAGTACCTATGGGTAAACCGAGTGAAAACTGATTCGCGCCATTTAGCGTTTTCTAAGTAGTTACCTCGTTCAACGTAACACCTTAAGAGAGGTCGTTACTGTAATTGAAAGGACCAAATAAAAACTTACAATTCTGGAGATCCGGTGACTCGAAGGACCAGCTCTCCCCGCTCCGCACGACACGCAGCAGCGGCGGCGAAGCGAGGACGCGTTCGGCAGCTACCGAAGAAAGAAATACCAAGTATTGTAATTACCGAAATATTACAGAAAACCAAATATACCAGGAGTTGATTAATTGGCATACCGAAACTGTTCTAGTTTCACTCTGATCCGATCATTCACTCTGATGTTAAACAAATTGTGTCTTAGTTTTTAACAAAAAGGATGAACTAAAGGCTTGTGCAGACCAGCACGACACGCGACGCGACACGAAGGCACCTCTCACTTCCACCAAAGTAAGTACTGCTCAGAGGTGTAGGGAAAGGGGGGGGGGGGCTACAATGTCCGGCCCTCGATAAATCAATAATAAATTCGATGTTAATCAATTTGTTTCTTTGTTCTTAATAGAAGAGATGAACTAAACCAAAACTTTCCACCAAAGAACCAAGGTTCAGAGGTGTGGGGGCCCTAATAATTTGCAAGTCAAGTTAAACTAAAACCACTGATTAATTTACTGTTAAACACTTTCTCAGCTCTAAATAAAAAGGCCAAAGTACTGAAAACACTTACCTTCTTTAAACACCAAGGAAGTCGCGGTTGTGAGAACTGGTTGGTAAATCGTGCCGTTCAGTTCGGTGGCTGGAGGCACAGTGCGGCATGGCGGTGGCGGCTCCGGACAGTGCATAGCGGAGATGGTGCAACGCCCACTGACCTCCCGCAGAGCGCAGGTCCCGTATACCGGTCGATAATCCGCAGTGTGCTATTTTATATGATGCATGTTATGTAATATTTTGTGTAGTCGCGTAAATAAAAATATTGGTAATGACTTTATTTAATTTAAAGCCTATTAAGCCTTATGTTTATTTATTTCCTTTTGGGTGGTCTCAACTTTAATAACTCTCCTTTTTGCTTCGCCATAGTCGGATGAAAAGCAAAGGCTTCTTCTGTCTTATTTCAGTATTCCTTTTACTAAACATCAAATATTGTTATTACTAAATAAAGACTACAAGTCAAATAAATGTGTTATGCAAAGTATTAGTAAAAGATTCCAATAATTCATATTTACGCGATGTCCATAAATTCAGATAAATAACAGCGATCCGTCCGAGCAAAGATTTTTTATTTTTTTATTAGTAAATTGATTGCTAAGGGAGCAAACAACAATTTCCAAATCCTGAGCGCAGCGAGGGATTCAAAGTACGTCACTCGAGCTTAAAATAGTGTTGCTCCCGAGGTGAACACTCCACTTTTTATCACCCTCTATGAGAAAAAAATGTGTGATCCGACCCCCGTCAGGAACTAAGTTCTTTCTCAAGTAAGATTTCTTTTTTTAAATCGCTGCCGCCATCGTGGATTTACATTTTGACCTCACTATAGACTTTAGCACCTTCGAAAACTATGAAAGCGATACCCATAATGAAAAACACCCTCGAAAACTACAAAAACAACACCATGACGAAAAATTTGAAAATTTCCGCAGCCACCATATTGGATTTAAATTTTGACGTCACTATCTGCTTTAGTACCCTCAAAAACCATGAAACTGATACCCATGACAAAAAATTTGAAAATTTTCGCAGCCGCCTTCTTGGATTTTTATTTTGACCTCACCATCATCTTTAGTATCCTCGAAAACTATGAAAGCGACACCCATGACAATAATTTTAAAATTTGCATAGCCGCCATCTTGGATTTACATTTTGACCTCACTATAGACTTTAGCACCTTCGAAAACTATGAAAGCGATACCCATGATGAAAAATATGAAAATTTTCACAGCTGCCATTATGGATTTACATTTTGACCTCACTATCGGTTTTAGCACCCTCGAAAACTATTAAAACGACACCCATGACAATAATTTTAAAATTTACGTGGCCGCCATCTTGGATTTACATTTTGACCGCACTATTAGCTTTAGCACCCTCGAAAACCATGAAAACGATACCCATGACGAAAAATTTTAAAATTTTCGCAGCCGGCATCTTGGATTTTCATTTTGACCTCGTCATCGGCTTTAGCACCCTCGAAAACTATTAAAACGACACCAATGACGAAATTTAAAAAAAAATCTAATCCGCCATCTTGGATTTTTATTTTGACCAAATTCTCACTTTCTCTCTCTTACCAGCCTGTTACTTGTTCACACAATGTTCGTATTTGATCTCTTTGGTAATTGGAACTTTTAGTCAATATCCACATTCCAAATTCAAATCACTTTTAATCCCTAGGGACTAAAAAGCTATTTTAGTGCCTGTTTACGAAAAATAAACTAGCTCTTTTTGAATAGATGTGATAAAAAACCATTTATTTAGTTATGTTTTTACTTCAGAAATATTGGTATGTCAGCATTTAAAAAAAAAAGGTGTGTGGTCGGGGGACCCCCGTCAAGGACGAAGTTCTTTCTCACGTATGATTTAAAACAAAAACAGTATTTTTGCAGCCGCCATCTTGGATTTACATTTTGACCTCACTATCGGCTTTAGCACCCTCGAAAACTACGAAAACAACACCCATGACAATAATTTTAAAATTTTCATGGCCGCCATCTTGGATTTTCATTTTGACCAAATTCACACTTTCTCTCTCTCTTGCCAGCCTGTTACTTGTTCATACAATGTTCGTGTTTGATCTCTTTGGTAATTGGAACTTTTACTAACAATGTCCACATTCCAAATTCAAATCTCTTTTAATCTCTAGGGATTAAAAAGCTATTTTAGTGCCTGTTTACGAAGATTAAACTAGCTCTTTTTGAATAGATGTGATAAAAAACCATTTATTTAGTTATGTTTTTACTTCAGAAATATTGGTATTTAAAAAAAAGGTGTGCGGTCGGGGGACCCCCGTCAGGAACGAAGTTCTTTCTCACGTATGATTTAAAACAAAAACAATATTTTTGCAGCCGCCATCTTGGATTTACATTTTGACCACACCATCGGTTTTAACACCCTCGAAGACTATGAAAACGATACCCATGATGAAATATTTAAAAAATTTACACAGCTGCCATCTTGGATTTACATTTTGACCACACTATTGGTTTTAAAACCCTCGAAAACTATGAAAACGACACCCATAACGAAAAATTTGAAAACTTTCGCAGCCACCCTCTCTCTCTCTCTTTCTTTCTTTTTGAATTAGAAGAAGGCAGTCGCAAGTATTAACACTTTTTAGCGTGAAGATTTCTGAAGAACTTCCTTCCAAAAATAAAATAAAATAGGTCAATAATGTCAGAAATATAACAATGCAATTACAGCAATACGTTGTGCACGTACAGCACAGTAAAGTACCCACTGACAAAAATACCCCAAACGAATTCCAAGAATTCCAACCAAGCACGTTGCGCCAGTGTTAGCGCCTGTCGGAGCGATATACACCTACAGTGAGCAATACTACCACGCACAAATTGACATTATTATTGCTTGACGCGATAACACTACTAGCTATCGAACATTTATGATAAAAGTGGATGTGTTCCGTAATACCAAAAATGATAAATGAAAACTTAATGTTTTTCGACTTTTTTTTTTCGATAATTTGTAACTTGATAATAATAGCTATGCTTCTGCAGAAATAATGTTACAAATATTGTTGTTATATAATACACAAAAACAGTATGAAAACATGTCATTTACGCTGTAAAATGTGCGAAATTAAAACTTCATTTTAGGTAAGTTTTTTGGAAAAAAAAGATGCAGGAGCCTAGATAAACACTGTCTAAATCCGAATAACAACATAATATGGTGGAAATATGCTCAAATTGCAAATAATTTAGGTATTACGTTTGTATGGACAATTCATGCGTCGCCGCGTTCTAAAAGTGCTAATTTTTGTTAGAGTCAAGACACTGCCAGCTAAATGGTTAGTTTCGGATATGTGAAAAAATCACAGCAGTAATTTATACATCGAAATTAAAAGGAAAACTATCACAGCTAAGTAGGCTCTACAAGTTAACGAGTAATAATAATCGACCAATTTATATTTGCAATTGCAAAAACATGTTTTCCCATACATTCTGTATGAGAGAACATGTTTTTCAACTACAAAGTTAAGTTTGTTTTTGGGATAAATTCATCCCAACTACGGAACCCTTCATTGTGCGAGGTCCGACACGCACTTGGCCGGCTTTTGGTTCCAAGTAGGACATGCCGGTTTCCTAACGATGTTTTCTATCAACCTTTTGGGTTAGAACCCATGACCAGAGAGTTGGGCCCGGCACTTCTAGGCCATCAATGCTCCCACCTGGGCCATCACCTGCACTGCACTGGTCTCAACTATTAAATAGGTGCTCGCAAAGCCGCAATATTCCGTTATCACCTCCCTTTGAACGTTTCTCATCCCGTCTATTCTGCCCCCGATAGAAAAAAAGACGCATCTAACATTTTTTCCAGATTTGAGTTATATCCATTGCCGGAATCAGAAAAAAAGGCGCATCTGCCTGATATATAACTCAAATCTGGAAAAAATTTTAGATGCGTCTTTTTTCTATCGGGGGCAATATTGGTCATTAGTGGGGAAGTTTCTAATAAAACAAAAAACTTAACATATTAATTATCTTCAGAAATGACTTGGTAGGTACTTATCTATTGAGAATGTGTTTCCCAATTCTTACAATAATTAGAAACCCATCAAAGAAAAAATGAGTTTCTTTCCTTAATCTAATTCCATGAAATACACCAGAGATTAAAAGATCCATCCATTACATTACATAATATTATAAACCCCAGAGATGCCTTACACTATCTTATATTTAAGAACAATAGCATATCCCAATAGAATTAACTCAATATCAACATCTTCATCATAATGGGCGCGTATCCAAGTCTCAAGTCACCAAGGACCAAAAACTCCAAAACAAAGCATTTGTTCGTTTTGGAGGGAGGGGGTACTCAGAACCCCCCCCCCCCCCTTGGATCCGCGCCTGTCATAGTTATCTCTTTGCATAGACACTCATGTCATATCCGGTCATAATTTCATATCCATGTGCTTATCTTATTTATCAAAGTAGGAACTGATTAATTAATATTGCTAAGATAAGTTTTTGTACAAATCAATGCATGTTGATCACACTGTATGTTGATGCAATCAGTGAAGTCGTTACCCGAGCGTGTCGTAATACGACTGGGGGATTTTGAAGATAGATGAACAGCAAATCCGTTTTGGTATTTGCTTTTAAAACGTTGCAAGAACGATTGCTTTAGCCAAGTGAGGAAATTATCTGTTAAGAGATTTTACACAGGATTGACCCCGAGGAAAAACATCTACAAATAATAACCCCAGAATAACGTCTGAATTGAATCATCAAATTGGGGGCTAAATCACAAAGTAACTCATAAGAGCCGTTGAGTTTAGCCAATTAGCCCGATTTAATGAGATTAGCATCTGATAGACGGCTACAATATTAGATGACATATTATTTTCCCGCAATAACGCTTTCCAGGAAATCAGCTTTCACAGATTACTTATTTTGTGGAAATAAATAAGTAATCTGTGAAAGCTGATTCTGACAAGACAAGTTGGTTTAGCCTATTAGCCGACGAGGTTGAGATTTGGTTGGGAGTGAAGCTGCATTTTCACGGGTGCCTGGAAAAGTAAAAAAAAAACTCTTATTATACCTTTAGGTCAGGTATCAAGACGTCTTTAGTCTATGGGAGGACCGCTTCGAAGACTCTAATTTCTAAAGTCTAGATAACCGAAGAACAAAAGAAAAGCATTAGAAAACTAAAGACTCCAGAGAGAGTAGCGGTGTCAACAGAGAGGAAAGGAGCTAATAATTTATTTTCCTCGATAAATAATTAATTCTGATGTAAAACAATTACTGTTTTTTTGTTTTTATTAGTAGAGATGAAATAAAGCAAAAACTTCCACCAAAGAACTAAAGGTTCAGGGGGACTAATAATTTCACCCTCTATTAAACAGCTATCAAAATGTCATTATTTGTGTAAAAAGAAATATACTTTGATAGTCCTCTGGTAAGCTTTCTTCCAACATGCATGGAAGGTGCGTGTGTTTAATCATACACGCACGGTACAGCTATACAGCAGTTAGTGTTATCGAAGTTCATCTTTTCACACTTTCAGGCTGCCGCCGAGTACCTATGGGTAAACCGAGTGAAAACTGATTCGCGCCATTTGACGTTTTCTAAGTAGTTACCTCGTTCAACGTAACACCTTAAGAGAGGTCGTTACTGTAATTGAAAGGACCAAATAAAAACTTACAATTCTGGAGATCCGGTGACTCGAAGGACCAGCTCTCCCCGCTCCGCACTACACGCAGCAGCGGCGGCGAAGCGAGGACGCGTTCGGTAGCTACCGAAGAAAGAAATACCAAGTATTGTAATTACCGAAATATTACAGAAAACCAAATCGTAGATAACAGTAGTTGATTAATTGGCATACCGAAACTAGGGACCAAGTCCGCCACAATGCTATGGTGCAGTCATTGCATCAGGTGAGGGTGAGGGGGGGGGGTAAAATTTACAACGATGGCGAGATCCAATTGTTCACTCTGATGTTAAACAAATTTTGTCTTAGTTTTTAACAAAAAGGATGAACTAAAGCTCACTTCCACCAAAGTAGGTACTGCTTAGAGGTGTAGGGAAAGGGGGGGGCAACAATGTCCGGCCCTCGATAAATCAATAATAAATTCGATGTTAATCAATTTGCTTCTTTGTTCTTAATAGAAGAGATGAACTAAACCAAAACCTTCCACCAAAGAACCAAGATTCAGAGACGTGGGGCCCTAATAATTTGCAAGTCAAGTTAAACTAAAACCACTGATTAATTTACTGTTAAACACTTTCTTAGCTCTAAATAAGAAAGCCAAACTAATAAAAACACATACCTTCTTCAATCACCAAGGCAGTCGCGGATGTGAAAACTGGTTGGCAAATCGTGCCGCTCAGTTTGGCGGTCGGAGGTGCAGTGCGGCATGGTGGTGGTGGCGCCGGATGGTGCATAGTGGAGGTGGTGCAACGCCCACTGATCTCCTGCAGCGCGCAGGTCCGTTATAATCCGGTCGATAATCCGCAGTGTGCTATACGATGCATGTAGTGTAATCAATAAGTCTGTAGACAGATATTTTACCAAAACTTACCAAGACAGAATCTAAAGAACACAGCCATAAATATCGCAACAAAATTAGATATGAGAGGATGGAATCAGAAGTCCCATGTCATGGTCAGATTTAGTCATGCTTGATAGCAACAGAAAAAGTTTAAATCGTTGGGGAATTTTGCCAGGACTTAGTCGCTTATTAGAATAAACAGCATTTAAACGGCCTATAATTTTCCCACAGAGATATATATCTCACATGTCTCTGTGGCGACATCTACATCGCCACTACGCATCACACTGACGTCACGCAAAATCTTGCATCGAGCGAGCTGAGTTTACCGCACGAAAAGTATATATACAACGTCCCGACATCAATCATCGGGCAGTTGACCACCAGACAAGACACCCATCTGGTCGGAGGATCGTCCCTTTTCTATAGAGGATGAGTGAACTTTACAGCCTGTTCCTCATACCTCTATATCTCTTCTCTGTGAGAAAGTGTGGTACGGCCCATGTGGGCTCTGTGCAGGTTGGTGAATTTCAAATATCGAAGATTTTTTGGTTCTGTTAGGACATGCCGGCTTCCTAACGATGTTTTCTATCACCCTTAGGTAATACGGGCCCGTATCTGCAACTCCACGTCAAAGCGCGTATTTTGCGTATGGATGGGAAAATCGGTTATTCGATCCACCCCAGCTCCTCAAAGAAGGCTAGCAACGCCTTGGTGTCACTGACAATCTAACGTAGGCTACCTGGGTTACCGAAGTACTTTGCCCTGTATGTGGCGACCACCGGGCATTTTAACAGCACATGAGCTGCTGTCTCATCGTCCTCCATGCAGGCTCTGCACAGCGGACTGTCTGTGACTCCTATGAGAAAGAGGTGTTTATTGAATGACCCATTACCAGTTACAGTAGCTATAACTGTGCGCGGCTGCTGTTTTGTTAATCGGAGAACCTGTTTCGTGAGAACCTGTTTCTATCACCCTTTTGAGAACAGTGGTTATAAAATAAATTGCACAAAGTATAGTGCAAACTTGCTTGGGTTAGAACCCACGACCAGTGAGTTAGGCCCGGCACTTCTAGGCCATCAATGCACTGTCTCAATTATTAAACAGGTGCTCGCAAAGCCGCAATATTCCGTTATCACCTCCCTTTGAACGTTCTTCATCCCGTTTATTGGTCATTAGTGGGGTAGTTTCAAATAAAACAAAAAGATTTACATATTAATTATCTTTAGAAATGACTTGGTAGGTACTTATCTTATGAGAATGTTTTTGTCAAAATGCATATTAATACACACACATTAATTCTTACAATTATTAGAAACCCATAAAGGAAAAAAATTGTTTCTTTCCTTAATCTATTCCTTAAAACACACCAAAGATTAATAGAACCGTCCATTACATTACATTGCATTACATAACATTAAAATACACCAGCGATACCTTACATTATCATATATTTAAGAACAATAGCATATCCCAATAGAATCAACTCAATATCAACATCTTCATCATAATGGGCGCGTATCCAAGTCTCAAGTCACCAAGGACCAAAAACTCCAAAACAAAGCATTTGTTTGTTTTGGAGGGAGGGGGTACTCAGAACCCCTCCCCTTGGATCCGCGCCTGTCATAGTTATCTCTTTGCATAGACACTCATGTCATATCCGGTCGTATATTTATTGAGATAATACTGATTAATTAATTAATCTTACTGAGATATTTTTTGTGAAAATTAATCCATGTTGATGCAATCACTGAAGTCGTTACCCAAGCGTATCGTAATACGACTCAGGGATTCTGAAGAAAGATGAATATCAAATCCGTTTTGGTATTTGCTTTTAAAACGTTGCAAGAACGATTGCTTTGGCCAAGTGAGGAAATTATCTGTCAAGAGTTTTTACACGGGATTGACCCCGAGAAAAAATTCTACAAATAATAACCCCAGAATAATGTCTGAATTGAATCATCAAATTGGGGTCTAAATCACAAAGTTACTCATAAGAGCCGTTGCGTTTAGCCAATTAGCCCGATTTAATGAGATTAGCATCTGATAGACGGCTACAATATTAGACGACATATTATTTTCCTGCAATGACGCTTTCCAGGAAATCAGCTTTCACAGATTACTTATTTTGTGAAAATAAATAATCTGTGAAAGCTGATTCTGACAAGACCAGTTGGTTTAGCCTATTAGCCAAAGAGGTTGAGATTTGATGGGGAGTGAAGCTGCATTTTCACGGGTGCCTGGAAAAGTAAAAAAAAAAACTTTTATTATACCTTTACGTGAGATATCAAGACGTCTTTAGTCTATGGGAGGACCGCTTCGAAGACTCTGATTTCTAAAGTCTAGATTACCGAAGAAAGAAAGAAAAACATTGGAAAACTTGAGACTCCAGACAGAGTAGCGGTGTCAAGAGGGAGGAAAGGGGCTAATAATTTATTTTCCTCGATAAATAATTAATTCTGATGTAAAACAATTACGGTTTTTTTGTTTTTAATAGTAGAGATGAAATAAAGCAAAAACTTCCACCAAAGAACTAAAGGTTCAGAGGGACTAATAATTTCACCCTCTAATAAACAGCTATCAAAATGTCATTATTTGTGTAAAAAGAAATATACTTTGATAGTCCTCTGGTAAGCTTTCTTCCAACATGCATGGAAGGTATTATTAAACACACGCACGGTACAGCTATACAGCAGTTAGAATTATCGAAGTTCATCTTTTCACACTTTCAGGCTGCCGCCGAGTACCTATGGGTAAACCGAGTGAAAACTGATTCGCGCCATTTAGCGTTTTCTAAGTAGTTACCTCGTTCAACGTAACACCTTAAGAGAGGTCGTTACTGTAATTGAAAGGACCAAATAAAAACTTACAATTCTGGAGATCCGGTGACTCGAAGGACCAGCTCTCCCCGCTCCACACGACACGCAGCAGCGGCGACGAAGCGAGGACGCGTTCGGTAGCTACCGAAGAAAGAAATACCAAGTATTGTAATTACCGAAATATTACAGAAAACCAAATCGTAGATTGGCATACCGTTGTTGATTAATTGGCATACCGAAACTAGGGACCAAGTCCGCCACAATGCTATGGTGCAGTCATTGCATCAGGTGAGGGTGAGGGGGGGGGTAGATCCAGTCGTTCACTCTGATGTTAAACAAATTTTGTCTTAGTTTTTAACAAAAAGGATGAACTGAAGCTCACTTCCACCAAAGTAGGTACTGCTTAGAGGTGTAGGGAAAGGGGGGGGGGGGCAACAATGTCCGGCTCTCGATAAATCAATAATAAATTCGATGTTGGTCAATTTGTTTCTTTGTTCTTAATAGAAGAGATGAACTAAACCAAAACCTTCCCCCAAAGAACCAAGATTCAGAGGCGTGGGGGCCCTAATAATTTGCAAGTCAAGTTAAACTAAAACCACTGATTCATTTACTGTTAAACACTTTCTCAGCTCTAAATAAAAAGGCCAAAGTACTGAACACACTTACCTTCTTTAAAGACCAAGGAAGTCGCGGATGTGAGAACTGGTTGGCAAGTCGTGCCGCTCAGTTCGCTGGTCGGAGGCGCAGTGCGGCATGGTGGTGGCGACGCCGGACAGTGCATAGCGGAGGTGGTGCACCGCCCACTGATCTCCTGCAGCGCGCAGGTCCCGTATACCGGTCGATAATTCGCAGTGTGCTATATGATGCATGTTATGTAATCTGTTGTGTCGTCGCGTAATTAAAAATTATTGGTATATTTACTATTATTGACTTTATTTAATTTATGTTTATTTATTTCCTTTTGGGTGGTCTCAACTTTAATAACTCTCCTTTTTGCTTTGCCATAGTTGGATGAAAAACAAAGGCTTCTTCTGTCTTATTTCAGTATTCCTATTACTAAACGTCAAATATTGTTACTACTAAATAAAGACTACAAGTCAAATAATAAATGTGTTATGCAAAGTATTAGTAAAAGATTCCAATAATTCATATTTACGCGATGTCCGTAAATTCCACAAGGGCACATAAATTAATTGATTAGCATTCGAAAGTATTGTTGCAGCTGATGAAGATTGTAAAAACTATCTTTCTTTGTATAAATTCAATCTCTTTGTATTGTATAATTGCATATCACATGTGTGCATTGTGACCATGTACATTCCATAAAGCTACCATTTCCTGGGTACGTCTTTCATTGACTTGAATGTGCCCTGGCGGCTGAGCGTGTCATGCTCACTCAAATGTCTCATCATTAAGTTCCCTTCAAAATGGTTGAGCTAAAATCATTGCACATTCTCCATCTGTTGACCTGCCTAAATTTTATTGTCAAAATAACTTTAAACGATTTTTGGTCCACCCTGTGCTTATTATTAAGTTACTTTGTATAGTTGTCTCATATTCATGAATAAATAAATATTATTTTTATTATTTTTATGGTGCTGATCCATGCGTCATGTTCGTGAACGGGCGCCGTCAGTAGGGACTGGTCATCTCTTAGCTGCCACGGTTTATTTTTATTTATGAATTGTTTTTGTTTTTATTTTTGTTACGGACGCTTTTAACGTGCACGTCTTTCTACGAGTACATTGTTCTCACATGTATAATTTCAACATGAATAATGTAACCAATATTTTTGTAACAATATTTTTATTTTTTATTTAAAAGAGTGTCCATGGAGTTTCTTGCCCGTTCTTTTCCATAGGTACCTACTACGCTTTGGAATGGGCAACTAGCTTCATCTTTCTGACTGACTGACCCCTTGACAATTCAAAAGTACCTGTAATTGGTTTATTTGAAATAAATGCTTTGAGTTTGAGTTCAATTATGTAACAGCGTTCCGTCCGAGCTAAGAATAAAAAATAAAAAAAATAGTAAATTGATTGCCAAGGGAGCAAACAACAATTTCCAAATCCTGAGCGCAGCGAGGGATTCAAAGTACGTCACTCGAGCTTAAAATAGTGTTGCTCCCGAGGTGAACACTCTACTTTTTATCACCCTCTATGAGAAAAAAAAACGTGTGTGATCCGACCCCCGTCTGGAACTAAGTTCTTTCTCAAGTAAGATTTTTTTTTTTTAAATCGCTGCCACCATCTTGGATTTACATTTTGACCTCACTATAGACTTTAGCACCTTCGAAAACTATGAAAGCGATACCCATGATGAAAAATATGAAAATTTTCACAGCTGCCATTATGGATTTACATTTTGACCTCACTATCGGTTTTAGCACCCTCGAAAACTATTAAAACGACACCCATGACAATAATTTTAAAATTTACGTGGCCGCCATCTTGGATTTACATTTTGACCGCACTATTAGCTTTAGCACCCTCGAAAACCATGAAAACGATACCCATGACGAAAAATTTTAAAATTTGCGCAGCCGGCATCTTGGATTTTCATTTTGACCTCGTCATCGGCTTTAGCAACCTCGAAAACTATTAAAACGACACCAATGACGAAATTTAAAAAAAAATCTAATCCGCCATCTTGGATTTTTATTTTGACCAAATTCTCACTTTCTCTCTCTTACCAGCCTGTTACTTGTTCACACAATGTTCGTATTTGATCTCTTTGGTAATTGGAACTTTTAGTCAATATCCACATTCCAAATTCAAATCACTTTTAATCCCTAGGGACTAAAAAGCTATTTTAGTGCCTGTTTACGAAGAATAAACTAGCTCTTTTTGAATAGATGTGATAAAAAACCATTTATTTCGTTATGTTTTTACTTCAGAAATATTGGTATATCAGCATTTAAAAAAAAAGGTGTGTGGTCGGGGGAAGGACGACGAAGTCGACCGTCAAGGACGAAGTTCTTTCTCACGTATGATTTAAAACAAAAACAGTATTTTTGCAGCCGCCATCTTGGATTTACATTTTGACCTCACTATCGGCTTTAGCACCCTCGAAAACTACGAAAACAACACCCATGACAATAATTTTAAAATTTTCATGGCCGCCATCTTGGATTTTCATTTTGACCAAATTCACACTTTCTCTCTCTCTTGCCAGCCTGTTACTTGTTCATACAATGTTCGTGTTTGATCTCTTTGGTAATTGGAACTTTTACTAACAATGTCCACATTCCAAATTCAAATCTCTTTTAATCTCTAGGGATTAAAAAGCTATTTTAGTGCCTGTTTACGAAGATTAAACTAGCTCTTTTTGAATAGATGTGATAAAAAACCATTTATTTAGTTATGTTTTTACTTCAGAAATATTGGTATTTAAAAAAAAGGTGTGCGGTCGGGGGACCCCCGTCAGGAACGAAGTTCTTTCTCACGTATGATTTAAAACAAAAACAATATTTTTGCAGCCGCAATCTTGGATTTACATTTTGACCACACCATCGGTTTTAACACCCTCGAAGACTATGAAAACGATACCCATGATGAAATATTTAAAAAATTTACACAGCTGCCATCTTGGATTTACATTTTGACCACACTATTGGTTTTAAAACCCTCGAAAACTATGAAAATGACACCCATAACGAAAAATTTGAAAACTTTCGCAGCCACCCTCTCTCTCTCTCTTTCTTTCTTTTTGAATTAGAAGAAGGCAGTCGCAAGTATTAACACTTTTTAGCGTGAAGATTTCTGAAGAACTTCCTTCCAAAAATAAAATAAAATAGGTCAATAATGTCAGAAATATAACAATGCAATTACAGCAATACGTTGTGCACGTACAGCACAGTAAAGTACCCACTGACAAAAATACCCCAAACGAATTCCAAGAATTCAAACCAAGCACGTTGCGCCAGTGTTAGCGCCTGTCGGAGCGATATACACCTACAGTGAGCAATACTACCACGCACAAATTGACATTATTATTGCTTGACGCGATAACACTACTAGCTATCGAACATTTATGATAAATTTGGATGTGTTCCGTAATACCAAAAATGATAAATGAAAACTTAATGTTTTTCGACTTTTTTTTTTTTTCGATAATTTGTAACTTGATAATAATAGCTATGCTTCTGCAGAAAAAATGTTATAAATATTGTTGTTATATAATACTTGTGTATTATATAACAACAATATTTATAACATTATTTAAACAGTATGAAAACATGTCATTTACGCTGTAAAATGTGCGAAATTAAAACTTCATTTTAGGTAAGTTTTTTGGAAAAAAAAGATGCAGGAGCCTAGATAAACACTGTCTAAATCCGAATAACAACATAATATGGTGGAAATATGCTCAAATTGCAAATGATTTAGGTATTACGTTTGTATGGACAATTCATGCGTCGCCGCGTTCTAAAAGTACTAATTTTTGTTAGAGTCAAGTGTGGGGGACACTGCCAGCTAAATGGTTAGTTTCGGATATGTGAAAAAATCACAGCAGTAATTTATATATCGAAATTAAAAGGAAAACTATCACAGCTAAGTAGGCTCTACAAGTTAACGAGTAATAATAATCGACCAACTTATATTTGCAATTGCAAAAACATGTTTTCCCATACATTCCGTATGAGAGAACATGTTTTTCAACTACAAAGTTAAGTTTGTTTTTGGGATAAATTCATCCCAACTACGGAACCCTTCATTGTGCGAGGTCCGACACGCACTTGGCCGGCTTTTGGTTACAAGTAGGACATGCCGGTTTCCTAACGATGTTTTCTATCAACCTTTTGGGTTAGAACCCATGACCAGAGAGTTGGGCCCGGCACTTCTAGGCCATCAATGCTCCCAACTGGGCCATCACCTACACTGCACTGGTCTCAACTATTAAATAGGTGCTCGCAAAGCCGCAATATTCCGTTATCACCTCCCTTTGAACGTTTCTCATCCCGTCTATTCTGCCCCCGATAGAAAAAAAGACGCATCTAACATTTTTTCCAGATTTGAGTTATATCCATTGCCGGAATCAGAAAAAAAGGCGCATCTGCCTGATATATAACTCAAATCTGGAAAAAATTTTAGATGCGTCTTTTTTCTATCGGGGGCAATATTGGTCATTAGTGGGGAAGTTTCAAATAAAACTAAAAACTTAACATATTAATTATCTTCAGAAATGACTTGGTAGGTACTTATCTATTGAGAATGTTTTTCCCAATTCTTACAATTATTAGAAACCCATCAAAGAAAAAATGAGTTTCTTTCCTTAATCTAATTCCATGAAATACACCAGAGATTAAAAGATCCATCCATTACATTACATAATATTATAAACCCCAGAGATGCCTTACACTACCTATCTTATATTTAAGAACAATAGCATATCCCAATAGAATTAACTCAATATCAACATCTTCATCATAATGGGCGCGTATCCAAGTCTCAAGTCACCAAGGACCAAAAACTCCAAAACAAAGCATTTGTTTGTTTTGGAGGGAGGGGGTACTCAGAACCCCCCCCCCCCCCCCTTGGATCCGCGCCTGTCATAGTTATCTCTTTGCATAGACACTCATGTCATATCCGGTCATAATTTCATATCCATGTGCTTCTCTTATTTATCAAAGTAGGAACTGATTAATTAATATTGCTAAGATAAGTTTTTGTACAAATCAATGCATGTTGATCACACTGTATGTTGATGCAATCAGTGAAGTCGTTACCCGAGCGTGTCGTAATACGACTGGGGGATTTTGAAGATAGATGAACAGCAAATCCGTTTTGGTATTTGCTTTTAAAACGTTGCAAGAACGATTGCTTTAGCCAAGTGAGGAAATTATCTGTTAAGAGATTTTACACAGGATTGACCCCGAGGAAAAACATCTACAAATAATAACCCCAGAATAACGTCTGAATTGAATCATCAAATTGGGGGCTAAATCACAAAGTAACTCATAAGAGCCGTTGCGTTTAGCCAATTAACCCGATTTAATGAGATTAGCATCTGATAGACGGCTACAATATTAGATGACATATTATTTTCCCGCAATAACGCTTTCCAGGAAATCAGCTTTCACAGATTACTTATTTTGTGGAAATAAATAAGTAATCTGTGAAAGTTGATTCTGACAAGACAAGTTGGTTTAGCCTATTAGCCGACGAGGTTGAGATTTGGTTGGGAGTGAAGCTGCATTTTCACGGGTGCCTGGAAAAGTAAAAAAAAAACTCTTATTATACCTTTAGGTCAGGTATCAAGACGTCTTTAGTCTATGGGAGGACCGCTTCGAAGACTCTCATTTCTAAAGTCTAGATAACCGAAGAACGAAAGAAAAGCATTAGAAAACTAAAGACTCCAGAGAGAGTAGCGGTGTCAAGAGGGAGGAAAGGGGCTAATAATTTATTTTCCTCGATAAATAATTAATTCTGATCTAAAACAATTACTGTTTTTTTGTTTTTATTAGTAGAGATGAAATAAAGCAAAAACTTCCACCAAAGAACTAAAGGTTCAGAGGGACTAATAATTTCACCCTCTAATAAACAGCTATCAAAATGTCATTATTTGTGTAAAAAGAAATATACTTTGATAGTCCTCTGTAAGCTTTCTTCCAACATGCATGGAAGGTGCGTGTGTTTAATCATACACGCACGGTACAGCTATACAGCAGTTAGTGTTATCGAAGTTCATCTTTTCACACTTTCAGGCTGCCGCCGAGTACCTATGGGTAAACCGAGTGAAAACTGATTCGCGCCATTTGACGTTTTCTAAGTAGTTACCTCGTTCAACGTAACACCTTAAGAGAGGTCGTTACTGTAATTGAAAGGACCAAATAAAAACTTACAATTCTGGAGATCAGGTGACTCGAAGGACCAGCTCTCCCCGCTCCGCACGACACGCAGCAGCGGCGGCGAAGCGAGGACGCGTTCGGTAGCTACCGAAGAAAGAAATACCAAGTATTGTAATTACAGAAAACCAAATCGTAGATACCAGTAGTTGATTAATTGGCATACCGAAACTAGGGACCAAGTCCGCCACAATGCTATGGTGCAGTCATTGCATCAGGTGAGGGTGAGGGGGGGGGGGTAAAATTTACAACGATGGCGAGATCCAATTGTTCACTCTGATGTTAAACAAATTTTGTCTTAGTTTTTAACAAAAAGGATGAACTAAAGCTCACTTCCACCAAAGTAGGTACTGCTTAAAGGTGTAGGGAAAGGGGGGGGCAACAATGTCCGGCCCTCGATAAATCAATAATAAATTCGATGTTAATCAATTTGCTTCTTTGTTCTTAATAGAAGAGATGAACTAAACCAAAACCTTCCACCAAAGAACCAAGATTCAGAGACGTGGGGCCCTAATAATTTGCAAGTCAAGTTAAACTAAAACCACTGATTAATTTACTGTTAAACACTTTCTCAGCTCTAAATAAGAAAGCCAAACTAATAAAAACACATACCTTCTTCAATCACCAAGGCAGTCGCGGATGTGAAAACTGGTTGGCAAATATGCCCCTCAGTTCGGCGGTCGGAGGTGCAGTGCGGCATGGTGGTGGTGGCGCCGGATGGTGCATAGCAGAGGTGGTGCAACGCCCACTGATCTCCTGCAGCGCGCAGGTCCGTTATAATCCGGTCGATAATCCGCAGTGTGCTATACGATGCATGTTGTGTAATCTATAAGTCTGTAGACAGATATTTTACCAAAACTTACCAAGACAGAATCTAAAAAACACAGCCATAAATATCGCAACAAAATTAGATATGAGAGGATGGAATCAGAAGTCCCATGTCATGGGCAGATTTAGTCATGCTTGATAGCAACAGAAAAGTTTAAATCGTTGGGGAATTTTGCCAGGACTGAGTCGCTTATTAGAATAAACAGCATTTAAACGGCCTATAATTTTCCCACAGAGATATATATCCCACATGTCTCTGTGGCGACATCTACATCGCCACTACGCATCACACTGACGTCACGCAAGATCTTGCATCGAGCGAGCTGAGTTTACCGCACGAAAAGTATATATACAACGTCCCGACATCAATCATCGGGCAGTTGACCACCAGACAAGACACCCATCTGGTCGGAGGATCGTCCCTTTTCTATAGAGGATGAGTGAACTTTACAGCCTGTTCCTCATACCTCTATATCTCTTCTCTGTGAGAAAGTGTGGTACGGCCCATGTGGGCTCTGTGCAGGTTGGTGAATTTCAAATATCGAAGATTTTTTGGTTCTGTTAGGACATGCCGGTTTCCTAACGATGTTTTCTATCACCCTTAGGTAATACGGGCCCGTATCTGCAACTCCACGTCAAAGCGCGTATTTTGCGTATGGATGGGAAAATCGGTTATTCGATCCACCCCAGCACCTCAAAGAAGGCTAGCAACGCCTTGGTGTCACTGACAATCTAACGTAGGCTACCTGGGTTACCGAAGTACTTTGCCCTGTATGTGGCGACCACCGGGCATTTTAACAGCACATGAGCTGCTGTCTCATCGTCCTCCATGCAGGCTCTGCACAGCGCACTGTCTGTGACGCCTATGAGAAAGAGGTGTTTATTGAATGACCCATTACCAGTTACAGTAGCTATAACTGTGCGCGGCTGCTGTTTTGTTAATCGGAGAACCTGTTTCGTGAGAACCTGTTTCTATCACCCTTTTGAGAACAGTGGTTATAAAATAAATTGCACAAAGTATAGTGCAAACTTGCTTGGGTTAGAACCCACGACCAGTGAGTTGGGCCCGGCACTTCTAGGCCATCAATGCACTGTCTCAATTATTAAACAGGTGCTCGCAAAGCCGCAATATTCCGTTATCACCTCCCTTTGAACGTTCTTCATCCCGTTTATTGGTCATTAGTGGGGTAGTTTCAAATAAAACAAAAAGTTTTACATATTAATTATCTTTAGAAATGACTTGGTAGGTACTTATCTTATGAGAATGTTTTTGTCAAAATGCATATTAATACACACACATTAATTCTTACAATTATTAGAAACCCATAAAGGAAAAAAATTGTTTCTTTCCTTAATCTATTCCTTAAAACACACCAGAGATTAATAGAACCGTCCATTACATTACATTGCATTACATAACATTAAAATACACCAGCGATACCTTACATTATCATATATTTAAGAACAATAGCATATCCCAATAGAATCAACTCAATATCAACATCTTCATCATAATGGGCGCGTATCCAAGTCTCAAGTCACCAAGGACCAAAAACTCCAAAACAAAGCATTTGTTTGTTTTGGAGGGAGGGGGTACTCAGAACCCCTCCCCTTGGATCCGCGCCTGTCATAGTTATCTCTTTGCATAGACACTCATGTCATATCCGGTCATATATTCATTGAGATAATACTGATTAATTAATTAATCTTACTGAGATATTTTTTGTGAAAATTAATCCATGTTGATGCAATCACTGAAGTCGTTACCCAAGCGTATCGTAATACGACTCAGGGATTCTGAAGAAAGATGAATATCAAATCCGTTTTGGTATTTGCTTTTAAAACGTTGCAAGAACGATTGCTTTGGCCAAGTGAGGAAATTATCTGTCAAGAGTTTTTACACAGGACTGACCCCGAGAAAAAATTCTACAAATAATAACCCCAGAATAATGTCTGAATTGAATCATCAAATTAGGGTCTAAATCACAAAGTTACTCATAAGAGCCGTTGCGTTTAGCCAATTAGCCCGATTTAATGAGATTAACATCTGATAGACGGCTACAATATTAGACGACATATTATTTTCCTGCAATGACGCTTTCCAGGAAATCAGCTTTCACAGATTACTTATTTTGTGAAAATAAATAATCTGTGAAAGCTGATTCTGACAAGACCAGTTGGTTTAGCCTATTAGCCAAAGAGGTTGAGATTTGATGGGGAGTGAAGCTGCATTTTCACGGGTGCCTGGAAAAGTAAAAAAAAAAACTTTTATTATACCTTTACGTGAGATATCAAGACGTCTTTAGTCTATGGGAGGACCGCTTCGAAGACTCTGATTTCTAAAGTCTAGATTACCGAAGAAAGAAAGAAAAACATTGGAAAACTTGAGACTCCAGACAGAGTAGCGGTGTCAAGAGGGAGGAAAGGGGCTAATAATTTATTTTCCTCGATAAATAATTAATTCTGATGTAAAACAATTACGGTTTTTTTGTTTTTAATAGTAGAGATGAAATAAAGCAAAAACTTCCACCAAAGAACTAAAGGTTCAGAGGGACTAATAATTTCACCCTCTAATAAACAGCTATCAAAATGTCATTATTTGTGTAAAAAGAAATATACTTTGATAGTCCTCTGGTAAGCTTTCTTCCAACATGCATGGAAGGTATTATTAAACACACGCACGGTACAGCTATACAGCAGTTAGAATTATCGAAGTTCATCTTTTCACACTTTCAGGCTGCCGCCGAGTACCTATGGGTAAACCGAGTGAAAACTGATTCGCGCCATTTAGCGTTTTCTAAGTAGTTACCTCGTTCAACGTAACACCTTAAGAGAGGTCGTTACTGTAATTGAAAGGACCAAATAAAAACTTACAATTCTGGAGATCCGGTGACTCGAAGGACCAGCTCTCCCCGCTCCACACGACACGCAGCAGCGGCGACGAAGCGAGGACGCGTTCGGTAGCTACCGAAGAAAGAAATACCAAGTATTGTAATTACCGAAATATTACAGAAAACCAAATCGTAGATTGGCATACCGTTGTTGATTAATTGGCATACCGAAACTAGGGACCAAGTCCGCCACAATGCTATGGTGCAGTCATTGCATCAGGTGAGGGTGAGGGGGGGGGTAGATCCAGTCGTTCACTCTGATGTTAAACAAATTTTGTCTTAGTTTTTAACAAAAAGGATGAACTGAAGCTCACTTCCACCAAAGTAGGTACTGCTTAGAGGTGTAGGGAAAGGGGGGGGGGGGCAACAATGTCCGGCTCTCGATAAATCAATAATAAATTCGATGTTGGTCAATTTGTTTCTTTGTTCTTAATAGAAGAGATGAACTAAACCAAAACCTTCCCCCAAAGAACCAAGATTCAGAGGCGTGGGGGCCCTAATAATTTGCAAGTCAAGTTAAACTAAAACCACTGATTCATTTACTGTTAAACACTTTCTCAGCTCTAAATAAAAAGGCCAAAGTACTGAACACACTTACCTTCTTTAAAGACCAAGGAAGTCGCGGATGTGAGAACTGGTTGGCAAGTCGTGCCGCTCAGTTCGCTGGTCGGAGGCGCAGTGCGGCATGGTGGTGGCGACGCCGGACAGTGCATAGCGGAGGTGGTGCACCGCCCACTGATCTCCTGCAGCGCGCAGGTCCCGTATACCGGTCGATAATTCGCAGTGTGCTATATGATGCATGTTATGTAATCTGTTGTGTCGTCGCGTAATTAAAAATTATTGGTATATTTACTATTATTGACTTTATTTAATTTATGTTTATTTATTTCCTTTTGGGTGGTCTCAACTTTAATAACTCTCCTTTTTGCTTTGCCATAGTTGGATGAAAAACAAAGGCTTCTTCTGTCTTATTTCAGTATTCCTATTACTAAACGTCAAATATTGTTACTACTAAATAAAGACTACAAGTCAAATAATAAATGTGTTATGCAAAGTATTAGTAAAAGATTCCAATAATTCATATTTACGCGATGTCCGTAAATTCCACAAGGGCACATAAATTAATTGATTAGCATTCGAAAGTATTGTTGCAGCTGATGAAGATTGTAAAAACTATCTTTCTTTGTATAAATTCAATCTCTTTGTATTGTATAATTGCATATCACATGTGTGCATTGTGACCATGTACATTCCATAAAGCTACCATTTCCTGGGTACGTCTTTCATTGACTTGAATGTGCCCTGGCGGCTGAGCGTGTCATGCTCACTCAAATGTCTCATCATTAAGTTCCCTTCAAAATGGTTGAGCTAAAATCATTGCACATTCTCCATCTGTTGACCTGCCTAAATTTTATTGTCAAAATAACTTTAAACGATTTTTGGTCCACCCTGTGCTTATTATTAAGTTACTTTGTATAGTTGTCTCATATTCATGAATAAATAAATATTATTTTTATTATTTTTATGGTGCTGATCCATGCGTCATGTTCGTGAACGGGC
Source organism: Agrochola litura (assembly GCA_949152395.1). Taxonomy (NCBI): domain Eukaryota; kingdom Metazoa; phylum Arthropoda; class Insecta; order Lepidoptera; family Noctuidae; genus Agrochola; species Agrochola litura. The sequence goes on from OX424512.1 coordinate 8,902,131, forward strand.
GCCGTCAGTAGGGACTGGTCATCTCTTAGCTGCCACGGTTTATTTTTATTTATGAATTGTTTTTGTTTTTATTTTTGTTACGGACGCTTTTAACGTGCACGTCTTTCTACGAGTACATTGTTCTCACATGTATAATTTCAACATGAATAATGTAACCAATATTTTTGTAACAATATTTTTATTTTTTATTTAAAAGAGTGTCCATGGAGTTTCTTGCCCGTTCTTTTCCATAGGTACCTACTACGCTTTGGAATGGGCAACTAGCTTCATCTTTCTGACTGACTGACCCCTTGACAATTCAAAAGTACCTGTAATTGGTTTATTTGAAATAAATGCTTTGAGTTTGAGTTCAATTATGTAACAGCGTTCCGTCCGAGCTAAGAATAAAAAATAAAAAAAATAGTAAATTGATTGCCAAGGGAGCAAACAACAATTTCCAAATCCTGAGCGCAGCGAGGGATTCAAAGTACGTCACTCGAGCTTAAAATAGTGTTGCTCCCGAGGTGAACACTCTACTTTTTATCACCCTCTATGAGAAAAAAAAACGTGTGTGATCCGACCCCCGTCTGGAACTAAGTTCTTTCTCAAGTAAGATTTTTTTTTTTTAAATCGCTGCCACCATCTTGGATTTACATTTTGACCTCACTATAGACTTTAGCACCTTCGAAAACTATGAAAGCGATACCCATGATGAAAAATATGAAAATTTTCACAGCTGCCATTATGGATTTACATTTTGACCTCACTATCGGTTTTAGCACCCTCGAAAACTATTAAAACGACACCCATGACAATAATTTTAAAATTTACGTGGCCGCCATCTTGGATTTACATTTTGACCGCACTATTAGCTTTAGCACCCTCGAAAACCATGAAAACGATACCCATGACGAAAAATTTTAAAATTTGCGCAGCCGGCATCTTGGATTTTCATTTTGACCTCGTCATCGGCTTTAGCACCCTCGAAAACTATTAAAACGACACCAATGACGAAATTTAAAAAAAAATCTAATCCGCCATCTTGGATTTTTATTTTGACCAAATTCTCACTTTCTCTCTCTTACCAGCCTGTTACTTGTTCACACAATGTTCGGATTTGATCTCTTTGGTAATTGGAACTTTTAGTCAATATCCACATTCCAAATTCAAATCACTTTTAATCCCTAGGGACTAAAAAGCTATTTTAGTGCCTGTTTACGAAGAATAAACTAGCTCTTTTTGAATAGATGTGATAAAAAACCATTTATTTCGTTATGTTTTTACTTCAGAAATATTGGTATGTCAGCATTTAAAAAAAAAGGTGTGTGGTCGGGGGAAGGACGACGAAGTCGACCGTCAAGGACGAAGTTCTTTCTCACGTATGATTTAAAACAAAAACAGTATTTTTGCAGCCGCCATCTTGGATTTACATTTTGACCTCACTATCGGCTTTAGCACCCTCGAAAACTACGAAAACAACACCCATGACAATAATTTTAAAATTTTCATGGCCGCCATCTTGGATTTTCATTTTGACCAAATTCACACTTTCTCTCTCTCTTGCCAGCCTGTTACTTGTTCATACAATGTTCGTGTTTGATCTCTTTGGTAATTGGAACTTTTACTAACAATGTCCACATTCCAAATTCAAATCTCTTTTAATCTCTAGGGATTAAAAAGCTATTTTAGTGCCTGTTTACGAAGATTAAACTAGCTCTTTTTGAATAGATGTGATAAAAAACCATTTATTTAGTTATGTTTTTACTTCAGAAATATTGGTATTTAAAAAAAAGGTGTGCGGTCGGGGGACCCCCGTCAGGAACGAAGTTCTTTCTCACGTATGATTTAAAACAAAAACAATATTTTTGCAGCCGCAATCTTGGATTTACATTTTGACCACACCATCGGTTTTAACACCCTCGAAGACTATGAAAACGATACCCATGATGAAATATTTAAAAAATTTACACAGCTGCCATCTTGGATTTACATTTTGACCACACTATTGGTTTTAAAACCCTCGAAAACTATGAAAATGACACCCATAACGAAAAATTTGAAAACTTTCGCAGCCACCCTCTCTCTCTCTCTTTCTTTCTTTTTGAATTAGAAGAAGGCAGTCGCAAGTATTAACACTTTTTAGCGTGAAGATTTCTGAAGAACTTCCTTCCAAAAATAAAATAAAATAGGTCAATAATGTCAGAAATATAACAATGCAATTACAGCAATACGTTGTGCACGTACAGCACAGTAAAGTACCCACTGACAAAAATACCCCAAACGAATTCCAAGAATTCAAACCAAGCACGTTGCGCCAGTGTTAGCGCCTGTCGGAGCGATATACACCTACAGTGAGCAATACTACCACGCACAAATTGACATTATTATTGCTTGACGCGATAACACTACTAGCTATCGAACATTTATGATAAATTTGGATGTGTTCCGTAATACCAAAAATGATAAATGAAAACTTAATGTTTTTCGACTTTTTTTTTTTCGATAATTTGTAACTTGATAATAATAGCTATGCTTCTGCAGAAATAATGTTATAAATATTGTTGTTATATAATACACAAAAACAGTATGAAAACATGTCATTTACGCTGTAAAATGTGCGAAATTAAAACTTCATTTTAGGTAAGTTTTTTGGAAAAAAAAGATGCAGGAGCCTAGATAAACACTGTCTAAATCCGAATAACAACATAATATGGTGGAAATATGCTCAAATTGCAAATGATTTAGGTATTACGTTTGTATGGACAATTCATGCGTCGCCGCGTTCTAAAAGTGCTAATTTTTGTTAGAGTCAAGACACTGCCAGCTAAATGGTTAGTTTCGGATATGTGAAAAAATCACAGCAGTAATTTATATATCGAAATTAAAAGGAAAACTATCACAGCTAAGTAGGCTCTACAAGTTAACGAGTAATAATAATCGACCAACTTATATTTGCAATTGCAAAAACATGTTTTCCCATACATTCCGCATGAGAGAACATGTTTTTCAACTACAAAGTTAAGTTTGTTTTTGGGATAAATTCATCCCAACTACGGAACCCTTCATTGTGCGAGGTCCGACACGCACTTGGCCGGCTTTTGGTTCCAAGTAGGACATGCCGGTTTCCTAACGATGTTTTCTATCAACCTTTTGGGTTAGAACCCATGACCAGAGAGTTGGGCCCGGCACTTCTAGGCCATCAATGCTCCCAACTGGGCCATCACCTACACTGCACTGGTCTCAACTATTAAATAGGTGCTCGCAAAGCCGCAATATTCCGTTATCACCTCCCTTTGAACGTTTCTCATCCCGTCTATTCTGCCCCCGATAGAAAAAAAGACGCATCTAACATTTTTTCCAGATTTGAGTTATATCCATTGCCGGAATCAGAAAAAAAGGCGCATCTGCCTGATATATAACTCAAATCTGGAAAAAAATTTAGATGCGTCTTTTTTCTATCGGGGGCAATATTGGTAATTAGTGGGGAAGTTTCAAATAAAACAAAAAACTTAACATATTAATTATCTTCAGAAATGACTTGGTAGGTACTTATCTATTGAGAATGTGTTTCCCAATTCTTACAATTATTTGAAACCCATCAAAGAAAAAATGAGTTTCTTTCCTTAATCTAATTCCATGAAATACACCAGAGATTAAAAGATCCATCCATTACATTACATAATATTATAAACTTCAGAGATGCCTTACACTACCTATCTTATATTTAAGAACAATAGCATATCCCAATAGAATTAACTCAATAACAACATCTTCATCATAATGGGCGCGTATCCAAGTCTCAAGTCACCAAGGACCAAAAACTCCAAAACAAAGCATTTGTTTGTTTTGGAGGGAGGGGGTACTCAGAACCCCCCCCCTTGGATCCGCGCCTGTCATAGTTATCTCTTTGCATAGACACTCATGTCATATCCGGTCATAATTTCATATCCATGTGCTTATCTTATTTATCAAAGTAGGAACTGATTAATTAATATTGCTAAGATAAGTTTTTGTACAAATCAATGCATGTTGATCACACTGTATGTTGATGCAATCAGTGAAGTCGTTACCCGAGCGTGTCGTAATACGACTGGGGGATTTTGAAGATAGATGAACAGCAAATCCGTTTTGGTATTTGCTTTTAAAACGTTGCAAGAACGATTGCTTTAGCCAAGTGAGGAAATTATCTTTTAAGAGATTTTACACAGGATTGACCCCGAGGAAAAACATCTACAAATAATAACCCCAGAATAACGTCTGAATTGAATCATCAAATTGGGGGCTAAATCACAAAGTAACTCATAAGAGCCGTTGCGTTTAGCCAATTAGCCCGATTTAATGAGATTAGCATCTGCTAGACGGCTACAATATTAGATGACATATTATTTTCCCGCAATAACGCTTTCCAGGAAATCAGCTTTCACAGATTACTTATTTTGTGGAAATAAATAAGTAATCTGTGAAAGTTGATTCTGACAAGACAAGTTGGTTTAGACTATTAGCCGACGAGGTTGAGATTTGGTTGGGAGTGAAGCTGCATTTTCACGGGTGCCTGGAAAAGTAAAAAAAAAAACTCTTATTATACCTTTAGGTCAGGTATCAAGACGTCTTTAGTTATGGGAGGACCGCTTCGAAGACTCTAATTTCTAAAGTCTAGATAACCGAAGAACGAAAGAAAAGCATTAGAAAACTAAAGACTCCAGAGAGAGTAGCGGTGTCAAGAGGGAGGAAAGGGGCTAATAATTTATTTTCCTCGATAAATAATTAATTCTGATCTAAAACAATTACTGTTTTTTGTTTTTATTAGTAGAGATGAAATAAAGCAAAAACTTCCACCAAAGAACTAAAGGTTCAGAGGGACTAATAATTTCACCCTCTAATAAACAGCTATCAAAATGTCATTATTTGTGTAAAAAGAAATATACTTTGATAGTCCTCTGTAAGCTTTCTTCCAACATGCATGGAAGGTGCGTGTGTTTAATCATACACGCACGGTACAGCTATACAGCAGTTAGTGTTATCGAAGTTCATCTTTTCACACTTTCAGGCTGCCGCCGAGTACCTATGGGTAAACCGAGTGAAAACTGATTCGCGCCATTTGACGTTTTCTAAGTAATTACCTCGTTCAACGTAACACCTTAAGAGAGGTCGTTACTGTAATTGAAAGGACCAAATAAAAACTTACAATTCTGGAGATCCGGTGACTCGAAGGACCAGCTCTCCCCGCTCCGCACGACACGCAGCAGCGGCGGCGAAGCGAGGACGCGTTCGGTAGCTACCGAAGAAAGAAATACCAAGTATTGTAATTACAGAAAACCAAATCGTAGATACCAGTAGTTGATTAATTGGCATACCGAAACTAGGGACCAAGTCCACCACAATGCTATGGTGCAGTCATTGCATCAGGTGAGGGTGAGGGGGGGGGGTAAAATTTACAACGATGGCGAGATCCAATTGTTCACTCTGATGTTAAACAAATTTTGTCTTAGTTTTTAACAAAAAGGATGAACTAAAGCTCACTTCCACCAAAGTAGGTACTGCTTAGAGGTGTAGGTAAAGGGGGGGGCAACAATGTCCGGCCCTCAATAAATCAATAATAAATTCGATGTTAATCAATTTGCTTCTTTGTTCTTAATAGAAGAGATGAACTAAACCAAAACCTTCCACCAAAGAACCAAGATTCAGAGACGTGGGGCCCTAATAATTTGCAAGTCAAGTTAAACTAAAACCACTGATTAATTTACTGTTAAACACTTTCTCAGCTCTAAATAAGAAAGCCAAACTAATAAAAACACATACCTTCTTCAATCACCAAGGCAGTCGCGGATGTGAAAACTGGTTGGCAAATCGTGCCGCTCAGTTCGGCGGTCGGAGGTGCAGTGCGGCATGGTGGTGGTGGCGCCGGATGGTGCATAGCGGAGGTGGTGCAACGCCCACTGATCTCCTGCAGCGCGCAGGTCCGTTATAATCCGGTCGATAATCCGCAGTGTGCTATACGATGCATGTTGTGTAATCTATAAGTCTGTAGACAGATATTTTACCAAAACTTACCAAGACAGAATCTAAAGAACACAGCCATAAATATCGCAACAAAATTAGATATGAGAGGATGAAATCAGAAGTCCCATGTCATGGTCAGATTTAGTCATGCTTGATAGCAACAGAACAAGTTTAAATCGTTGGGGAATTTTGCCAGGACTTAGTCGCTTATTAGAATAAACAGCATTTAAACGGCCTATAATTTTCCCACAGAGATATATATCCCACATGTCTCTGTGGCGACATCTACATCGCCACTACGCATCACACTGACGTCACGCAAGATCTTGCATCGAGCGAGCTGAGTTTACCGCACGAAAAGTATATATACAACGTCCCGACATCAATCATCGGGCAGTTGACCACCAGACAAGACACCCATCTGGTCGGAGGATCGTCCCTTTTCTATAGAGGATGAGTGAACTTTACAGCCTGTTCCTCATACCTCTATATCTCTTCTCTGTGAGAAAGTGTGGTACGGCCCATGTGGGCTCTGTGCAGGTTGGTGAATTTCAAATATCGAAGATTTTTTGGTTCTGTTAGGACATGCCGGTTTCCTAACGATGTTTTCTATCACCCTTAGGTAATACGGGCCCGTATCTGCAACTCCACGTCAAAGCGCGTATTTTGCGTATGGATGGGAAAATCGGTTATTCGATCCACCCCAGCTCCTCAAAGAAGGCTAGCAACGCCTTGGTGTCACTGACAATCTAACGTAGGCTACCTGGGTTACCGAAGTACTTTGCCCTGTATGTGGCGACCACCGGGCATTTTAACAGCACATGAGCTGCTGTCTCATCGTCCTCCATGCAGGCTCTGCACAGCGGACTGTCTGTGACTCCTATGAGAAAGAGGTGTTTATTGAATGACCCATTACCAGTTACAGTAGCTATAACTGTGCGCGGCTGCTGTTTTGTTAATCGGAGAACCTGTTTCGTGAGAACCTGTTTCTATCACCCTTTTGAGAACAGTGGTTATAAAATAAATTGCACAAAGTATAGTGCAAACTTGCTTGGGTTAGAACCCACGACCAGTGAGTTAGGCCCGGCACTTCTAGGCCATCAATGCACTGTCTCAATTACTAAACAGGTGCTCGCAAAGCCGCAATATTCCGTTATCACCTCCCTTTGAACGTTCTTCATCCCGTTTATTGGTCATTAGTGGGGTAGTTTCAAATAAAACAAAAAGTTTTACATATTAATTATCTTTAGAAATGACTTGGTAGGTACTTATCTTATGAGAATGTTTTTGTCAAAATGCATATTAATACACACACATTAATTCTTACAATTATTAGAAACCCATAAAGGAAAAAAATTGTTTCTTTCCTTAATCTATTCCTTAAAACACACCAGAGATTAATAGAACCGTCCATTACATTACATTGCATTACATAACATTAAAATACACCAGCGATACCTTACATTATCATATATTTAAGAACAATAGCATATCCCAATAGAATCAACTCAATATCAACATCTTCATCATAATGGGCGCGTATCCAAGTCTCAAGTCACCAAGGACCAAAAACTCCAAAACAAAGCATTTGTTTGTTTTGGAGGGAGGGGGTACTCAGAACCCCTCCCCTTGGATCCGCGCCTGTCATAGTTATCTCTTTGCATAGACACTCATGTCATATCCGGTCATATATTCATTGAGATAATACTGATTAATTAATTAATCTTACTGAGATATTTTTTGTGAAAATTAATCCATGTTGATGCAATCACTGAAGTCGTTACCCAAGCGTATCGTAATACGACTCAGGGATTCTGAAGAAAGATGAATATCAAATCCGTTTTGGTATTTGCTTTTAAAACGTTGCAAGAACGATTGCTTTGGCCAAGTGAGGAAATTATCTGTCAAGAGTTTTTACACGGGATTGACCCCGAGAAAAAATTCTACAAATAATAACCCCAGAATAATGTCTGAATTGAATCATCAAATTGGGGTCTAAATCACAAAGTTACTCATAAGAGCCGTTGCGTTTAGCCAATTAGCCCGATTTAATGAGATTAGCATCTGATAGACGGCTACAATATTAGACGACATATAATTTTCCTGCAATGACGCTTTCCAGGAAATCAGCTTTCACAGATTACTTATTTTGTGAAAATAAATAATCTGAGAAAGCTGATTCTGACAAGACCAGTTGGTTTAGCCTATTAGCCAAAGAGGTTGAGATTTGATGGGGAGTGAAGCTGCATTTTCACGGGTGCCTGGAAAAGTAAAAAAAAAAAACTTTTATTATACCTTTAGGTGAGATATCAAGACGTCTTTAGTCTAGGGGAGGACCGCTTCGAAGACTCTGATTTCTAAAGTCTAGATTACCGAAGAACGAAAGAAAAGCATTAGAAAACTAGAGACTCCAGAGAGAGTAGCGGTGTCAAGAGGGGGGAGGAAAGGGGCTAATAATTTATTTTCCTCGATAAATATTTTTTGTTTTTAATAGTAGAGATGAAATGAAGTAAAAACTTTCACCAATAACTAAAGGTTCAGAGGGACTAATAATTTCACCCTCATAAACAGCTATCAAAATGTCGTTATTTGTGTAAAAAGAAATATACTTTGATAGTCCTCTGGTAAGCTTTCTTCCAACATGCATGGAAGGTGCGTGTGTTAATAATACACGCACGGTACAGCTATACAGCAGTTAGAATTATCGAAGTTCATCTTTTCACACTTTCAGGCTGCCGCCGAGTACCTATGGGTAAACCGAGTGAAAACTGATTCGCGCCATTTGGCGTTTTCTAAGTAGTTACCTCGTTCAACGTAACACCTTAAGAGAGGTCGTTACTGTAATTGAAAGGACCAAATAAAAAAACTTACAATTCCGGAGATTCGGTGACTCGAAGGACCAGCTCTCCCCGCTCCGCACGACACGCAGCAGCGGCGGCGAAGCGAGGACGCGTTCGGTAGCTACCGAAGAAAGAAATACCAAGTATTGTAATTACCGAAATATTACAGAAAACCAAATATACCAGGAGTTGATTAATTGGCATACCGAAACTGTTCTAGTTTCACTCTGATCCGATCATTCACTCTGATGTTAAACAAATTGTGTCTTAGTTTTTAACAAAAAGGATGAACTAAAGGCTTGTGCAGACCAGCACGACACGCGACGCGACACGAAGGCACCGCTCGTCGCGCGACGAGCGGTGCCTTTGTGTCCCGTCGCGTGTCGCGCTGGTCTGAACAAGCCTTAAAGCTCACTTTCACCAAAGTAAGTACTGCTCAGAGGTGTAGGGAAAGGGGGGGGGGGCTACAATGTCCGGCCCTCGATAAATCAATAATTCGATGTTAGTCAATTTGTTTCTTTGTTCTTAATAGAAGAGATGAACTAAACCAAAACTTTCCACCAAAGAACCAAGGTTCAGAGGTGTGGGGGCCCTAATAATTTGCAAGTCAAGTTAAACTAAAACCACTGATTAATTTACTGTTAAACACTTTCTCAGCTCTAAATGAAAAGGCCAAAGTACTGAAAACACTTACCTTCTTTAAACACCAAGGAAGTCGCGGTTGTGAGAACTGGTTGGTAAATCGTGCCGTTCAGTTCGGTGGCTGGAGGCACAGTGCGGCATGGCGGTGGCGGCTCCGGACAGTGCATAGCGGAGATGGTGCAACGCCCACTGACCTCCCGCAGAGCGCAGGTCCCGTATACCGGTCGATAATCCGCAGTGTGCTATTTTATATGATGCATGTTATGTAATATTTTGTGTAGTCGCGTAAATAAAAAATATTGGTAATGACTTTATTTAATCTAAAGCCTATTAAGTCTTATGTTTATTTATTTCCTTTTGGGTGGTCTCAACTTTAATAACTCTCCTTTTTGCTTCGCCATAGTCGGATGAAAAACAAAGGCTTCTTCTGTCTTATTTCAGTATTCCTTTTACTAAACATCAAATATTGTTATTACTAAATAAAGACTACAAGTCAAATAAATGTGTTATGCAAAGTATTAGTAAAAGATTCCAATAATTCACATTTACGCGATGTCCATAAATTCAGATAAATAACAGCGATCCGTCCGAGCAAAGTTTTTTATTTTTTATTAGTAAATTGATTGCCAAGGGAGCAAACAACAATTTCCAAATCCTGAGCGCAGCGAGGGATTCAAAGTACGTCACTCGAGCTTAAAATAGTGTTGCTCCCGAGGTGAACACTCCACTTTTTATCACCCTCTATGAGAAAAAAAAACGTGTGTGATCCGACCCCCGTCAGGAACTAAGTTCTTTCTCAAGTAAGATTTATTTTTTTAAATCGCTGCCGCCATCGTGGATTTACATTTTGACCTCACTATAGACTTTAGCACCTTCGAAAACTATGAAACCGATACCCATAATGAAAAACACCCTCGAAAACTACAAAAACAACATCATGACGAAAAATTAGAAAATTTCCGCAGCCACCATATTGGATTTAAATTTTGACGTCACTATCTGCTTTAGTACCCTCAAAAACCATGAAACTGATACCCATGACAAAAAATTTGAAAATTTTCGCAGCCGCCTTCTTGGATTTTTATTTTGACCTCACCATCGTCTTTAGTATCCTCGAAAACTATGAAAGCGACACCCATGACAATAATTTTAAAATTTTCATGGCCGCCATCTTGGATTTTCATTTTGACCAAATTCACACTTTCTCTCTCTCTTGCCAGCCTGTTACTTGTTCATACAATGTTCGTGTTTGATCTCTTTGGTAATTGGAACTTTTACTAACAATGTCCACATTCCAAATTCAAATCTCTTTTAATCTCTAGGGATTAAAAAGCTATTTTAGTGCCTGTTTACGAAGATTAAACTAGCTCTTTTTGAATAGATGTGATAAAAAACCATTTATTTAGTTATGTTTTTACTTCAGAAATATTGGTATTTAAAAAAAAGGTGTGCGGTCGGGGGACCCCCTTCAGGAACGAAGTTCTTTCTCACGTATGATTTAAAACAAAAACAATATTTTTGCAGCCGCCATCTTGGATTTACATTTTGACCACACCATCGGTTTTAACACCCTCGAAGACTATGAAAACGATACCCATGATGAAATATTTAAAAAATTTGCATGGCCGCCATCTTGGATTTACATTTTGACCTCACTATCGGCTTTAGCACCCTCGAAAACCATGAAAACGATATCAATGATGAATAATTTGAAAAAATTTGCAGCCGCCCTCTCTCTCTCTCTTTCTTTCTTTTTAAATTAGAAGAAGACAGTCGTAAGTATTAACACTTTTTAGCGTGAAGATTTCTGAAGAACTTCCTTCCAAAAATAAAATATAATAGGTCAATAATGTCAGAAATATAACAATACAATTACAGCAATACGTTGTGCACGTACAGCACAGTAAAGTACCCACTGACAAAAATACTCCAAACGAATTAAAAGAATTCCAACCAAGCACGTTGCGCTAGTGTGAGCGCCTGTCGAAGCGATATACACAGTGAGCAATACTACCACGCACACATTGACAATTATTACTTGACGCGACAGCACTACTAGCTATCGAAAATTTGTGATAAATTTGGATGTGTTCCGTAATACCAGAAATGATGAATGAAAACTTAATGTTTTTCGTTTTTTAACCACAACACTGCGCTAAATACTCGTCACCAATATTATCCACGAACCAACAAAGTTCTATTAATTAAATACTCGTAACAAACTGCATCTACCCCACAGAAATCGAAATAATTTACTTAGTTTTTTGTGGTCTACCTGCTAAACTTTAATATTTATGTGAACAAGACGAATGAAACTAAAAACGAATGATGATTATTGAACTAGTCATTGGTTGCAGACAAAGTGAGTGTGTGTGTGTACTGTGCGTGTCTACAGTATTGTAACAACTTATAGAAGAAGGTCGTAAGTCAAACCGAAGCGTCAGTCTATTGCTTTGTGAGATTGCTCATGGACTTTTGGTCGGTACTGTACCTGTTCAGGATAAAGCGGGAGGAAACGCCCGGGTGTCGTCACTGTGTGGATCGCCCGGAGGACACGGTGGAGCATACGGTGGAGGTCTGCCCGGCTTGGGCAGGGCATCGCCGTGTCCTCGTGGATGCGATCGGCGGCGGTGATCTCTCGCGTCCGGCCCTGATTCGGGCCATGCTACGGAGCGAGAGGAAATGGGAGGCCGTCACCTCTTTCTGCGAAGCAGTAATGCTCGCGAAGGAGGAGACGGAGCGCGTGAGGGAGAGGCAAATTTCGCGCCCTCGCGCCCCTAACCGCCGCAGCAGGAGACGCCCTGGGCGTCGGGAATCGCAGGAAGATTTCCGGCCACCGTAGGCGCGGGCTTGCGGACGGTGAGCAATGGGTAGCTCGCCGTCCGATAAGGACCAAGCCCGGGTCGACGGCGCGTTGTGTTCCACGCGCGCCTCAAAGAGATGTCAGCAGAATTGACGGGGTCCGCTAGGGCCAATGCCAATGCCGGGGGTTCGAAGAAAACCGATAGGGAAATCGTGGCCCCCGGCAACATGGCATAGGAAGGAACACGGGTGGGTTTTAGTCAGTAAGAGAATGACACGCCCTCCCGCTCCACCCAGAGCGGGAGAAGTTATTTGATAATTTCCCACCCAAAAAAAAGGCTCTACAAGTTAACAAGTACTAATCGACCAACTTATATTTGCAATTGCAAAAACATGTTTTCACATACATTCCGTATGGGAGAACATGTTTTTCAACTACAAAGTCAAGTTTGTTTTTGGGATAAATTCATCCCAACTACGGAACCCTTCATTGTGCGAGGTCCGACACGCACTTGGCCGGCTTTTGGTTCTAAATAGGACATGCCGGTTTCCTAACGATGTTTTCTATCAACCTTTTGGGTTAGAACCCATGACCAGAGAGTTGGGCCCGGCACTAGAGGCCATCAATGCTCCCACCTGGGCCATCACCTGCACTGCACTGGTCTCAACTATTAAATAGGTGCTCGCAAAGCCGCAATATTCCGTTAGCACCTCCCTTTTAACGTTTCTCATCCCGTCTATTCTGCCCCCGATAGAAAAAAAGAAGCATCTAACATTTTTTCCAGATTTGAGTTATATCCATTGCCGGAATCAGAAAAAAGGCGCATCTGCCTGATATATAACTCAAATCTGGAAAAATTTTAGATGCGTCTTTTTTTCAACTGGGGGCAGTATTGGTCATTAGTGGGGAAGTTTCAAATAAAACAAAAAACTTTACATATTAATTATCTTCAGAAATGACTTGGTAGGTACTTATCTATTGAGAATGTTTTTCCCAATTCTTACAATTATTAGAAACCCATCAAAGAAAAAATGAGTTTCTTTCCTTAATCTAATTCCATGAAATACACCAGAGATTAATAGATCCATCCATTACATTACATAATATTATAAACCCCAGAGATGCCTTACACTATCTTATATTTAAGAACAATAGCATATCCGAATAGAATTAACTCAATATAAACATTTTCATCATAATGGGCGCGTATCCAAGTCTCAAGTCACCAAGGACCAAAAACTCCAAAACAAAGCATTTGTTTGTTTTGGAGGGAGGGGGTACTCAGAACCCCCCCCCCCCTTGGATCCGCGCCTGTCATAGTTATCTCTTTGCATAGACACTCATGTCATATCCGATCATAATTTCATATCCATGTGCTTATCTTATTTATCAAAGTAGGAACTGATTAATTAATATTGCTAAGATAAGTTTTTGTACAAATCAATGCATGTTGATCACACTGTATGTTGATGCAATCAGTGAAGTCGTTACCCGAGCGTGTCGTAATATGACTGGGGGATTTTGAAGATAGATGAACAGCAAATCCGTTTTGGTATTTGCTTTTAAAACGTTGCAAGAACGATTGCTTTAGCCAAGTGAGGAAATTATCTGTTAAGAGATTTTACACAGGATTGACCCCGAGGAAAAACATCTACAAATAATAACCCCAGAATAACGTCTGAATTGAATCATCAAATTGGGGGCTAAATCACAAAGTAACTCATAAGAGCCGTTGCGTTTAGCCAATTAGCCCGATTTAATGAGATTAGCATCTGATAGACGGCTACAATATTAGACGACATATTATTTTCCTGCAATAACGCTTTCCAGGAAATCAGCTTTCACAGATTACTTATTTTGTGGGAATAAATAATCTGTGAAAGCTGATTCTGACAAAACAAGTTGGTTTAGCCTATTAGCCGGCGAGGTTGAGATTTGGTTGGGAGTGAAGCTGCATTTTCACGGGTGCCTGGAAAAGTAAAAAAAAACTCTTATTATACCTTTAGGTCAGGTATCAAGACGTCTTTAGTCTACGGGTGGACCGCTTCGAAGACTCTGATTTCTAAAGTCTAGATAACCGAAGACAGAAAGAAAAGCATTAGAAAACCAGAGACTCCAAAGAGAGTAGCGGTGTCAAGAGCCCCTCTACCCTAGAGGGGCTAATAATTTATTTTCCTCGATAAATAATTAATTCAGATGTAAAACAATTACTGTTTCTTAGTTTTTAACAATAAACAGCTATCAAAGTGACATTATTTTTGTAAAAAGAAACACACTTTGATAGTCCATTGGTAAGCTTAAATTTCTTCCAACATGATGGAAGGTATTATTAAGCTATAGGTACAGCTGTACAACATTTGGAATATTAAAGTGCTTCTTTTCACATGTTTGGGCTGCCTCCGAGTACCTATGGGTAAACTAAGTGAAAACTGCTTCGAGCCATTCGGCGTTTTCTTAAAGCTTCCTCGTTTAACATAACATCATAAGAGAGGTCGTTACTGTAAATGAAAGGACCAAATCAAAAAAACTTACAATTATTCCGGAGTTTCAGTTATTCGAAGGACCAGCTTTCCCCACTCCGCACGACACGCAGCGGGCGGCGGTGGTGAAGCGAGGACGCGCTGGTAGCTACTGAAGGAAGAAAAACCAAGTATTGTAATTACCGAAATATTACAGAAAACCAACCCGTAGATACCAGGAGTTGATTAATTGGCATACTGAAACTAGGGACCAAGTTCGACTCAATGCCACGGTGCAGTAACTGCGTCAGATGAGGGTGGTGGGGGTAAAATTTACGACAGTGGCGAGAACCGATCATTAATTCTGATGTTAAACAAATTGCGTCTTAGTTTTTAACAAAAAGGATGATCTAAAGCCCACTTTTGCCAAATTAGGTACGGCTCAGACGTGTGGGGAAAGGGGGGGGGGGGGGGCTATAATATCCGGCCCTCGATAAATCAATAGTAAATTCGACATTAAACAATCTGTTTCTTTGTTCTTAATAGAAGAGATGAACTAAGCCAAAACCTTCCACCAAAGAACCAAGATTCAGAGGCGCGGGGGCCCTAATAATTTGCAAGTCAAGTTAAACTAAAACCACTGATTAATTTACTGTTAAACACTTTCTCCGCTCTAAATAAAAAGGCCAAAGTACTGAAAACACTTACCTTCTTTAATCACCAAGGAAGTCGCGGATGTGAGAACTGGTTGGCAAGTCGTGCCGCTCAGTTCGGTGGTCGGAGGCGCAGTGCGGCATGGCGGTGGCGGCTTCGGACAGTGCATAGCGTAGGTGGTGCAACGCCCACTGACCTCCTGCAGAGCGCAGGTCCCGTATACCGGTCGATAATCCGTAGTGTGCTATATGATGCATGTTGTGTAATCTATAGGTCTGTAGACAGATATTTTACCAAGACTTATTAAAACAGAATCTAAAGAACGCAGCCATAAATATCGAAACAAAATTAGAAATGAGCAGATAGAGCCAAAAGTCCTATGTCATGATCAGATTTAGTCATGCTTGATAGCAACAGAACAAGTTAAAATCGTTTGAGAATTTTGCCAGGACTCAGTCGCTTGTTAGAATAAACAGCATTTAAATCGGCCTATAATTTTCCCACAGAGATATATGTCCCAGATGTCTCTGTGGCGACATCTACATCGCCACATGCGAACTACGTACCACACTGACGTCACGCAAAATCCTGTATCACGAAAGCTGAATTTACTGCACGGCAAGTATATATACAACGTCCCGACATCAATCGTCGGGCAGTTGTCCACCAGATACGACACCCGTCTGGTCGGAGGATCATCCCTTTTCTATGGAGGATGAGTGAACTTTACAGCCTGTTCCTCATACCTCTATATCTCTTCTCTGTGAGAAGGAGTGGGCCGTAATACACCATGCGGGCTCAGTGCTGGTTGGTGGATTTCCAATATCGTAGATTTTTTGGTTCTAAGTAGGACATGCCAGTTTTCTAACGATGTTTTCTATCACCCTTTTGAGTACAGTTGTTATAAAATAAATTGCACAAAGTGCAAGCTTGATTGGGTTAGAAAACACGGCCATCACCTGCACTGCACTGGTCTCAATTATTAAACAGATGCTCGCAAAGCCGCAATATTCCGTTATCACCTCCCTTTGAACGTTCCTCACCCCGTTTATTGGTTATTAGTGGGTTCAAATAAAACAAAAAGTTTTACATATTAATTATCTTTAGAAATGACTTGGTAGGTACTTATCTGATGAGAATGTTTTTGTCAAAATGCATATTAATACACACACATTAATACACACATATTAATTCTTACAATTATTAGAAACCCATAAAGGAAAAAATTGTTTCTTTCCTTAATCTATTCCTTAAAACACACCAGAGATTAATAGAACATTCCATTACATTACATAACATTAAAATACACCAGCGATACCTTACATTATCATATATTTAAGAACAATAGCATATCCCAATAGAATTAACTCAATATCAACATCTTCATCATAATGGGCGCGTATCCAAGTCTCGAGTCACCAAGGACCAAAAACTCCAAAACAAAGCATTTGTTTGTTATGGAGGGAGGGGGTACTCAGAACTCCTCCCCTTGGATCCGCGCCTGTCATAGTTATCTCTTTGCATAGACACTCATGTCATATCCGGTCATAATTTTATATCCGTGTGCTTCTCTTATTTATCAAAGTAGGAACTGATTAATTAACATTACTGAGATAAGTTTTTTGTGCAAATAAATGCATTTTGATCACACTGTATGTTGATACAATCAGTGAAGTCGTTACCCGAACGTGTCGCAATATGACTGGGGGATTTTGAAGATAGATGAACAGCAAATCCGTTTTGGTATTTGCTTTTAACGTTGCAAGAACGATTGCTTTGGCCAAGTGAGGAAATTATCTGTTAAGAGTTTTTACACAGGATTGACCCCGAGGAAAAACATCTACAAATAATAACCCCAGAATAACGTCTGAATTGAGTCATCAAATTGGGGGCTAAATCACAAAGTAACTCATAAGAGCCGTTGCGTTTAGCCAATTAGCCCGATTTAATAAGATTAGCATCTGATAGACGGCTACAATATTAGACGACATATTATTTTCCTGCAATAACGCTTTCCAGGAAATCAGCTTTCACAGATTACTTATTTTGTGGGAATAAATAATCTGTGAAAGCTGATTCTGACAAAACAAGTTGGTTTAGCCTATTAGCCGGCGAGGTTGAGATTTGGTTGGGAGTGAAGCTGCATTTTCACGGGTGCCTGGAAAAGTAAAAAAAAACTCTTATTTATACCTTTAGGTCAGGTATCAAGACGTCTTTAGTCTATGGGAGGACCGCTTCGAAGACTCTGATTTCTAAAGTCTAGATAACCGAAGACAGAAAGAAAAGCATTAGAAAACCAGAGACTCCAAAGAGAGTAGCGGTGTCAAGAGCCCCTCTACCCTAGAGGGGCTAATAATTTATTTTCCTCGATAAATAATTAATTCAGATGTAAAACAATTACTGTTTCTTAGTTTTTAACAATAAACAGCTATCAAAGTGACATTATTTTTGTAAAAAGAAACACACTTTGATAGTCCATTGGTAAGCTTAAATTTCTTCCAACATGATGGAAGGTATTATTAAGCTATAGGTACAGCTGTACAACATTTGGAATATTAAAGTGCTTCTTTTCACATGTTTGGGCTGCCTCCGAGTACCTATGGGTAAACTAAGTGAAAACTGCTTCGAGCCATTCGGCGTTTTCTTAAAGCTACCTCGTTTAACATAACATCATAAGAGAGGTCGTTACTGTAAATGAAAGGACCAAATCAAAAAAACTTACAATTATTCCGGAGTTTCAGTTATTCGAAGGACCAGCTTTCCCCACTCCGCACGACACGCAGCGGGCGGCGGTGGTGAAGCGAGGACGCGCTGGTAGCTACTGAAGGAAGAAAAACCAAGTATTGTAATTACCGAAATATTACAGAAAACCAACCCGTAGATACCAGGAGTTGATTAATTGGCATACTGAAACTAGGGACCAAGTTCGACTCAATGCCACGGTGCAGTAACTGCGTCAGATGAGGGTGGTGGGGGTAAAATTTACGACAGTGGCGAGAACCGATCATTAATTCTGATGTTAAACAAATTGCGTCTTAGTTTTTAACAAAAAGGATGAACTAAAGCCCACTTTTGCCAAATTAGGTACGGCTCAGACGTGTGGGGAAAGGGGGGGGGGGGCTATAATATCCGGCCCTCGATAAATCAATAGTAAATTCGACATTAAACAATCTGTTTCTTTGTTCTTAATAGAAGAGATGAACTAAACCAAAACCATCCACCAAAGAACCAAGATTCAGAGGCGCGGGGGCCCTAATAATTTGCAAGTCAAGTTAAACTAAAACCACTGATTAATTTACTGTTAAACACTTTCTCCGCTCTAAATAAGAAGGCCAAAGTACTGAAAACACTTACCTTCTTTAATCACCAAGGAAGTCGCGGATGTGAGAACTGGTTGGCAAGTCGTGCCGCTCAGTTCGGTGGTCGGAGGCGCAGTGCGGCATGGCGGTGGCGGCTCCGGACAGTGCATAGCGTAGGTGGTGCAACGCCCACTGACCTCCTGCAGAGCGCAGGTCCCGTATACCGGTCGATAATCCGCAGTGTGCTATATGATGCATGTTGTGTAATCTATAGGTCTGTAGACAGATATTTTACCAAGACTTATTAAAACAGAATCTAAAGAACGCAGCCATAAATATCGAAACAAAATTAGAAATGAGCAGATAGAGCCAAAAGTCCTATGTCATGATCAGATTTAGTCATGCTTGATAGCAACAGAACAAGTTAAAATCGTTTGAGAATTTTGCCAGGACTCAGTCGCGTGTTAGAATAAACAGCATTTAAATCGGCCTATAATTTTCCCACAGAGATATATGTCCCAGATGTCTCTGTGGCGACATCTACATCGCCACATGCGAACTACGTACCACACTGACGTCACGCAAAATCCTGTATCACGAAAGCTGAATTTACTGCACGGCAAGTATATATACAACGTCCCGACATCAATCGTCGGGCAGTTGTCCACCAGATACGACACCCGTCTGGTCGGAGGATCATCCCTTTTCTATGGAGGATGAGTGAACTTTACAGCCTGTTCCTCATACCTCTATATCTCTTCTCTGTGAGAAGGAGTGGGCCGTAATACACCATGCGGGCTCAGTGCTGGTTGGTGGATTTCCAATATCGTAGATTTTTTGGTTCTAAGTAGGACATGCCAGTTTCCTAACGATGTTTTCTATCACCCTTTTGAGTACAGTTGTTATAAAATAAATTGCACAAAGTGCAAGCTTGATTGGGTTAGAACCCACGGCCATCACCTGCACTGCACTGGTCTCAATTATTAAACAGATGCTCGCAAAGCCGCAATATTCCGTTATCACCTACCTTTGGACGTTCCTCACCCCGGTTATTGGTTATTAGTGGGTTCAAATAAAACAAAAAGTTTTACATATTAATTATCTTTAGAAATGATTTGGTAGGTACTTATCTGATGAGAATGTTTTTGTCAAAATGCATATTAATAGACACACATTAATACACACATATTAATTAAACATAACATAACATCACGCCTTGTTTCCCCGAAGGGTTGGGCATATTAATTCTTACAATTATTAGAAACCCATAAAGGAAAAAATTGTTTCTTTCCTTAATCTATTCCTTAAAATACACCAGAGATTAATAGAACATTCCATTACATTACATAACATTAAAATACACCAGCGATACCTTACATTATCATATATTTAAGAACAATAGCATATCCCAATAGAATTAACTCAATATCAACATCTTCATCATAATGGGCGCGTATCCAAGTCTCGAGTCACCAAGGACCAAAAACTCCAAAACAAAGCATTTGTTTGTTTTGGAGGGAGGGGGTACTCAGAACTCCTCCCCTTGGATCCGCGCCTGTCATAGTTATCTCTTTGCATAGACACTCATGTCATATCCGGTCATAATTTTATATCTGTGTGCTTCTCTTATTTATCAAAGTAGGAACTGATTAATTAACATTACTGAGATAAGTTTTTTGTGCAATTAAATGCATTTTGATCACACTGTATGTTGATACAATCAGTGAAGTCGTTACCCGAACGTGTCGCAATATGACTGGGGGATTTTGAAGATAGATGAACAGCAAATCCGTTTTGGTATTTGCTTTTAACGTTGCAAGAACGATTGCTTCGGCCAAGTGAGGAAATTATCTGTTAAGAGTTTTTACACAGGATTGACCCCGAGGAAAAACATCTACAAATAATAACCCCAGAATAACGTCTGAATTGAGTCATCAAATTGGGGGCTAAATCACAAAGTAACTCATAAGAGCCGTTGCGTTTAGCCAATTAGCCCGATTTAATAAGATTAGCATCTGATAGACGGCTACAATATTAGACGACATATTATTTTCCTGCAATAACGCTTTCCAGGAAATCAGCTTTCACAGATTACTTATTTTGTGGGAATAAATAATCTGTGAAAGCTGATTCTGACAAAACAAGTTGGTTTAGCCTATTAGCCGGCGAGGTTGAGATTTGGTTGGGAGTGAAGCTGCATTTTCACGGGTGCCTGGAAAAGTAAAAAAAAACTCTTATTTATACCTTTAGGTCAGGTATCAAGAAGTCTTTAGTCTACGGGTGGACCGCTTCGAAGACTCTGATTTCTAAAGTCTAGATAACCGAAGACAGAAAGAAAAGCATTAGAAAACCAGAGACTCCAAAGAGAGTAGCGGTGTCAAGAGCCCCTCTACCCTAGAGGGGCTAATAATTTATTTTCCTCGATAAATAATTAATTCAGATGTAAAACAATTACTGTTTCTTAGTTTTTAACAATAAACAGCTATCAAAGTGACATTATTTTTGTAAAAAGAAACACACTTTGATAGTCCATTGGTAAGCTTAAATTTCTTCCAACATGATGGAAGGTATTATTAAGCTATAGGTACAGCTGTACAACATTTGGAATATTAAAGTGCTTCTTTTCACATGTTTGGGCTGCCTCCGAGTACCTATGGGTAAACTAAGTGAAAACTGCTTCGAGCCATTCGGCGTTTTCTTAAAGCTTCCTCGTTTAACATAACATCATAAGAGAGGTCGTTACTGTAAATGAAAGGACCAAATCAAAAAAACTTACAATTATTCCGGAGTTTCAGTTATTCGAAGGACCAGCTTTCCCCACTCCGCACGACACGCAGCGGGCGGCGGTGGTGAAGCGAGGACGCGCTGGTAGCTACTGAAGGAAGAAAAACCAAGTATTGTAATTACCGAAATATTACAGAAAACCAACCCGTAGATACCAGGAGTTGATTAATTGGCATACTGAAACTAGGGACCAAGTTCGACTCAATGCCACGGTGCAGTAACTGCGTCAGATGAGGGTGGTGGGGGTAAAATTTACGACAGTGGCGAGAACCGATCATTAATTCTGATGTTAAACAAATTGCGTCTTAGTTTTTAACAAAAAGGATGAACTAAAGCCCACTTTTGCCAAATTAGGTACGGCTCAGACGTGTGGGAAAAGGGGGGGGGGGGGGGGGCTATAATATCCGGCCCTCGATAAATCAATAGTAAATTAGACATTAAACAATCTGTTTCTTTGTTCTTAATAGAAGAGATGAACTAAACCAAAACCTTCCACCAAAGAACCAAGATTCAGAGGCACGGGGGCCCTAATAATTTGCAAGTCAAGTTAAACTAAAACCACTGATTAATTTACTGTTAAACACTTTCTCAGCTCTAAATAAGAAGGCCAAAGTACTGAAAACACTTACCTTCTTTAATCACCAAGGAAGTCGCGGATGTGAGAACTGGTTGGCAAGTCGTGCCGCTCAGTTCGGTGGTCGGAGGCGCAGTGCGGCATGGCGGTGGCGGCTCCGGACAGTGCATAGCGTAGGTGGTGCAACGCCCACTGACCTCCTGCAGAGCGCAGGTCCCGTATACCGGTCGATAATCCGCAGTGTGCTATATGATGCATGTTGTGTAATCTATAGGTCTGTAGACAGATATTTTACCAAGACTTATTAAAACAGAATCTAAAGAACGCAGCCATAAATATCGAAACAAAATTAGAAATGAGCAGATAGAGCCAAAAGTCCTATGTCATGATCAGATTTAGTCATGCTTGATAGCAACAGAACAAGTTAAAATCGTTTGAGAATTTTGCCAGGACTCAGTCGCTTGTTAGAATAAACAGCATTTAAATCGGCCTATAATTTTCCCACAGAGATATATGTCCCAGATGTCTCTGTGGCGACATCTACATCGCCACATGCGAACTACGTACCACACTGACGTCACGCAAAATCCTGCATCACGAAAGGTGAATTTACTGCACGGCAAGTATATATACAACGTCCCGACATCAATCGTCGGGCAGTTGTCCACCAGATACGACACCCGTCTGGTCGGAGGATCATCCCTTTTCTATGGAGGATGAGTGAACTTTACAGCCTGTTCCTCATACCTCTATATCTCTTCTCTGTGAGAAGGAGTGGGCCGTAATACACCATGCGGGCTCAGTGCTGGTTGGTGGATTTCCAATATCGTAGATTTTTTGGTTCTAAGTAGGACATGCCAGTTTCCTAACGATGTTTTCTATCACCCTTTTGAGTACAGTTGTTATAAAATAAATTGCACAAAGTGCAAGCTTGATTGGGTTAGAACCCACGGCCATCACCTGCACTGCACTGGTCTCAATTATTAAACAGATGCTCGCAAAGCCGCAATATTCCGTTATCACCTCCCTTTGGACGTTCCTCACCCCGTTTATTGGTTATTAGTGGGTTCAAATAAAACAAAAAGTTTTACATATTAATTATCTTTAGAAATGATTTGGTAGGTACTTATCTGATGAGAATGTTTTTGTCAAAATGCATATTAATAGACACACATTAATACACACATATTAATTCTTACAATTATTAGAAACCCATAAAGGAAAAAATTGTTTCTTTCCTTAATCTATTCCTTAAAATACACCAGAGATTAATAGAACATTCCATTACATTACATAACATTAAAATACACCAGCGATACCTTACATTATCATATATTTAAGAACAATAGCATATCCCAATAGAATCAACTCAATATCAACATCTTCATCATAATGGGCGCGTATCCAAGTCTCGAATCACCAAGGACCAAAAACTCCAAAACAAAGCATTTGTTGGTTTTGGAGGGAGGGGGTACTCAGAACTCCTCCCCTTGGATCCGCGCCTGTCATAGTTATCTCTTTGCATAGACACTCATGTCATATCCGGTCATAATTTTATATCCGTGTGCTTCTCTTATTTATCAAAGTAGGAACTGATTAATTAACATTACTGAGATAAGTTTTTTGTGCAAATAAATGCATTTTGATCACACTGTATGTTGATACAATCAGTGAAGTCGTTACCCGAACGTGTCGCAATATGACTGGGGGATTTTGAAGATAGATGAACAGCAAATCCGTTTTGGTATTTGCTTTTAACGTTGCAAGAACGATTGCTTTGGCCAAGTGAGGGAATTATCTGTTAAGAGTTTTTACACAGGATTGACCCCGAGGAAAAACATCTACAAATAATAACCCCAGAATAACGTCTGAATTGAGTCATCAAATTGGGGGCTAAATCACAAAGTTACTCATAACAGCCGTTGCGTTTAGCCAAGTAGCCCGATTTAATGAGATTAGCATCTGACAGACGGCTAAAATATTAGACGACATATTATTTTCCTGCAATAACGCTTTCCAGGAAATCAGCTTTCACAGATTACTTATTTTGTGAAAATAAATAATCTGTGAAAGCTGATTCTGACAAGACAAGTTGGTTTAGCCTATTAGCTGGAGAGATTGAGACTTGGTCGGGAGTGAAGCTGCATCTTCACGGGTACCTGGAAAAGTAAAAAAAAACTTTCATTAAAGCTTTTAGGTACATAACAAGAAACCTTAAACCTATGTGAGAACTGCTTCGAAGACTCTGAAGTCAAATGGATGAGTCATTAGATTTTGAAAAGAGACAGTCGTTTGTTGTAAAAGATGGTGTCGTGGATGAAAAAAGGATTATTGAAGGCGATGGTAGTAAAACCCTCTAATTAACTGCTATCGAAGTGTGTTTCATTTTGTCATCCGTTGCTAAGATTTCTGTCGAAATGGAATGTATTAATTATATTGGTAGTGCAGCAGTACAGCACTTAGAATTTCGAAAGAAATAATGGCGTTATTCTAAGTAGGTACCTCGTTCAACGTAACAACTTAAACAACTCAGCAACGACCTCTGCTGTTGTTGCTGTAACTGGAAAGGACCAAAGCCAAAAAACTTACAATGTTTCCGATGACTCCAAGGACCAGCTCTCCCCGCTCCGCACGATATGCAGCAGCGGCGGCGAAGCGAGGACGCGCTGGTAACTATCGAAGAAAGAAAACCAAGTATTAGAATTATAGAAACATTACAAAAAAATCTCACCCTTAGACACCGTAACATGTCTAGCAGTTAATTTATTGGTATACTGAAATTATCCCCGTACACCAATGCTAGGTTGCCGTCATGGCGTCAGGTGAGGTCAGGGGGGTGAATAAAATTCGCAACTTTTGCGAGTAAACGAAATATTCCTTAGTTCTTAATAAGAAAGATGATGAACCAAAGCAAACACTTCCAACAAAGAAGCAGTACGGCTCAGAGGTGTTGGGAGGGGTTGTAATTTCTGAGCTTCGATAAATCAACAATAAATTCGATGTTTAACATTTTCCCTAGACGAGACTCGAGAGTTCGTCTTACAAGAAGAGATCAACTAAAGCGAAAACTTCCACCAAAGAACCAAGGTTCAGAGGTGTGAGGGGCTCTAATAATTTTGCAAGTCAAGTTTAACTAAAACTATTGAATAATTTACTGTAAAACACTTTCTCGGCTCTAATAAGAAGGATGTATTATTAAAAGAAAACAATTACCTTCTTCAATCACCAAGGAAGTCGTGGATGTGAGGACTGGCTGGTAAATCGTGTCGCTCAGTTCGGTGGTCGGAGGTGCAGTGCGGCACGGCGGTGGCGGCGCCGGGAGGTGCATAGCGGAGGTGCTGCAACGCCCACCGGCCTGCTGCAGAGCGCAGGTCTCGAATACCGGTCGATAATCCGCAGTGTGCTATGTGATGCATGTTGTTTAATTATAGAAGGTTTGTAGACAGATATACAGAGTGACCCAAGTAAGGACGTCAAAAGTTTTTTTTTTTTAATTTCTCTCCAAGGGCTTCCCAAAACACCCCCATGAATGATCAGCGATTATTGAGCTAGACCAGTGGTCGGCAAAATCATTAGTCAGTCAATGATTAATTTTCGATGTCCTCTTAATTTTTGGTGAAAATACTTCGGAAATAGATCTTTGAAATATAGTTTGAATGTCATTCAACTATTATCAAAATTCAAAAAATTCAAAAAAATTCAAAATTCAAAAGTCATTTATTCAAACTAGGCTGAGAATCAGCACTTTTCGAACGTCAAAATTACATAAGACAGTCCCCCAAAAACGCCCACCCTTCACCACTTCCTAGTGCCTTTAGCTGGGAAGAAGAAGTGGCGCAACAAACTCCCCAGCAGCACAGCTGTCTGTTCTAGCTAGAGAATGATTCTATACAATAGTATACAAAATAACCTACATTATGCAACACAAAACATAATTCAAATGATAAATTATAGGCCATATGTCAGCTAGCACACGCCAATATACCAACCAAAAACATCGAGGACTATACTCAAGCATTATTTAAAAAAATAAAAAGAAAATAAAACTAAACGTAAACCGAACTAAATGTCTAAATAAAAGCCTCCAGACATAAAGGGCGTGCCCGCTTACATAAAGCTGTAATTGGCAGTTATAAATGATAAACTAGGACCATCGAGATAAAAAAAATGAACAGTTAATTTTTTTACTACTAGTAACAATAACAAAACCATGATCAGCAAGACGACTAGTCACCACAAGCAGCACCCGTTCACGAGCATAACGCAAAGATCAGCCATTACCCCCCTCGCCATATTTGAGGGAAGGAGGCAACCCGACCCCCGACGCTACCGCAAGCAATGACATCTAAGGGAGCATGACGAACTTGCTGCCGGTTGCTCAGGCAAAAAATAATATGATCAATTGTCGAGGTCGCTAGCTAACCACAAATTGCAATACAACTCATAACAAAAACATTGTAATGAGTAGATAATGTCAACAATAAAATAAAATAAAAATAAATTGACTCGTTAAAAAACAAATAAAAAATTGAATCATAAATTCAAATAAAATAAACAATAATATAAACTCATATAAACTGTCAGTAGGTAAGCTAATTCTGGAGAAAGAACATAAACATTGTCTTGAGTTAATCACAGCGACCAACTATTCTTATCATTTAAGTAGTCGTTGATACAATAGTATGCCTTTGAACAGAGGTTGGATTTTACTTTAGTTTTAAACGCATTAAAAGGCAAATCTAGCAAGGAAGAGGGTAGCTTGTTATAGAAGGTTATACCAAGCCCAACAAATGAGTTATGAACCTTATGAAGCCGGTGAAAGGGAGCTCGTAGTTTGTCCTTATTTCGAGTGTTAACATTGTGAATATCACTGTTTTTAGTGTATAAGTGTATATTTTGCCTAATATATAAGATGTTGGCGAAAATGAATTGTGATGCAACCGTGAGAATACCAACATCTTTAAAAAAATCTCTTAGAGAAACTCTGGCACCTAGCTGGTAAATTGCTCGAACTGCTCGTTTTTGAAGAACAAATATATTTTGAATGTCAGCGGCTTTACCCCACAGCAGAATACCATAGGACATAACGCTATGAAAATAACTAAAATAGACTAACCGAGCTGTATCAACGTCAGTGTATTGTCTTACTTTCCTGACAGCATAGGCGGCCGAACTGAGCCTTCCCGTTAGGCTTGATATATGTGGGCCCCACTGAAGTTTGGCATCTACTGTTATGCCCAGAAAAACTGCCGAGTTCACAGTTTCAAGCACCTCTTTATCTAAGACGATGTTGGGTCCTAGATTTCTAACATTTGGTAGAGCGAATTTTACACATTTCGTTTTCTTGGCATTGAGAACTAGGTTATTTGTCGTAAACCAATCCGTAACCATTGAGAGAGCACTGTTTACGTCGTCAAAATCGTAGTGCAAGTGTTACCCGTTATCACTGATGTGAGGTTGACTATACTTACCAGGAACACTATGATTGACCGAGTTTTAAGTAAAAAAAACCGGCCAAGTGCGTGTCGGACCACGCACAATGAAGGGTTCCGTAGTTGGGATGAATTTTTCCCAAAAACAAACAACTTTGTAGTTGAAAAAGATGTTCTCCCATACGGAATGTATGGGAAAACATGTTTTTGCAACTGCAAAGTTAAGTTGGTCGATTATTACTCGTTAACTTGTAGAGCTTACTTAGCTGTGATAGTTTTCCTTTTAATTTCATCATATAAACTACTGCTGTGATTTTTTTCACACATCCAAAATCAACCATTTAGCCGGCAGGGGAGAGACACACTTGATTCTAACAAAAATTAGCACTTTAAAGCTTAATATTTTGCAAACGGATCCCTGATTCCAAAACTCTCAAAATTTCACATACTCATAATTTTTTTGAAGGACCTTTCCAACGATACCCCACACAATGGGACAGAAAAAAAAAAAACATCAGCACTTTACGTGTAGGGGAGGTACCTTAAAAAAAATGTTTTTCTTAATTTTTATTTTACCACTTTGTCGGCGTAATTAATATATACTCCCATACCAAATTACAGCTTTTTAGTACTAAGGGTCTCGGAGCTAGGCCGCGGCCGGATAGACAGACAGACAGACGGACATGACGAAACGATAAGGGTTCCTTGTTTACTACGAAACCCTAAAAAGAGTATCGTTCTATATAATGAGCCATTTAATGGTTTATTAATTATTCAGAAAGCTAATATTAAATCTATTTTCCCGTAGCGGGTAGCGTAGTCAGGGTGTCCGTAGCACTTGTAGACTGTAGCGCGCTACGAATGGATTCGTAGCACTTGCAGCGCGCTACGAGTATTTTCGTAGCACCATAAATACGTACCGTAGGATCATGGTCTCTGATCCAACGGTACGTATTTATGGTTCTACGAAACGCGTTGCAAGTGCTACGAATCCATTCGTAGCGCGCTACAGTCTACAAGTGCTACGGACACCCTGACTACGCTACCCGCTACGACAAAATAGATTTAATATTAACTTTCTGAATAATTAATAAAGGATCATGGTCTCCGGGGGTTCGAAGAAAACCGATAGGGACATCGTGGCCCCCGGCAACAGGGCAACCGAAGGAACACGGGTGGGTTTTAGTCAGTAAGAGTCTGACACGCCCTAGCTCCACCCAGAGCGGGAGAAGTTATAAAAAAAAAGGATCATGGTCTCGAATATAAATAAAATGTATGTAAGCCCAGCCGTTGTTCAACAATGAATTATTCAAAAAGTTATTATTGAAATATCATGTGACTTTTATGTACAATATGCATAAGGTTTAAATTGCAATGACGGGTGCTCGTGAAATGTAACAACTACTATCATTCTATGGTTAACTCACTCATTACTTACGAAGTTTATCTTCAGTCTGGAGAAGACGAAGGAAACCCGGACTCCTAACAACTAAACTACTTATGCCCGTTTTCACTAACACTACGCATCACCTAATTGCATTGCATTGCGCTTTGTTGGAATTTCAACTCTCGGCGCTGAGCCGAGCGATGAAAATCCAACAGTGCGTTTTAGTAGCTGTCTCCCAACGTGCAAGATAGAGGGCGCTATGCATCTAATGCATAATTGCATATCAAGCAAAACGCACTGGTGCCAATCTAGTGCTATGTTTCAAGGGAAGCTAAGTAATTTCCTCCAACGTACTCGAGATGGCAACTGAACTGCATTTTGTAGTGAACAAAAGTGTGTGGAGTTGGTGTCTAGTATACCTACACAGTCATACTTTATTTTATCTACTCTCATAGCGTAATATTCGAATTATAACATTCAAAACGAGTTTATATTGACATACTTTATGAACACAATACCGAAATTTAAAAATAGAATCATATTATAACATTTTTTCTCTAACAAAATAATGCTACAAAACATTTTTTTTCTATTACGATACAGGGCTATTCCAAGAAGTTAATATCACCGAGGAGTTTCCATCAACTTTTGCATTGGAACATTTAAACGGGGGACAGCAGCACCCGCTGTCTGTAGTGCCTTTGTGCGGCGATGTGCTGGTGCAGACGACATTCATTTGTTTTGTTGTACTGAATTTCATGGGATTTTTCAAATTTATTCTTGATCTTTAACTTTGATCTTTTATTTAGTATTAGGTTCAATCCCAATGTATGAGAGTAGATAAAGTAGTGTATGAAACTGCACATAACTAGGTAGTATTATGCAACAGTTTCATAAACTACTATTATAGGTAATATACATAGATTTTTTTCTGATTATTAGGTACGGTGGGCTGCATCAATTGGGTACCCCATTTGTATTAAAATTTGAATACAACTGAGGTACCCAATTGATGCAGCCCACTGTACATCTAAGCTGGTGTGTTGGTTATTAGTCGCAAATCGACTGTCTGCTGGCACCCTTGGAATTCTGACTTTTTACCTACTGCCTGTGCTGTCGTAAAACCCTATGACCATTATCATACTAAGAAGTAGCTGACAGCACATTTTCCTGCACAACCAACCTTACCCTTCCAGCGCGCTGACGAATTTTCAACTTTCGGCGCTGACCCAAGCTTTGAAAAACCAACAAAGCTCTTTAATTTATGCATTAATTTACGTTTCATCAAGTGTTAGTCAAAACGTGCATTCGCTTGTAAATTACGTACCTACTTACCAATGCCTAAGTACTATAGGAAATTTTTCATTTGACGTGGGCCAAAAGCTGGTTGATTGCCCCTCCATGGCCAAACACAACTCTTAATCTTCGACCAATCTGCCCATGAGCGTGAACGCCACATTAAGTGCTTAATTGGAATTGGTTTTCTAAAAAGGACACATAACATAACATAACATCACGCCTTGTTTCCCCGAAGGGTTGGGCAGAGGTGTCCCTATAGCAGGTACACCCACATTTCGCCAGTTATGTTTAAGTCCCATGTAATAGGGGGCGAGCCTATTGCCATCAACCGGGCACAAATCCAGACTCCGAGCTGCAAAGGAATCGGTAAATATACGATACTCAACGAAACAAGTCATTAATGCTGATATTGTATCCCTAGCAGGGGCGTGTGACATTGTGTAGTAGTCAGTACGAGTCAGTCACCGAATAATTATTTTCAGTTCGTTAAGATCTGTGATCGGAATTTAGGTAAGCAATTTCTGCTTGTAATGCACGGTGAAACTGTATTGAGTATCGTCGCTCTGCATCCAATACCGCGAATGTGACATTTTTGACGAAAATCATTTTTAAATTTTAAATGCAGGATCACGTATTTGAACGTGTAGAATGAAATAAAACAAAAATCTGATTTTCGTCAAAAATGTCACATTCGTGGTTTTGGATGCCGAGCTAAATTATGTAAACATACAATTTAGTATAATGTATAACTATAATAAATATGTTAACTACGTAGGTATTCCTGATCAAATAAATTTAAAAAACACAACCTTTGTTTGCAATCAGGTAAAAAGGCAAACTATCTTTGAAATGGGGAGTTACAATAAAACACGTGAAACATATTATTATTATTTTTGTTTATTTTAACATCTAGTGAACCTTAGTATTCTTAAGATTAAGCTTCAAATAGCGGCGTAGTTTTATAGAATAGTTAAAAATCTAGAGTCGATTGCCAAATAATTATTATT
Source organism: Agrochola litura (assembly GCA_949152395.1). Classification (NCBI taxonomy): domain Eukaryota; kingdom Metazoa; phylum Arthropoda; class Insecta; order Lepidoptera; family Noctuidae; genus Agrochola; species Agrochola litura. The sequence goes on from OX424512.1 coordinate 8,933,290, forward strand.
TTAATAGATAGACAAATAACCACATATTAATGAAACCCAAGGCTAGTGCAGCCGTCCATCGGTTGCTATGGAGCGAGGCTTGCTATGGAGCTTGCGAGCTTATGGTAGCGCAAAATTGCTCTCAGTAAAACGCAATCAATGAACATGCGCAGGATTGCGTTAGGTTTCATTACAAATCGTATAGCAGGAACACATTATAACAATTGTTAATGTATTTCTGCATTAGCACATTAATAAAAACCTAAGTACTTCATTTTTGTAGTTCAGGCGCGGTCCGTTTACGGGAGAAGCCAGAAACTCCCAAAGCAAAAAAAGAAAGTGTTCCTATTGGGAAGGGTCGTGAGCCCTCCAAGATACCCATATCCGTGCCTGGACTAAATGTAATAAATTGTCATGAATATAATGCTGTGTGCTTGACAGCATTTTATTCAAAATTTAAATTAATTTTTAAATTTTTTACTAGCAGCATTGTATAAAAGCTGCTTGAATGTTTTTTATCCCCATTGGATGTCATCAGGAATGTCATTGAGATCAAGGGCAGAATAATGAACGGATAGAGGTACCTATAAGCTGCTCCGCTTAGCCCGTTTAGTTATTTTGACATAATTCGCCCAGATTATGGCATTCCAGACAGGTCTCTACAGGATCTCGACAGAATCATATACTCAGGAATCCTGCCAAAAACCTGTTAAGACCAGTTCCAGCAGATAGGGAGACAAACCATTCTCATATCTTTAAAATACTTCTTGTAGGTTCTGACTTATGTATCACAGATTACTTGGGATAGTCATTAAGTAATTTGTGAGACTAGAACTGTTTGTGGTTGTGTTTGTTCAGTGTTTCAGTTGTTTTGTCTTGCATGTTGCGTGGTCGTGTTGGTTGAGTGGATCGACGGATGCGTCGAGCAAGATGAGCTGGACCATCAGGCTCTCAGAGCGGAGAAGATGACGGAGGACGACGCTAAGGTTTCTGTAAGCAAGAAAAAAATAATTAAGACAACGTTCAAGCTGTATTTGAAGCCTGTAAGGAGGCTTAGAGGACGTTGATTTTAACAAAAACCCTGAATAAAAAATGGACTGATGATACGTTTAACTAAATAATATTGGTAAGTTGCAATTAATATAGGTACAACAACTATGTTACAGTTTGTGACGAATCCATATACATTCTACCTTGCCTTAATATAGCATGTAAATTTCACGACCGCACAGGTATCACACCGCCAACTTCCAAACTCCGGGCTGTTACTAATAAATTCCTAATGAAAAACCCAATATTACTTTGCCGGACCTGGGAATCGAACCCAGGACTCCACGCTCAGCAGTCGTGCTTGCGAACACGATACCAATGGGCAGTCCAAAAAATAGAAAGTACTAAGCCATGGTAGGTAACCAATATTGTCGGTAGATTCTGGCTGTCAATTAGGATCCCTAAAACATTGTGATACTAGCTTCTGCCCGCGACTTCGTCCGAGTGGAATAGTTACTTTGGTGCTCCGCTCCTATTGGTCTTAGCGTGATGATAAATAGCCTATAGCCTTCCTCGATAAATGGGCTATCTAGCACTGAAATAATTTTTCAAATCGGACCAGTAGTTCCTGAGATTAGCGCGTTCAAGCAAACAAACTAACAAACTCTTCAGCTTTATATATTTAAAAAAAAAGTAAGTTAAGATTTACGTTTTCTACTGTAATAATTCATGTCTCTCACGGATATTCGTTGGTAAAAGCACATGACTAAAGTGCCAAAGTGTGTGTATTCGAAATTATTACTGTCTAGCCACTTTATTAAACAGCTGAGTGCATTGTTAATGTTATTTTCATAACATTGGTTATCAACACATAATTAATAATAAACTATGTGACATCATCTGCAAATAATATCATTGGTTGGGTTATTTAACGTGGCAGGTCATTTACCTAAGTAATTTATAATAAAATTATAATGGTTCGAGGACGCTGCCCTGTGGAACACCGGATTTATAACGCCTTTTGAGTTTGTATTGTTTTTAAGCACACTCATGATATACCCGTTCATTGCTTGCGACCGCCTAGGTACGATTTTATTAAAGAAGGTCTATAGATGTAGACCTAACAATAGAGTGGTCGCAGATGTGTGGGTCGATGCGACATGGGGATGGTTCGGGGAACGGGGCCGGCAAACTGCAGTACCCCGCGAGTGTGGGAGAAAGATTTAAAAAATCATAAGAAAGGCATTTTGACTTCAGTTAAGTACAGGAAAAAATAAAGTTATGCAAAATGGATTATTTCTATAAATTCTCATTGAATCATCTTTAATAAAGACAGCCCCCAAAACCAGAAGCTTCTTAGAAACAAGTCGAAGGAATATAAGCGTTGCAGTAAACTTCCCAGCACTACATCTCTGCCAATCTTAATCCAAATGCAACCTGGCCGGGGTTGCGAATAAGGCCGAAAGGGAAATCGTGGCCCCTGGTAACATGGCAACTGGAGGAACACGGGTGGGTTTTAGTAATTGTCTGACACGCCCTCTGCTCCACCCATAGCGGGAGAAGTTATTTGACAACTTCACACCCAAAAAAAAAAAAAAGAAAATGGTCATAAAGCTAAGTATTCAAAATCGGTTGACCGAACAAGGGAGCTGCTGTATTACTGCAGATGTGCGAGTCTAGATGCGTCAGTGCAGGATTATGGAGAGGGGAGCGGAACACCACGTATACGGCAGTACCCAGCCTCTCCCTACCCACAAATACCTCCGACTCCGGGAGTGAGTACGTCACTGCAGAGGCGCGGGGGGATGCGTCACAAGGAGGGGGAGAGGTATGCTGCAGTACCCTGCCGCCCTCATCTCGCAAATTCCCCGAATCCCCGGGAGACGTTTCCAACGTGGGACTAGTATATCAGAGACAATCTAAATTTAGAGCTGATGATTCTGCAAAACAGTGCAGGTAGAGATTTGGGCATCAAAATGATTTTGATATAATAAGTAAATTAAAGATTGCTCCAACAAAGGACCAGCGCATCATTGCAGGGGTGCGAGGGGATGCGTCAAAAGGGTGGGCGGTGGTAATACTGCAGTCCCCTGCCGCCCTCTCCCCCGCCATTACCGCGAATCCCGGAGCGGTATTCCTATCGACGAACAAATATATACAAGAAAAATCTACTTTAAGAGCTGATGATTCTCCAAAAAAGTGTAGACGTAAGATTGGGTCACCCAATAATTTTAAATTAAAGATTGCTCAAACAAAGGACCAGCGCATCATTGCAGGGGTGCGAGGGGATGCGTCAAAAGGGTGGGGGTGGTAATACTGCAGTCCCCTGCCGCCCTCTCCTCCGGCATTACCGCGAATCCTGGGGAGGTATTCCTAAAATCTAATTTAAGAGCTGATAGTTCTCCAAAAAAGTGTACCTAGACGTAAGATTCGGTCACCCAATAATTTTAAATTAAAGATTGCTCAAACAAAGGAGTGGGCTCATCGTTGAGGGGTGCGGGGGAATTTTAAATTAAAGATTGCTCCAACAAAGGACCAGCGCATCATTGCAGGGGTGCGAGAGGATGCGTCAAAAGGGCGGGGGGTGGTAATGCTGCAGTCCCCTGCCGCCCTCTCCCCCGCCATTACCGCGAATCCCGGGGCGGTATTCCTATTGACGGACAAATATATACAAGAAAAATCTACTTTAAGAGCTGATGATTCTCCAAAAAAGTGTAGACGTAAGATTGGGTCACCCAATAATTTTAAATTAAAGATTGCTCAAACAAAGGACCAGCGCATCATTGCAGGGGTGCGAGGGGATGCGTCAAAAGGGTGGGGGTGGTAATACTGCAGTCCCCTGCCGCCCTCTCCCCCGCCATTACCGCGAATCCTGGGGAGGTATTCCTAAAATCTAATTTAAGAGCTGATGATTCTCCAAAAAAGTGTAGACGTAAAATTCGGTCACCCAATAATTTAAATTAAAGATTGCTCAAACAAAGGACCAGCGCAACATTGCAGGGATGCGAGGGGATGGATGCGTCAAAGGGGGGGGGGGGGGGGGGTAATGCTGCAGTCCCCTGCCGCCCCCTCCCTGCACGTAGTGTTATGAGAGTTACGTAACACAATAGGAAAGGTCGACCCTCCTAACGACTTACGTAATAAATGAAAACCATACTGTTTACTGCATCTTCAATTCTCTATCTAGATCAGGAGGAGCAAAAATATTTAAAAACCTACCGCCATCCGTTGAAGAAGACTGCTGGTAGGCGGTGTACCGGTGGGGCGTAGAAGGATCAGGATCTCCTGCGAGGTGTAGCTTGGGAGACAACTCCATCTAGGACCAAAGAAAAATTTGCATTATTATGACGTTATAAAATTTTTGTGTGGTGAAGGAAAACATCGTGAGGAAAGCTGCATGTCCTTGAAGTAAAAATTCATCCACCAACCCGCACACTCCCTCTCATAGAAAGAGGAGGCCTGAGTTCCAGCAATGGGAACATTATTAGCTGATTATTATCTAATTTTTATATGGAGCAGCTTGAAATGCCCCTCCCCCCGTCTTCGAAACCCCCGTGCCGCATGATGACAAAGACATACGGAAGTAAAAATACTTTCACGAGCCAAAATTGTCTGCCAGGTCTGTTAACAGGATCTAGACTGGAGGAACGCAAAGAGGCTGCAAAAATAAAAAATAAAAAATGCCTTATTCTACTTAGTCATATTCTCGACCAGTCCATTGATTCAGCGCCGTCCATTTTCTCAACTAATCCACGATTCAGCTTCAGCAGGATCCAGGACACCACTTACGCTGTCGATAGGTTACGTAATCTAAAAAGTAGGTACTTACTTACCTTAAGCAGGCTCAAAGACGAGAAACATTGCACCGAGAACTTAAAGAAACTAATCTAGGAACATACCTTAGTCTCTCGCCTAGAATAGCAAGCCTCTGCTAGCCGCCAGCACCCATCTGCGGACCGATGGACCAGCACGTCTTGCTCGGTGCACAGTCGTCGACGCACTGTTGGTTGCAGCGGGCGATGCGGCACGGGAGCTAGATGACCTAAATGCAGCGCGCAGGTCCTAAAGCTCGATCAATAGGTAATACTGCGGCAGATGCGGGTAAGTTGCCTACGGTAGGTAGTGCGTTATGCATCTAACTGAGAACAAGAACAAAGGAACTGCGTTTTATGTAGAAGGTACCTTTGGGCGTGGACGTTGATAAGATTTGATCGAGAAGGGTCTCTGAATTAGTTTTGGGGTTAGGGGGTTGCATCAACCTAATTTAGTTAATTGATTCAGGCGTGACCTTGCGGAAATCCATTATAAAATACAATAGACGTGGAAAAATTTAGTAATCTGTTCCGCTTAGCTATTTATAAAGAGCTCAAAAACCAAAAGCCATTATTTATAATAAAAAAATTCAAGGGTTTTTTGTTCCACGCGCACCTCAAAGAGATGTCAGCACAACTGAAGGGGTCCGCTAGGGCTGATGCCTGCCGGAGTTGCAGGAAAGTCCGAAAGGGATACCGTGGCCCCTGGCAACATACAGGCAACGGAAGGAACACAGGTGGGTTTTAGTCAGTAAGAGTCACTGACACGCCCTCCCGCTCCGCCTAGAGCGGGAGAAGTTATTTGACAATTTCCTACCCAAAAAAAAAGAGCAGTTACAAAGACCGTTGTAGCTATGTCACAGACATTATATGATCCGCTTTTTACAAACGGCACCGGCGCCGCGCCGGCGTCGTCCGTTTACAAACGCTCGCACTTATAAAATATGCCGAAGGCAAAATGTAAATCGCTTGTCACTTTGCCACAACATTTGATGGACAAATTAAACGCCATTTACAAAATTCCGCGGCAAATTTATTTATTTATTTATTTGTTAGGGACAAAAAACAGTTACATGCTACAAATTACAGAGAAATAAACTAAGATTTAACAAACATGTAACCCACACCATTGTCCACGTTTTTACAAAAAGTTAAAAGAAGTGCTGAAGACAAGTGATAAAAATAATAAAAATAAAACAAAAGTCGCTGCAACAATATTGCTGTGTTAGCTTAGCTTACTTTAACTTAAATTATTCGCTTAACAAAATATCCAGAGCCATTTTCTTAAATAATTGCTTAGATAAACAAAATATATCCAGTCCCATAAAATGCGTGTTGTAAGAATCCACAAGGCGACGAAGAGGTGCACGTTCCCCAGCGTTAGTCCTGCATATGTCTGTATGGAACGGTTGAGGCAGGCGCACCCCCCTTCGAATAACACTTCTGGGTACCTTGTAACACAATTTGTTTGTAAGGTCAATACAGTCAAATTTATTATTGCATATGCCGTGCAGTGTCATAGCATCAAGTAACAGCCGCCTAGATTTCAATTCCAGAACGCCATACCGCCACCAAATTGAGGTACTTTTTAGTTATCCTGCACGTAAAATATGCTAAGATGTCCATAGAATCTGGTGCTCGCTCGGAGGACTCCTGCGGGATAACAGTGGTACAAAAGCTGTAGAAAAAAAAAAAATTGTATTATAGTTAATCAATTGTCATATTGACATAGTTTATAATTATTTATTATGTTACTTAACATCTGTAGTGTACTTTTGCATGCCTTTTGGTTAAATATGGCTGTTGCTTATTATATTTTTTATGTCACCGAGTTTTGTACTTACCCATATTTGCAAAATAATATCTTATCTTATCTTAAAAATTGTGAACTGCAACAAACCATTAACAATTTAACGCAATATTTTTCGATAGTTTATAATCTAACAGAAATAACACCGACAATAAAACCAATCTAATCATTACTGCTTACCTCTCTAACTTAAACCAAACATGCTTTTCGGTTTGCCAGGAGTGGGTTACTAATACAATGGAGAAAAGTAAACTGCACTGACATTATGAATAATGAGCGTAAACAAGAATCCGCCTGCCAAGTGTTCCGTAATTAATATTAAAGAGTAATAGTCTAGTGGTCGCAAGCGCTACTGCTGAGCATGAGGTCCTGGGTTCGATTCCTGGGTCGAACAGTGTTATTGGGTTTTTCTATCTGGAATTTCTCAGTAGCAGCCCGGAGTCTGGATTTGTGCCCGGTTGATGGCAATAGGCTCGCCCCCTATTACATGGGACTTAAACATAACTGGTGAAATGTGGGTGTACCCTACTACAGGTACACCTCACATATATATATATAGTCACAAAATATAAGGGTTATCACACTTGTGGCGACTTAGTAATTGTAATATGCTGAGTTGCATTATTGACGAAGTATGTGGGAGCGGGCAATCGGCTCGCCAGTCGCCTACATATCGCCGCCCTGCCTCGACGCATACATAGTACCTAGTTAGTTATAGCAAAGTATTGTGGAACTTGAATTAAAGACAATTTATTTCCTTGTAGTCCGAATCTTTATTTACCTCACCGACAACATAACACGCACAACACTGGTGACCTTTCGACGATTTAAAGATTCCGCGTTGTTAAACACGTAGCAACAGGGTAGGCGACTCAAAAAAGCTTACGAGGCAGAGGCGATCAGACCGCGTGGCAAAGTGAAACGTAACGTGCTTTAGCAAAGTAAAGCGACGCGTGTGTACCGTTTTCAAGATGAACCCGCAAGCGTTAATCGGCCAACCCGGGGCAGCTACCACTGGAGACGTATCAATGGTAACAGTGCAAATGAGAGTTCCGGAATTTTGGAGAGAGATACCAAGATCATGGTTCATCCAGTTCGAGGCAATGATGGCACCACAGAAGCAAGGCGACACCCAAAAGTACGAAATGGTGCTCGCAAAATTACCAACAGACGTTGTACGCCAGGTAACCGACATCATAGAAGCTCCGCCGGATACGGCCAAATATGAAACAATTAAAAAACGCTTATTGTCAGTATATGAAGAGAGTACAGATAAACAATTTCACAAATTAATGCATGACACAGACCTGGGAACCCAAAAACCGTCGCAATTACTCAGAGAAATGTCGGCCTTGGCGAAGAAATGCAGCGTGACAGAAGAACCATTGAAGAGGCTGTGGCTGGACAAGCTAACACCTAATGTACGCGCAATGTTAGCAATGAGCGAAGACACCAAGTTGGAGGATCTGGCTAGGAAGGCAGATAAAATACTAGAAACCTTGGGAAGCGGCGCGGTCGCGTCTATCACACCCAGCACATCAACAGATGACGGTATTGCCAGCCACCTAAAAGAATTAACAATGGAAATGAAAGAACTACGCGGAGAAATAAATGAGATCAGGAGGCGAAAAGACAACTCGGGCGGTAGACAATGGCAACAACGTCCTAGATCCAAAAGCCGGACGCGGCGCACACCAGAATCTCCCGACTGGCTATGCAGATATCATTACCGCTACAGGAACAACGCGCGGACGTGTGAAGCACCGTGTAGCTGGACCAAGAAGCAACAGAAGCAGGAAAACTAGACGCGGTGCAGTCAGCGTCGGTGGACGATTGTGCCACGGGAAACCACCGACTTTGTGTGAAAGACTTCAAAACGGGAATTGTGTATTTAGTGGACACGGGTGCGAATGTATCAGTGATACCAGTAAGTAACGTGAAAACAAAGCACAGACAAGAGTGTACATATAAACTTTACGCAGCTAATAACACGGAAATAAAAACCTACGGTGTAGTGACTATAGAATTAAACTTAGGATTAAATAGAAATTACAAATGGTCATTTATAGTTTGCGATGTGAAACAGCCAATCATAGGGGCAGATTTTTTAAGAGCACACCAATTAGTCGTAGACTTACACAACAAAAGGTTGATTGACGGTCTCACTAAAATAAGTAGAGAAGCAACTACAGTGAAATGTTCCGAATTTACCATATCTAGCATTCAACATGACAATCCGTACAAAGAATTGCTTGAAAAATTCTCAGAAGTAACTAAACCGATTTCGTACAAAGACCCCCCTAGCCATAATACATACCATCACATAGAAACTACAGGCCCTCCCGTGTTTTCCCGTGCTAGGCCGTTGCCACCGCATAGATATAAAATAGTACAAGAAGAATTTAGGTTAATGCAAGATTTAGGTATATGTAGGCCATCAAAGAGTCCATGGGCAAGCGCGCTGCACGTCGTGCCTAAGAAGGATGGCCAGATCAGACCCTGTGGCGACTATCGTGCACTCAACGCGATCACGAAGCCGGACAGATACCCGATCCCAAGACTACAGGATTTCACCTATGGACTAGCAGGTAAGAAAATTTTCGCACGTTTAGACATAAATAGGGCCTATCATAATATTCGCGTAGCACCACAGGACATAGAGAAAACAGCAATTATTACACCTTTCGGACTGTTCGAATTTCCGAGAATGTCATTCGGTTTGCGCAACGCAGCGCAAACATTTCAGAGGTTCATGAACAACACAGTGTTACAAGGATTAGAATACGTAAACGGAGAACGGAAAGGGGAGTGTTCATACCTATTCTGTTATATAGATGACGTAATTATCGCAAGTACTGACGCCGAATCACTTCGCAAACATTTGAGCCTTGTTTTCAGCAGATTCGAGCAGTTCGGAATTACTATTAATATGTCAAAATGTTGTTTCGGTAAGCCCGAAATAGAATTTTTAGGTTACAATGTCAGCCAGGAAGGAATAAAACCCTTGAAAGATAAAGTCGAGGCGATACAAGGTTACCCGCGGCCGGAAACCGTCGAGCAGCTACGGCGATTTTTGGGAATGGTAAATTTTTATAGGTTACACATACGGCAAGCGGCTGAGCATCAGGCAGAGCTAAACAAGTTCTTGCATGGGGCCAAGAAAAAGGATAAGTCAAAAATAACATGGGATGATAAGGCCACGGCGGCTTTCGAGCAGTGTAAGGTAAGCCTACAAAGCGCCATCACACTGGCTCACCCAGAGACCACAGGCAAGGGAGAGCAGCGATTCGCGGAAAATATTTATCCATAAAGACTTAAATACATGCTCTCACGTTTTTATGAGGAACGATATGGTAAAAAGTCCATTAACCCCATCATATAACGGCCCACACAAAGTAATCAGTAGGGACAAGAAAACCTTTTACATACAAATAGGTGATCGTCAAGCAACCATTTCCATAGACAGATTAAAACCAGCGTATATATTAAATCATGAGGAAAAACCGTCAGAAAATAAACATACAGAAAATGAGCGAGAACCAAATGTAGAACCAAGCGAGCAAAAATCGCTACCGCCCATGGCTAAAACCACGCGCTGTGGTCGAGTAATAAAGCAACCGGTGCGATTTTTGCTCACATGACAATAATGCTAGTGCATCGAATATCGACAAGAATTTTTTGTACACTTCACTACGGTTATTTGGTTAAAAATACAGATTAGAGTTCGAGAATGGGGAATTACCAAAATAAAGAAAACATAGCCATAGCACAGGCCCAAGTAGTATCAGGGCAGCAGTTAGAAAACAAACTAAACTATTTCGGGATAATGTTAATCATTATCGCCGCAATAATGGGCATATTACTATGTTACGCTATCAAGAGAGGGTGCGCAGGCCATGCGAGGGAATGGTGCCGATTCTCTTGTACACCGAACTAAACTAACTAAACTATCACTAAAATTCCTTACTTTGGACTATGAGAATCTAAAAGCTATTCTGCAAAATAAATTCTCTAAATTTAAAAATAATTTTGACACATCTAAATCGAATTTGACAATCGCAACTCCTCACGTGATACCTATAACCACGTGATTTTTTTTAGAGCCGGAGGCGCGCAGTGGGGGCAGCCTCGACGTGTTTTATATGGATTTTTTTACTTTTTGTATGAAAAATAAGAAAAAATATTACCTACATGTAGAGTGTTAGGGGTTTAAGGGTTTTATAAAGGGTGTCGAAATTTTCATTATTTTTGCGATTGGACACACCGTTTTCGAGATATAAGCAAAAGAAAAAAAAAATATTCAGTACTGTTTTTGCATCTGAAGTCGAGGCGTTGTTGGTGTGAATTTAAAGTTCATGACAACCAATTTTATTCCACACGTTTTTAGTCGCGATTAAAAATAGTCAGATTTAGTTAAAAAATCTAAATTTTAGGTGAAAAACGTCAAATTCAGAATAGCAAAATTGCCATTTTCACTAAACTAATATCTCAGTACCATCTTAGTGCTGCCAAACTAAAATATAGTTAAGTTGTGTCATTTTAGTCTATTTCAGAATGGGACATCGTCGTTTGACAGGATTAAACTAAATTTTGGTGATTTTTAGTCTAGTTTAGAGGCATTTGTGACAAGAGAATCGACACCAATGGCTAAGAAAAGAAGTGCCGGGGTTACTGGCAAGACAACCCGGTACAGTGGGAAACCCGGCCACCGCCACGGGATACGTTTAGCTAAGCGGCGTTGTGAATTGTGAATTGAACGTTGTGAATTGTGCAAAAAAGAAAAAAACAAAATAGTGAGTAAGAATACGTAGCATGTAATATATGTAGTTTATTTTGCGAACGGCGTTACCATGACCAAAGCTGCCGACCCGCGAGGTGTTATTTAGTTATTGCAGAGCGGAGGTCATGGTAACTACCCTTAATTGTTATATTGTTACAGCCCAAATGTAAAATTTCAAGCCGGCTCAGAGCCCAGGCAATGACGAGACCGCAAAATTCTTAGAAAATAAGGTGTATAGGATCTATATTTAGCGATAGAAATAAAACAATAGGAGCATTCAACTGTTGGAATGCTGACAGGATAGAATGTTATCATAAGCAACATTGTAACTTAGGAGATTTCTTAGCACCATAATAGTGATGTAAGCACGTAGTTACGTTAAGAATAGAGTAAAAATTTTTTTTTTGTAAAAATTTTTGAGAAAGGGGGGTGTGATGTGGCGACTTAGTAATTGTAATATGCTGAGTTGCATTATTGACGAAGTATGTGGGAGCGGGCAATCGGCTCGCCAGTCGCCTACATATCGCCGCCCTGCCTCGACGCATACATAGTACCTAGTTAGTTATAGCAAAGTATTGTGGAACTTGAATTAAAGACAATTTATTTCCTTGTAGTCCGAATCTTTATTTACCTCACCGACAACATAACACGCACAACACACTAATATTATAAAGGCGAAAGTTTGTGAGTGTGTGTGTATGTTTGTCTCTTCTTCACGCTCAAACGGCTGAACGGATTTGGATGAAATTTGGCACACATGTAGTTTATAACCTGGAATAACACATAGGATACTTTTTATCTCGATATTCCCACGGGATGAGACTTATGCGGGTGAAACCGCGGGGCCCAGCTAGTTGAGTAATAATTGTGACTTTGGACCTTGGTCGGATTCGCGATATTTTCACTTTTAGCGTAACTCGGAATGCGGCCTTTGTGAAGTGAACTGTCATTCCACGATTGACATGGATATACCTACACTACAAAATAAACTTTTTTACAAAAATACTTCCAAACTACAAAGTGAAAAACAACTTTAATTTCGAAAGTTGGTGTCTTTGGATCAGTATTTTAGTTTTTTGACACCGACTTCCGAAAATAAAGTTATTTTTACCCGACTGCCCCAGAAGCAGGATACCAAATTTTTTTCACTTTGTAGTTTGGAAGTCGGTTGCATTTTTTGTAAAGAAGTTTTTTTTTTCACTTTTTTGTGAGTTGGTTTGTAATTTATCTAAGTTACAATAGCCTTATGTCAACTGCTCATCAAAAATACCTCTATAATATTTGAAGAGTTCCCTCGATTTCTCCAAGATCCCATCATCAGATCATGACCAAATGATAATGGGATCAACTTGAAAGTATACCCTTTCAAACAAAAAAAGAATTTTTCAAATCGGTCCAGCCGTCTTCGAGGAATCGGGGATCATACATTAAAAAAAAAACGTGTGGCACTCGGGGACTGCCGCGGTAAAGCTATTTATTGCATAGCATTTGTAACCTCCATACTTCCTATTTGTCAACCCTACACTTGGGATGATGACATGATGACATAAAACAAAAATTACGTTCCCATGACAACATCACGTTGTCATGGGAACCGTCATTACATGGTAGGCGGAATTTCTTGATTCGGTCGCCGCGCTCAAAGCCCGCGATAAAAGCTATGCAGTAGCTTAAAAAAAATATTCCAACGAACCTCCTCCTTTTTTTTGAAGTCGGTTCAAAAATGGACACACCTACTGGACTACTCTTAAAAGTACCATCGACTCGAAAGAATAAGACTGCACGAAATGACTTCATGATGAATGAGCTCTGCTAAAACCAAGCCTTCAGAGAATACACGATGTATTCTCGAATGTATTCTATGTATTCTGGATGTATTCTCTGAAGGCTTGGCTTGGGCGAGTCTTTGTGGATGGCACTATCTAGTGCCATCCACGAAGACGCGCCCCACTCATCTTCCTAAACACGATTACTGTACTGTAAACGAGTAAGAAGAGTGCGGAGAGTCTTTGTGGATGGCACTAGATAGTGCCATCCACAAAGACTCGCCCAAGCCAAGCCTTCAGAGAATACATCCAGAATACATAGAATACATTCGAGAATACATCGTGTATTCTCTGAAGGCTTGGTTTTAGCAGAGCTCGTGTGAGGAGTAGTACCAGAGTAGGTACATACGCCCCATTTCATAACTTGTCAAATCCATGTTATAGAGGGCCGAGGGCGGACTGTTGCTTCTAAAGGCTTGTGCAGACCAGCGCGACACGCGACGCGACACAAAGGCACCGCTCGTCGCGCGACGAGCGGTGCCTTTGTGTCGCGCCTGTTTGAATGAGCCTTAACGGGGCACAAATCCAAGCTCGGGACTGCTGCTGCTAAATGAATATTTTAATAAACATGATATTTATGATTAAAAATTAAACAAAACAAATTGTAGCTTTACAACCAATGTTTATTATTTACATCAGTACAACCATTAACAACAAAAAATGCTATAGTTCTCTTTTCAGTACCTACATTTTAACAACAATTTATTTTAATCTCTCCAGGTTAAAAATATATTTATGCATTAAATATAAAAATATGTTTAAATGCATGTTTTTCTTATTTTATGTTAAATGTATGCTGATATAGTCTAAAAGCATATATATTGTAAGTATACCAATTATGCCAAAGATGTTTTCTTAAGTTTATACAGATTCTCTCTTTTCAGTCAGCTAAAGGCGCGCGGCCGAGCCTCACGTGGCGCTAGTGTCTATGCCATTGCATCACATTGCATTACAAAAAATATAGTTCCACAATTTTCCGCAGGCCTTCTTTCGTGGCGCGCACTGTACGTTTACACATTCACGAGACTCGGCTGCGCGGCTTGACCTCACGCAGCCGCGCGGCCCAAGTGGACACGGGCCTTAATGTCAACTTATATTTTTAACTTATATGCAACAAAAACTTAGGTAAATAGACAGATGCTTATTAAATACCAATATAATTATTTATGATCGCGAAACAAAAGCTAGTAAACATGTTAACAAGAATATTAGGTATTTGTTTTTAATTTATTTAAAACTCTTTTACACAACTCCAGTCTTTAGCAGCATGTCTGTTCACTGTTCACATGGTATGAGTTACTAATGAGAACTAGATGTATTGAGGGATTGGAGATATATATTTCGGGCTTTGCATTTACAGAGGTAACAATAACATTTGTGCATGATATAGAACACTAAAGTGTAACAGTAAGGACAGCACGGGTGTAACTGCCAAACAAAAATCAACATTGCGATCCTTAAAAGAAAATCGAAAATAAATAACCTGAGCGCACCTGTCTGCTTTGATGCGCACTTGGGCTAATGGAGTTTCATTTATTTTCAACTTTATTTAAATAAGCGCAAGGTCAACATTTGCTCGCAGAAAACTCTACTAGGTATTTTAAATTTAGCTAGTAACTAATATACAAAATGGATACAATAATGGAATGGAAGAATGAAGTAACAAGAACAAATTCCCAACTATCAACAAGAATTCTTAACATCTACCCTTTGATTATTTATATGTCTAGCTAGATAGTGTCACGCTGCAAAAGAACTAAAACAAACAGGCCAACTTTTTTATGCTGGTGTGCATGACGCATGCACCACATCATTGTGCTTTTCTAGTGTGCATGCATTTAGCGGCCAACAGTTGAACGCTATTTTTTTTCAACGAGTTCACAGCTTCGACTGCCTATTTAGACATATTTATTTCTTTCCATTTAACTATGAATTACTTATATAAATCCCCATGGCATGACTTTAGTGATATTAATTTTTTCTTAAACATTGTATAAAAATATTGTTAGACTCCTAAGCATTTCAAAACTATAATTGCATGATTATATTTCTTGATTTCTACTGAGTTAATAATAATTGATGTAAAAATCAAGGTTTCATTAATTTATGTTCATGCAATTATAATTATGAAAATATTTGCACAGCCTTTGGTACAGGAATTACAACAGAATAATATTTTTAGGAGCCATACAGTTTGCATGGTAGCATTAGTTAGTATATTTTCAGTAAGTGTCCATGGATTAGATGGCAATGGCACACTTGATTAGTAATAATATTGGCTATTTATCACCTCAAGTTTAGACAAAGTCAATAAACCTCAAGTGCCTCTAATAGGGCACTTGAGGTTTATCAACTTTGGGTGAAATGCACTTATTTATACCCTTTAAAATTGGAATATAATAATGTTATTAATTGATGACAACCATTTATGTATGACATTAGTTTACACAGAAAAATGAAATTAATTACTTCTAGGACTCTGCCCAGTACCTTTGCCTTAAGCTAATCCCAAATAATGTTCATTCTACATATACATACTATGTACATGTACACTAACATCATCAATTATTTACATAACATTCAGTTGTCACAGCATTACAGCATAATGCAAGCTTTGAGAGAGAATTTTGCTTACACACAATATTTTCTAAGCAACTTCTAAGTTATTGAGCCATCAAAATTATTGTACTCCATGGACTCTCTTTGGTAAGCACACTCAAACAATATCACATATTGTCGGAGTGCCGGCATCCTGTTATTTACGTTTACGGTTCTCATACTCAATACTTCTGGCTTCAGATGCAAGCTGTCTCTCCCTATTCAATATTCCATCTAACTGGTCTGTGAACGCATCAAAGGAGAATTTAGTTTCAAATCTCTTAAGACCTGCTTCACCAAGTTTTTGACCTAACTCCGGGTTTAATACCAACTTACTCATAGCATTTGCAAAGGATTTGCTGTTTGGCTCGCATAAGAACCCTGTAACTTCATTTACAATTGTCTCCGTAGGTCCTCCACTGTTCACAGCTATCACTGGTTTCTTGAAATACATGGCTTCTAGAGGAACAATGCCAAAATGTTCATTTGATGGAGTATAAACCAAAGCTCTGCAGTTAAACAAAAGAGACACTTTCTCATCATCTTTGGGAGATTTCATAAATGTAATCTTATCTTCTATGTCCAACTCTGCCACTAAATCAGTCAATTCAATGTAGTGCTCCATGTTTTCTAAGTTTATTGGATCAAAGCCTCCAGCCATAATTAAATGCACTCTGTTCCAATCAGCCTCATTCAGAACATGTTTTAAATGCTCAAATGCTCTAAGTGCTAGTTGCAGATTCTTTTTTCTTTCATATCTATTTATTGACAAGAATATAAACTTATCAGTTCCTACTGGAACAACCTCCTTCAAGGGTTTTGGTGTAGTTGTTCTGAAGAACTCAGTGTTTATAGACGGGTAGCAGATATCAGGAGTATCTTTGATTCTCTGGAATGCATCTTGGTACACTCTGGCAGTATATTTACTATTAACTAGCACTTTATCTGCTTGTGCTGTTGTCAATTCCTCGAGCCAGTTCAATGGTGCTCTGTATATCTTTTTCAAAATGCCTCCTTCAGCAGACAATAGTTTATCAGGATGATGGCAATAAAACACGACACGGTAAGGTCCTCTGGCCATTTTCAAGAATGGGATGCATAGAGATATGAGGTCGCAGAATATAAGCGTTGGCTCTTCAGCTGGTATGACGTACCATGCCATGTATACAGCTGCATAAACCATGCGGACGTAGGCACACGCAGCTTTGAACCTACCGAGTATAGAGCGTGGTATCCAGTCGCCTACGACAGATACAGGAAAAGTACCGTCTCTTGTCTCCGCAAAGCAGTGTGAGGGATCATGATGGTTCGTGTAAAACGCTACTTCGTGGCCCTTATTCTTGAAAGCCAATGCAGCATCCAAAACTAATCGCTCTGCGCCGCCGATACCTAAATCTGGGTGTAGAAATATTATCTTGACCATTTTTGCACCAGTTTTAATATTTTACCACGTTATCACGAATCATTAAACCGAGCAAAATTAGAAAAGACAGTTTGTAAATACGGCAAATTTTCTATTGAATGACACCGGAAAGTATTAAAAATCGGGAATGACACCTTGAAACTTAACTTGAAGTTTATCAGACTAGTGTTGCCCACACAACTCCATCGATAAAAATCAATAAAAATCCTTTAACTGAATAGTTACCACAGATTTCAATAGTTAGTCGTTTGGTTAATCGACAGGTTGATTTATCAGTAGCTCGCTTTATTGATGCGTAACATCTTTTCTCTCGCTTTCTTGCGATCTGTGGGAGTAATTTCGTAAAAAGGGACGGAAGTGTGTAACAGGAAACTAGGGAAGCCGATTTTGATTTGACCAATGAACGCGCGCGGTGATAGAGTTGGCCGTCGGAAAGGACCTTGACGAGGTCGACCCCGCCCCTTTTTAAACACAAAGTCCACTTGTGTTTATACCCCGATTTCTCGCTATTTTACTATAACCCTTAAGAAATTCGTAATCTGTATATTTCTTATTGGTTCTTATAAGGCTTCTAAGAATTTGGTTTACAATAAAACGAGCATGACTGTTTACACTAAAAACAGGTTTTGTTATTTGCACCATTTTTTCAACGGTTTTTAGATAGGTAGGTACAGACGCCAGCACATCAAGCTACCCGAAACTGTCAAATTCTCCCAATCAACTTTGAACCTTACTTTTCAGTGATAAAGTTGAAAATCTATTAAATAAATTTGACAGATTGTAGTAGCTTGATGTGCTGGCGTCTGTACTTTGAAATCACATACAAGTCCCCTATTTTAATTATCTGATGTCTATTGTATCGGCTCTCTCCCAAATTGAACAAAAATAACTCTTCAATAAAAAATTGCATTAGGTACAGACGCCAGCACATCAAGCTACCCGAAACTGTCAAATTTTCCCAATCAACTTTGAACCTTATGGTTCAGCAATGAAGTTGAAAATCTAAATTTGACTGATTGTCAATCAAAAATAAATTTGACTGATTGTAGTAGCCTGATGTGCTGGCGTCTGTACACTAGGGTGTACAGACGCAAATTTATGTTGAATAATAAAATACAATTTTCATTAAAAATAATTATTCTTGAATCATTACCTGAATCTCATTGACCTGAATCATTTTTTTCAGGATATTGTTAATGTTGCCTAAATAGTATTACCAAGGTGAGATGTCAGTTGACTGATGTAACACATCATTATATGATGTGTTACATCAGTACAGATAAATTTTATCACAAAACTTTTAGTTCGATGCCTGTCACTTTATGTGACGCCCGTTGATATGCAAAAAGTCGTCAAAATCACTTCCGTTATCGAGATTGAGAGACCAACGAAAAGTGGTTTTTCAAGCTAGCTGGATACGTTTTCGATCGATTATCTAAGATTCTGTAGCGTCACAAATTCTGAAATAAGGGTGTTTAGCCGTCACTTATAGTGCCCTATTGACCTGGACCTAGTTAAATGCGAGCTATTTTGAAGATTTGTCCAGTCATCCTGAGTCACATGAAATAAGGCTGGCCGTAAAGTGTACGATTTCCTGACCAAGATTCCTAAATCAGAAATCTGAATGCTTGCCTTACATAGGTACAAAATGTTCAACTGGGCGCTAGGCGCATACGTTTGTACATTTTCCGAACGGAAAAATAACTGACGTTTGAACTGAAGCAGGAAACCGTACGTACGTGTATGCGTAACCCTAGTATATAGTTATCTGTGGCGTAACCCATAGAGGAAAGTAATATAATCTATATATATATAAATCAATTGCTGTTCGTTAGTCTCGCTAAAACTCGAGAACGGCTGGGCCGATTTAGCTGATTTTGGTTTTGAAATGTTTGTCGTAGTCCAGGGAAGGTTTAAACGGTGAGAAAATATGGAAAAACACACGAAAAAAAAAATTATGAAGAAAATTCACGTTCCCATATATTTTGTGAGGATCGGCTTTTTTAATATCTCGGTAGGTAGGTAGGGTAGGTAGGGTAGGTAGGGTAGGTAGGGTAGGTTGGGTAGGTAGGGTAGGTAGGGTAGTTAGGGTAGGTAGGGTAGGTAGGGTAGGTAGGGTAGGTAGGGTAGAAATGTTAAAATTCTAAACATGCACATTCATTGACTGTTAGGCGGAACGAAGTTTGCTGGGTCAGCTAGTTATATGATAATTAGTTCATAGTTAGTTGCAATTTGTTCAAGTACCTAGGTATGGCAAAATTTGTTCAAGTTGTATTTTCGAAGTTATTCGAGAAAAACTGATTTTGCTGGAGTAACCTTACCCCAGCAAAATGTTTAAAAAAAAAAGGCATTTAGCCTGGAACCAAGTAGGTACATGAAAAGATAGCTTTTGACGAGCTATACTTGAACAAATTGCAACTAACTATGAACTAATTATCTGTAATACTCTAAGGCGCAACATTTTGCTGGGGTTACGCATACATACGGCCAACCTATTGTATCAGTCTTTGTTCGTTACACTTAATCTGTGGCTCGTTAAATTCACAGAGCATGTAACTTTATTATAACCTCCAGCCAGGGGTTGATAACGAGCCACAGACTGCCGTAGTATGGTGTGAAATGCTGATAATAATAATATAACTTTATATTATCACCTAAGAATGACTTATTGTTCATTGGGTTGGCGATTGCAATTTATCCAAAATAATCAGAAATCTGATTATTGTTAACTCCACCACCCACTTCCTAAAAGTAATTGGTATGGAAAATAAAACTACAAATTAATACCTTCAGCAAAATATATTTCATGGTTTCCTTCATAATCATGATACAAAAAAGAAACAAAAATGAGTAAAAATAAAATGGAAACATACCATCTGAATCAATAACAATCATCACCAAACATACATTGCAGAATGTAAAATAAAGATAAGCTGAAGGTTATTTTTATTTAAGTTACAGTTCATCCTTCCTTTCAATTTTGACAAGATCAACATGGAATGTTAATGTAGCAGACTTTGGTATCTTGGGTGGTGCTCCGGCCTCACCATAGGCCAAATGAGGGGGAATGACTAGTTTCCTTTGCTCTCCTTCACACATACCTATCAAACCCTGGTCCCACCCCTTTATAACTTGCCCAGAACCCAAAGTGAAGGTAAGTGGGTTGCCTCGTGGAATGGAACTATCAAATTCAGTGCCATCGTCAAGGGTACCCTGAAAATTTAGAGATTAATGTGTTAGTTCTGAAGTAGTACTTGAATTGAAGAAATTGCGTCTGATTTAGAAAAGTTATTCATATATAAATCATGGGTCAGTGTGTCGTCTTAGAATACAGTAAGCGTGCCACACAGATATTTCGTATTTCATTTTATGAGTAAGACCATGGCTGCTACATAAGAATAAATAAGTAATAGTAGTTACCGTGTAATGCATGTGCAAAAGGTCTCCTTTTTTGCTTTTTATAGGACATTCACTGGGTCTTTTTTTAACCCCAATTTGCATTTTTTTTTGGGCCGAGTCGGCTACGACATGAGAAATTACACTCATAAAAATCAATAAAAAGAGTGCAATTTTGCATAGTAATATTATTGCTGGCTTATTCATATTTCTTAAAATAGTCTCACGGGTCGACACAGTAAAACTACTGATAAATTAAAAACGGGAAGATCAAGTCTACGAAACAAGTCAATAATAATAATAAAAAAATGTCAACTGTCAAACCAAAGACAACAGCTAGAAGCAGGTTTAATTATAGTGCAGCAAATTCTAAAAACAAAATTACTTACTAGCACAGACAAATAGTATTATTCAATCGTACGTACGTACTAGCATAGACAAATAGTATTATTCGATCGATTCCAGCACTAGAGTGGATAGATACCAACAATTGACACTGACAGTTTATCAATGACAAATGACATGTTAAAATCAGTGTTCCACTTTTAGGGATTTCTCCCTTTTTAAGGAAAAATTACCAATATTATGCATGGCTTAGGGACATTTATTTTGACAGGGATTTAGGGAATTTTGGGAAAAGTTGGTAACTCTATTGTTTGTAGTAGGCAGCACCTAATGTATTTACTCTATGGCACCACCGATTTATTAAAGGAGATTCCCTCAAACTCATAATGAATGTAAAGTAATCCGTCTAATTTTAGTTTACCATGTTAACTGTACTATTACCGTGAACCGGAACTAAGTCGCATTATACCTAGAGTTGGTTTGTGTCGTCTCTATCGACTCTCTCAAATTAATGTTTTGTTAACTCTATTGTTTGTAGTAGGCAGCACCTAATGTATTTACTCTATGGCACCACCGATTTATTAAAGGAGATTCCCTCAAACTCATAATGAATGTAAAGTAATCCGTCTAATTTTAGTTTACCATGTTAACTGTACTATTACCGTGAACCGGAACTAAGTCGCATTATACCTAGAGTTGGTTTGTGTCGTCTCTATCGACTCTCTCAAATTAATGTTTTGTAGGTATATTTAAACATGTGGAAAGAAAAATTCCCTAAACCAAGGATTTTTTCAATCTTTTTAGGTAATTTTAGGGATCATACATTAAGAAACTGGGGAAAAACCAAAAACATCAGTGGTAACACTGGTTAAAATCGATTTCAATATCTCATTGCTTTTTTGCTTGGTAAAATATTTTTGCCAAGAGAGAAACATCATTATTATCGGCAAAATTCGAGCACTAAATAAAGGTTTATCAATAAAACTCGCAATGTCGACTGAAAACTATGCATTGGAGAAATATATGAAATTCCTACTCAATAGAGTAACAGCATCTTCAGCCATTGTGGAAAGTATTGAGAATTGTTTACAAACAGAAGATAAAGCTGCCAAACATTATTTCCACAAAATTATGGTAAGTTGTATTTAATACTGTCATGAGAATACGACGTGAGTCTATGTATGTAATACTAGTTAATACTCAATACTTTATTTGCATTCCACAATGTGTACTTTAAGTGGTAGGTAAGTTAAAATTATATGTGATCATTATGGACTCTGTCGGGCACAGTTAGCGGCATCTATTATTTAATCATTTTACACTTTTGTCATCTATTTTGTCTCTCATTTTGTAGCTTGCTGTAATGATTACTATATACTTATTTAACATGTGCTATTATAAGTCAACTATTTATAACGGGGGTCAGAACTGTTTCTCCTAAACACAGGTTATTTTGTAACCTATCTAGGAGAACAATACGGCACCCCTAACTAGATTAAACTTTATGCTTGTGCTTTATATATTACCTTGCCATGTAATCTAGCCCTGGTTGAACAATTACTAATCTTTATAACCATTTTTTTTATGTCTTTGACATTATCTCGGTATCCCTGGGGTCCTGGACTTTTAGGAAGGCATATGAGGGACCAAAGCCAACTTGCAGAGGCCCGTTAGACACTTTTAATGAAATGAGGCACCAACAGATGAGTATCCCTGGATGAACTATGCAAGTATACCCAAAGACATCCCCTGGTTGGTGCAGGACTATTTCAGAACATTGAAACAAAACTAATTGGGTGACTTAACAACAAAGGAGCAACATATCCTGAGGTGTTTGAGGAGTGGAGAGATATTCCACATCAGGACCATCTTACTGGAATACTTCCTTCCTCCGAGCATATTTATTTTGCTCTTGCGAATCTCCACTCAATCCAGATAATAAAGGCAAGAAAGAGGTGGGAGCTCTGTTCCTCATTAGTGTTCAGTCCAGCCAGCCAATAAAGGCAAGCCAGAGATGAAGAACAAGACGTCTCCCAGGTCGATAGGGTCCGTGGGGTAGCTACTGCCCAACAGCTCGCAACATGCTGCACTGCGGGTTTATATATCTCTCTTGGTCTGGTTCCTTACCATAGAATTGTTTTGGCAAAGTAAACTCTACCGGCACAGACCTAGAGTTATGGAGCGCGCAAGCCCCGCCACGACGTCACTGTAGAGATACGGTGGTGGGGTTATTATTATCTCCTTTATTTAATTTAAATACTTACAAATTACATTTAATAATATAAAACATAGTAGCCCACCAGGAACAGGGTCCAAGCTACCGCTCTGGGCTCCAGATAGAGGAACCTCCTAACAATGTGAGCTGTGTCCAGAATTACCGCTTTCTGAATCTAGCCCTTGATTCAGCTGCCCAACGTGAGCCTTCTCGGGTGTTGGTCGCGACTCTTGGGAGTCTTGGATATTAGCTGTCACGACTATATGCACAATGATCGCTGAGACCACATCGCACATATCGACAACCTCACGTGCCAAGTTACTTGATTTGTTTATCTTTCTCGGCTTTCACGAGTTTCCCGTCATGCGAAATCGTTATGTCAACAATCATTGCGCGCCGCTATTCGATCCACTAGGCTTATTGGCAACAATAGTCCCGTCAGTGATGATGGATCGATCCCTGTACAATGTGATATTTCCATTTTTGAGAACTGGGTCTGGCACATACCTGTAGTACGACAATTCCCACTCCACAAGGCTGTATTTTAGAGCAAGTTGCTGATGGATAATCCTGGCTGCAAGGTTGTGTCTATGCAATTACTCTTCGTTAGCTAGACGAAAAATCCGGAGATAATGTGTCTGATTGATTCCCCCGGACGGTAGCCATACCTACCTCCCTGCGATCATTAGTGTCAAGCACTACAACCTTGCGCCAATTTTCTATCTATAGCCAAGGAGAGCAGGGTGAGGCCCTTGTCCACCGCGACCACATCTCGATGCATCCGCATGTCGGCTTCTAGGAAATATTCCCTGAGACTGCATATCTCGCGATGCTGAAGGGTCTTGTCATTTAGAAAGCCTCTAGTTTCACACTTTCGCGTGTGTCATTACCAATGTCTGTGGGTGATGCATTCGATATGCAGTCAGCAGCATACGGCAGTCCTATCCATGGCACCGAGTTCAGTCCGAGTCCATTGAGTATGCCGAAAGAGGATACGCGTCTTCAACAATTGGGCCGTTGAAGGCGCGTACCCTGTTTCCGCCTGATAGAAGACTATTAAATACTTTCTTCTGTCGGCCATAGAAGCGCTCCTTCAGTAACATTGATGCCCAACGCTTCCGACATACCCAAATACTTTCGGTTTCGAAAGCGGAGAGCGCTAAGGTTTATGGAATCCGAGAGTTGGGTTCCCACGGATTCCACAATATCCCCTCGCTTTTCATGCATCCACACCAAATTCCATCCTGATGGTGCTCTGAAAGTTTAAATTACTCTCAGTAGCATCATCGTCCATCTGTTGCAAATTGTTGGGAGCAAAGAGTTTTATGTCATCCATGTAGAGGAGGTGAGATATAACCTGACCACCTTTCCTCAATCGATAGCCTAGACCTGAATCCTCCAGCAGAGCAGGCGCGGTCCGAGGGGGGGGGGGGGGGGGTCTTGGGGGTCATGACCCCCCCCAAAATCTTTCAAGCTGTTGAAGCATTGAATAATTTACGTGTCTTACTAACTAAAACTGTAGGTACTTGAGCCACAGTGAGTGTCCCAATATACTTACAAAAAAAAATAAGAAAAAGCCTGTTATAAAAATAGAGATAAACTTGGGAATTTGGGCACCACTACGCTCGGGTTAAGGCCAGATTTCAAAAACTTAAACTGCTGTAAATCAAATTTAAACTTTTCTTCTCGACAAATTAAGTTCTCTTTCTGTAGGTCAAAAGTAAACAGAACCTATTCAAGGCGGGGTGCTAAAATTTTGAGACTCACTTCGCTTGCTTGTCTAGATTCTTGAGCTTTTCTTCATAAGTCGACAAAGCAAGTATTTCTTAGTTTTTTAGGGTTCCGTACCTCAAAAGGAAAAAACGGAACCCTTATAGGATCACTCGTGTGTCTGTCTGTCTGTCTGTCTGTCTGTCTGTCTGTCTGTCTGTCTGTCTGTCTGTCTGTCCGTCTGTCACAGCCAATTTACTCCGAATCTAATGGACCGATTAAGTTGAAATTTGGTACACTTGTGTATTTCTGTGACCCAAACACGAATGTGTAACGTAAATAATTTAATTTTGAATATAGGTGTCACTTTTGGGGCGCAAACAAGAAAATTTTAAAAAAAAGTTTTGCTGACAGTACCGTGTGACATATTAAATGAAAGGGCTTGTTGCGAGGATCTTAAAAATATTTTTTATATAATTTTAAAATAAATACTTTTAAAGATATTTGATAAATTCAATGAAAATTGACCATTCCCCCCCCCTTATCTCCGAAACTACTGGACCAAAAATTTTGAAAAAAATACATAATATGGCTCTTTACTCATAGATTACAGGAAAACCTATAAAAAGTCTATGGTTTTAAAATAACATGGTAAATCTCTCAATATTGTGCGTAAAAACTTACATTTCGTCGCTCGGCATCTAAAAGGCCCATCTCTCTAGCTACTATAATATCAAAATATCAAAAGTGTTTGACCGTCTGCTTAATACACAAATAAATAAAACTGTAAATGTTCATGACAACCAATTCGGGTTTCGACGTGGTTTGTCAACAGAAAGTGCAGTGTTGTGCCTTAAGCATACGAGTACTATCACATACTTACTATACACGGCGTGGGAAGCCGATTTATGCTAGGTTTCTGATCAGGTTGCTTATGACGTATTGTGGAGAAAGATGGAGAAGGATAGGTTGCCAACGGAGCTTATAAACATCTTTAAATAGTGGTATGGTAACCAGATCAATAGTGTACGATGGGCTGGAACTTTTTCCAAGCCATACAGGTTGAAATGCGGGGTGAGGCAGGATTGGCGAGCTCAGCAGCACCAGAGTGGGTTGCTATATAGATGGTATTTGTGTAAATAATATTAGCTATGCAGATGATATGGTGCTTCTGAGCGCGTCAATCTGTGGTCTCAGAAAGTAATTGGTCGCTAAATGTGAGCAGTATGCCAAAACACATGGTTTGATGTATAACTCCAATAGGTCGGTGCTGCCCTGTTTTTGTAGCGCATCGAGAATATTCGCGGACGCACATATTAATTGATTTTACGCAACGATGCGAATGAGGTGTGCATCCCTGGTACGCAGAGTACGGGCCAGCTCCAACAATATCGTTAGCAGTCTGGATTGCATGTACATCAATCACTGCAGTGCCGTCTCCCATGGGGTGAAATAAATTTAAACTAGATTACGTGGGGCACTCAGAAAGTTTTGTGATACTAGAAAAAAAAATACTACAGGTTATAATTTTTTTATTATATCTTTTGAAAGAACTCTCCATTGGCATACACAGTTTTATACGTCTAAACAAATTTTCATAACATATTTTCCAGTCCGCATCAGACACCTCTCCAATCTCCTTCTCAAATGCACCCAGTGCATCTTCAGGTGATGAAAACTGTTTTCCTTTGAGTTGATTTTTTGTTTTGGGGAACAAGAAAAAGTCGCACGGAGCCAAATCGGGACTGTAAGGAGGATGACCTATAAATTTGACCGGTGTGCTGTCCAGAAAGTCCCTTGTTTTGAGCGCCGAGTGAGCCAGCGCGTTGTCGTGGTGAAGCAGTAGCCCACGGAGGCCAGTGTTCGGTCGCTTGCTGCTTGCAGTAGTAAAAACTTCTGGCAAACATTTGGTAACATACCATTCAGCATTGATGCTTCTTTGATCTCGTCAGGGTATTGACACCAGATAACCTGGTAGAAAAAAAAAAAACTTGCGATCAACATTTTGCCTGCACTTCTGGCTCGTTTCACTTTGGTAGGCGTTGGTTCATTTTGAAACAGCCACACGGTCGACTGATGCTTCATTTCTGGATCATATTGATAAATCCAAGATTCATCACCCGTAATGATATCTTAAACGCGCCGAGACGAGCCTGCTACCAATTTTGCTATCATGTCTCGGCACCATTCTACCCGAACCTCCTTCTGACCCTGCGTTAGATTTTACGGTACCAGCGTGGAACTATCTTCCATAACCGAAGATGCCTGTGTAGAATTTCATGCACACTTCCCGATCCAATCGGCAGTATACACCGTGAAATTTGAATCACAGTTTTGCTAGAACAAACTTTATTCAGACCATGGTCTACTACCATTCTACAGAATCCAATAAAAAAAAAAAAAACATAAATTGGTTTTTGAAAAAACGTATACGTGGTGTCTGTGTTGTAGGGAGTAACGATAATCTTGACATTTTAAACTTTGCTTTTTTTGTGTTATTTCAAAAACCAATTATGTTTTTTTTTTTATTGGATGCTGTAGAATGGTAGTAGACCATGGTCTGAACAACGTTTGTTTTAGCAAAACTGTGATTCAAATTTCACGGTGTATGCTGAACCTCTTCATATGTAATTCGCCTATTCTCTTGAATAAAATTTTTCACAGCCAGCACTTTTTCAACAACCGTCATAGGGCGGCCACTTCTTTCTTTGTCTGCCAAAATTACTAGACCACCCATAAATTCGTTGAACCAGCGAAAAACAGTCTCTTTAGAAGGGCTTTTTTCTATGAACACCATTCGAAGTCTTTCAAACGATTCTTCTGGTTTTAGTCGACATTTAAAATCGTACAAAATCATCGCGTGAAAATGTTCTCGTTGTAAATCCAGTTTTCAGTAAGACAGAGTATTTTGATTTTGCTCGTAAAAAAATGTGGAGGGAATTTCGAATTTGGAATGTTGTTTTTTTGTAATAAATAGTCATCGTTTTAATTGACATCAAAACCAGCCAGTATTCTATATACAAAAACTGTTAGTCGCAAAACTTTCTAAGTGACCTCGTAAAATAAGTTAACATAGTTCATAAGTTTACTAACGCAATGAGTCCTTGTTACTTGAATAAAGAAAAATATCTGGATGATAATTTTTTTTAACGACGTTTTCTAAAAATGAAACCTAGCTAAGCTAGATCGATTTATCGCTCCTGAAACCCCCTGCATACTAAATTTAATAAACATTCTTGGAGCCGTTTCCGAGATTCAGATTATATATACATAGGTATATACAAGAATTGCTCGTTTAAAGGTATTATTATTATATTAATACCGCGAATGTGAAATTTTTTACGAAAATCTGATTTTTGTTTTATTTCATTCTACACGTTCAAATAAGTGACCCTGCAATTTAAAAAAAAATGTCAAAGTCGCGGTATTGGATGCCGAGCGATGATTTGCAGTTGGAATGTATGGGAGAACATGTTTTTCAACTACAATGTTAAGTTTGTTCTTGGTATAAATAAATTCATCTCAACTACGGAACCCTTCATTGTGCGTAGTCCGACACGCACTTGGCCGGTTTTTTTTGAAATGATCAAAAGAAAAACGAACGTATCCGCGAGTGTGCAAAATGTTTGCACTCGTTTCGCTCGCTTTTGTATTCTACATTTTCATACTTGCTTGGACTTTCCTGCTTATGTAAGTCGACAAACTCCTATTTCTGTTTGAAAATGTAAATCAAATCCTAAGATAAGTAATTCCTAAGAATTTGATCATTCCAAAAGAACTAATTCTTTTGGAATGATCAAAAGAAAATCGAACGTATTCTGAAGTGTGCAAAATTTTTGAGCTCGTTTCGCTCGCTCTTGTATTCTACATTTTCATAGTTGCTTGGCCTTTCCTGCATAAGTCGACAATCTGTTTGAAAATGTAAATCAACTCCTAAGAAAACAGAACCTATTCAAGGTGGGGTACTATAATTTTGAGGCTCTCTTCGCTCGCTTCTCTTGATTCAGAGCTTTTCTTCATAAGTCGACAAAGCAAGTAATTCTTAGTTCTTTTGAAATGATCAAAAGAAAATCGAAAGTATCCGAGTGTGCAAAATTTTTGAGCTCATTTCGCTCGCTCTTGTATTCTGCATTTTCATAGTGGCCTTTCCTGCATAAGTCGACAATGTAACTCCTATTTTTGTTTGAAAATGTTCATTCCTAACCTATCCGAGACGGGGCATTAAAATTATCTAGTTAGCTTCGCTCGCTCTTCTCACCCTACATAATCTACTGTCCTAATACCAATTATTTGTAAAAAAGCTGGCGATTAATTTGGCAGCATCATAAAATACCCCCCACCCCACATTTAAAAACTATAGCCGCGTCCCTGTACAGCATAAGTAATGACAAACTGGAGATGTACAGACGCCAGCACATCAAGCTACCCGAAACTGTCAAATTTTCCCAATCAACTTTGAACCTTACTACTCAGTGATAAAGTTGAAAATCTATTAAATAAATTTAACAGATTGTAGTAGCTTGATGTGCTGGCGTCTGTACCTCTCTAAAAACATGACACGTATTTAATGGAACCCCAAATAATTCCTATTTTGGGGTCCATAGAATAGTCATAGCTAATAGCCAACTGATTGCAACCAATTTGGATGTAAAGCTTGTCCGCTCTGAAATGACGCGCCCCACTTCCTAATTTTACGCACATGGTAATGCAGTAGCGGTAGTGGGGCGCGTGAAGCGTCATTTCAGAGTAGGTAGACAAGCTATAGCGCTCGCGTACTACCGCACCGCGGTACCGCTCGTTTCGCTCGCTCAGCTCATGCGCGATTTGTCACTGACGACCCGTTTGGTCGGAGTACCCTAGCTTAGTCATTGCGACCAACTGTGAGAAAAGATCAGAAAGTTAAAAAGAGGATTAGTTATTTAAAAAAGTGTGCATAATTAGAAGTTCAAAAAGTTTTTATAGTATCAATTAAATATTTCTCTAAAAATATTCCTCGGCACCCATGGTGACCCCCCCCAAAATCTTGGGCTGCGACCGCGCCTGCAGCAGAGTGCTTAGAGCATTCAAGGCTAAAGATACAGAGTTGATTGTTATAACATAAAACAGTTCTAATTAAATCTACCATATTCAATTTTTTTTATTTTTATATAAGATAGATAGATAGAAGATAGATAGAATACAAATACAAAAATATATATATTTACAATATTTTTATTTTTTTATTTGTAATATATATATATATTTACAAATATATTTAAATTTTAATATTTAGGTATACTTAGGTACCTAATACATAAAGTATGTTTCATGATACATAAAGTATGGACCATAATGACAATGTATACTTAACTTACGTTGAATTAAGAATATTAATAAAATAAAATTAAATTAAAAATACAAAAAGAGTTAGTGGAAATACATTAAGCCGACGTACGCACGGACGTAATAAAATCGCGGCGGGATTTGATCGCGCACTGGATTTTCAACTCTCAGTGTTAAGCCGAGCGTTGAGAATCCAACGCACTGGGACGCACTCTCGTCTCAGCGCGTTGAAAAAACACACTGTTGGATTTTCAACTCTCGGTGCTAAGCAGAGCGTTGAAAATCAAG
Organism: Agrochola litura; assembly: GCA_949152395.1. NCBI lineage: Eukaryota > Metazoa > Arthropoda > Insecta > Lepidoptera > Noctuidae > Agrochola > Agrochola litura. Next base: position 8,963,784 of record OX424512.1, read on the forward strand.
TGCACGAAAAAAATCACCGCGATTTTATTACGAACGTGGGCTTACATGAACCCAAACGGTGATTTATTCAACTACATATGTTTTCAGATACACAACTGGCAGGATACTTTGCATGAACTGTTCGACAGACTATCCGAATACTTCGGCACGGTTGTAATACCAGTCAAATGTTCAACGCAGGGCGATATAGCCACGTTCTACACCTCCAATTTGACATTAATATCTAAAATTATAAAATTTGACTTCATGTTTCCGTATAACAGAAACATGTTCAGTGTAGACGTACTTTTTAATGATAAGAATTCAACGGATCTTTTTGGACGGACTACAATTGAGGAGATCGTCTGCGGTGTGGTAAGCCGAAGGTTCAGTGAGAAATGTGAACTGGACTTATCAAATTTCTGCGATGATCCTGGTCAGTATTTTTTTTTAAATTAGTTCACTATTTTGTTTCCGAGACTTCTTATACGGGGTGGCAGGGACATCGACGCGAAAACTGAAACCATGGATTCAGTACATGATTCTGAACCCCCCTGCGTTGTAATTTTAGAGATTATCTATTGGATAGTGCAATTGGATTTATTCGTTTATTGGTTTTGTTCCTATGAACAATCAGTTGATGAAAACGCTCATTTGAGTCTGTAGTAGAGAACAATAAAAATGAAGGAGAAATGCTCATAGTACACTGAAGTAAACACATTTATGTTTGTATGAATTCTTAAAACTAAATGCCTTTTTTTTCCAGAATTTACAAGTAAGAAAATATATTTTTACAAAATATCTCTCCTTGCCAACTTTAAAATATTGATGCTTAGAATGGGAAGAGATACAAAAATGTTAAACCTAAGCAACAATAATTTAAGGTACAAATTATACTATTCCATAATTTTTATACATTTTGTGCCACATTAATACATTATTAACTTAGAGAAACAATTACAAAGCCTATGCATTTCTTGTTACTAACAGAAAATTGTTATTTAATGCACAAAGTAAATATACCAGTACCCTAATTAATTAAACACGATCAATCACAATCTGTTTCGATTTGAAACAGATTGCTAATCCATTGCTTCATAAGTTGGAAAAAAAAAAATCGCTCAACAACGTAAATAACGCAATAAATGTTGTTGAACTGTCAAAATGAAACAAATTAGGCAAAATTGTTTTCGAAAATAAGTTTTCAATTTGCGATTATATTCCTGCTTTTCTCAGTTCGCTAGTGGCCTATTTTCTACGATAAAAATAATGTCTAAACAGTAATAAATTAACATTTCAGCCAAATACCATTAGATGTATTGAACTTTTTCATCAAAGCAGATTTAACAGCTATGAACTTTAGCAACAATAATGTAAGTTTTTTTTTAAATATGTAAACAACATAAGTCTCAAACCCGTGGAAATATCGGTATAAAAAGGATCTTATGTCCTAACCCAGTACATGGTCTACCCATGTGCCAAATTTCATCTAAATCCGTTCAGCCGTTTTAGCATGAAAGCGTACCAAACAAACTCACTTTCGCATTATTTCACTTCTACACATATCAATTACTTACATTTTTAAATATTTTTGTTTTAAAAATATAAAAAATAGTAACCCACCAGTGTCGGGAACAGGGTCCAAGCTACTACTGGTGATCAGGGCTCCTGAGAGAGGAACCTCCGAGGCGCCGTGTCCAGAAGTACCGTTTTTTGAAGCAAGCGCTTTATCCAACTGCCTAGCGAGAGCCTCCTCAGGAATTGGTCGTTAAATAACCTCTTATGTAACATAAATGTTAACCAATTCTGTCCCACCGCTGGGCAAATAAGTTATTAACTTATTATTACTCACTTATGTGTTCTTCTTGTGTAAAATAATTCTTTATTATTTCACAGATACCTGCAGTTGCAGAATTATCTAGAGTCAGTAGCAAAATAGAGAAGCTCTGGTTGGAAGGAAATCCGCTGTGTGAGGACTTAGATCCAGTGTCATATGTTAAAACAGTAACTATAAAGTTCCCTAGATTAACTGAATTGGTGAGTTTGTTAGTGTGATATATTTAATTAAGGCTGCTTCTCTTTCCCCCTAAGGCTGTCAAATTATCAAGAAGATTTGTACATCTGGACATATAAAAAAAAGCTAATTCCCAATCGCCTTTAACCTATAAACATTCAATGTAAAAGTGCAAAGGCCTCTTCTGGGTTTCATTGTTCCATCTTAGACCCTATCCATCGCTTTCCTTCAGATGGTGTTAAGTTTAGGAGCAGTTCCATAAATTTACTATCGTATTTTTTTTTTTTCAGGATGGGGTAAAGTTAAACCAACATGGCGTAGTATTTCCATTCTTCAGAAATTATATATGCAATGCAGATAGAAAAACAAAGATGGTTGTAGAAAAGTTTGTGACCTTATACTTCTCTAACTACGACCAGCCTTCAAAAAGACGCAGGAAGAGGATTGAACCACTTTACGACACTAACGCAATATTTACGTTATCCACTGACTTCTTAGGTACGTACCTATGACTTTATCAATGCTGCAAACAAAAGCAAAAATACTTTAAAAGAAAACTGACACTCCGGGAGTGCCGACAAAAGTGAAAACTTTAAAAAAAATCGGCACCGCGGTAATCAACGCGTTGATGTCTTTTACACCACGGTGTTGGTAAATTGCATTACAGTTTCGCGAAATCAATGGTTTAGTCCCATTTCAAAAATGCCCAACGCGCCTAATGAAGTTTTGACTTAAAAAAAATCGAATGTAATTTTTTTTGTGTGGTAAATCTCATAAAAAGTTCGATAAAAATTAGAGCCTGTATAGCCTGAAAATATGTTTAATTTTTATATTATTCCAGATACACAAACAGCCGTTTCCCACTACTTAACGTATTCGCGCAATGCTCTGAATCCTTCGAAAAAACAATTACTTAAAGCTACGGCTAAAACTTATACTGGTAGAAAAAGTATTGCCAACATCTTGTCAACTCTCCCAGAACCTGTACATGATAGGAGCACATTCACTGCTGATGTATTTGTACATGATGTAAGTAAACAAGCTAGTTATATTTGATTTCAGAATTTCAGATAATTCAAGTTTCGGGAACACAAACTCAATGTCATACACGACAAAGTTCAAGTTCCATTGCAAACGAATTTTTAGGACCTTTTTATTGCAGACCGTCAATCATAAAACTAGTTTGACTACATAATGCTAAAGTAGATAGTTGATAAAGTCGCAATTCATGTAAATAATTTTAGATTGGGTATTTAAGTTCGGTAGAAGGTTTTATATAAACGCGTTTGCTAAACATAAAGGTACCTACATCCTGCCTACCTACCCCTCCCTTCGGGAAATGTAGGCGTTACATTATCACTCTCTAATACATTTTTCTTTGTTTTAATTTTAGATTTAACATAAACAATGCTAAATTAATGTTAATTTTACGTTTAAGATTCTATGTATTTAAACTAAAAAAAATACGAGATTTTTATTTGTTCAATGTTACTTATGTTTTTTTTTTTTAATATTGTGAATGAATTTTTGTTATTATTATTGTTACACATGAATTACCAAATTTTTTTGAATAACTTTAATTGTAAATATATTTTTTGCCTTGAAATATTTTGCAAAACCATAAATGGTGCATGTTGTGTTAGCCTGTAAGTAATTATTACTATATATTACTAATAAGGAATATATTTTAAAATTGTGTAAACAACTGTTGGCTAACCTAAATAAATAAACAAATGTTTTACTTTTTCAGAAAAAGTCATTACATCTAACCATAGACGGGTTATTTAAAGAAAAAATCAGTGGGCTGTTGTTTCAATTCAGGAGAACGTTTATATTCAGTATCTATACGGTACACGATAACTCGGTGTATCATATAACTAATGATATGTTTAGCTTGACACACGCTAACGAGGACCAAATGAGATACGGCTTTCAGGTAAAATATTTTAATTTATTAAATTGTTACTATTAGTACAGGTAATCCAGAAAAGTTATGCGCTTCGGCATTATTTCCGAAGATAGGCGATGATTCCCGAAGCGCTTACTTTTCTTGGGATATCTGTATGTGGTTTGGACGTCAAGACATGTATTCGGATACATCGTTTAACTTGGGGTTGCTAGAGAGATGCTCTACAGCGTAATAAAAATGAAGTGTCTGTACCTTTCAAGGCAGGTACTTTTTTTTTTAAGTGTGTATTAATTGAGTACATTTTTGGTACAAAAGTATTATCTATACATATAAAATGCTCTGTCCTGAATGACTGACTGACGGATCAACGCACAGCCTAAACCGCTAATCATAGAAACCAACTTGGAGGGTGTGTTCTTTGTATGACGTAGGCATCCGATAAGAAAGGATTTTCCGAAATTCTACTCCTAAGGGAGTGAAAAAGGGGGGCAAAGTTTGTATGGGACTACGTGATTCCTTGGTCCAATCTACTTCAAATTTTGCAAAAAAGTACTAGGGCTTGCATGAATTCAAGATAGTATTTCAATCATTAGACGTTGTGCACAATTTCTGAGCAGTAACCTAACAAAAAGTACTAGGCTTGCATGAATTCACGATAGTATTCAATCATTATTTTATGCTACCTACTAATAGGATTTAGATGAGGCAGACAGATAGTTTACAACCTGGATTAACACATAGGATACTATTTATCCCGGTAGTGCGTTTCTTTAGGATAATTTCCGACTTCCACGCGAGCTAAGCCGCGGGAAAAAGCTATTATAAATGCAAAAGTGAGTTTGTTTGTTACGCTTTCACGTTAAAACGGCTGAACAGATTTGGATGTAACTTGGCAAATTTGTAGACCATGCCCTGGATTAGGACATAAGATAATTTTTATTCATTGGAATATTGATTCCCACGAAATCGAGACTTACGCGGGTGAAACCGCGGAGCGCAGCTAGTAACATTATTATAAATGGAAAAATGGTTGCTGGGGAGCATGATGTCTCTAGGCGCCAGATGGCAAGCGGTGCCAAAAAGCCAAATGCGAGAAACAATTTCCAGCTCTAAAATAAAAAATCAAAAGTCATTTATTCAAACTAGGCTGAGAATCAGCACTTTTCGAACAGTCCCCCAAAACGCCCACCCTTCACCACTTCCTAGTGCTTTAGCTGGGAAGCAGAGGCGCAACAAACTCCCCAGCAGGGCACAGCTGGCTGTTCAGTTAGAAAAAAATGATTCTAAACATACAGTATGCAAAATAATTGATATTACGCAACACAAAACATAATTTAAATGATAAATTATTAGCCATATGTCAGCTAGCAAAAAAAAAACAGTGGCACTCCGGGAGTACCGACAGAAGTGAAAACTTGAAAAAAATCTGCAATGCGGTAATCAATGCGTTGATGTCTTCTCTAGCCGCTGCTGTAATCAACGCGTTGATGTCTTTTACTCCACGGTGTCGGTCGCGAAATCAATGATTTGTCCCATCTCAAAAATGCCCAACGCGTCTAAAGAAGTTTTCACTTCAAAAATGTTGATGACGCCTTTTGAGAGGCGCGGGAGCAGTGCTGCCAGATCAGATTTTATTTAAATCCGTAGGGTGACGCTAAAAAGTCCGTAGATTGTCTCTAGATAAATCCATACAAGACTTTTTTTAAAGCTAAATCTGCCTGTTTGAAGCGGCTAGACTAGCCTTGAACCTAGTCCGTAAACAGCGTTTTTATTCAATAAGTTTTGATATTTGCAACCAAAGTTGATTTGCGAAAATTTGGAAATAATTATTAATTTAATACGAAACCGAAGTAGAATTTACGTGAAGTGAAAGCGTCGATCAAAGAGCGCCGAAAGACAATCTTGCTCTACCCTGATCAAGGGCTAGGTCCGGCGCTGCTCGATTAATGGTCTTATGTATCAACACTTGTCTTTCTTTGTTTCAGAATCCTATAAGAAACATGAACTCGTTGACGCTTATAAACCCCACCCCCGATGAAAGCGAGGTAATAATTAAAGCTTTTCAACATTTGACACAGCTGAGGAAACCTGAAGTTGAATTGTAAGTACTAAAATAATACCAAAATATTACCATTAGGTCTGCTCTAAATCTCTCACTAGTTTTTTGTGGGTTTCTTAGATATAGTATAAATGAAAAAAAAAAGTGGCACTCCGGGAGTGCCGACAGATGTGAAAACTTGACAAAAAATCGGCACCGCGGTAATCAACGCGTTGATGTCTTTTACTCCACGGTGTCGGTAAATTACGTCACAGTGTCGCGAAATCAATGGTTTAGTCCCATCTCAAAAATGCCTAACGCGCCTAAAGAAGTTTTCACTTCAAAAAATTACTGCAGCATACCTCAGGGTGCTATGAAGAAATCTGCGGTCCCCGATTTTTCTAGATTCCTAGAATATAACTACTATTTTCATTTAATTTCAGGCGCTTGAAGTATCATAGCTGGGACATCAGAGAAGCATTGAAAAGCTTTGTAGCGGATGCAAGAGGCAAAAGAATGTCAGCAGAATTATTTATGGATTCAGATTTTTCTGACTCTTCGTCGCTATTGGATGAAATTGAGTATTGAATAAATTAATGATTATAATAACATGATACAAGTTGGTTTTATTTTTACAAGTAAAAACTTTGATTTGTGTCTTATTATAAGGGATAACAGTACATCAGGCGCGGTCCTAGAGGAAAGGCACGGGGGTTTTGATGAAATAGAGAAGTTTCCCTAAACTTCTCTAAACCCAATCAACAACATATACCACTACCAAGCCAACCAACCATCACAAAGTTGGGTATCTAATTCGTAGTGGTGGCTCTGATTTTTTGGACATCGTTCTTGGACAGACAGCGCCGCAGTCTCGTTCATTATGGTCCACATAATGTCACGCCTGTTTTCTTGGCTTAGAGTTAAGCAGTCTGTGGCATACCTACCATAAATTGAAGCATCAATAGAAGTTGCACCGCATCAATTTTATTGCGGGCCACATGCAAGAAACTTGCACCGTGTAAATAGGGCTTAAGTCCATCACTACATGTGGGGCGAGCCTGTTGCCATTGCCATCAGCACTGGCGCTTGCAGACAATAGAGTATTAGACCAATGAGGATGATACGTGTCGCACTATACTCATAAGCGAGGGACCATTTTGGTGAGCTCTCCAAGGGTAGCATGGAGTTTTTGTGCTGACCGTCCTTCTTCTAGTTTCTTATTATGGAAACTAGTCGTATGCAGTTGCAGTCCTTCAGGTGTATTATAAGTAATAAGTAAGTATGTATGGTGTATTGTAAGTAGTATTGATGGTATAAAAGTAGTGTTCGACCGAAAGTACGGTTTCAGCCAAAAAATCTGAGGGTCGCTTTACACAGGCCGTATTGGCGCTCTACTATTCACAAAAATATCAAATCTTTTGAATTAAAGCGACACGAAGCTATTATAGAGGAGCGTCAAGTACGCAGAAAGATAACCCTATAAGGTCGACATAAAAAGAGTCTGACGTGGTGATATTTGGAACTAAATATTTTATTTAATGCAGACCTATGATGATGGTATTGGCACTACTTTGCCGACAAGTGCTAGTAGGTTTGGATTTGAGTCAACCTATAATCAGCGTTTTTTGTTGCACATTTTCCCATTCAAAGTGGCCTAATTGCGATAGTGGCGCCCTCATTTTCATTTTACTCTTTTGCCAAACTGTACATACAACACTGCAGGCCAACTTTATTATTAGTTATGATGAGGCTGACATGCCATTGTGGATAAAAGCCTATAAAATTTAAGAATAAAGCAATAAAACTTTATTGTTCTAGTTGCGACCGGAGCCCTAATTGCGTGACACACTTTCAATCACAATCCGAGAGTTTTGAAGGATATTGCTAATCCATTGTTATGTTTGAAAAATTCGTCTGCTCAAGAACGCAAATAACGTCAACGCAACATAACGTAACGTGACGTCGTTGCGTCATAACGTCAACGCCGGCTGTCGCTGAAAACCAGCGCTGGGGCTCTGTCTCGCATAGGGTCGCAGCATTATGCTGAGCGATGGCCGTTTTGCGTGGATGTGGCGCATATTTTCCTCATTGCGTCATGTTTACCGCAAATAAACATATTTTCTTTCATTCTTTCAAATAATGCAGTGAACGTGGGTGCACTGTCAAAATTAAACCCATTGCGACCATTGGTAATTTTATATGTGTTACGCAATTAACTTGCGGGTGTTCAAATCTACATTTGGTCTAGCGAGCCATCTAAGGGCACACGCAGGGAATAGATTTCTAAAGATCGCCGTTATCGAAATCGATAGGGAAGATACGAGGTGGAGAAGAGTGTGTATGGTGTCCACAAGCTGCGCCCCGCGGTTTCACCCGCATAAGTCTCGATCCGGTGGGAATAACGGGTTAAAACTACCCTATGTCCTAATCTTGGTCATGGATCTACCCTTGTGCCAAATTTCATCTAAATTCGTTCAGCCGTTTTAGCGTGATAGCGTAACAAATAAACAAACTCACCTTCGCATTTATTATATTAGTTAAGATTTTTTGCCGTTTTATTTTAAACGGCAATGTGCAACGTTGATTTTCCTGTGAATTATGAGGGTTTATTCCAGAAATCCTCCATGTATATTTTTAATAATGTTATTTAGACGATTAGTACTATTGCGTTTTGTGTACTAATAGTAAAGCAAAAAGCCCTATGGCCGAACAAGGTACACCAAAAAATACGATCTTTTGTCGTTTATTTTTAAATAACTGTCGTCTGTCAGTGTCACTCACTGTCAAATTGTGTTTTGCAACAAAGCATTTTGTAAATTGGAAAGCATTGAACTTAATTTATTGCTGTAAACCTTGTTTTATAAGGCATCAACATTTTTTTCGTCATGGCTAATAATTCCATGGGCCAAGGGGCCAATATGCCCACGATTGGGTCTATGAATCAAGGTGCTATACAGTACGTAAACAATCCGATTCCGAGTCCTCAGTTGCAGTCGAGCTCGCTTCAAGGCTCTCCATCGCAGCACAGTCCTATGGGCACCCAGTCTCAAGTGGGTGCTAAACCCAACTTAGCCAACCAGAGCGGCGGAGGCGATCAGACTACGCAGGTGTGTTTTTGGTTCTTCGGTCAGTGAGTAACCTTCCTCAAGAATTGGGCTAATTAACTGCAAACAGATTTTTTCAAATCCATCTGGTAGGTCCAGAGATTAGCGCGTTCAAACAAACAAACTTCAGCTATAGTATTAGTATAGATTAGAAATCCAGTAGCTAATTTGGAATCAAGAATTTTGTTTACTGCCCCAATTTATTTTCTAAGTACTGATCCTGAAATTCTACACACATTTCCCATTGTAATCACTAGAATTTCTTGGAATATCATCTTTTTACTATCTTATATTTGTATTAATCTGTACATTTTTGTTTGTTTTAGTTTAGACTTCAACAATTTTGCTAACTGTTCTTTGTAAATATTTCAGCTGCTAAGCCGACCCCGTCTCCAAGAGCTGGTCCGAGAAGTAGACCCGACTGTACAGCTTGATGAAGAGGTAGAAGAGATGCTGCTTCAGCTGGCAGATGACTTCATAGACACTACTCTCAATGCAGCCTGTGCGATGGCTAAGCACAGACATGCACCCAATGTGGAGCTCAGAGATGTACAGTTGCATTTAGGTGAGGAAATATCAATAATCAATAATAACATGAATGAAATCAGATTCATAACATAACATCATGCCTTCTTTCCCCGAAGGGTTGGGTAGAGGTGTCCCTGTATCAGGCACACCCACATTTCGCTAGTTATGTTTAAGTCCCATGTAATAGGGGGTGAGCCTATTGCCATCAACCGGGCATAAATCCAGACAACAAGCTGCTACTGAGAAATTTCAGATAGAAAAACCCAGTAACACTTTGCCCGACCCGGGAATCGAACCCAGGACCTCATGCTCAGCAGTAGCGCTTGCGATCACTAGACCAACAAGGAAGTCAGAAATCAGTTGGTGAAATCAGATAATAAGTGTATAATGGATTTCCTTGTGCAAGCAGGCTCCATTATTACTCTTCTTAAGGACCCCAAACAACTGATCAAAGTACAGCTGATTGTCCTCAACTAGAAACAAATGGCAGTATAAATGGGAAGGATACAAAAATCCACCTTTCTGTAAATTTTTCTGGAAACAGATTTTGCAGGACTTGCCTTGCTACCAATATCTTAATACTATGCAGGACACTAAACGCCGTAATAACAATATAAGTTCTATTGTGTCTGCTTGCCATGCTAACAGTGAACTTGAATATTAATAATGAATTGCAATTATAACTCTGAATGTGATATTGTAACCGTTTTAGTGTAAATAAGGCATTTGGAAAGATTCCAAATACTCTTTTTACTTACATCTAAAACTAAATGTATGTGTTACAATATTAATTATTGCATTTCATAATCAATATTTTAGTTTAGTTAGCCATATTCCATATTTCCATACAGTAATATTGCCAAATTAATCAAAACAGCCATATATTTGACATCTATTGGCGACGTTGCCCACTCTCAGAATGCACGCTCTTTAACATAACTGGCAAAATGTGGGTGTGCTATAAGTGCACCTTTGTATAACCCTTTGGGGAATACATGCCCATACAGTATGGTATACCTGGTTGATAATGCTTGTATTCATAGTAGTCATTAGATATAAACAACTTTATGAAGTGTACATAGTATACTATTTACTTTTACAGAACGCCAATGGAACATGTGGATCCCAGGTTTCGGCAACGACGAGGTGCGGCCATATAAACGCGCGGCCGTCACAGAGGCGCATAGACAACGCATGGCCCTCATCCGCAAGACTATCAAGAAGTACTAATACCTGCATTTGTGTCTGTGGTAGTTTACTATTTAGATTAAGTTGTATTCTGGTTGTATGTTAGGCTAAGATTGAAATAGATTAAAGGAGTTTGAAGTTTTCTAATAATCTAATGTGTTTTAGTAAGTCTCGTCTTGGGAGATCAAATTAGAAGTCGTCAATCACCGTTTGGCTTGTGGCAGCTACGCGACGGGACCAGTAATGATTGGTGTGGTGACCCTTATGCTGGCCAGTGGTGCCGATTCCCTTGTTCACAAACTAAACTAAATTTAAGTTCAGTGCATCTTTTTCTTTCTATTTCATTAAGAAAAGAACAAGATAAATTTTAGTTTAATCCTGTCAAATTAATCAGCGCTTGACGTAATTTTAGTAGGCAAGTTTTTAATCACGTCTAAACTTGTATGGAGTAGTGACAGGCGCTGATAAATTTGTCAGGACTAAACTAAAATTTACATTCTGTCCTTTTCTTAATGAAATAGAAAGAAAAAGATGCACTGAACTTAAATTTAGTTTAGTTTGTGAAAAAGGGAATCGGCACCAGTGTCGGTCAAACGTGAAATCTGCATCATAATCGGTTGCGTAGTTTAGGAGAACAACACGGTCACACAAACAGACATGAAAAGCGACTTTAATTTATAATATTATGTAAGTATAGATAAAGATGTTACATATTATAGGAAACCTACTAGTTGTAGTGCCAAATTATTGAGGAATTGTATAGAGATTTCAATAAAACAAAACTTAATTATTATTAAGACACGATTTAATTAAATGATTGTGATAATACGACAATGAGAACGACAAAAATTAAAAAAAAATCACATCAAATCACATACTTTTAAAGTACAAAACTTTAAACGGTCATAAATAAGTAAAAATTCTTAACACAATACTGGTCTTAACACAAAACAAAAACAAATAAACAAAATTCTTTGATTTCAATAATCCTATGATTATTGAAATCAAAAAAATAATCAGAGAAAAAAATAATCACAGACATTATGGTGCACTGTTAGGGCCTATGCAGACGGCAGACATTCTGCACTTTATTTCTCCTTCAAATGACAACACAAAAATTATGCAGACCTTCATATATCTACTTCATACATGTGCCACAGATCCGACCTCACAATAAGTCTATAGCCTGCATAGGGCCTCAAAAATAAAATACGTCACACAAATAAGTACATGAAGTACGCAGAAATATTTTGGAATGCATTAATACTAATATCAATACTAGAAGACAACCATTTGGTTATGACCAATGTCCTAAAGTGATTTTTATAACCAATATTTATCTAACAGGCAAAAACATTTTTCTACTATGCTAGGTTATAATTATCTAAGTCATGGCTAAGCCACATGTTTTACTGGATCTACTTAGAATCGGTCGACAGCTGTGTGTGATAAGCTCTAGGCAGCTTTTCTTTGACTTACATGAAAGTTTGTTGAACATTTTGGAACATTATTCTTAAATAAAATGTCACAGGTATAGCCTGCTATAATTAATCAAATTAATTTGTTCTAAATATTGCATTTTTTTTTCTTCTAATTTACACACGAAACTAGCTGTGAATAGCGTAAATCGGTGAAAATCCAAATAATATTAATCTAAATATTTAGATAATGTTAGACATTGACCTTTAATTAAATACACTTATCATTTATCGTCACATGCAATCCTAATCGTTATACTTACAAATCAAAAATTAAGTACATACATAGAATACTCTTTAAAATTAACATTTAAAATAATGTTATATGAAGTGTAGACATTTCTTGTCTAACCAGTCCCTTTTATCAGTTCACTTTGCCCTTAAGAAAAAAATTGCTCTTCAATTAATACTCTAGATGTAAATTAGGGATGACACCCAAAAAAATCCTTGCTACGAAATTACAGGCTTACCATAAATTATTTTTGCCAGTCAACTAAGGCGTTGCTGCTGAGCTTGAACTCAAATTCATTATAATAATAAGTATTCATTTTATAGCCAAAGTGCAGGGCGCTTAATTTAAAAGCTGGTGATTAGTAGCGCAATAGGCACTGAAGAGCTGTAAGTTGTCCTATCATACAATAAGACTTTTAGCATCTTACAGGTCCAAGCATGCTCCATATTGAAAAGGATGTAATCTACACTTTGCATGCGGTGCCTTGCTTGCCAGGGATGTAGAGGTGGTCAGATGGGCCCACTTTCTGCCAGTGAAGAGACTTGGACTTGATTGTCACTGGTTCCTGAAAAAAAGAAAAATAAATCGTTAGGAAAACTTTTATGAGATCTATTTGTAGTCTGTACGTGTTCTGAATTTCGAATTTCAAGAGTTTGGCAAATATTCAAATTCGGAATATTATATATTACTTATCTATTGTACCGGAAGAATAAGCTCATATTTTATTAAAATTAGATTTCGTAGAATATTAATAATGAATTGCAATTAGAACACTGAATTTGATGTTGTAACCGTTTTAGGTGTGAAAAGGGCATTTGGAAAGTTTCTAAATACTTTTTTTTTTACATCTAAAACTAAATATTCGGTGTTACGATATTAATTATTGCATTTATATTTTGCTTCACTAGTTAGCCATATTTCTTTTTTCCATACAGTAATATCGCCAAATTAATCAAAACAGCGACATATTTGACAGCTATTTGCGACGTTGCCCAGTTTCTGTGTAAACGCTCGTGTACCTAAGTAGGTAAGTTTAATAGAATATAATGTTACTAGTAGGTACTTATTTCCTTTATTTCATTAAACATATTATTTACATTTTTAAACATTTTTATAAAACATATAAAAAAATAGTAGCCCACCGGTGTCGGGAATAAGGTCCAAGCTACCGGTGGTCAGGGCTCCTGAGAGAGGAACCTCCTAACAATACGCGCCGTATCCAGGAGTACCGCTTTCTGGATCAAGCCCTTAATCCAGCTGCTTAACGAGAGCCTCCTCAGGTGTTGGTCGAGGCTCATGGCTATGATGCCATTGGCCGTCACGACTATCGGCACAATGATTGCTCCACATCCCACATGTCGACAACCTCGCGAGCCAGGTCAAGATACTTAATCTGTTTATCTTTTTCAGCTTTCACGAGGTTCTCGTCATGCGGGACCGCTATATAAAATCATTTTGCGACGCTCTAATCGACCTATCACCACTATGTCTGGCTTATTGACAACAATAGTCCTGTCAGTGATGATATTTATTTATTATTAAAGTATTTATTATAGTTACACTTAATATAGGTATAAAAGAACAATATTCTTAACTATCTAACTTATTTTGAAACCAAAACTACTTGACTTCTTGTTCAAACAAATTAGATGTAGAATATGAAGCCCAGCTAGAGTCCTTGGTTCAGCACCTTCAATTCTGCATCATTAATGGCATTGAAAACTTTCTGCTTCACTTCCAACTGCACTCTCTGTGGTAGTCTTTTCACATTAGCAGCGATTGCCAAAAAAAATGCGTCTATAGGATCCTTTTCTTTTTTGACCTTCGCCTCTAGGTAATTTTGTAGAATATCCGCGACGTTTGGGGTTACATCTTTTGATGACGATGGTTTTGAATGTGGAATAGCAGTCGTTACTATGGACATAGGCTCAATTTTAATCGGAGGTGCTGTAGTCAATTCATCGAAATCTAGTGCTATGTCGTCGGAGTACATTTCTTGGTTTGTGTAACTTTCAGCCGTGCAACTACTTTCGGTGGCCGCTGTATTTTCATAATTGACCATACAACTCGAGTTCTTTATTTCATCGTAGTATTTCACATAAGGTTTTAGGAATTCTAAATCCCATTCGTACTTTAGGGGACGTCGTCTGGCAGCAGCAGACTCACTTTTTTCCCTGGTTCTTAAAGCTTTCCTGAAGTTATCCCTAAGTCGCTTCCATTTGATTATACACTGTTGAACTGAAAATATACAAAACAGGCAATAATTAATTGGCGTATTGAGTATCTTAATAGAAAAAATAGCAATTTACGAAAAGTAAGTCGATGTTGATTTATTACTAGCTTTTATATCCAAGCAAGTAAGTATAAGTACTTACTTAACAAAAGTTAAAATAATAATGTAATAATGATTAAATCAATACAAAATAAAAATAAATTCTTACTTGAAATTCCCATTTCGAGACTTATTTCGTCCCATGCGTTTTGTTTGCTGAGTTTGTCACTGTATTTGCGCGAATTAATGTTATAAAGACATTCGTGATGTTTTACTAAAGAAATAAGCTTTTCATCGATATCCATTACTAATATTTGAGAATAATCACTGACGTCAGTCTAATCCTCGATTCACAACGTGAAAGACTCAAACAAAATGGCGGCCAGTCTGCGAGCTGCGGCGCGCCGGAAGAGCCGACGGCATCCGAGCGAATCTGATTGAAAGCCGCGGCAGCCGGGGGCACGCGCAGGCCGCGCGCCGCATCGCAATCGACTTCATTCCGCAGAATGTACGGTCGACGTGGAACGCGCATATTCTTAGATGTCATGCAAATATGAACTTTAAAAAATGAGTGGACGATTCAATTTCTTATGTTGCATGAAATTCGCGCCGGTCGGTTAATAGTTTGTTAGGTCTGTTATCTGTATACGTTCTGTTGTTAGGTCTGAATCGATTTAGTGTAGCCGTGTAAGTAGGTACTCTAACTTGGCCGGTGGAAAGTTAGCTTAGGTAGCCCGCGGTGTGGCCTGCGCTTTAGGAAGTATTTACCTTAAAAATAAATATGCCACAAACGAAAATAAAAAGGATCAAATTCAAGTTGCCACTGCACTTCGTGATTTTACCGTGACATACATATAAAGAAAAGAAGTAGAAGATAATCTCTAATAACTGACTTAGAACTATTTATGACGAATAAAAATCATTACCTACACCAGCTGAGGTGTCGAGGTCGACTCATCCATTGGCCTAGCTCCAGCGATAAACCGCTTGCACAACTTTATTGACATTAATGATAATAATCCTTAGAAGTTACTAACTAGTCGAGTCGACATAATAAAAAATAACTAGGCCATTATTTTCATGCAGATGCCTTTATTAGTCAAAGAAACTGTTTCTATCATTCAACAACGAATAGCTAATATTCTAAACACGGATGACTATCACAACAATTTAATGAGCAAATTAATTAATGCCAATAATAATGAGCAACATTGTTCGAAAGTTAGGACCTTTCATTTCTCGAAAGAGTCTCGAAAAATCGGAACCTCAATCGTCCGGTTCCATGGTGTAATGGTTAGCACTCTGGACTTTGAATCCAGCGATCCGAGTTCAAATCTCGGTGGAACCTATCTCTTTTTGTAGATTGTTTTCAATGTCGTTCGTAAAGCGATAACGGAGCGAGAATTCAATGAATGGTTTGTAAACAATGCCGGAACGAATCGTTTATAAACTTGCGAAAAAACAAAACAAAGTTTTTGTGGACAGTTAGAAGTGCGCAGTGGATCTTATGTCAAAACATCGATTCAACTAAATAAAGCAATGGTTCAATCATACAAGAATGCTTCACTGAATTTTCTATAAGTAAGTACTTGTTTTTGAATGTACTTATCATGTTCAATGAGTTGGGCCCAATACGTGGCCCATTTTCTAAATATTATCATCTATGTATGAATACTTACGAGATTTCACTACGAATTTTTCAAACCTATGAAGTAATGAATTTGCAATATCCTTCAAAACTCTCGAATAGTGATTCAAAGTGTGTTACGCAAATTAGGGTGGTCCTTTTAAGATGCAAATTAGCAGTAAACAAAGAAACATTATCATGTGCATGCAAGCTATTCCATCGATTAAAACCCAGATTACAAGTACCTACTTAGCATAAAGAATTTAGATAAAACAAAACGCAAATACATACACGAATAACAATTTTATTAAAATGTGACTGTTCGATTAACGATGAGCCAATTTAATAACAAAACGCGTCGTAGTAAATTAGCAGTTCTCATTCTATTTCTTATAATTTGTTAGAAGTCTGGGTTTTTCCAGTAATAACTTTGAAATTGCACAAAATAGCTGATGAGTAGTTTTTCCAGTAATTTCTAAGGCAATTTTCCTTTATTACTGTGGTCTTATAAGGCAATAAGTTAAATGATTTTAAATGGAATTAGTATCGTTGATTATTTAACTTAGCCTTAGGAAATCTAAACATTTCTTTTTTCTTAGATTCCAGATCTGAATCTCATTATAATTCCCACTATCCAAACACGTTTAATGTTTGGTAAGAAAAACTCTAAATCTGCAGTTATGGCTTGAGTATATATTGAATGTAACTTTTTGCGCATGTCTCGTCTACACACTCGGCCAAGTCTTTAATAGACGGTCGATATCGATTTGTACTGTTAGTGTTACCTCTCCATTATACAACACGGTAGGTAACAAGAAAATTCGAGGTCTCTAAGCGAGGAGATACAGGCACAAATCAATACATATTTGCCAGTGCTACGATGGAAAATGATTTTTCATTTCAAGTTATACATTAATATGTATAACTTGAAATGTTTTCGTATAACCACAGATAAAAAGTATAACGAAATCACTTTGTGTTCGATTTAGATTTGAGATAGTGATTTTGATTAGCACTTAATATTATAATTACGTTTTACGTATTCAAACAAGTACCTAGGCATGAATCGATTAACACACAAATTAAAACCAGTAGTTATTTAGGTAGAAAAATAAATAACACGGAAATGTCTAAGTAATTATATTTACAAGAACATTTGATTACTAGAACAAATTCCGTAATAAATATTGATGATCAAGGCACGTTTATTTATTGTTACCGTCTCGATTTTTATATTTAAATCAAACAAGTCAGCCAAAATTGCTAATATTGATGTTGGTAATCAAATTCAATACGGGTTGACAGTTACATATGGCGTGGCAATCCGCCAATCATTGCCTTTCTATCGAGACACACCTCACTCACGTCTTTGTAAGTCGATACTTATATGACGTGTTGTGGTGATAGAACTAATAAGATTATTTATAGAACTACTTAATGCCAAAACTTATTTTCATTGTTGCATGGGCTATCTTTTATACCGGCGCCAGACATAGTAGCAATATTTGATCACATGTCTGGCACGGATGAGACATGTGATCAAACAAGTGATCAAATATTGCTGCTATGTCTGGCGTCGGCTTTATGGAAAGTGAGTGATGAACTGATGACAGTTTGACAACATTCATTGCGTTATTGACGTTGTTGAGCAGACAAATTTTTCGAACATATGAAGCAATGGATTAGTCCTTCAAAATTATTCAAATTATGATTGATCGTGTGTTACGCAATTAGGGTGCAGGTGTTTTAACTACATAATTCCTGATCGTTAGCTTCTTTCTTTATTCTGCTACTCTAATAAGCACTGGTTTTATGTTCTCGAAAGTGTTAATTTAATTTTCTGATTTCTATATCATCAGAAACATCGTAATAATTGGCAGACAGATAGCCAAAGCTTTTAACTGAAGTGCAGTTGAACGAGTTTATCATAAACTGATAACTCGCTCTGAACAAGTCTGAAAGCTTGATAGTGGGGAATTTTCTAGAAAATAGGTATTATATTCGTTCTTTTCGTTAACAATTCATGGAGTCGATGCAGTGAAAACAAGATGTCCATTAAAATTTAAAAGAAAAATATAAAGTCTAATCTGTGCAGTCAAAGTAGCTATGGACTCAGGACCTATGGCAAAAGCAGGTATATCACCTGCATAATAATAATACCGTAATCGTCACACTCATAACAATAAAAGGGCATACAACTCGGTCGCACCTCACGTCCAAAAATAAAACCTGTTAACATGAAAGAAAAGAGGGCAAAGAACTCTACAACAGAACTCCACGACAAAAAACGTAACACGTGTACTCGATACTTGTCTCAAGGGCAAGAGCTTTTAAAATTATGAATAGTAAGATGTTACGAAACTACAAGAGAAGAAGTATGAATGACAATTGAGTGAAGAAAAGATGACAGAACACTAACAAGTAACACGACAGCTATCGTCCATGATAGTACTGTGATGATTGATATTTGCACCAGATATCAGAGAGAGCAGCTGACAAAAGACTGTCTTTTGTCATCATTTACTGCGTCATAAACGAGCTAAGAGTTGATAATCTTGGCAATAGTGAATTCTAAAGAACTATGTGCAAATGTAGTGGGATTAGTTGATGATAATATAATATTTCCAGTAGCAAGTGCCGCGGATAACGTAATCCTATACTTATGTACTGTTTATTGTTGCAAATAAGTCGATAATCTTATATGGATTGACAATAGCTACTGTATTTATTACACTATAATAAATAATACTAAACATGGTCGTATAAAAACGAAAGGTAGGTAATTCCTTGATGTAATTATTGGATATACATAAATTTCTCGGTATCAAAGATTAAATTGGTCAATTTATTGTTAAGTATTAATGCTGAGGTGTGAGTTTTTTTTTTCTGTTGTCTAGTTTATGATCACAATACCGTGAAGTCACTAGTTTCATCATCGCTGCGGCACAGACTACAACAAAAGTTAGAAAAAAAGAGAAACAGTCAATTTGCTACATAACAATAGAATTCCTTACCGTATAAGGAAGTCTAGCAGCCAAGAATTGTGTAGTAGCGACAGGCTTTTGGCAAAATTCTAAATCGGACCTTATTGAAAAAATCGTAAGACGGGCTAGTATTCGCAACTCCACGTTCAACCTCTTATTTTGCGTACGAAAAATCGCAAATAATAAGTATGCTTTGAAAAGGTGCAATAAATATTATTACTTCTCTTAGCAATATAATTAATAATCTTGGCAAGCTTCTAAACGCTAAAATGTAGCCAGGTAAATTCTTGGAAATAAATCGTCAATCCGTGGGCCGTTTGCCAAAGATACTGACTCTGAGCTTCAAAGTGAAACACAAATTAAGGATTAGTAGATTTCAGACACTCGTAAATAAGAATATCTTGAAGCACAACAAAATCATGTTGGGATTGGCGTTTTCAATAAAATCAATGAGAGTAGTAAGGATGATTCACGCAAACTTCCTATAAGCAGCCTATTAAGCACTGATACAAACCATACAACAAACATTCTGTAATGACCGGACATGGAGCAAAATTCGGCGAAAAATGAAGATTGTTTTGCAGCAACAGTAGTAGGTACTACGACTAAACTAAATAATATTTATAATAAATAATCCAGTCATTATGTTTTCGAGAATTGCTTTTACATTTACTCGATGAGATGAGAAGTTATGAAATCCACACAATCACAAGAGTTAGTAGTTCACATGAATAACATTTTCATTCTTGTTTACGACTTTATGCTTCACACCACTTACGGTTTTCGTTTAATCCAGGCTATAGTGTATTGGTACAGACATCTGCAAGGAAACAGACGTAAATTGAAGAGAGTAGTATCTTTATTATACCTTTCATAGTGGTATTTAGATTTGAATTATCTTTAGAGTGCGTAGGAGCATTTCAAACAATATTATCGATATGTTTATAGACTTGAAGAGTATGTTTAGTCTGAATTACGTGTAACAATGCAGAGTTCGAGAAACATATTATAGTGAGTGCATTAAAAGAACCTACACTATCTATGTAAGACGTATATCAATAATTTAATACAGATAAAACCGCAGCGATTGTTGGGAACCTAGTTGACTATGCGGAAAATCACACAATAGTCAATAGGTTTAGTATAAGGTCATCGCGTCAAGAGCAAGATTTGTGTTTTTGTTGCAACTTCATGGATATTTTTCCTGATGATGTAAACGAAACTGCAAGGCCAATGAGTGTGTTACTAGCTTAGAAGTTAGAACACGACTCAAACAAAGGTACTCTTCCTAAAAGTTGGCCTAAGAAGAAAAGCATACAAGCAAGATATTGACTTTTGTTGGTACGATGTACTACCATATCTTTTTCCAGAGCCATGCCAAGTAGTTGAGCAATAACACCTCCAAAATAAAAGAGAACCATTCACACGTTTGGCAAATATTCCGCAGAAATATAACGTCCACTTTGACACAGTTATAACCTCGGAGGCACAGACCGCATGTCGGTCGTGTGATCGTGTCGTGACGTCACTTATCGTATTAGTTGTATCTGGGTCAGGTTTGACTCTGAACCAAATCATTATATCGGATAATGATACCTCGAAAAGGCTTCTATTTCAGTTCATGGTTCAATCGATTTTTTATCTGTCAATTGGAACTATCTATATGGAACATACTGTTTGTGAAAATTACTTGAAGCATTTTAAATATTAAACGAAATAGGACTCTGAAAACTGGGAACCATGAAAGAAATGTAGCACTTGTTGCAGTGGGCCAATTATAAAGCCTTGCAGGACTCCAAAAACGCTATAAATATGTAAAAAAAATGTCAGTGTGTAATAAAATTGCTATTCCATTCTCTTCAGTTCTGTCTGTGTATCAACCAGACCTCGGCTTGAATTAATCTGGTTAATTTGAAGAGGATCCGATAATTGATCAGTTTATTTATATCTTCAAACCGAAGTACCAATGAAACAGTTTTTCTCTGCCTCTAAGATATTTGTTGCCTTGACTCCACTAGCTACTTATCTAACTACGAGCAAAGTTGCTGTTGAAGCCATAGGCTCAAATATACATACTTGTGATGTAAAATTTTTAATACAACAAACTATTTTTGTACCGAGAGTTGGATGTTTTCCTCGAGGTCACGCGTGGTGTTAACGTAATGAGCTCTATAGATCACTCAAATGGTGCATGATACATGGTAACAACATTAACAAGCCTACCCGCATGAATACCATACAAGCGATAAACAAACCAGCTATGTGTAACAAATTGTCAGCTGATGCATCACTAGGTAAAAACCTAAGTAAATACTTATGTCAAGCAGCTGCAGGGTTTTTTAATACCTAGTGTAAGTAAGAAAGTAGCCCGACAATGGTCTCATCATGAGTCGTAAAGATTTCGTTTAGGATTAATACTGTCACAAGAAGTTTTGATTTGGTCAGCAAATTGAAATACCCGGTTTTAGGTCTAAACATAGATCACTCGATCGAACTTGATTAGTCCGCTGAAAAGGTTTGTTAAAAAGCGAATTCTATGTTCGGATTGGCAGTGAAACGGTTAATTAGACTAACGTTTCATGATTGATTCCTAAAAATCAAGCATTTTAACGCCATTTTGCTACGCCGATGCATGTACAAAACAATTAATATCGCCAAAACGCTTTCTAACTTCAAACGTATTTTATTCAAGTGCAGCCAATGGAAAATCAACGTGATTATCACCCGGAGCATTCATGACAATGAGACCACGTAACCACATTTCCGTATTATTGGTAAATGGTCGCGATAAGGTGAGAAAATCAAACAATGTGTCATTTTCAGGACGGGTATCACACATCATTTTAATAGATGGGTGATTCAGACTTGTTTTCCTCGGAACGCTATCTGTTTCGAGGGTTTTCTCGGTAAACTGCGATTCGCGAAGTTACGAAAGGAAATGGACAATCATGTGATTGTTAACTTTATCAATTATCGATTTTGATTTTCGATAAGCTTCTGCAGTCTTACTTCGCGAACTATTAACAGAGTTACTGTCTAAATATTGATACTACTGATCATCCATTTAAAATTTTCTATGACGAATTCCAAACTTAATTACATTTGAGCTGACTAGTATACACAGTTAAATCAGGATTTCAAAGAAATTGCTAGCTCTAGTCCCAATCTATCTTGGTTTACGACTCCTACTCTAATTCGTCACGCTATAACACAGCAAAGGACAGGAACACCTAAACGACCAGTAGTTAAACTACTATAAAGACAAAACAACGCGCTCGCTGCTCATTATTCAAAGCGAGAGTAAAGAGTTTTATACAAGGAACTGGTTCCTCTATGGTGCTCGGTAGCTACGGCCTTGTAGCCGTTTATTTACTTCATAAAACCTACAACGGTATTTGTTTAGATGATACTTTCAAGGGAATTTACAGTTAAAGATTAAGCATCTGATCTTACATCATCATCTATGAAATATCTATGGGAATATATTATAGCCACATATAGTGGCAGGATTATCGATCGAGTAGTGATGTTAATTTCAAAGTTTATTGCACGGACTTTGGTCCCATGCAGGACTTCAGCCGCTTCTGCAATACCCCTAGAGATTTGAGCGGTCTTCTTGTTAAAACTGAAGAAAATGTATACGTCAATCAGATAGTCTTACCTTAGCAATAAGTTTTCCATCTTCTCCAATCAGGAATTCTTCCAAGCCAAAAACGAGGGGTGAAGCGGTTCCAAGATGGAATATCCTGGAGGACGTCCCTCTTGTTACTCTGAACTCGATAGTCTTTGCCATGAGTACACTCGTGATCATGTACACTGATTTCTTGTCTTTCAGATCTGGAACAAAGAGAGGGGTATTTTATGAAGGCATGAAATCTATACATCATAAATTGATCTTCGTATCTGTCTGTGTGACCGCGTTGTTCTTCTAACGGATTTTAATGCGGTTTACATAATCATTTATAGAATTTATTCCGGAAGGTTTATTTGTAGTACAGAAATCTCGATGTTTCGACATGTCGCCACATTAGTAGATTGCGAATATCCTTGCGAAGCATGGGCGGGTCGCTAGTTGCTACTCGCTAGTAATATATCATTATGGAATTGGCAATTCTCTCTCTAAATAATATTTAAGCTGAACTGAGTCATATTTAGATTCCAAACAATTTGAACGGCTGCGTTCCGCTTCTGAAGCTGATCATAATATTCAAACTAAACTTTAATGATAAGTAAAACCGCGTTGCCAGTTTGTTAAGCAATTTTTTTAAACAAAACCTGTGATATACTGCGCAAATAAGATAATACAATCGATAGGATTTGTTTACGTCAAAATGTTGATGGACACGCCGTTCAAAATTTAAACATTTTATCGATATTCGAATTTTCATTTATGCTAGCTCTTGGATGCCCTGACGACGAAGGTCAATTATGTCATTTAAGACTACAAATACAGTCTATAAATTACCCATACCTTTATTATTTTCAACGTCCAAGTAGATATTGTTAACTAGATCCTTGTCTTTGGGTACGGAGGTTCTAGAAAAGTTCACCATTATTACTCTAACTTTGTTCTTGATGGCTTCATCTTGCAATGTGATCTGTAAATAAAATAATAGTTTATGGGTTGTTAATATAGTCATAATCTTCGGTATGAGCTATGGGAGAACAATGATCAAGGTCACTGTAGATATGGGCATAGCGATTACAACGATTGCGTCATTCAATATACCACAAAGTCTGTCCCTTAATTTTATATCCTTTACTTTTTGTTTATTGATACTGTTATATACGAGGTTGCAAATTTCTTCAGAAATACGAGTACTGAATCTGTGGGACTTTCGAGAATTTCTGAAGAGTATATCGTATTTATTACTAAAACTTGTGGTGTTTGTCTAAACATACTCTAATAAGCGTTAGCAGTGTTTTGGATTTATGTAGGTAGGTTGTATGTCTGTGTATTCTCGTTTCGGATGCGCGGGCGTGAATTAAAACGATTCTCGTCAGTTCAAACATCATGTAACAGGGCATTGACCGATGCGACAGCAGTATAACAGTTTTTGTTTTTCATCTAGATGGGATCATGGAACGGATATTTTTTTCTGTTTGGTGAATACATGAGCGAATGAAACAGAACGCTGCGCTGGATTAAATAAAAACTGTTCAGTGTTAATTAAGAATTTTATAGGGACACTTTACTGCCAGGAATTGCAAATAAAATACGTGGACTTACGGGAATTTCAAAGCACAGGAGTTTATAAAAAGAATTCTCGATGCAGATATTTTAGGAAGGAGGGCAAATAAGTACCTATAGTATTTTCGTGAATATTGGAAATATTTTCCTCGTCCGAGGGATATTTCAGCCAAACATCAAAGAGCTTGAAAACATACATGGGTGTGTAGATAGAGAATTATTATCGGATGATATAAATCACTAACGACACAGAATTTAAACCTTTATCGGCTGAAATGCAAACACAATACAGATAAGATTAAAAGGTATTCCTGTTTGGAAGACTTTAGATAATTTAGATATGCACTGAAATATTGTAAAACTCTGAATATTGATAAAACGTAGGTTTTTGTCACAGTCGGTAGCAAACTTGTTTGTTTGTTATTTGGTAGCAAGTCTTCTTCCCTATTTGAGGAATTTTCAAGACAGAAGTAAGAATTTGTGAGGCTCATGCTCTTAAAATAAATATTATTGACAGAGAAGCTTATTTCCTGTAATTTTCTACATTGACGACATGATAATTCAATTATACCCACGCATAACTAGTTTGCATCTCTGCTGAGTGAATGGAAACAACCGAGCTCTACCAACCGTCCAAGAGATATAAAAACTGAAGCAAAAAGTATTCACAATTCTTTTTACTATTTGCTTCTAATTCTAACGAAACATGTTTTTAAACTAAACAGCAACACCCTTTTATTTCTCTCTTTGGCAAGAGCAGTAGATCTTAGATAAATGTTCTATGAGCTGATCGATCAAAAGTATCAGGAGTTTTTGTTGGTTACATTTACGGGAAACGATTAACCTGGAAAATAAGATCTGGTATCTGCTGTGGAAATAACGATGTAGGGAGGCTGACTAACCTCACGTAAGCACTTGCAAGATTGCGCAGCTCAACGGTTCTGTGTCGGACGGAATTAGGTCAGGGCGATTAAATTGTATTCGATTGTTTTCTGGATTAAGGCATATAGTGAATTCTGTTCAATACTTTTATACTTCCTCATACAGTGATACAGAGAAGGATAGGAGCCCACTTACCCTGCACTGGTGCAATAAATGGCTTTCATAAACTTTAATTCTAGGGTCTTAATTGACAGTTCGACCAAATCTTTTTCGCAGAAGACGGGATTTGTTATAAGGTTGGTGCTGCGTTATTAGAAGAGGGTTTTGATTGGGATCTTTAAATTAGATGGAAGGATGGACCGGAATGTCTGATTCTCACAAGGAGAACAAATTGTTGTTTGAAAGACGATTAAACGACAGTTATTGTTTTACGCATCATCATCAGCCTATAAATGTTCCCACTGCTGGGACACAGGCCTCCTCTCTGTGAGAGGGAGTGGGCCGTAATCCATCACGCGGGCCCAGTGCGGGTTGGTAGATGTCACATGTCTTCGAATTTTCAGTTCTAAGACATGCCGGTTACGCATACAAACATGTATTAGTTAGATAAGTATTAGATAGTACAAATTTTCCGTTGTAAGTTGCAAGATAGACAAACAGGAGTAGCAGTAAGGTAAGGTGTGTTGAAAGACCAAGAGGAGTAGGAATAACCGAGGAAGCATGTGAAAGCTGCAAATGAGATTCCAGAAATTTTGGGCTTTAGCGACAGCCAAAAAGACGGATAGCCTAACGAAGACCAGCAGAGTAAGATACGGAGAACGATGGTTGAAGTGCAGATACCTGACGCAACTTGGAAGAACCCGGGAATTGGCAGAGGGATTTTTCTTACAGTAGAAGGATTTGAAAAGTTATACTGCGTATAAGACTAAAGCTGTATTCTTACGTCGCCGTCGTCATGACAAAATATGAACCAAAGTTTACGGGAGCGTTAAATCCAATACGCCAGGGACTTATTGCACTTACACTTTACGCTTGTGTGATATTCTTGATTAATATGGCTCGTTACATTATTTTCCTACAACATTTATGTAGCTAGGTACTACAAAAACCCTGTGACCTTTAAATAAATGCCAAGGGCTCTAGTGTAATACAGGGTTAGGGTTTTAATTAACAGTGGCAGTATGAACATTTTATAGGCGCAATGAAGCTAAGTTTTAATAAAATAGGAAGAAAAAATTGTGTGTGCAAACCCAAGGCAAGACTGCGTTATTTAAAAAAAAAATTAGGCAGCTCTAGCTTCAAAATTAAAAATATTAAAATTATATATCGCACCCCTAGATGAAGACTCCGGTAACTCAAAAAGTACGCATTTCAAGTTAGTGGCGGTTTCGAATTCCTGACTCGAATACCTACACATAGATATAACTCGCGTGACAATACCTTCAACTGCTGTTAAAAGATAGCTTTACTTAATTAATAAAACGCAGCTTTAATTAATTTGATTACAGCTGCAAAACTAGAGTAACTAAAAAATCTCGATATTTTACAGGGTTTTAACAGACAAAATACAAACAAGCTAATTCAACGTTACCTCTATGAATGTCTCAATAGATTTTTGATATCTTTCTTAGGAAAGATATCAAAAATACTAAAAACAGTTTTTCGTCATTTCTGAAAAATGAGGTTTTTTGAGTTACCGGAGTCTTCATCTAGGGGTGCGATATAGGTATTTATTTATTTATATTATTTATGGATTATCTATAGAATCAAAGTCTACAAGTGATATGGAAAATATGAAGTGTATTGATAATAGTAATTCCCCAAATTGTTTACAATATTATCATTATCTTCATCTTCACTCTCAGGGAAGTAAGTACCTACTTAGACATGATAGTTCCAGTAATTATAATAATTATGGCTACTTTAATAAAGATGTCTAGATAGATAATAAGGTACTTAGTTACACCTATGGTTTTAGCCTCATAATCCAATTATGTTGAAGCCACAGTAAATAAAAGGTTGTTGACCACAGGTTTGTGGGTAATGTGACCGGGCCTGTCTCTCAAAGGATTTATTCCTAAGCTGTGGATCATTCCTGCGGCCTCCACAAGGTCATCGGTCCACCTTGTGGGAGGCTGAGGAATTAGGAATCCGCTGGATGCGGGAAGCACAGAACCAGTCGAAGTGGCGGTGGTTGGGGGAGGACTATGTTCAGCAGTGGACGTCTTTCAGCTGAAATGATGATGACGTGGATCATACCTATCTTAATTTTCTCCAGTTTGGCATATGATTTAATAAGAAAATATAAAGGATTGCTAATGATAAACAAACACCTGCTTAAAAAAGAAATTGCATAGGTATTATTAAATCAATTGTCACCAAGCTTTGGTAAATCTTTGGGATTTTCCCTTAATTTGCAAAATTTTCTCCAGTTTGGCATATGATTTAATAAGAAAATATAAAGGATTGCTAATGATAAACAAACACCTGCTTAAAAAAGAAATTGCATAGGTATTATTAAATCAATTGTCACCAAGCTTTGGTAAATCTTTGGGATTTTCCCTTAATTTGCAAGGTTTATCTCTATAAATAGTTGTCCTGTTCACACTGGACCATGGCAACCAAACTTTTCCTTTCAAAACATGCTAATAACATCTAAAACAATCTGAATCTATTAACACCAATAAGCTAAACTTGTCCATGTTATTTATAACTCTATATTAGCAGACTGGGTTTAATTACTGCAGTGTAAATTATAGGTACTACAGCCCGGTAAATAAAAGATTTAAACAAATGCAGAATAAAGTGACCTTAGTAATTTAAACTAATGGATTATGCATGACAGGCATTAGGAGAATGAATGCTGCATAATTGAACACTGTTAATGTTGGCGTATTCAATGGTGGCATGATGCATAGGTAGGTACTCGTGGGTTTTATTTTTTATTGTAGAGGTAGGCAATAACTATGCAACTGTTACTATAAAACAATGGTCCAATAGAGAGCTGGATGTAAGGTGAAAAAATCTGACTCATTCATTGAGCAACACATCCAGAAAATATGTAAATTCAAAATGCTAATACTGCATTAGAATTCAGCCTTCATTATGAGGCTGGATGTTGTTGTCATTTATATAGGAAAATAATTTAATTTATAAATAATATAATAATACTATACTTTTTTATATTTTTAAATGTTTTTTTAATGATTTTTATAAAAATATTTAAAAATGTATTTAATATGTAAATAAATGAATAAATGAAAATATATTCGTGACTACCAACTGGCATGCAACCGCCCCTAAGACGACCCAAATGCGTGTTTTTGTCATAAAAACAGGACATGGACACACCAAGGTCAGATATGGGACAGATTTCGTAATCTGTGGGTGTGGAACACTAAGCCGAAATTTTGAAGACAGTTCCTCCTTGATTTAATTTACTCTACTAACCTTAACGCTTTCATGCGGGAACTTGAAATCCGCCTCTTGAAAATTGCCTTCCTCCAGCCATTGCACATATTCGGAGTTTGATTTCTCTTTGTTTACATTCTTCACCAACTCGCCCAGCGGTGTAAACATTTTACCGTTTGTTTCCTTTTCATTTGGAACGAACAGAGATGTAACTTTATACAAATCCGCTTCGGTAATATGAGGAATACACACCAAATGACTGCTGCCGATTTCGATCTCAATTTCGTCTCTGATAAACGGCCAAGCATCCTCTAACTTGAGTGACTTTAGGGTATCCAAGCTAACATCTTTACGGATCTCATGAGAATACAGCGATTTCACCACTACTTTCAGTTTTTTCGGCATTGTAAAATATTTTAATTTCTACGTAATTTTCAATACAAAATACGTATGCACGTACTCACGTTATAACTGTCAAACAACGACTAACTTTTTTCTCTTTTCCTACCAGTGTTGCCAACTCCAAAAGTTCAAATTATCGAGATCCCACGTCGAAATTATCGTTTTTTGGCCAAAATTATCGTACAAACGAAAAAAAAAACCTATATAATTCAAATTGCTATAAGACAGTGAATAATTTTATAATACAGTCAAAAGGGAAGTATATGCCAAGTTTCACCACTAATGGCGCTAGCTAGCAGCTCAAACCGTAAACATGTTTTGTCATAGTTTTTAGTTGATATTTTTGTGTTTTCACTGTAAAATTGAATTAAAAACTTGGGAGAAAGAGAGTGAGATACTTACTTGTTGATTTTGACATATTTGAGAATTGACTTTGACATAGTTTAGTTTTTATCTGCGTTTAATTTAGTCTGATAAATACGATTTATATGGAACTTGTTTTGTTAGCAAATTTCAAAATTATCGTACATTAGACTTTAATTATCGTACATCGTACCACTGGCCAAATTATCGTACGCCCCCATAATTATCGTACGGGTTGGCAACACTGTTTCCTACTATAAGTGCTAGCAACTCAGAAAGAGATAGATAGACATAATCGATACGAACGAACTGAACAAGAGAGACCGAGAAAGCAATTCGGTGATACCATACGCTTGTAAAATATTCCCCGTTAACCTAAATAATATTTTTTTGGAAAACTTTTCATAAATCGAAACAAAAATGCTGTTTTATCATGTTGTGTAGTTATTCAGTTTTCTGAATGTTTTATCCTCGAAAAATTACATTCAATGAGCATCATTGGTAAATAATATTTTGTAACCTAGCTATCTATATATATAAAAATAAATTGCTGTTCGTTAGTCTCACTAAAACTCGAGAACGGCTGGGCCGATTTAGCTGATTTTGGTTTTGAAATGTTTGTCGTAGTCCAGGAAAGGTTTAAACGGTGAGAAAATATGGAAAAAATCACGAAAAAAAAATATGAAGAAAACTCACGTTCTCATACATTTTGTGTGGATCGGCTTTTTTGATATCTCGGTAGGTAGGTAGGGTAGGTAGGGTGGGTAGCGTAGGTAGGGTAGGTAGGGTAGAAATTTTAAAATCCTAAACATGCACATTCATTGACTGTTAGGCGGAACGAAGTTTGCTGGGTCAGCTAGTAGGTAATATTTTAAGCTACTCATGTCGTCTCAACTTGGTGTTAACCTGTAAACGCTTACTGTATTACCTGGACAATAAACTATTTCTATTTCTATCATTGTCTTTGCACTTTGTTGGTGGTCGCCTCCACAGAGCATGTAACTTTGTCGCCTCTGTAGTTTTTACAGGAGTAGCTGCAGCGATTTTCTTTTATATTGTTAAATAGGAACAACAAACAGCTTTAACCGCTCAAGGACCGCGGGCGGTCCGCGCCGTGACAGATTTACGACCGCACTTAAATAAACAATTACTCGGGTTTCATTATAACGTCTCAAGTAGTATTGTTTATGTTTTTTGCTACTCGAATAGATTAGGAATACGTTTCAAATGGTTGCAGTCTTTGTAAACAACGTTCACTTATCTTTATTACCCGCTTTTGTTATCATTTCTTTTGTTCTTTGTGATAACGATTTCTGATAAAACTAGCGTACCAATTCACACGAAATTTTGCAGGGTACATTATGGATAGTTATGTTATCTAACAAAAGCGTTTTTAGAGACAAACATTGAAAATAAAAAATGCTAAAAATCTAGATTTTTTAATATCTAGAATTTCTTGTGCTTACGTAATTTTCTCCGTTTCAAAAAAATATTTTTTTGCCGTATTTAGGTGAAAAAACATGCTAAAATTATTAGAAATCTAATATTTTGTATAAAAAATGGAACTTACACATAAAATATCGACGATCACACACCAAAATACCACAAAATCACAGCACGGTCACGTTTTCATTCAAATGTTTGTTTACACTTTTTGTTTGGGTCAAAATAGGTATAACATGATGTTATTTAGTGCGAATATTATCTAAAACGATGTAATATTTACTTCAAAATGAAAATATCACCACTTTCCGACGATTTACACACAAAAACCATTAAAAAACGAATTATTACAGCGAACGGGAGTGACATTTGACTGACATTTTACCGCGCGGGAACGTGATTTTCAACATTTTTTTAAAATGTTGCCTATTAATATTTTTGCTTTTAGTCGATTTATTTGACGAGAATATCTATCCGACCATAGACACAAAAATTCACAGACAATAATAGCCATTACAGCGAATACAAATAGAGTTGTAAGCCGCGTGGGTACTTGGACGCACCGGTGCGTTCGCGGTCCTTTAGCGGTATATAATATGCAATATTACAATAAAAAAAATGTAGATAACATGTTTTTGTTCTAAATTGTTCTTTTACCATCTTTTTACACCGTGTTTTTATGCAAATTATTCTTATTCTTAGGTAATAATGGTGCCGATTCCCTTGTTCACAAACTAAACTATATTTAAGTTCAGTGCATCTTTTTCTTTCGATTTCATTAAGAAAAGAACAGAAGATAAATTTTAGTTTAGTCCCTGTCAAATTAATCAGCGCTTGACGTAAATTGACGTAATTTTAGTAGGCAAGTTTTAAATCGTGTCTAAACTTGTACTATAGAGTAGTGACAGGCGCTGATTAATTTGACAGGACTAAACTAAAATTTATCTTCTGTTCTTTTCTTGATGAAATAGAAAGAAAAAGATGCACTGAACTTAAATTTTGTTTAGTTTGTGAACAAGGGAATCGGCACCAATGTAGCCCACAGCCATGTTCACAGATTACCATTTAATAAATAAAAGTTTAAATTAATTTGGGCAAAGTATGGAACTGTGTTCAGTCGGAGGTACTTTATATTGTAAAGTACTATTGCTTGTCTATTCGTCGAAGAAAGATAGAGAGAGGATCATTCGCTATACCTACACTTTATTTGTACTTGGTTTTAAATTCTGAAAATCGGATAATCTTATGCATCGTAACTTTTCCTACTGACAAACATTTCCAGATAAAATTAAATTACCAAGAAACACGATTATGAGTAAGAAGCGGCATCACTTCAATACGTCACGTTGTTGTCACGCGTTCCTCACGCAACCACAGCTGTGTTTCGTGTCTGCTTGCATGCAGGATGCATGTATTGAAGCCATGCTGACTCAGCCAAGTCATAGTTTTTGCACGGCTAATCCGTGCCAATTTTTTGCATGGTCTGACGCACAATGACGTAATTTCATATTTGGCTAGCGCTATGGGCCAGCAACACCACGAGACTTCCCCGAAAGATTTTTAGTGAAATGGCGTGATTGTATGAGTCATAGGTTGTTCCAGCTAGCTCGCTAGCTAGTACTGCTAGTACCTAGTCTAAAATATCAGCCAATGCCTAGTGCCCTCTGCGGAGGCCCTCGTCAAATTACCACGGTACTTATATGATTTTTAACCGACTTCAAGAAAAGGGAGGAGGTTTTCAGTCGTTGCCCGATTACTCGAAGACGGCTGGACCGATTTGGAAAATTATTATTTTTTGTTTGAAGTCGGGTGTCTTTGGTTTTATATTTTCGTTTTTTGCTACTCACTTCCGAAATTAAAGTTATTTTTCACTAACTATTTAAAGTTTTTTTGGAAGTCGGTTGTTTATTTTTCACTTTTTAGTTGTGATAGGTACCTCCCCCGCAGACATAAAACGAGTAGAGAGTCATGTCTGTGCCTACGCCCACATAAATTCAAATACCTACTTACCACTACCTGCTATGTAAATAACGGTGACAGGATGTTATGAGCTCAACTGTCATTAATGAGACACAATAGAATTTTAATTTTAATTGTTAGAGATCTCCAGGAGAGCTCGTGATAGTCAAGGGGTATAACATCATCCACCACATAGACTAAGTCGAAAAAAAACGTCTTATTAAACCTAACTCAAAAACTACCCAAGCAAAGTTAATAAAATTTATATGTGACCAGTCCCAGCCTTCCAAACAAAAATAATTTTCCAAATCGGACCAGCCGTCGAGTAATCGGGGAAAATATATATTTTTTTTAAATTCCGACGTACTGAGAACTTCCTCCTTTTTTGAATTCGGTTAGGTATATCCACGGAGTACAGAAAGAAGGGTACCTATATCAGTAAAACTTCATAAGTACTTTCGAGTTGAAAGTTATAAACAAAAAAAACTTTTTCTCTTTTTTGTGGGTTGGTTTTTAATTTAACTAAGTTACAGTAGCCTAATGTCAACTGCTCATCAAAAATACCCAAATCGCTGTAGATGTGCCTATAATATTTGAAGAGTTCCCTCGATTTCTCCAAGATTCCATCATCAGATCATGACCAAATGACAATGGGACCAACTTGAAAGTATACAATTAAAAAAAAAAAAAAAATCAAATCGGTCCAGGCAGCCGTCTTCGAGTAAACGGGGAACAAACATTTAAAAAAAAAATCCCGACGAATTGAGAACCTCCTCCTTTTTTTGAAGTCGGTTAAACATAGTTAACAAAACGAAACTGGGCCACCATTGATATATAAAAATCCTAGTTTTTATATATCAATGTGGGCCACCTAACAATATTGGATAGATTAGGTAGTTCCTAGTTCGTTTTTTTGTATCTTGTAACATTTGCTGCAATGGATTTTAAAAAAATAGAATTCAAATAAAACAATTAAATGTTAATTACAAATTATAATACTTACTCATAAGCTTAAAATTAAAACAATTCATGAATAAAATGAGACATTAAAAATTCTGTTTAATTAATTCTGCCTGTAGAGATTTTCTCTAAATCATAACAAATTCAATTCAAGAATAAAATGGAATGTGTATTAGCTAGAAAGAGAATTGAAAGAATTAAATTATTATTTTAACTGCATTGTTTATAAATATGTCTTTGTTTCTTTATACATAATACAAAGGCAAGAGTTTATTAAATTGCATGTTTGAAAACCTTAAATCTATTTTATAATAGGTATACAATAATAAAGTGCTTTATTAACTTATAATGACAGCATTGCTTTTAAAGCTAAGCCTCTTTACAACACAAACTCCTTGCTTTCAAGTTGACAGCACACATTTAAAGGCAGTGCGTTTATAATTAGCCCTTGATTAATATTTTAGTTTTACAAATTATTATTCAACCCTAGATCTCAGACCAGATAAAAAATCAAGACAGCGCTGTCAACAGTGACGTGAAGCCGGTTTCGTAAACATGTGTGCACTTTAGCGAATGTAGTTTTATCGTAAATCATAAACATGTGTGCGTGTGCTTGTGTATGCACAGAGCAGAGGTGTAGTTTTGGCATACTTCACTGTATTGTTTGCAGTGCTATATCTTGGTTTTTTATTTGGTCTGAGTCCTAGATTGCATTGGTAGAGAAAGTAGTCTATTTGGTACAGCTACACCAATCCCTTTTCCATTGAACATATCTATATGCCATATATTTTATACGACATTGATTTTACATTCTGTAATTACTTCCTCACACATTGACTTATTAATTATAAAAATTTTAGGGAAATCGTCTACTTTTACAACATTTGTAAATATGTGAGGGCCATGTATCTATCACATAATTAAATTATCTGTTGTTGCTTCATTATGAATTCTTTTTATCTATTGTGGTATAGTAATTATATTCTAGGTGCATCGTCTTCACATATAATTATTTAATTAATGTACCTATACAAACTATTGTTAAACATTTTAAAAGAGTAACGGTGGAGTTTCTTGCCCATTCTTCTCCATATGAAAACTACCTTTTGGAAGGGGCAACTAGAATCAATTCTATTATTTTGTAAATTTTGATGTTCAAAAGTGCCATACATAGGCCTATTTGAAATAAATGATTTGACTTTGACATATTTTATTTTATTCCCTGGTACTGACTATTTCATTATTTCTTTAGTTCTCACCCAAAGTATATGGGACTTAAACATAACTGGCAAAATGTGGGTGTAGGTACTACAGATACACCTCTGCCTAACCCTTTGGGGAAAGAAGGTGTGATGTTATGTTATGTTCTCACCTCACTAGTAGGAGTATTTTAGACTGCTTACTTTACCAATGTGAACTGGGCTTTACATTTTTAATTATTTGAGGCTGAAAGCCGTAGAACCTTTTCAGAATGCATAGAAATATATTCCGGCCACCGAGAGAATGCGTTCCTGACACCTGTCAGCTGAGTACAAACAAATAGGTGTTTTACGAATTTATACTTTATTTTTTCCTAATCATGTCCAGCTGAGAGGTGTCAAAAATGCATTCTCTCAGTGGTTGGAGTTTAGACAAATTATATCACATCCATAACTGTTGTGTTTAACTACATCTGCATAATTTGAAACACCTTACTAGTTATAATAATATATAAGCAGTACTTTTTGAGATTCTCTTTTTTTTCAGAACATGTAGTTCCTATTTGAAGTTTATTTATTTATATTACTATAATAATAATTAATAATTATTATAATTCTTTGTAATTCTGCTTACAGATTATTTATTTTCTTTTGTAAGTCTGAGTAGACTTTGTGACTTATAACATCGCCTTGGATGAGTCTGTAAAGGTATTATAATTATTAAGATTTAAATAAATAAATTTATGTAGGTCAAAGATGTCTATGACTTTCAGCCATACTAAATTCAGGTATACAACAAGTTTACATGGTTTAGGGTGAAAACACATTAACCTTTGCATAGCTGGGCTGATGCACAGTGCTCCACTCACGACAAATGATAGTGTAACATGCCCCTTATTGATGTGTCCATAAAGTAATTTTACTTCTTGACAACGTTTGGTGTGGTTGACTGGAAAACTGATGACGCTGACATTAAGTTTTCTATGTACTGTCCCAGGACTTGGTTTTCTGAGCGTAGTTTCAAGTTTTCTTCTTTGACTGAATCTACCCGTTGTGACAGATCTGTAATCGAATTGAGCTTTATTTTATTTAAATGAAATGAAATTGTTTACAGAATAAACAATTTAATTTAATTTCAATATCAGTGTAATAAAAATCAATAGTAAGAGTTTAATAAAATGAATTAGCTACATTTTATTTCATTAATTAACTGTAACATGAGAACAATATTTGGGAATCATTACTGTGTAGCTCAGCAATAAGTTAAAATTGATTATTCCTTGGAAGTATGAACAAAACTGTGTATAAAAAACTTTTTACAAAAAAAAAAACTACCGACTTCCAAAAAAACACTACAAAGTGAAAAATAACTTTAATTTCGGAAGTCGGTGTCTTGGGTTTTGTGTTTTCGTTTTTTGCCACCGACTTCCGAAATTAAAGTTATTTTTCACTTTGTAGTGTTTTTTTGGAAGTCGGTAGTTTTTTTTTTGTAAAAAGTTTTTATTTTTCACTTTTTAGTTGTGGTACCTACCCCACACACATTCTAATACCACTACCTACTACCAGTGTCAGGAACTTATCATATCATCTACATACTAAGTGGGAAAAAAAATACGTATTTTGTAGCTAACTCAAAAACTACCCAAGCAAAGTTAATAAAATTTATATGGGACCAATTTGGGAGCATACCCTTTCAAACAAAAAAAGAATTTTCAAAATCGGTCCACAAATGACGGAGAAATCGGTGGACATACATAAAAAAAAAAAAAAATAAAAAAAAAATAAAAAAAAAAAAAAAAAACTTACGCGTCGAACATATAACCTCCTCCTTTTTGGAAGTCGGTTAAAAAGATAAAAAAATTCTTTGTTTATGTGAGTCTAATCAAGCGGAAGATCAAGATAATTATTAGATTATATTTACCATCTAAAGTGTTCTGCAATTCCAAAACCTGTGATATTAACCGGGCTTTCTCTTCCTGTTCATCAATTCCGGAGTCTGGCTCAAAACTTGGCGGGCCATTGAGGCCAGGGCTTGAGGAACCACCAGTGTATGAACTCGGTAATGAGTCCATTGAACGACCATGATCCAAATGATTGTTTTCTATTTCGTCATTTATTATCACCTGTGGGTCGTCGTCTGCTAAAGGAATATTGTCATCGTTACACTTCTGCATGATTGATGACATAAAATGGTTATCCAGCCGTTTTAAAATTATTGTGCTCGTAGAAAATAGGGCGACAAATCGATTTTTCGTTTTGTTGTTTGACGTGAGTACGTGACATTTGTTTTGACATGTAATTAGAGTGCGTTTAGACGATGTGCAATATTTATTGATTGTTTTTTTTATAAACATGGGAGTTTTAAGACAAAAATTATTTAACCACGCTATCAATATCTCTAGAATCTCTACTGACAAAAAAATAACACTTTTTATTCAAATGTAATTTTATACTTTTAAACTGTATCATTTTCGTTTCGTTTAAATTTTATTGTGTGTAAGTGTAACTTTCTTTACAAATGATAAGTTTACACGTTTTATTAATTCTTCAGGAAGAGGAGTGAGAAATTAAAAGGATTACATTTTATACTGTGTCGATATTGTGAAAAGGTTTCATGAACATTTCATCATAGCCTATTAAAAAAGACGAATGTTTGTTTGTGTTCAAAAGAAATCGTTCTATTACTGCGAATAAAAGTGAACTGTGCTGTGTGCTGTGTTGAAACTAGTTGAACCGAAACGCGTAAACTGTCAAACTATTGCCACTCTCTTGTGGTTTTAGAAACAATGTTTTATTTGAATTTGAATTAAAATTCCTTGATACAAAAAATCGCTGATATCAAGACTCACGGATACAATGGCTTTAGCTATTAGAAGATCTTCGAGTGAGATTTTTGGTGCAGCGAAATGGTTCCTAAGAAGAGGTTAGAAAAAATAAATCGTCAATACATTTCATGGGTCTTATGACAAAAATAGCTTATTCTGAAATTACCTTACAGATTGTCGTGCCCTATCAACGTTACCGGAAAAGGCCGAAGAAGTGTCTGTTGAAAAAAAGCGGGAGAGACCGGCGATATCGCGAATTAGGACGAATGCCAATAACCCTAACTTGTCGTTAAGACATGTTTACCCTGAGTTTCTGCCAGACCCTAACCCTAAATGGAGGAACAGCCTGCGTGAGAAGCTTGAGAGAGTGGATATGCTGAAAAGGCGCAAACAAATTGATATACCAGAATTTTATGTTGGTAAGTACTTACCTTAATCAGAAAAACACCAGGCTTGTTTTAGTAATCCTTATTCGTTTTGTTATGTTTTAAAAGATTACTTGATAATACGGATAAATAATTGAACCATCAACTTATGACAAAATTAAGCAGCTGAAAGAGAATACATTTGTTTAGCCATTATTTTATGTTACTGCCCGCAGGGTCAATCCTAGCTGTGACGGTGGCTGACCAACATGCTCAAGGCAAGACTAACAGATTTGTTGGCATTTGCATTGAAAGGAAGGGATGTGGTTTGAGGGCCGAGTTCACCTTGAGGAATGTTGTTGACCATCAGGGTGTTGAGGTACCTATACTGTATTTAAAATATGGATAAATGATTTTATTTCTGTAAGTAGGTTTGTATAAACACTTTTATTTACACATCAATCATATTTTAAAAAAACTAGATGAGGTTGGCATTGCCTATCTGACTACTTTCAGAAGAAAGGCTGAAACAAACGGAGGTCACAGTCTCTTTTAAAGTCCAGACATAATCTTGGTCAAATCATGTGAAGACCATGTAGATTGGCGTCTAAAGTGGTCTTTTGAGGAAAGCACCGCACAGATTGAGATGGCCCGTCCAGTCAGTGCACGCATTTGTCAGTTATCTTGCAGCTCAACTCAGAATTTAAGGAGCTTAACAATTCAACAAACAATACCAAAGGGACGATAAGGAAGGGACATTATACAAGACCATAGATAAATGATCACGTAATCATAACTATCTGTCTTTTTGGCTCTCTTTAAATAGTATATTTCAAAACCTAGTTATAGAACTTATCTATAAATCTATCTTCTATATAAATAAAAATGAAATGCTGTTTGTTGGTAAGCATAGCGCTTGAGAATGGCTGGACCGATTTCGCCATTATTTGTTTTAAAATATTTGTAATAGAACAAATTAGATTTTTATGGAAATTGTAAGTCGCCTGTAAAATTAAAAAAATCGGGAAGTCCTTTTTAGGGTTTCGTAACCAAAGGGTAAAACGGGACCCTATTACTAAGACTCTGCTGTCTGTCTGTCATCAGGCTGTATCTCATGAACCGTGATAGTTAGACAGTTGAAATTTACACAGATGATGTATTTATGTTGCCGCTATAACAACAAATACTAAAAAACGGAATAAAATAAATATTTAAGTGGGCTCCCATACAACAGACATGATTTTATTGCCGTTTTTATAGATAATGGTACGGAACCCTTCGTGCGCGAGTCCCACTCGCATTTGGCCGATTTTTCTTTGCAATATTTGTATGAATTATTGAAATTTTGAACAGGACCATGTCTGTTGGGTCAGCTATTAAATATGAAATTGTTTAAAACAGATTACTGGTCCTAAATCTTGACATAAAACCCTACTAAAAGACAAATCAAATCTTTTTTTACAGGCAGAGGGTAGTCTAAGGTGATGCTAATTCTCTACTGTTTATATTTTCCAGGTGCGGTATGACCTCTACGACCCCACGGTACACAGCATCCAAGTCCTCCGTCTTGAGAAGCGTCTGGATGATAAGCTGCTGTACCTGAGGGATGCTCTACCGGAGTACAGTACATTCGCCTTCGATATGGACCCTGAATTAATTCCTGATGGAACTCCAGTGCCTGTCAATCCTGTTCAGGTTTGTTGCTGCTTCAGTTTTTACTCTGCAGGTAATAGACCTGCCTGACCTGCTTTTCAAAGCGTCAGCAATAGGTGAGGCTTTGAAAATTAAGATAATAAACTGCATGCATAGTATGACAACCATAGAAACGGGTTTTGTCTATGGAAGAATAGACAAAATGACAGATTCTGATTGATTATCTGTCATTTTGTCTAATCTTCCATCGACAAAACCGACAAAACCCATTTCTATTGTAGTCTTGCTAAGCTTGCAGTTATTTGAAGAAAAGAAATGAACTTCAAGTTTGTATGAGGGTGCCAGTAATACCAATAATCTGCCATCACCATCGTTCACAGATTACTGATTCTAGTTTTTAATAAAACCTTTGCCTAAAAACCTAACCTAAAAATCATGCATGGTTATTGTTTCCACTTTCACGATCCTCAGAAGATAGTAAAAAAGTAATGGGAGGCTTAATGCACTTTTAACACCAGTCAGTATCTTTTATAATCATAGTTCAATCATAAAGGGTTCAATTTGTTTTACCAGGTAAAACTGAAACCAAGACCCTGGCTAGAAAGATGGGAGAGACAAGAACTGCAAGGTGTTGCCAACATTGAAGAGCACCTGAAAGAGAAGGATAGAGTCAGGAGAGAGCTTAGGAAGGAACCTTGGGAGAAATATGACTTGATGAAGCAGTACAGGTAAATATTTCTATGTTTCAAAGAAATGCTGCCCCAAATGAGGATGAAGATGCTTCAGTCCACTGCATTTGATGTCTTTTTGTGTTTGAGAGCTTAGATGTGCAAGGGCAAGACGATGCTGTTGATTCAGTCCAGCAAAATAATAGAAATAAATTGCCTAAACCTCATGATGTTGCTTACATTATTTTTCAGGAAAACAATACCAATAGAAGACCAGAACGACATTTGGGCTGAAGTTAACCACCAGTTGAAACAACTGCAACTCACGCGCAAGAAGATGTCAAGGAAACGCACGTTTAGCGCGCCAAAACCGCAGCTCGGATAAAAACCTAGTTTTATGCATTGTGTTAAAAGTAGTTAATTAAAGTATACGTTATAAATACTGGTTTTATTGAATGTTGATTTATGGCGAATGCAAATTATGCTTTTAAGAGTTTCTGAAAAAAGCCGGATTCCTAAAACTTATGTACCTACATCTTCGATCAACAATACCAACTGTTGATCGAAGACCTACATTCTAAACTAAGCTGATTAATCGGCTGGGATTTGCTACTTTTCTCAATTTAGAAACAGGATATAAGCCTGTTGAATAATATTCCTTTTTCCTTCATAGCTTGGATCAATTATCCTGGTTTTATTTGATGTTATTGATAAGTTGATAACTAATACGTAGGGTATTGTGTACACAGTACAACAACATGGCAATAACAAAACGGATTTATTACATTTATTTGTCATGGGTTTTCTCAGCTGTTTACTAGATGGCGTTACAGGCATCAACTAAAATAAAAAAGCCGCTTTACACAATACGTAATACAACTAAAATCCTTTTACAAATCTTTATCATTACATAGAGCGACATATTTAATCAAAATTGCTTTATTTTTTCTTTATAACAATATTTATTGGCAAACAAAGGTTAACACAAAAGCTCAAGGTGCCGTGGTGTGATGCGTCCCGAAGGTTGTATGCACGTAGAACCTTCGCACAATTAAACCAAAATAGCTCTTATTTTCTGAGAAATAACGGTCATATTGATGTCAAAACTGTGATTGGTTCGAGTTTTAACTTTG
This sequence comes from Agrochola litura, assembly GCA_949152395.1. Taxonomy (NCBI): domain Eukaryota; kingdom Metazoa; phylum Arthropoda; class Insecta; order Lepidoptera; family Noctuidae; genus Agrochola; species Agrochola litura. The sequence continues at coordinate 9,005,591 of OX424512.1, forward strand.
CTTGCGTGCGGCGCGGGCGATCCGCAGAGCGAAGAAGTTCGTAAATGCACTTTTCTTGTATGATTCCAAGCAAATCGAATAGGAAATACAAGAGAATTGAATAGAATTCGTGTTGTTTGTGCTGATTCAGTGAAGTGTACAAGAGTTTTAGTGAACTTGTTGGTTACAGTGTTGAAATTGCATGTTGCATTCAATACACCTGTCGCCCGGTAAGTTTTAATGTTTATGTACTTAATTTTGCGAAAATATGTTCAGAAAAGAGTGCTAAAATGATCGTGGCACGTAATTACATTGGGGATACCGCTATGAGCATGTGTGAAGTTACGGTATTACTGTTGCAAGTTACGGATTTTTGGTGTCATAAAATTGCAACTGCAGTCAGACCAGGCTGTATTTATCGATTGTGACGCATTGTAACTGGTCAGTACCTACTACCTAGCTGTTACGCCTCGATTTTACAACAAACGTTATCTTGAAAGATTTACTTTGTTCTGTAATCTGGGTTTAGTTTGAATTGTTTTGCTAAGTTGCAGTAAGTAAACAGAAGTTTGTTGTGTAACTGTAATTATTAGTACTTATGTTGGTTGCAATTCGACCTTTGTTCTAAGTAGGTAATACGTATAATTAACAATACTTGAAACATTTATGCTTCCCTTTAGAGTAGTTATTGTTTTTTTTAAACTCAATTTAAGTCATTATTTCTTTGCACAAAGAAAAAAAGAAAAAAAAGCACTTAACCTTGTATTCATAAATAAAGTTGATTGATATCTTTAACTTTTCATTGATAATAATAGTTATCGGAAGTTTAGTTCTGTCTTCTCATAATAAGTATCACTAGTCTTCACCTACTTATCCATCTTATCTGATTCTCATTTAGAACATAAACTTACCTTTATAGATAATTAGTATCTGGACATTTAAATTGTTTAGAACTAGAAACTAAATGAATTCGTAACTTAAATAGTTTTTGCTGTTTCAGAAAGAAAAATAAGCTTAGTATGTATCCTGCTACATTTACAATAAAATCTTATTGTAGCGCTGTAACCTTGTAATCTGGTTTTGAAATACATTTTAGTTTTCAAATGTCTGAAATTCATTTATCAATTTGAACAATCAATGTAATTGATGTGCTGAACGTTCTGTCTCTATGGGATAATAAAGAAGATGTGTTACATATTATAGGATAAGAGGTGAGAGACGTTAGGATAAGAGTTAAGTAAGTACACTATTGCATTAGGTTACCGTGAAATGATAGATATGATGATGCGAAAGTGAGTTTGTTTTTTTGTTTGTTATGCTTTCACGCTAAAACGGAAGAACGGATTGGGATGAAATTTGGCACATGGTATGACCCGGAGAAGGACATAGGATGCCTTTTATCCAGATATTCCCATGGGATCTAGACTTATGCTGGTGAAACCACAGGGCACAGCTAGTAAATAATAAATTAATCAATGAAAACCTTCTTCCACAAAATTGCTCTAATAGTAAGTTGATTAACCTGCCCATTACTTGCCTCAATATTATTAACGACAGTCGCATATTGCCTAATAATAAGTCAATATGTATGATGAGTCGTCTCATTATCATAATTATGCATTACCACTCCTTTGGCATTTTCCTTAAGGCTATTTATTCTTAGAAGAATTTTCAAACCCATGCCTTAATGACTAATCCAAGTCTAAGTCATTTTAGTATACTTTTAATATTGATGTGAAAATCAATGAGTTTTATTTAAGCTTTTTAGGGCTAATTTCACCATTGAAACTGAACGCGATCAACATAGCTAGTGTCATCATTTTGGTGGAATATTGACACAAATAGCTCTTGAACGCAGTTAAGATGTGCTGATCGTTTCTTAATTCAAAAAATTTGTCAGCTCAATAACATAAATAATGCAATGAATTTTGTTGAACTGTCAAAATGAAAGCCATTGCTACTGTAAGTGTGTTACGCAATAACCCCGCTGCTCATAGTTTACTAGTATTATTACACAGAGGGCTGAATATAGTCCTATGGGTAATAAAAAAGTGATAAATTCGTATTAAAAGGGTGGTAAAACACACGTGTCTCGTTGACACATTTTATAACACCTCGGGCGATACCATTCACGTGTCTAGGGGTCATTGACCGATAATCCAATCACTAATGACAGCTTACGACTCTGTTACGACTTACAGGGAATGTTACACCATTGGATTGATGGAATTTTGTTTTTGTAATACTTCCAAGCCCTAGTTTTGAATGGCTCTGTTATTTAAGTTCTTCATGACGGATCGGTTCATGAAAGGTCGGTTTTTTATATTTATTATTAAGATACAAACTTTACTTATGCAACATGCATAAGTAAAATTAAATTTCAAAAAATATTTTTGCAAACAGTACCGTCAGAGTTACGTCACAGGCTCACAGCGCGATGTGCAGGGTAGTACTATTATAAATTATTGGATGGAGATCTCATTTAAAAATGAACCTATCATATTATGTAGGTATATGAATCTACTCGTATGAGTTCAATTCTCGTGTCAACAACTAACTAGCTGTTTTCAGAAAACGATTCAACTGTATTCGAAAATAAAGAATTTACAGAAAAGTGGCGAAATGGACCACTTCCCAAAATTTTCCAGTTTTCACTGTTGCTTTCCAAACATGTCCCTTTTATGACCCTAATTAAGTTCTAAAAGATAGTGGGGCTCTAAATCAAACAGATACTAAAATTCTCAGATTTATGTAGTGCGTGCTTGCCACTTAGTTTGATGTAATACATGAACACGTGCGTTACGAAAGCGGAAGGCGACAATAAAAACAATATGGCGTCGTTATGATGCGCCGGAGTACATCGTACACCTGATTGAAGTGTCACTACAACTTTACTAAACTTTCAGTGTATTTTTAGTTGCGTAACAATGTTGTGCACAAAGTTGGTTAACACCATAGATGTATTATGGCTATGGTTGACGCTCCATCTCCTACCTTACCTTGCTATTTTTTTATGCAGGTAGTTAGTTATTCGGTGTTTTTGATCATTTTGATTTAGACTTAGACCTAATTGAAAATGAGCATTGCCTCGTTAGCAGTTCGGAGTTTGGATTAGTACCCGGTTGATGGCAAGAGGCTCGCCCCTTATGGATGGGACGTAGGACTTAAGAGCGCTTATCCTAAAAGTTGGCAACGTCGCAAATAGCTGTCAAATATTTACCTGTTTTGATTAATTTGGCATTATTAATGTATGGAAATATGAAATGTGGCTAACTAGTGACCTAAAATATTGATTATGAAATTGAACACCGAATATTTAGTTTTAGATGTAAAAAAGGACCTATTTGGAAATTTTCCAATGGGTTTTTACACCTAAAACGGTTACAACATCAAATTCAGTGTTATAATTGCAATTAATTACTAATATTCTTTGCCAAATTAATCAAAACAGTGAAATATTTGACATTATGTATTTGCGACGTTGCCCACTTTCAGAATAAACGCTCTTAAACGTAACTGGCGAAATGTGGGTGTATAATGGTACACCTCTGCCTAACCCTTCGGGGATTACAGGTGTGATGTTATGTGAAAATGAGTTCTGTCCCGGATTTGCAGGTATTCTGTTACGATCCATTCCAATAACAGCAAAAAATCAGGAGTACTTCACGTAACAAAATACACAGTACTTTGATCATTACTTGAAACAATCCGGCATAGTTTTTGCCGCCTCCATAATTATCTCTAGCTGGACGTGATTGTATTAATTAAACTCATTTGCGACGCGTTAGACCAGAAACTGACATAAACCAATTTTAGAACGCATGATTGAATTTCGTGCATAGTGAGGATATACTAATATTGATGAAGTAACGTAAGTCTTAAGAAAATACGTTATCAGACAAAGACAAGATTTCTTCTGTCAGGTATTTAGGTCGGTTTAGTTTAGTTCCTCTCGATATCAGGTCGGCGACCTTCCGTCTGCCGGTCAATTTAGAAACTAACCGATCCCGTGCTCTACCAGTTTCTGTACCACTTTCTAAGCTTAATTACTCGCCTTTTCCAGCTCTTGTTTGGTACTACACATTGTCAACGTTCTTCCGCGTCATTATCGCGATTCAAAAACCATTTAAACGTTGACCGTTTCTTGGGAATGAGAAATTGTTCCCCTTTTCGTGCTTTCTTGTTTTATGTTTATTTACGGATGTTTCTTTCTTCAAAGAAAAAAATGCAAAAAGAACTGTTTCCGCCCGGGATCGAACCGGGGACCTTGTGCGTGTGAAGCACACGTGATAACCGCTACACTACGGAAACCACATTGTCATTGCCCGAAACTAACTACTAATTTGCATTACTAACTTTACAAACACTGCAATCGTACACAGAGCCTGTTCAAGGCAAGTTATACAGCGCGAAAGTAATATTCAAAATTGCTGATCATCTAACTGCATAGGGAATTCTTTTCAACCACTTTCCTAATGAAAAATAAACCAGTAATTAGTCCCCACACACTGTTCAATTAAGGCCGACGTGTTGTAGACATAAAATGAAGAGCTAATTGCAACAAAGGGCGCTAAACAAAAGACTCCTCTCGATACAATACAATACAAAGTGTTGATTCATTGCGTGCTTACAAAGGGCTACACGCGATGGCGATGGTGGTCGTTAGATGCTGTAAAGACAAAAAGGTAATAAAAGATGTAGAACCTATAAGATGTTGTAGTTTTATTTATTATACGGGTAAAATACGGCTTACAATTTCAGGTAGGTATTTGATTAATGTTTAATCAGCCTAAGTTCGTTAGTAAATCAACTCTACAAAGGGCGTTTTGACGTAAGTACCCGCCACTCCTTTAACATAGTTTATTATTTCCGTTCCTACAACAGCTCCCTATGCTTCACACAATGTAACATTGCTGAACTTACAAAATTACCTTGATTTATTAATGTTTTAAATCCATAACAGCACTGACTTCCGATTTAAAACATGATTAGCACTCCTAGATTTCCCGTTGACTCTCTGGACAAGTTCAAAACACATACCTCCCGACTTCTTAATATTTTCATTTTTAACTGCTTCGTTCTTCTACTTTCTTTCTGAGCGAAAATGTGGAGCTGAGCTGACCGCATACCGCAGCTGATGGAACTTACATAACCTTCCGAATTAGGCACGAAACTAGACGATTTGAAATACTAAAGAGAATGATAGCTTTTACTATCCTAATACTTAGTTTGGAATGCAGAATATGGACTAATAAGTACTAACCAAGTCTAAAGCTAAATAATTTATTACCAAAGTATGCTGACCATATTTTAAGGCCCCTGTCAAAGGCAGTGTAATTGAATTGTATAGGCATTGGCTCGATAATGACGCCTGATCCGATAATACTTGCGCAAGCATCGACCAGCCATGCTATAATTATGTGCACAATGCAGACATTGCACATAGTGATGTCAAGGCCAATGTTCTTTATATGAGCGATTTATATACTTTATAATAACCCTAATTGATTTTTATTAAAAGGAGTCGAAGAATGGTTTTACACGACAGGGTTGTGTACTTTTGCTATCTTGTCAGTATCGTGGTTAAAACAATTTCATTTTAAGTTTGGATCTACTATAAAACATTTGGTAGGTTGCTGTGATTCGAATGGAACACATCTTCCTGATGGCGAGATTAGTTGCTCAAAAGTAACCCACGGAACGATCTTCTCTGCTTGGTGCTCCTCTTCGTCTAATTTATTTTAATAAGCCCTTTTCCAAGTAACATGGGGTCCTAATCATTAGGTATACTAATCAAGCAGTAAATGTCTTCCAAAACCATTGTTACAAATAATCGAATCAAAATACAACGCTTGATAGACAGATTAGAGCACGCAGTAAATAAATATGTAATAAGAAGACAAGGTATTAAGTTTTCGTTACAATAAACTTATTAATATTCCGCCTTACGGATATAGAAAACGTGAGACTAAACTTGGAGTTATTGTTCTGATCTGTCTGTTTAATATTCTGCGTCCAAGTACGGAGATATCTCCTGTTATGAATACAATACTAGGAGTGGTTTACATTTGATATTCAAAATAAACAAGCCCGCTGTCCACACTTACAACGTGTTTGTTATACGTTACTTAAGTACAATAATGGTAAGTGGATCGAGTTTCATATTTATTTAATTCATTGTACTTACCAAATTTACCTTAATTATCATATCATATAATTATATATTTAATGTATACAAAATATTGTAAAACATTTTAAAAGAGTAACGGTGGAGTTTCTTTCCCATTCTTCTCCATACGAAAATTACCTTTTGGAAGGGGCGACTAGAATCAATGTTTTTTTTTTAAATGTTGACTTTCATAATGCCTTTTATGTGCCTAAATGAAATAAATTATTTAACTATGACATCATCAGACATGGATCCAAAATCTGCCTTATAATGTTTCCACTGCTGGGACACAGGCCTCTACTCTGTGAGAGGGAGTGGGCCATAATCCACCACACGGGCTTAGTTGGTAGATGTCACATGAATGCTTTTATAATTTGTGAAAGAATTTATGACAAGATTGCATTCAAGGAGATCTGAGTAAGATATCGTAAAATGTGTCTGCTTATTGTACCGAGTAAAATGAAATCCAGCCCAGAAACCTATAATTATACGCTTTACACCGCTCGTCATCGACATGCCCTGTCCACAAACTACAAAAGGTCTTATTTTATTAAAACCTGCCAGTAATACGCACTTTATTAAAACAAAAAAACGTGCTCAAATGCACTCACCTTAATTAGGAAATGCTTAGAGACTTGTTATGATTTCAGTTTTGTTGTCATTGCGTGCACGTGTGAACTATAGCATGTTTATGCCCCGTAAATATTTCGTGACGTGGGGGTTTATAATCTTCGCGTGGGGCACTATTTTGTAAGGGGCGTTTTGGGTATCATTGACCTTTTTAGACGTATTTACTTCCTAGTTAAAGATCCATTAAGGATTCTATTATTTTTGGAGGAATTTAAAGTGAACGATTGTGTTTCTTTTTGTTGAAGTGGCTTCCCATTTTGGACTAATTTAGTTTAAACCAACCAGACATCGATTCAACTATTGATTCTAATCTGTATCTCATTTTTTTTAAGCTTTTTGGTATATTTGCCATCTCTGGCAGCCAATGCTGTCCAAAACTACGCTACTTTAGGTGAAAGTATGTTCAAATCGTGTCTTGGCAGTATGAATTTTGATAGCAACCATTTTTGGCAGATCTTTTGACCATGTTATTCCTACCTTATTGGGCATTGACCATATCTGTATATCTAGAAGATCATGTTACACTGGTTTCTTTTAAGTTATGCGAACTTAATCGGATTATTTTGGGTCCAATTGTTTCGCAAGAACCATTGTTATTTTGTTCAAATCATGATTTTGATATTTTGCGTCTGTGGTCTATGGGATGGGTGGTTGTTGCGAAATTTTAGGCATTGTTGCAGAGAATCATGTAAAGTACTTAGTAAAGTCGTGCACTAAATTACAGACAACGCACTTTGAATAATAAGTACCTTTCATGATATTTGAGGGTAACCATCAATAAAAGGTTTGAATGTGATTGCCGTGACTGCCTAGTGCCTATGATATTTTGGAATTCCTTGAGTGAAGTTTAGAGGCATGAGGAACAGAGTGTAAAGTTCATTCATCCTTTATAGAAAAGGGAGGCTCCTCCGACCAGGACGGGGTCGTGTCTGGCGGGCAACTGCCTAACGATTGATAGTCAGATATATGTCGTTCACGTGGTAAACTTTAATTGCGCGATGCAGGATTTGTGTGACGTCAGGTCTTTGATGCGTAGTTCGCATGTGGCGATGTAGATGCCACTACAGAAGTAAAGAACGGCTGAATCTTCGATCGGTTTTCGGGTTCGAAAGTCTTGGCATTAAAAAAAATACTATAGGTACCTACGATTGCTTACCAGCTGAGCGATGAGGGGAAATAAGAATGCCCACAAATACGGAAGCAGCTGAGTGATCGCAGAACCAGACATTTCACACAGACTGGCGAACCTGATTATGCCTGGGAAACGTAAAGTAAAAGTGCTACCTACATAGCAGCTAAATAATTAATTAACTTGTCCTACATGACTAAATTCACGTTCTAGAATTAATTAATGAGAACTAACCGTCCTTATCTTGGAATTCGACAACTAAACTCGATTTGTACTAAAGATGATGAGACAATTTGTGCACTTAAATCTTCATTTCCCACCACTTGTTCACAATGTTTGCATACGGTACGTTTTGATGTCGTATCCGACATCTCACGACTTTCCGCCTTTCTACGTACGAGTACGCTAAAGGTCCGCTCTGCTGTTTCTATGGTACACTTATCATGTGCTGATTGCGTTTTGTTTTGCGAATGTTGTATACTGTGGTTTGGTCCTGATTTAAATGTGAAGTTTATTCAGGAACATGGTACGACCTGCGATGTTCTGAAGTCTGAATGCTGTGTGTCCTTTAATAGACGTCAAAGGCTTGTTAGACTTCGAACTCAAAATAAATTTTATTTACCAAAGATAATCTTTTCGAAGAAATAGTTGCTTAGGTATCAAATTCCAAAGTTACCAAACTTGGCAACAAATAAATTGGCATAGTTCACGTTCCAGATTAAGGAAACTAAGCCAAAACATGAAAAATAAAATTGCGCGGTCTTGCCAGAATACGAAATTGCAATTTCCCATCCCCATGTCTTCAGTCTCGCGTTGTTTCGATCCAGTTCTGTTTCCATGAATAAAGAATGGTATCCTTGAGTGCCAAAGGTCGGTTGTACTGCAGTGTACTTCATTCTTTATGCATGAGACAGCACTTCAGTCAAGGGCAAAATGAATAATCAATATAAATAATAGTTCTGGGAAATAAAACACTTGTTTCAGTATTATCTACTGAAGTCGCAGTAGTGAATTTACGATGTTTTGTTCAACGAGAATTGAAGCCTATAATTATCTAGCAGTGGGTAGATACAGGCTGTAAAATTAATGCCACATTTCGCAACGGAGATACTTAACCGCATTGTGCTTTAGATACTTTCAGAACTCTGATTTTCAAAGAAACTTCAATGTTGTTCATATTTACTTAACTTCCGGAAAGTGTTTCAAGGGTTGTACCTACTTATTTTGGAATCGAGTTTTTTGTGCTGTGAATGCTGTACTCAGTTTAGATATCGATTTTTAAATTCAAGCTCTTAAAAGAACGATAAAAAATATATATATTCAAAAAATCCAAAATACATTTCCACGGGCACGGTGCGAAGCTACTAATTGAAAACTAAACATTACTGGTGTTGCATGCAAACAAAAACGTGTAGGTAGCCAGATCCACCAATTACAGATTTCGACTGCCGGCATCAATCAAAAACAAAAAAGAACAAACTTTGTAATCCAAGTGAAAGAACCTCAATTCTCACGATTAGGTTATTGGATCACAAACCAGTCCTCCATGACCTTTGAAATAGACCAGACATTTGCTAGATAAAGATCTTGGCTGATTTGTCGTCACAAACTCGCGTGTTTTTAAGTTTTTATGCTTGATTGCATGACGCTGCGGGAGTCGGCCCAGCTGGACTGTTGCTTACAGACCAAGGTGCTCGTGTTTAAAAATAATACTTGATGTAAACTGTCATGAGTGGGGCAAGGAGCTAAAATGAGTAATGCCGTTAAGTTTGTAAATAAGTAAATAAGGGATTGTGTTTTCTGTCCCTATGATAAGAAAGAAAAAGCCAATGAAATAGATAAAGGGATGTATGGAAAAAAGACGTGCTGCGCCAACCCCAAAAGGAGGTTGATTTTATGAAAGAAAAGTTTAAACTTAGGTAGGTACCTACTTAACTTGTACTTAAGCAACTTGTTCGGACATCGGTTACTCATAGAATATTTACCGTTTAGATGATAAAATTATAACATAAAGACTGGTTAACCTTACGATTGAATAAACGGTTTTGGTTTTTTTACGTAACCATACAAATGATAAATGCACACTAATTTTTCACCATTATCTATGGTTGTGTAAACTAAGTTCCAAGTTATTTGAACTACGCATTGTTTGCTCTACAAATAATACGGATAACGCAACCAAAATAAATATCAACTTTACCATAGAGCACCTTGAGATAAAAATCAAGAGGTTCCGATTTCGAAATTGTATAAAGGCAAACCCATACATCATTACCATGTTACCATGTGTTTCGATGTTGTACCAATTAAGTGTAACCAAGGAGATTGACAGAAGAAAGCAACAGGGAGTAGGGAATGACGGCGAAAGTGGAATGTTCACTCGTACCGTTTGTATACAATATCGGAATAATGGTCATTGCTTACTATTTCCCCGCCCTAATGTCAAGTTGTGTGACTGTAAGTAGTCATTTGTTTCGAATATGTTAACATTATTGTGATACGTTGATTCTGATCAAAATGATGGCTATTACCAATAATGTGATTGGAACTGTCTATTTAAGTGGGTTTTCGATTGTAAACTGCCTACTATACCTACATAATTATTCTTTGTTTGGAAAAATCTAAATCACTATAATACAGGGTAGCAGGGCATCGACTCGAAAACTGTTACCATGGATTCAGTACATGATTCTGAAAGCCCCTGCGTTGAAATTTCTCGAAGATAATTTTAAAAACAATCTACTTTTTCATACATTTTGACCGCGTAGGTATTGCACTTTTCTATGAAACAGCAGATTTTTTTTAAAATAACCGACCAAATATTTCAACACAGGGGAGGGGGGGGGGGGGGGTCAGAATCGTACTGAATCCTCGGTAACAGTTTTCGCGTCGATGTCCCTGGCACCCTGTATAAAAAATCTTTGTCTGTCCGTCTGTTTGTTTGTTGCATTTTCATAGAAGCTTGAAGCAGTTCGGCAGGATAGTGCCAAGTTTGGTTTAGCCCAGAAGTTATGTGAAAAACCTTAATCCTCATACATAACATTGACTTCTATTCCGGAATTTTTTAAAGATAACATAAGAAATTACAAGTTTCCTGAAATATCAACACTCAGTTACATAAAGCAGCATTTCTA